>OX422207.1:637313496-638055996 GCA_949130495.1 Sambucus nigra | reverse complement strand
ATGAATTTAGCCATTTTATTACCATTCAAAATTGCATAAGATTTGACCTTGACCCAGTTGGTTAAGTAGTCGATGGTGACTAGTATGAATTTGTGTCTAGGGGAGGCCTCAGGGGTTACCTTCCATATGATGCATAACCCATATGTAGACAAATTCTAGGGTGAGGTCATGCAGTAGAGCTCTTGAGGAGGAAGATATTGTTGTCGGGCTTATAACTAACGTTAGAGACACTTCTTGACGTAATTAGTGCATCCTTTTATATAGTAGTCCAGTAATATTATTGTCTGAGGATTTTTCTAAATAAGGTATGGCCACTCATGTGCGGGACACATTCACCGCTATGGATTTTGTCTATGATCTAGAGGGATTAGTCCTCTATAATGCATCATAGATTTATCTCGTCAATCCCTCCACAAATTATTAATTAGGCGAACAATCATTATAGGTTAAGTCGATCATTTGAAGAGGTATCTATTGGGTAGTGGTTTTTGTCATGAAAGTTCCATATGTCATAGTACTATAATGTGGGTTATACTACTATTTCTTCGATGGTATCGACCTTAAAGAAATATGAAGGGGTGTTTTAGTTGGTCATGATGAACATGATTTTCATGGTGTCTCTGATATGTCTATCATAGAGGATAGAGTGGCAAGGGCATATACAAAGTTGATTTTTTCCCTAGAGAGGAAGTCGAATATGAGATGTTCGAATTAAGCATCTACCTCTTTTAAGTAAGCATGGTTGTAATTTGTAATCTTTAATCTTTCATTTACCCAGTATTTGGCTGATGATAGACTTGAATCTTCGTAGTCCTTTTGGTCAGTAATCCCTACATCTAGGGAGATTTTGAGTCTCGTGATGCAGGACTTGTACTTTTCTATGTTATCGATGTACTCATATATAATTTTGATAACGATGGGCATTCATCGTGAGTCAAGGGATATAAGGATCATTTTTATGCCAAATTCCCTTTCGTTGAATGACCCATCGAAGTATGGTTCCCAATTTTCTCTATCATTTAAGGTGAAGAGATCCTCGTATGGGAATTATGCCTTGTATTATTCTTCCTCATATGATAATTGTTACCATGAAAGGAGGTTAGAGATGGCTCTCCCTTTAGTGGCCTTTTGCATAATGTATGTGATTCCAAAATAGAATATCTTTAAAATCAATTTGGACATTTAGATGGAGAGAACGGGTTTCACACAAAGGTATTTCAGGGGGGTTCATTATTTAAATGAAACTTATGCTGAAGCACATCATGTAGTGGAGTAGTTTTCTAGTAATCTATATGAGGGATTCAAAATCCTTTTTCAAGACAGTGTATTTGAGCTCATGGGATACCATCTTTTTACTAACATAGTAGTAGTCGCATTCTTTTTGGGAACTCTCCATGTATTGTGCCAACATGGCCTCAGTAGTCATGTTGGTTATGGTCATATAGAGCAGGAAAGGTTGTCTCAATTAATGAGTTACCAACATGGGTGGATGAGTGAGATACTTTTGTATTTTCTATAATGCTTCGTGGCATTGATCATTCCAGTATTTTGGGGTGTCCTTCTTGAGTATTTGGAAAACGGGTTCACAAATATTAGTAGGATAGTTGATGAACCGTCTTATGAATTATACTTGGCCTAGGAACCCTTAGACTTCCTTTTCCATTTTGGGTGGGGGCATTTCCCATATGTCTTTGATGTGGTAAGGTCTACCTTAACTTCATCCTTGCTAACGATGAATTCAATAACTTTTCCTTTAGTGCCTATGAAGACGCATTTCTATGGGTTTACCCTCATTTTGAAGAGGCGTGATATTTGGAAGAATTTTTGGAGTGCCAGAACATGCCCTTCGGGATCTTTGGACTTGATAATTAAGTTATCCACATATACCTCCACTTACTTATGTATGAGTTCGAGTTGGATGGATGTGGATTATCTTTGATAAGTTGCATTAGAATTTTTTAGATCGAGGGGCATAATTTTATAACAGTACGTCCCCCAGGGGTAATGAACCCGATTTGGTTTTGATAGTCAGGTTGAATTTTGATATGATTTTATTTTTCAAATACATTTACAAAGGGCTTGAGTGCATTGATGGATATACTATCCAATAATAGGTAAATCTTTCGGAGGGGAAATCATCTTTGGGGCAGGACCGATTGAGGTCCTTACAGTCTATGCACATCCAAAGTTTACCATTGGTTTTAGGTACCGGTACGGTGTTGGCTATCCTAGTGGGGTATTCCACCACTCAAATGAAACTAACACTTAGTATCTATCCTACTTCCTCCTTTAATTTTAAGGATAATTTGGGTATGATCCTGCAGAGTATTTGTTATGGATTTGGTGTCAGGGAGAGTAGGTATCTCATGCACGAAGATAGAGGGGTCGATATCGGGCATGTCGACGTAAGACAAAGAGAAAACATATATAAAGCTAGAGAGGAGATCTGTGAGTAATTTTTGTTAATTATCATCTGGGGAGGACCTTATTTGTAATTTTTTGGGGTTTTGGTGAGTGCCCATGTTTATGGTGATTATGTCATTCTCATTGTGAGTCATGCGTTTGTTTTGACTTTATTCAAGGTTTTGTAAGTGTTTGAAGTATTTTAGGTCTATAGAGCTGTCATTATTAAGTGAGAATTCTAATCCATCACTGGATCCATAATCATTACATGCAACACACAAGCAAATACTGGAAATCATTATTTATTTTTCCATCAAAAGGAGATAGGACAACATTGATAATAACGCAGAAGTCTCTTTTATATAGGGATACATTAGGAGATAGGATAAAGGGGGACTGTTTAACTAACAAGACGAACTCAAAGGGCCATCATATGATGGGCGTTGGGAAGCACCCGGTAGAGGTCTAGTTTTTTAGTACTGCAGTTCCCTTAATGTTGGAGATGTGGTGGGACAAATTATGCTGAGGTTCTTTTAGAGATATCTTTGGCTCCTTTTAACCTTGGAACTGACTGTAGGTTAGGCAGACAGTGTTCCTTGAGCTAGTCCTTCTTTCCCTTAGGGTGGCCTTTGGGTTTCTAGCTGGGCCGATGACGGGTTCACTAGTTATTTCATGATGCTCTACCCAAGGCAGTTCCAAGGGGGTAGTGAGTCAAGCACGCAGAGGTAGAGATTGAGCTCATGGATGCTAACTAATGGGCCTTTTCTGTAGTGGTGCCTCAGGTGGTTGAGGTGGTGTATTAATCATGGAAGCGTTCTACTGGGGTTAAGTCAGTGGAACTTAACATGGCTATTACAGAAGTCTCATTAGTCTACATCACTGATAATCGTTATTTAGGATATGGATGGGAGGTTTCTCCTTCTTATGTGGTAACCCATGATACGTTAAGTTCACCCTAATTGACTTTGTAGATTTTATCATAATCCACATATAACCCTTCCTTATAGAGGATTTCCATTTTGGGATGTAGGGATCTCTTTGATTCAAACCACCATTGTTAGGTGAGCTCGTGATGGTGAATATCATATCCTTGGAGACAGAAGTGACCATTCCACCTTGATGAGGATCTTTGAGGCTATTGGTTATGGATTTTTCATTAAGGATATACCCAAGACCAACCTTTACTTTGTCTTTCATAGCAGTGAGAGCTTTGAGGGTTCCTTTTCGGTTTCTTTTGAGATCGAACCCGAGCATGCATCCCATTTTTAGGACGATTTATGAAGTTATATTATGAATAATTCGCTCCTTCTCTATCATGTGAGCAAGTAGGACTACCTAGAATCTATTAAAGAAGATGTTGTTGATGCCATATTGGGTGTCTAAGATAGGGATAGTTTTGGAATTAGCTACAATGGTCAAACCGTCATCTCCCTGGATTATGATGATTTTAGTATCGAATGGGAACTTGACCTTAATGTGAAGTGATGAGGGTAATGCCCCCATAGGGTGTATCCAAGCCTTCACGATTAAAAGGTTGGAGCATACTAGGACATTGATTACTCAGAACTCATCATCGCATTTGATAGGCCCTATTGTGAGAGTGATGATGAAGTTCCCAAGACCTCTCGACGAGTATTATCAAAGGCCTCGATGGCAGTGGAAGATGGCGCAAATTCCAGGGTGGTGTATCCTAAACCAGTAGCAATGCTAAGGGGGCATACATTGATGGTGGAACCATTTCCCACTAGCACCAAGGGTGCTATGAGTCCTTGAGTCTTCGTAGAAATGTTTGACGTGAACTAGTGGTTACGATCGGGAGGTTTTCATCCTAGAAGATGGTGGGATGTTACTTGGTGATGGAGCTGATGGTGGATGACATTTCAGCGAAGTTAGATTTATGGGAATAGAATATTGAGATAACAAATCGATGAGGGTAACTAGGTAACTTTAGATGGTGATGTTAGCGGAGGTTTGCTGAAGTTTCTCTTGGATCTTATTATTTTCTTGAGGAGGGGGTATGGTGATTACTTTCAGGTAACTTCACTCTTTGTCAATAAGGTTTAGAGGAGTAGAGTGTTGACTTAACTTAGTGATGAAGCCAAGATCTTTGTCTCGAGTGAGAACGATTTTGTCTCGGGTTTATTATTCATTTTTTCTAGACATAGTATTACATCTATCAATGATGCAGGGTCAGAGGCAAGCGATGTTGGATTTGCGGCCATGACTTTAGTCCAGTCCAAGGTAAGAATCTGGTTTGGTCTCATGGGAGCTTCGTTTTTTATTTTTTAAGGGGAATGGGACATGGAGTTGTCTATCCAATGTATTAATACACCTGAATTTAGAGTACGAGTGGGGATTTTTTTGCCGCTGCCAAGACTTGGTTATCTGTTTGGTTAGGTTTCTTAGGTGAGGATTATATGGACATTGAGGATCCCGACCAAATATCATCATCCGATGCATTTTCTTAGCTCTCCCCATCATTGGAAGGGGGTCCATATGAGGCAGTTTCTTAGTTCTCTGTGTGTAGGAAGGGGGCTCTGATTCCCATAGATCCATTTTCTTTACAATTTTGGCAGCTTCGCAGAAGATGTCTCTATAGGAATATCGAGAATATTCATATTTCGATCACCAGGGTGAGATTTCATAGACAAATTTGGTGAGTGTTTGTACAAATACCACATATTGCAGGCTATCAAATTTTACACAAGTGTTGTCATGCGGAATGATAAGAAAGCTTTTTGGGTATATCGTTATACGGTCATTGTCTTCAAAAGTCACCCTCAAAATTCTCTTGAGTACCTACAAAACTTTTCTAAAAATAACTCGTATTGTGGTAAGTATGGGTATCAGTCCAACTTTCAAGGTGAAACAATTAATGTGAAAACCTGCAATTCCAATTTTTTTATGAATATATATATATATATATATATATATATATATATATATATATTTAAACAATTTCAAGGGAAAAGTTAACTAATTAAATGCTAAAATTACTAAATGACTAAATAAAGAAAAAGAATGTGCAACATAGTGTAA
Organism: Sambucus nigra; assembly: GCA_949130495.1. NCBI lineage: Eukaryota > Viridiplantae > Streptophyta > Magnoliopsida > Dipsacales > Adoxaceae > Sambucus > Sambucus nigra. The sequence goes on along the minus strand of OX422207.1, from coordinate 638,050,554 downwards.
AATAATGTGAGAAAGTCAAGAGATGGGATTACATTGCATTTTCAATTATTTTAATTTCTCAATTTATTAATTTGAAATATTTCGAGATAATATTAAATCGATAATCTAACTCTTGTTAAAAATTATAAATTTAATAAAATCTTTTTCAGAAAATTAATTTAAAAATGTCACACAATGAAAATTAGGACTTATACTATTTTCAGAATATTACCCGCTAGGATCAATTTAACGAAAATAATAGCAATCCTCAAATTTCAACACCAAATTAATATTCAAATTTCGAAAAAACCTATCTCTAGTTTGATTCCTAAATTCAAACATTAATTTGTTCAATTAATTTACTAACTCTCATTACATAAATTAATTGGTGACAGTTAAAAATTAATTTACCTAGAAATATACAATTAATGAAATTGCTTAATTAAATTAATGTAATTCGCAGTGCATCCCATCCCTTGAACGGGTTGTTTAGCTAAACATTCTCCTGTGTGCATAAACAATAATAAATAATATGTCAAGAAGGAAATAAATTGAAAAGAGAATGTAGAAATACAATACATAATTTTTTCCACAAGTTTGTCTTGAAATGCGCATTGACATGCGTCCAACTCCTTCACAATTTTCAGCACTTGATTACAAAAAGAAGACTAAAAAATAAACCTAAAAATTATTCTAAACCTAAACTAATTTTTTTTGTATTTTTCTGATTTTTTTTTTATGTACCTACTATGTAGGTAATATACGCACTTTTTCTCTATTTTCTGTCTCTCCCCCTGCGTCTGATATTGAAAGTCCCCTTTAAAATGTTGGTGCCCTTTTTTATAAGTCACGATGGGTTTCCTTGTAGAGAGATCTTTTATTACTATAAAATGCAAAACAAGGCATTAAGACTCCTCTTCAATCAGCCTATCCATGTAGGCAAGGAATTTAATACTAAAAATTTAATTTCCTCAAGTCATCACTCCAGTTTCCCAAATCACTTTGAGAGAAAAGCCAACGCAAACATCAAAATTCATCCGCCATTTCCCAACACCTCTTCCAAATTCATGCACCATTTCTCTCTTTTCGTAATCCACTGAATTTATTGCATCCTTTTCGTTTCCTCTCCCTTGAACCCAACCGTCATTCTTATCTTTTTCTCTTCTTATACTTGGAATCTAAATCACGCACATCCTACACACAAAACAGATCTAAAATTTTTGTTATGCTCTCTCCCTCGCTCTCTTCTCCATGCCTCCATCATCCATGGCACACATAAAAACACACATTGCATGGGTATATTTTCTGTAGTTCCAATACTTTGATGTATCTGGAGTTACAGGGATGGGTGCGTGTCTGTATTTTCTTTTCTGAATTGGAACTACAGATGCTTGGACTACAAGGATATTTTCTGAATTGGAACTACAGGTATAGGTGATCAAATTAGAAATAAATATCAAATTTTCTTTTCTGATCGTGTCTATATTTTATCAACGGATTCTTAAATCAGTTACAGGGATGGGTGCGTGTTTCTTTTCACTTTGGATAAGAACTCTACTGTTGTTCTCATCAAAGTCAATTATATCATAAAATTTCCTCTTCACTTTGGATCGCCAATAGAACAATAGAAGTTCCAATTTTACTATCTGAATCTGCCGCGTTAGCAAGCTCAGTAGCAATGATGGCCGCTATGGGAAGGCTTGGGAAATCATTCATAAGGATGTTTACTACCTGGAGATGCTCCCCAAACCAGAAATTGAAGCAGATTGATGCCATTTCTTATATGTTTAAATGTTGGTTGGCATAAGTCCTTAATGTTTGTTTAAGGTTAATGCCCTTTTAATAGGAATTTGTTTAAGATCCCTGTGTTTCGATTTTTCATGGTAGTTATGAGCATTATATGTCAAAGTGAATGGAGACGGAGCTTCACTTTTGGATAAAATAATTTCAGATTAATATGGTTTGAGGTTTTGAGTTTAATTTGGTGTGACAGTCTCTGGGAAATCTAAAGAAAATGGGATATAAATTCTTTTAAGAACCCTTAACAGTTCCATCACTTTGAGCAAATTGGTGGTGTTAAGAATTCTTCTATATAGCTCTCGAATTTTTTTATGTATAAGATAAATTTGAGAACCTATGTCGTACAATTTATTAATGATACGAAAGATTTTTTAAAAAGATTTTTTGACCTCTCCATTTGAAGACCCATTTATACAGTTAGTACTAAGTTCTTTTAAACTTCAGTACTTAATTATTAAAAATATTTACATATTTATTGGATAATATGTGTTGTATTAGAATTCTTCATTTTTTTAGGTATATATACTTTTTCAACTAAGAAACTACTAATGTAATTGTTTGCTTCATATCTAAACTATATGTGTGACTTAAGATATAAATGTAACCTTCACAGTTAACATCCATATGGTGATCATGATAAGAACATAATGTTTAGCTCATAATTTCTTAAGCTATCTGAATCAATTTTGTAGAGATGATACATTGTTACTCACTAATTATGTCTTGATAAATTTATGTTATAAATCTATTGTACATCACACATTCAGATTATGTAGAGCTTATCCAAAATCTTTGTGTGGAGCTTTCAATAGCCAAAAGGAATTTTCACAGTTTTCCTTCACAGCTGGTTTTGTTTAATTATGTATATGGTTTGAGGGCATTGCGATATAAATTCTTTTGTTATTGTTCTTTTGTTATCTAATGTTTTTTTATATATGTATAGATAAATAGATAGATAGATATTAAAAAAATAGGGACTACAATTATAAATGAAATGTTTGTTTTCCTATTTCCAGAATACATATTACAAGAGGTTTTAAATTTACAAAGTTTTAAAAAAATGCTTTCAAGTTTTTTAAATACTACACCTTAATTGTCCCTTAATATAACTTTTCTACTGAGTGATTAGGTGTTTGAGTCTCACATATGGATATATTTTTCAAAATATAATAAAATGTATATTTTTTAATCAATATCTAGAATGAAAAGCAAAAGAAATATTATATTTTCCTTTATTATAAAAAAATATATTGTGATAAAATATATTTTAAATAAAATTTGACATTTTGAACCTTTAAGCATAGGAATAGGCATTTCTATGCCTTGACAATTTTTTTATTTTTAAATTTTCTTAACAGGGAATTTTACTCATACTAATCTCTATAATTTTGTTAAACACCAAACTATTTGTGCTCAGTTACTCTCTTTCACTGAAATAACATCGTAGTTCGTTGTAGGAACATTGATGAAAGGATAAAAGGATGTTTTAGATTCAATTTCAGGGGTTCCATCTTCATCAACATATTACACCTTGTGCTATTACATTCAATTTCTACTTTACTGTCTACCTCTATGTAAAACATTGATAATGTTTGTTAACATTTGTGCATGTGGTTTAACTATAACCATTACTTTACATTCTAACTCTATTGCACTTTTTTTAATTCTATTTTAAAATTTTCAATTCCCTTCATTCATTGTGCATTAAATTCCCTTCAACATTGATAATGTTGGTGCCCTTTTTTATAAGTCACGATGGTTTCCTTGTAGAGAGATTTTAGGTATTTCCACATAGTTAAGTCAAAGGAACTAAGAGAGATATATCCACGTGATTTTTCAAAGATAAGATTGTGTCCCTATTTTCATGGAAATGGGTAAGGTGTGAAGTGGGTAGAAATCGATTTGGGGTTGGTTGGTTGGGACGGATGTGCAGGGGCAGTGGGTTAAGGGGGTTTCGGGTTTGGTTGGGGACGGGTTTGAACTCAGGAAGGACTAGAGTTATGGGTAGGTGAACTCGCCAGAGCTCGTGGCTGAATCGCGGGTTGTTTTGTCGCCGGCGATGGCACCGGTTTCAAGTCGCGAACAGGGCAGGTGGGGGTCGGGTGCTGCCTCGGGTTGGATGGTTTTGAGTTGTAGGTCCGGCCGATTTGCAATCGAGTTACATGGTATGGCTGAAAATGGGTTCAGTGGGATGGATGGGTAAGGAGTGAAGTCGCGGGTTGGATCGGGTTTGGTTGAAATGGGTCGTTAGGGGTTGAAGGTGGATTCCGAAATTTGGTTGAGTGGGGGATGGTATTGAAATGGGTTTTGTGGGGATTGAAATGGAGGTGAGAGAGGTTGAAGAAGATGGGTTAGGGTGTGTTAGTGTGTATGAGGGTGTAAGTTAAGTGGTGAGGGTGAGTGTATGGGAGAGGTAGTTTGTGTGGTGTTGGATAGCTAGTGTGTGGGGTTTTGTTTTAGTTGTAGGTTCGGTGTTGAGTTTAATGGTGTGTGTGTGTTTCATTTTGGGGTTATTTAGTGTGTGTTTAATTTGTACCCCTAAAATAAAACAACTAAAATATAAAACTAAAAAAAACTAAAAGACTAAAAATCTAAAAATAAAATTAAGACTCAAATAAAAAAAAATGAAACTAAAAAGAAATAAAAATCTATTAAACTAAAAACTAAAATCCTAAAAATGTAAAATCTAAAAAAATAAATTAAAATAAATGAAATCCTTAAACTAATCCTAATAAAATAAAAACTAAAAACTAATCAAAATAAAAATAACTAATAAAAATAAAATATTAAAATATGCAAATAAATTCTAAAAATCCTAAATAAATCTTAAAAATAAAACGACTCAAATACAAATCTATAAAAATATAAAAAGGCACAACTCAACACATACCGGGCTCTGGGTATGGACTGGGCTTGGTCTAGTCTTAGATTTGGTTCGGGACAAGGTTCAGAACATCGAAACTCTTCTGGGCAAGCTCAATGTGGACTCAGACTTCACGGTCTCTTTTGATTTCTTCAATGCTTACTTTTAATCACTTTTGTGTCGTAATTAATAGGATTTAGCATTATTTAATATTGCAACTGCGTATTGACCTGCAAAGTGATAGAATACGAACATAAGGCCAATATTAATTAAAATGAGTAACTAAAATGCTCTATTTGGGGTATAAAATAGATACTTTTGGGTGCTTATCACACCACCCCAAACAGAACATTGCTAGTCCTTGAGCAAAATTAAAGAGAAAACAAAGATAAGTAACCAAAAGTGTACCATTTTCGCAGGCACTGGCGATTGCACTTAATATGTGCAACAAGTCGTTAAACCTATAGGTAGCCCTACAGGACGAGTGGTGTCTCGTGAGGGTTTGCAGTGAATGTACCCACAAAATTCAAAATTATTTAAATGCAGTATCCAAGTAGATAATGAAACGCTATACATCTCAACTAAAAAGGACGTCAAGGAATACTGTATTCAACTATCAAAATAAGATATAAAATTACTTAATACCGAAAAGCGTAATCCTTCCTAAAACTCAACATGTGTAGTGTGAAGTAATCTTAAGTATCATTAGAGTAATTCTAAGATCGCCTTTATAGAATCAAAGCTTTGACTTCAATTCTCACTGGATATATCTCTCTAAATCGAACTCTCTGAGAATTGGGTAAGTGTATCTCTCTAGTGTGTGAGGAGGTTAGTAAATGTAAACAAGTTCAAACGTCTCACACACTTTATAAAAAAGGAGGAATATGTGAAAAAAATCTGATCTCATGAAGGAATCCTAACCACTATGTCGATAATGTCGAGTTATTCACCGTATAATCTTTTCGTTTGCCCGAACACTTTACCAAGGGTGAAAAATGCCATTTATGAAAGGTACGAAGGGATAATGAAGAAGATGAATGATGGGGTGTTTTGATAAGAGTGTGACACACTTTGATTGACTATTGTCTTCATCTTTTGAATTAATGATTGCATGTTTCTTTTTCCTCTTTTCTATATAATTTATTTCTTTGCTTCTTTTTTTTTCTATTTTTTTTGCGATGCATTTTTCTTTTCATAACACAAATGAAGACAATTTACATGGAAAATTTCAAACACTCTTTTCCTAAAAAAATATGGTAGTGATGGGAAATGACATATGGATGGTATCTAGGATATATATGGATAAGGATAATACGGATAGAAAATGTGATATGAAAAATGGCAAGTGTATGTCAAAATCGGTTTAGTGCTTGGGACAAACTACAAGACACATGTTTCTTATAACTCGAAAGTGATGTCATTTTCAGTGATTATGCCAAAATTGAAAAAATAATGAGACCATGCAACAATTAAGTGAGGTATTCAAAGACAATTGAGTCAACTTGTGATTTGGAGATACGTAAAAACCCTCAAAAGATGAAAAGCTCAAGTATCACGGGTTTAAGTCACCACTAGTGATCTTTTAAGACTCTCTTGAGAATATAGTTACTCTTCAACTTTTGATTGTAAATGTGATAGTGGAAATTGCTGAGTTTAGGAATTCAAAGTGCAGGTACGCTTTTAAGAGGCATTAGTTAATTTAGGGTTAAAAGCGTAACTTTTGGGTTAAACACAGGTATTTCGAGATTTCTAAAAGAGGGATGATAGACAATTCATGTCATAAAATTTATTTTTAACTGCACAAAAAGGTTAAAATCATTTGTTTCTGAATTTTTTTCAAATGAGGTACGATTTTGATAAATTCCCCACCCCCAAACAAAAAAGAACATCATCCTCGATGTTTAAAACTATATATAACAATAAAAGCACAAGGGAGGAAAGATATTACCATAATGAACCGCTTATGAAATTGGACCGCATGGTGGAGTAAAAATATAACCTGAAGAACAAATGCGATACAAAAATATGTACAAGTCTGTAAAGCATGTGAAAATCATTGGGTGATGTGAAACACCACCCCCAAACAGGATAAGACTCATACTCAGAAATAATGAACGATGGGCTGCCTTCCGATAGCGCTAAGTTTAACGTCTTCAGCCAGACCAAACCAATCTCACCCTAAAGATAAGATCTATGAAAGTGCGGGGTGGCAGAAAATTTTGGGTGATGAGAATCACCCCCAAACAAGACTGAAGTGTCAGTCTTGCTGGATAAAGGAGAAAATAGGTCAATGCACTTGTATAGAAAAGTGCATCACTCGATGCAAAGCATCGGTGGACCAAGGGTGGATGGGTAGGAGGGTACATGCATAAAGGGTAAGGGTGAGGATGTACAGGCACCGATCGCGGGCCTTGTTGAGAGTAATTGTGAGGGAAATAAGGACCCTATAACAATGGTGCTCAAGTTGGTGGGGGAGGCAGAAGGGTTTGACAATAATAATGGGGCGGGCCTCGTAGAAAGGGCACGATCATTCTATAAATGGACGATGATAATGGTCGTGCCGTGTCACACTAGGGAGCGGTAGATGGAAATATTCAACACCATAAGGAAGTGGTGTGCATAGAGTAACACGCTCGGTGTCACGAAAGATAAGAGTAGCAAAAATACTCTCATAGATAGTGGTGTCGATGAAAAATGCACAAATGTGGTCGTGGAGTACTAGGGTGGAGGATGGGTGTAGGCGAGGACCTAAATACATAGAAGGGAACAGGTGAGGTGTAATAACAAGGTTCAAACCAAGTGGTGGGGTGGAAGGGACAATGGGTGGATCGGGTGGGACAAAGGGTGGGGGAAGATGATCTAACTCACGAGTAGGAGACACACATTGCTCATTAGGTGCGGAGTGATCCTCAAGGGAACTTGCAGGAGGAAGTGTGGAAATAAACGATGGAGTGATCAACTTATCCACCATTACGTCACCATCTAAGGTGGTGAAAGGGTCTAATGAGGCTTTAAAATCCGAGATAGATGAATCTACATCAATATTCGTCTCAAGGGGAGCCAAATATGATGGAGTAGGATCCATATCCATAGAGGTGGGGACCATCTCTGATGCTATTTCGGGACATTGGTGAGCACTCGTAGCCAGAGCTAACCTAAAAGATAGGGGAATGTCAGAGACATATGCAATTGGGGCATAAGGTAAAAGCTCGGGCCTAATAAAGGATTCTATTGAAGGGGAAAGGCGAACCTCAATTGTGGGTTCGAAAGGATAGGGAGGGTGTGGGATCAGTCTTACACGCAATGGATATGTCAACACAATTGTCAACTTAGGGCCCGGACCACATGGTGGTCTCAATGTCGAGATTCTCAGGAAGATAGGGTGGGTCATACTCAAAATCCGTGGCACTAGACAACACATCATCATCCCATGTAGGTGTAATAAAGAGTCGACTTGGGGTGGAATCCGTCTCGTTTACACACTCAAAATCATATAATCGTTGTTCAAGCCTTTGAAGTGATTCAGTGTGAGATTGAAGAGTGTGCGCAAACTTGTGAAAGAGACTTTCTGAAGAAGATGTGCAAGGTGGGGAGATGTCGGTGGGTGAGGTGGACACAACTCGCTAAAAACACTAGGATGTGGAGAATACTCATAGGAAGTATGGGTAATGGGGCTAAGTGGGTCATACACGAGAGAAGCATCTCTGTAAGAGACAAAAGGTTGATCAACACAAAGAGCATAGTAAGTTGACTGATAGATATGAGGTGCACGAGGTGGCGATGACGATTGTTGGAAACCGTAAGGATCCACAACATAGCGTTGTGATTCATATTGCATGGAAGGATGATCAGGCCTCCATGAATAGCTTGGGTACTCATACTCCTCGACATTAGATATGTCGTGACCATACGTCGAGGGTGGTTCCAAAATTGTGTCATATGGACGCACATGTTCCATGGTGGATTCAGATGGAGAGAATATAAATGGACACTTATGGACACTCATGGGACAGGTGATCAATAAGAAGGCAATGTGTGCACGGTGAAGCATGGGATGGGTTGGCACTCGTCACCGGAGGCGGTGGAGTAGGAGATGTGTGTGCGGACAACACACGAGTTTCAATGGTGGGTGTTTGAGAGTTAAAGCCATGAATTAATGAATGAATGTACGATTCGGGCTCAACATCAAACAAACTTCAAGAGAATGGGAAATGGCCAAAGTATTCCCATAAAGGACGTTCTTCGGCCATGACAAGAGGAATATTTTTTGGTTTTTAAATATTTTTCAAAAGAAAAGAAAATCTTTCTGTGATTTTTGAAAATAAGAAAAGAAAAATCTGTTTGGCATTTGGAATATGGAAAACAAATCTTTTTGGGTTTTTGAAAATATTTTAAAAAAAGAAAATATTTTTGGTATTTTTCAGAAAATGGGAAAAATTGGACTCTTGATATGGTCGAACTAACTAAAACCGACTACCTAAAGAATGTAATTGAACACACACAGTCAAGAAAAAATCCTAACGAGAAGTAGCCAATTATTTTCTTCGAAATTAGTGAAAGGGGTAGTCAATGTATGCCTACGGGGCTAGCTAGTGGATTGATTTTAAATTTAATGACAGTTAGGGAAGCACACAATGTATGAGCGGGTGAGTCGGGTGATGAAATCCCATCTCATTTCAATGACCGGGTCCAGGTCTTAGGTAAAGTAATTCATCAAACCATTCAATTTAAGTGCGATGCAGAAATTAAAAGCACACAGGAGAAATTAAGCACACAAAAATTCAACTTGCTAACAGGAGATTCGCGAGTGATAAAGAAATTACCTCCCACGACTTTTACACACGCGGGGTGAAGACCGAGTTGAGTCGATCGGGGGAGATTTCACCTATCTCAGTCGTCCCCGGGAGTCCTACCGACCCAAGGTAGAGAGGCTTCAAAAATCCTCTCTGTTGAACGCCCTCTCTCTACCATGTCCGGTTTCCCTTTTCGCATTTTTTAATGAATAATTATTATAAATAAATCGGTGTCAAAAAGCACCAAAATAAATATAAAGCTTCAAAAATCCTATACAACCAGTCTAACGAGGAGGGGGAATAAATAATAATTACAACTAAAAAAAATAAAATTACAAGTCTTCAATTGCTTCCAGGCAAGAAAGCGGCAACGAAGCCATTTGATAAGAAAGTTTTTTGGGTATATCGTTGTACGGTCGTTGTCTTTAAAAGCCACTCTCAAAATTCCCTTGAGTACCTACAAAACTTGTCTAAAAATAACTCATATTGCGGTAAGTACGGGTATCAATCCAACTTTCAAGGTGAAATAATTAATGTGAAAACGTGCAATTCCAAATTTTTTATGAAAATATTTTTTTAATTTTTTTTTAAAACAATTTCAAGGGAAAAATTAACTAATTAAATGCTAAAATTACTAAATGACTAAATAAAAAAAAAATGTGTAACCGAGTGTGAAATAATGTGAGAAGGTCAAGAGATGGGATTACATTGCATTTTCAATTATTTTAATTTCTCAATTTATTAATTTGAAATATTTCAAGATAATATTAAATCGATAATCTTACTCTCGTCAAAAATTATAAATTTAATAAAATCTTTTTCGGAAAATTAATTTAAAAATGTCACACAATGAAAAATTAGGACTTATACTATTTTCAAAAAATTACCCGCTAGGATCAATTTAACGAAAATAATAGCAATCTTCAAATTTCAACACCGAATTAATATTCAAATTTCGAAAAAAGCTATCTCTAGTTCGATTCCTAAATTCAAACATTAATTTGTTCAATTAATTTACTAACTCTCGTTACATAAATTAATTGGTGACAGTTAAAAATTAATTTACCTAGAAATATACAATTAATGAAATTGATTAATTAAATTAATATCATTCGCAGTGCATCCCACCCCTTGAACGGGGTATTTAGCCAAACATTCTCATGTGTGCATAAACAATAATAAATAATATGTCAAGAAGGAAATAAATTGAAAAGAGAATGTAGAAATACAATACACAATTTTTTCCACAAATTTGTCTTGACATGCGCGTTGATATGCGTCCAACTTCTTCACAATTTTTAGCACTTGATTACAAAAAGAAGACTAAAAAATAAACCTAAAAATTATTCTGAACCTAAACTAATTTTTTTTTGTATTTTTCTGAATTTTTTTATGTACCTACTATGTATATAATATACACACTTTTTCTCTATTTTCTGTCTCTCCCCCTGCGTTTGATATTGAGAGTCCCCTTTAAAATGTTGGTGCCCTTTTTTGTAAGTCACGATGGGTTTCCTTGTTGAGAGATTTTAGGGATTTCCACATAGCTAAGTCAAAGGAATCGAGAGAGATTTATCCACGTCTGTTTTGAAAGATAAGATTGTGTCCCTATTTTCATGGAAGTGGGCAAGGTGTGAAGTGGGTAGAAATCGATTTGGGGTTGATTGAGTGGGCCGGATGTGCAGGGGCAGTGGGTTAAGGGGGTTTCGGGTTTGGTTGGGGACGGGTTTGAACTCAGGAAGGACTCGGGTTATGGGTAGGTGAACTTGCCGGAGCTCGTGGCTGAATCACGGGTTGTCAGGTCGCCGACGATGGCACCGATTTCAAGTCACGAACATGGCAGGTGGGGGTCGGGTGCTGCCTCGGGTTGGATGGTTTCGAGTTGTAGGTTCGACCGGTTTGCAATCGAGTTATAGGGTGTTGATGAAAATGGGTTGAATGGGATGGATGGGTAAGGTGTGAAGTCGCGGGTTGGATCGGGTTTAGTTGAAATGGGTCGTTAGGGGTTGAAGGTGGGTTCCGGGTTTTGGTTGAGTGGGGGATGGTATTGAAATGGGTTTTGTGGGGATTGAAATGGAGGTGAGAGAAAGAGGGTTGGGTGGTTGAAGAAGAGGGGTTAGGGCGTGTTAGTGTGTATAAGGGTGTAAGTTTAGTGGTGAGTGTGAGTGTGAGTGTGAGTGTGAGTGTGAGGTAGTTTGTGTGGTGTAGGATAGCTAGTGTGTGTGGGGTTTGTTTTAGGTGTAGATTAGGTGTAGAGTTTAATGGTGTGTGTGTTTCATTTTGGGATTATTTAGTGTGTGTTTAATTTGTACTCCTAAAATAAAACAGCTAAAATATAAAACTGAAAAAAATAAAAATCTGAAAATAAAATAGTACTCTAAAAATAAAATAAAGACTCAAATAAAAAAAATGAAACTAAAAAGAAATAAAAATATAAATATAAATCTATTAAACTAAAAACTAAAATCCTAAAAATGTAAAAATGTAAATCTAAATAAATAAATAAATAAAAATAAATGAAATCCTAAAACTAATCCTAATAAAATAAAAACCAAAAACTAATAAAAAAAACAAGAATAACTATTAAAAATAAAATATAAAAATATGCAAATAAATTCTAAAAATCTTAAATAAATCTAAAATTAATCCTAAAAATAAAACGACTCAAAATAAAAATCTAAGAAAATCTAAAAAGGCACAAATCAACACACACCGGGGCTTGGGTATGGACTGGGCTTGGTCTTGGCTTAGATTTGGTTCGGGACATCGGAACTCTTCTGGGCAAGCTCAATGTGGACTCGGACTTCACGGTCTCTTTTGATTTCTTAAATGCTCACTTTTAACCGCTTCTATGTCGCAATTAACAGGATCTAGCATTATTTAATACTGCAACTGCGTATTAACCTGCAAATTAATAGAATACGAACATAAGGCCAATATCAATTAAAATGAGTGACTAAAATGCATCTATTTGGGGTATAAAATAGACAATTTTGGGTGCTTATCATGGAACGTGGTGGACTAGTTCCATTTTATTTATGTACGAGTTCCTCCACGAGGGGGGCGTCTGGCGGGGGATGGCTCCACAAGTCATCTCATCTTTTAGTTGAATAATACTGACTATATGGGATGCGTCTAGGAATATGTTCTCATAACTATATCCCATTTTAGTGTAATGGTGGGATCGAGAGACATCTTTAGGATAAAGATGTCATAAGCTAGCTATGAGATGAGAATATGTTGTTCATTGTTGGGATGGTTAGGGTCTTCCTCGGTCGGATGGATATCAGGGGGTTGTTATTTACTCTAAAAGAATTTTGTGTCCATTCCGATCTCCTGAGAAGGCGCATGCATGGGCGCGTGGTGGTGGTGGTGGGGGGGGGGGGGGGGGGGGGGGTTCGTGCCCTTCCTCAAGGCGCTTCGGTCGGTGTCAATTATGGGGTGTGTATGAAAATAAAGTCACCAACCTATTTTGCACAAAACAAGCTGAAGAACTGTTACCACCTTGAGAGAATGGCAAAAAAGAAATACTGATGCTTACGAAACCAATTAGTTCAAGGATTCGGTGTCTAAGTTACGGAATGGGAAGGTATTAGGCACCCATCTAGCACTTTCGGTCTCTTATGGGCATGCGTTATTCTCCTCCTTAATAACTCCGTGAAGTATATGTGCGTGTATATATAAATGGAGGATGAATTTACTCAACTCGCATCATGGAAAACGGCACAGTGAGATCATCCGTAGGAGTGTTACCAAAAGAGTAATTAAAAATATAATGCGTGCGTCTGTCGACTCATCGATTTTTCATAGAAAGACGATGGTATAAATTAGACAAAACACGAGCATGAATCACAAATATTATATGTAGAAATAATATATGAACAAAAATAGGAAAAGCGGAATCGAAACTCGGTTCTTACTCGAGATGCCTACGTAGCCTAAAAAGGCATCAAAGTCCACATAGTTTTCATACAACACGAGGGTGAGGTTTATCTAATAAATCCAACTGGGGACTTTATTATATGTGTGTATTGGTAGAAAAAGGATTTTTAGTGTGAGAAAATGTAGTGAGGAATTCCAGTTTGGAATTTATAAGTGGCATCGGAGCCTATTACGCAATTATACCGTGTAACTTTTTCCGCAAAATTTTTTCGGATATCAATTGTAGTCTAAAAATTGATTTTTGAAAAAGCGTAATTTTATTGGAAAACTTGTATAATCGAATGCTAATTTTTGACGGGTCAAATTGAGCATATTGGAAAGCCCGTATGAAATCTCACTTAAAGACCATTGACAAACGTGTTTGGGTTGTGTGTGAAAGAGGGTGGATGCCTCCCACTGTCACTATAGATAACGTACCTACTTTAAACCCTGTGACTACATGGACTGAGGATGAATTTAAATGGAGCACATATAACTGACGTGGGCTTAGTGCAATTTTTGAAAACGTTACCCCCAATAAGTTCCGACACATCATGACATGTACCACATCAAAAGAAGCATGGGATGTTCTTCAACTTACCCATTAAGGCACTAATGCAGTTAAAGAATCAAAATTGCAAAATTAAACTACAAAATTTGAGACAATCACCATGCTTGAATCTGAGTGTTTTGATGAATTCTATGCTCGCTTATCTGATATTGTAAAAACTAGTTTCAATTTAGGTGAACACATTCTTAAATGCTAGAGTATCTAAAAATATTTTGAGATCAGTGCCTAAGCATTTTATCCCTAAAGTCACTGTGCTAAATTCTTCTGAAATTTGAGTAGTCTGAAATTAGAAGAATTAGTAGGGGACCTCCAGACTTATGAAATTGACATGTTTCCTAATGCGATAAAATCAAAAGATAAAGGGCTAACACTTAAAGTCGAGGCTAGAAAGAGTAAGGGGTCAACAAGAAAGAGAGGTGAGTCATATAGGAGAAGAGAGGAAGAGATGTATGATTCGAAGCTTGATTTTGACTTAGACGATTTGGCCTTGTTTGCAAAAAATTTCAAGAAATTTCTCGAATTAAAGAAAAATGGCAATTTCAAAGATAAAAAGAATTTTGAGAAAAATAAGTTTGAAAAGAAAAATGAAAAGGATAAAAAGGATGCGCCTAAGAAAGACGAGGAGAGATGTTATGAGTGTGACGGTTAAGGTCATTATGCATTTGAGTGTCCTTCTAGCTTGAGATGTCAAGGCAAAGGCAAAATTGCTCTTAATGCCTCCTTTAGTGACGACAATGAGGTCGAGTCGGCATATTCTGGAGATGAGTCACCGCATGAATGTAACTTCAACGCATTCGTGGCTAGTGATGTGAGTGCTGATAGCGCGCCTGATGATGATGAGGATGCTACTTCATAGGGACACCTCCACAGTACAAGCAATGTGAGTGAGGGGGAGAATGCTGCAAGTGAGAGTGAGAGTGATTTATGACGCACGTACATGGACTTATATGCTGAATATTTTAAAAATAAAGGCATAACAAAGTGTTAGAAATTAGGATAGTTTCCATAGATAAAGACTTGGGAGAGACGAGTGCGAGAGAGTCCTCCATTAGCACTACTTTGAGAGAGAGAGATACTGTTTGGGTAGAGAGAGATAGAGAGTTTGTGTAGGGAGAGAGAGAGATGTTTATAGAAAGAGAAAGGGGACTTGACCAAGCAAGTGGATACTCTTACGAGTGAGATCTAGACCTCCATGGATACTCGAAAGAAACTTAAAGCCCTTGTATCCCAGCTTACTCATGATCTCGAGATAGCTAGGGAGGTCAAGGTAAAAATAGAGGACAAATATGGAAAGATGGGAAAGATGCTCCTCGCCCTTGCTTTGGGTTTGATGAAAGTCAAGGAATAGGTTTTGATGGTGTCTCCACGTCCCATGTGACACCGAAACCAATTCCTGAGCTTACTATGAATCCATATGGCCATCACCAAAAACCCCGAAGAAGATCTCGGCCAAGAAAAAACAAGCCAAGGTCAGGCAAAGACTGTGTACTTCTGTACCTACTGCAAAAGAAAGGTCCACCTTAGGTAGTTTTGCTATAATTAAGGTTAGACACGACGTACATTTTCTCCACCATGTGCCACTAGCAATTTTTTTACTCTTAGAGAGCAGGTTGAGTTTCTAGTCGCCACATCTAAGAGTATAATGGAAGATTTCTAATGGATTTCTTTGCCGTCAGCGGACACTTCTAATATCCTAACTAGAGCCAACAATAACAAGAGAAAACAAAAGGTTACCTCATATTGGGTGCTTAAACTCGATGCAAAATCCCTTCTTGCTAATGTTGCTCTTAAAGCGCATAATACTTCTCAGTAATATTTCGATAGTGGGTGATCTAGGCATATGACAGGTGATGTCTCATTTTTTACCTACCTAGAGGATCGCAAGGAAGGTAAATTCACCATTGTAGACGGGAGAAAGTCTAGAATAGTAGGATGAGGTACAGTAGAGATACTAGGATTTCCTAAGCTAGAGGATGTTTTGTATATCAAAGGTTTGAAAGCAAACCTTCTCAGGATAAGTCAGTTGTGCGATGCTAACTTTGCAGTAAAGTTTGATCGGAACGAGTGTAATGTTTATGATCAAGCCGATAAACTTCTATTACAAGGGGAGAGGACTAAATATAATTACTATAGGATTATGCCCAAGTCCTCATTTGTCTGCAACAACACCACGATCACTCATATGGATCTGTGGAATCAATGTTTAGGTCATGTGAATTTTATAGACCTTGAGAGATTAGATAAAAAGTACCTAGTACGTGGTTTTCATCACTTGGAAAGCCTACTTTCGCTGTTTGTGGACCCTTTCAGTTGGGAAAGCAAGTCCGTAGCCCCCATAAGAAGTTGAATTCCATTACCACTTCACGAGTGCTTGAGTTGATACACATGGATCTTATGGGTCCTACTCGTACTGCGAGTTTGGGTGGTAAGAGATATATCCTCATGGTGGATGATGATTTTTCTTGTTACTCAATTTTAGGTTTTCTGAGAGAGAAATCTGATGTTGTGGAATTTCTTACGACCAAGTGTCATGTCCTGCAAAATTAATACAGGGTCACTATTAATAGAATATATAGTGACAATGACACTGAGTTTAAGGAAGCTAAATTATATCTTTACTGGGATCAAACATAAATTTTCGGTCGTGAAGACTCCTAAACAAAATAGGATTGTTGAGAGCAAGAATCAGACGATTCATGAGATGGCTAGACCAAAGCTTCTAGGTTGTATATTTGCTCGAAGACTTTGGGTGGAGGTGGTGTCTATCGCATGCCATATGGTGAATAGGTTTTACTTTCATCCACACACACTTAAGACGCCCTATGAATATTTCCATAACTTAGGGAGTAAATGCTACATACTATGGGATAAAGAGAAATTAGGAATGTTCGAATCTCGGAGCAATGAGGTAATATTGTTAGGATATTCATCGACTAGTAGAACATATTGTATTTTTAACCTGAGTAGCTCTAAGGTTATGGAGTCAATAAACATCACCGTGCAAGATTACGAATCGCTTGTGTTTGTTGTTTTTAACCCGTTGTGTGAGGATGATGCACTTCCTACTGATGATCCCATTGTGTCTCTCACACCCCGGGAGGACCCTATTCATGTCTTAAGTGACACTCCTTCTTGGGTTCGCAAGAGTCATGATCCTAATTCTATTCTAGGAGATCCCAACCTAGGGGTCAAGACTCCTGCTCAGCTAGAGAACGTTCTTAGCCATGTTTGCTACATATCCAAACTTGAGCCCAAGAATCATAAGGAAGCACTCAAATATGAACACTAGATATATGCTATGCAGGATGAGTTACTTTATGTAGGATGAGTTATTTTAGTTTAAAAAGAGTGAGTTTGAGATGAGCATGGTAAGTGATCTTACTTTCTTCCTTGGTCTCCAAGTTCATCATCTAGAGGATGGGATGTTCATCTCCCAATCTAAGTATGATAGAGACCTTGTGAAGAAATTTTGTTTAGACTCCCCTAAGAACGCATGTACCCTGATGAGTACCTCAACAAAGCTTAGCAAGGAAACTTTAGGCAAGGGCGTAGAGCAAACCTTGTATTGGAGTATGATAGGTAGTCTTCTCTACTTGACTGACAATCGTCCCAATACAAAATTTAGTGTTTGAGTCTGTGCGAGATATCAGGCGTCCCCGAAAGAGTCTCACTTACTTTCTCTTAAACGTATTACCAAATACGTGAGTGGGACTCTCTCATTTGGCATCTGGTATTCCTTTGATAACGATGAACGTTTGTTCGCCTATTTGGATGTCGATTGGGTCGGGGATGCAGATGGATGTAGGAGAACTTCTAGTGGGTGTTTCTTATTTGGTTATGCTCTTGTCTCTTGGTTGAGAAAGAAGCAAAAATACACCTCTTTATCCACTGCAGAGGCTGTGTACATAGCCACCGGGAGTTGTTGCACGCAACTTCTATGGATGAAGCATATGTTGGAGGATTATGGGATATCACAGGACACTATGACTATTTTCTATGACAACACGAGCGCCATACACAAATCCCGTAATCCTGTATAGCATTCATACACAAATAACATTAGGATACGCGAGCACTTTATTCGCGAGCTTGTCGAAGAGAAGGTCGTATCCTTGAGTTTTGTGTCTACCGACCTCCAGTTAGCTGATATTTTCACGAAACCTTAAGATGCCCTTAGATTCGAGAGTCTTAGGAAGTCTTTATGAATGTGCACAATTGACTGAAGGGTGGTTACCATGTCTAGAGTAGGATGCATTTTTCATGCTCATATCATTTGATTCATATCTCAAGATTGTATCATTTGTATCATTATTTGTTTTTGTTTTTTATTTTTTCATTTTTTTAGAAAAATTCAAAAATATTTTCTATTTTTTTTTAAATTGAAAAAACCAAAAAGATTTTCTTTCTATAATTTTTTAAAAAAATACAAAAAGAGTTTTTTACTTTATTTACAATGTCTATGGATGAAGATTTAATATAAACATAGTCATAACTTCATTCCATATTCCACATGACTGTTTGATAGTGATTTGAGATGCTACATCATTTCATCCATGTACTTTACACTGTTTGGAGTCATTGAGATGTGATTAGTAATATCTTCTACATGTTTGACTCCTTATCTCCTTTATTCCACATGTGCAAGTTATTATTTGAGTATTGTAAATGTCTATCACATATTGTCTTGAGTGTTTTCATCTCAATTTTGTCTATACAATGAACCCCATGTGATAAAACTTGACAAGAAAGTCGTGCATGTAAAAACTGTTGTAGTGAGTTTATGTGAATTTGAAAAATGGGGAAGGGTTACGAAAGGTACTCATTTAGACTTTGTGACTATGACACCGTTTAAATTAGACCTAAATAAAAATTTGGCAAAAACAAAAGCCAAGGTCCAAAAAGGTTAAAAAGAGCCTGAAAAAATTCAAAGGCAATAAAAAGAAAAATATGCCAAAGAGTGGGCCAATAAGTTTTAGTTTCATCACCTCAAAATAAAAATAAAAAAAGCATTATTAGATATGGAGGGATTTTGGATGGAATATAAAACGGGGTTGCACATCCTTGAAAGTCATGAAAAAGCATTACATATTTTTGAATGTTATTGGTGTGGAAATCGCTTTGAGCTTTGATTTGTTGATATGATTGAGTCAATTTCTTATGATTCCACCATTTTTACACCTAAGGAAGATGTTGAGTTCATTCATTAGAAATATCCGAAATCCATCGTGCACATATGTTATGATTGTATGTATTCATTTTCCCATCGAATTTGTTCACAGCCCTACATATTCGCTATCATCGACTTGGTTATTTTCATGTTCTTTCATGATGTGATTCTTTGTTGTATATTTTGTACAAAAAAAATTCGAAAATTCAAAAAGAGATATTTTGTTTACCTTGTGACATTCTCCATTTTCATTGATTTAGGTTCTTCATATTTGTCTATTTGGGGACATCATAAAAAGGGGGAGAACTAATTATTATGGGGGAGATTTTTTTTTTGTTTGATTTCTTAATGATTTGCTTGAGCTTAATTGATATTTATTTTTGTTTATCATTATATTTCAAACTGTTCAGCATCACGAGTATTGTTTCTTGTCTCATGTGTGTAGGTATAAAATTGATGATTATTTTTGCACACCCTGATGATGAGAAATAAAGTGAGAAAAAGTTGAAGATTTGAAGATGTTGAAATTTTTGACGACATGTCATTTAGTAATTCTAGTTTTTGGGTTTAAGTTTGGGTAGCATAATTCAAATAGTTCTTATGTATGTACCGGCATAAACATAGGGGGATGTCTGTTTAGAATCTAGGAAGTTTCGGTGTGTCCTAGATCACAGTTAGTATGTCTGACACCGCTACGTTCAGCACGTCAACACGTCAATCCCCTATGGGCTCGATATTGGTTCGAAGTTATCATGCTCCCACTATCTTCATACATGCATAGTGCATCATCACCTAGCATCGTGAAACGTGCGCCTTCAATATTCAACATTCCCACTACTCCACTCGCATTAATAGTAACATAATTAATTTGGAGTTTTTAATGATTACATAATTATTTGGGAATTTTTAGAAAATATTTTTTAAGGATTTAAAAAGTTTTACTTCGAATGATGATTTTTTTTTTGAAGTGTAGAGGCAAAATAAAAAATGACAATGACGTCGTTCGAGCGAGATATGCCAGTCGTTCGAGCGAGATACGCCAGTCGTTCGAGCGAGATACGCCAGTCGTACGAAGTCATTCAAGCGACACGTCATGTCATTCGAACGATAACTTCATTTTGTTCGAGCGACGCGTCGCCTTGATTTCTGTATTTAAAGCAATGTTCATCATTCACATTTTTTTAAGTCTTTGACACTCATGTTTTTGCCGAACTGCTGTATAAAACAGACTTCGTTTTTTCAAGGTTTTCATACCTTTTTTATTCACAAATCATTCCCAAACATATATATGAATCTTTATAAAACCTAGAATGATTGTTCTAGTCATCCAGAGTATTATTGTGGAGAAGAATGTTGTTCTCCATTGCTGACTTTGAGCTCTTGCTGGATCTCTTACCGATGACAACGAACCGACGCCTACGGGTATTCGTGTGTCACTATATTTTGATATAATTGTAAGTATTACGAATTATAGTGAAATAAAAA
Source organism: Sambucus nigra (assembly GCA_949130495.1). NCBI lineage: Eukaryota > Viridiplantae > Streptophyta > Magnoliopsida > Dipsacales > Adoxaceae > Sambucus > Sambucus nigra. Next base: position 638,029,975 of record OX422207.1, on the reverse strand, counting down.
TGGTTTTGCACCTTTTGAGGATTTTTCCTCATATTGTGATTGACTGTGCATGCTTGCTTTGAATTAATTTGCCTATCACATTTTATTTGCAAGAGTTAGGTTTTTGGGGATTAAAGATTGGAATTTAATTAAACAAGTTAATCATTGATTGCTGGCGCACTCTGAATAATCAAGACCTCTTTTTCTTATTTTTTTTGTAGAAAATATAATATGTGCAATACTACTAATAAAAAAGTGGGATATTAATATGTGTAAACTAACAAAGATGAAATGATAAAGTAAGAAATAAATAACTAATGCGAAAATAAGGAAATTTAAAGTGATAGTGAAAGGTTTGGACCTTCTTCAGAAGCTTTAATATTGATCTTGATTGTTGAAGGTATGCTCTTGGAAGTGGATGAAGGTGTTAATATGAGAGGGAATGGAATTTGCTAAATTGGTTAAGAAAAGGATGGAAATGGAATGTGGGGGAGAGGTTTCAATATAGAAACTATGCTGACTTTGTGAGAACGTTTCTGAGATCATTGAGAGGGATGTTTCTGAGGTGACTTTCGAAGTGAGCTTATGCTCCTTTTATATAGGCTCAAGGGGGCGGGGATGAACATTATCCTTTAGATGCCTATCGACAAGAAACCATAAACACACTACTGATGAAAGGTTTTTCTTTTCTTTGGATTTGGCAGACTGATATAGCTCATTCGAGCATGCATTCAAGAGGGCGACTGGGTTGAGATATGTATAGGAGCATCTTCCAGTGGTGGGGCACTAGATGGTTACTTCTCAGACTTTGGCCGTCTAGCTCAGGATTTGGATGAGTTGTTATGTTCTACTGTGGTGCTGTGCACTTTGGAAGAGGTGGTAGGACACTACCCACACCTTCCACTTGGGTTTTGGGGAGATGACTGTTACTCCCATTGATATGCAATAGCTACTAGGGATAGATTACGAGGGTGCGCATATTGAGATGGACCGTACTATGAGGGTGACGCCGAAGGTGGTCCAGGAAGCGTTGGGGGATGTGGGTAACATCTCTTCTCTTCGGGAGGTGCTCTTGAGTAGGAGGGTTGATGAGACTGATGGGCGACAGGTGAGGCAGATGGCTCGGTTATTTATTATGATTTTGTTGGGTGGTTTCTTGGTGGCGACGTCATTCATCTATAGTTTTTGCCATTTTTGAGGACGTTTTCTGACGTCCTGCTCTATAATTGGGGGATCCTGAATTTGGCAACCCTTTATTCTTCTCTGGATGCATTTAACCAGTGTTGACGATAGAATTTTATAGGGCCATGTACCTGTTGGAGGTAACTTTCGCATTTCTTTTCCTTCTTATGCATTTCTTTGTATTTTCCTTTAGTTTCTTCTTTGCCGATTCCTATTTTTTTTGCAAATGTGGTTCTATGAGGTGATTGGCCTCAATGTGATGATGATATCCCTGAAAGACAAGGATTTGGGGGACTTCCATCGGATGTTCCAGTGGAGAAATTCCAACAGGTGATCGAACCAGTCTTTGTTCCTGACGGTAGAGCGACAAACCCTAAACACATTAACGAGTGATCAGGTTATTTTATTTTTCTTTTGAATACTCTTTTGGAATTTTCTTTATTTTCATGAATATTGATATTTTTTTCGAGGATTGCCAGTGACCTTTTACCTGTGGGGGACTGCTCCTCAGCATACAGAGTTGACAGGTATGCATGTGCAGATGAGGAAGTTGATGGCGCATGAGTTCAGGTATGCCTGGTACTTGGGAGAGAGGGTTGTGCAGAAGATCATGGAGTATTAGGTAGCGGTCCCACCGTTTGTGCCCCCGATGTATATGTGGAGGGTGAGGGTGATGTCTGCCGAGGCTAGGGTTACGATGATGGTTGGCGAGGCTTATACGCTCTATACGAACATGACAATGAACTCTAACTACTTGGATTTTATGATGAGTTGGTTGAATCCATATTCTATTTATGACATGGTGAACATGACTCCGCCTCCTATGACTTTGGGTAGGGGTACCAACAGGCCTGTGGGATCTTCTCACAGTACGGGTGGTACGTCATCGATAGTGGCAGCGATAGAGGAGGCTCCGATTATTTAGGTCACTCCTCTTTCTTATAATTTTCTATTGGTTAGCGGGGGGACATTGAGCATGCCGTATCGTCCTAATATAACAACGTCGAGGTTTATGGGGCTTACGAATGATGTCCTTCAGCCCGAGGTATATTTTTTTCTTCTTTGGTTTTGTCTCCTTTGGTTCCTTCTTTGCATTTTATTGACTGGTTAGTTCTTGGTCTCTTATTTGCGGCATGTTTAGGTGCCAACTACTTGGATGAAGGATATCAAGGACTGGGTGGCCTCAGCGAATGCTTATATCAAGGTCTCTGTTCCTTCTTGCTTGGTTCCATTTGCTACCCCGGATGAGGGATCAAATTCTGATAGTGGAGTTTTTATCGCTCGTCGTCGGGGGAAGTGTGTTCGCCATAGGGGATGTAGGTTTAAAAGAGAGAGATTGTGGGTTTGGGATGAGTCACGATGTTTTAGTTTTTTTATTTCCTTCTTTTCTTTTTCCGAAAAAAATGTAATCATGCGATGGCGGCATATATATATGAAGGATATTTTTATATTATTAATTCTTATTTTAATGACTTATTCTACATGCACTTTTACTTTGCTGCTGAGAGTGTAAAAATGACAAGATGTTTATTTAGAAAATGAGGGCTTAATTAACTTGAGAAAAAGGTTTATTTTGGGAAATGATGAATATAATTGGATAAGTAAGAAAAAATAACTCGGGGTTTTAAAATAAGGATTTGTTTTTTTAAGAATTTGATTTTGATTAAAAAGGAAAGATAGAATCTTCCAAAATAGGGGGGTTATCGATCGACATACCCCTTTTCCTGCCTATTAAGGTATGGGTCAAGTCAAATCACTTTAAGGCTTTGATTGAACTTTTTTGCAGAGCATAATACTTTATAGGGAAGGAATTCATTCGAGCTCCTTAGATCCCTTATCTTTTGCCAAGACATTTGTGTATAAAAGGGGAGGTAAGGAATGTAATTTTTCCATCCATATCCACTTTCTTCTTCTTACTTCTTGTTTACTTCTACTTTATTCCCCAAATGTCTCTTCTGATGCACGCAAACTTTTCTTTCTACCTCAAAATTCTTGAAGCTACATGTCTGTATAACGTGGACTACTAGGATTTCAACTTGCGTCGAGTCTCCTTGTGGCGTAATAGAGTCTTTGAATGGAATATACTAGCAGTGGCGGTGTAGTTTTCGTATCCCAAAGATAATGTTTTCCGTTTTGGTTTAGATTAGGTTTTCTCGACTTACGAAGAGTTCTCATCCATATTGGGAATCAATACCAGTGTAGTGGAGGCTATGCCTAAATTTTCTTAGTCTCCTCGGGCACTGTTAGTATAGTTGATCCACATTTCTCCTTCTACGGCTCGACCATTGGTTACTGGGGGTACGATTCCTCTTCTGGCTGTCACATATTTTTCGCGCTTGAGGGATTTCAACTATGTTGGATATACCGAAGTTGTTATATTGGGCCTAACTTCATGGATTTTTCTAATGATGGGGGAGTTAATGGTGGATCCCCAGCTGGCTGCAATAATAATATGGATGTCCTACCATTGCAGTCCTGCGATGGTGATACTAGCGAAGACCCTGAATGGCCTTGATTCTTAGAGGGAAGGTCACTCTGATTTTCTGAGAGGGAGACCGATGATGTTGTTCATGTGGTTGGATGAGAGGTTTTGCTTGGCTATTGAGTATCCCTTAGTAGGCATGACAAATTTCTTTGCTCGGTACTTTATCAGTTTTGACCCATTTATGGAGAACTGTGTCAATTGGTTCATGGAGCACAGAGCCCGGTGATTTTCAGTGGTCGATGCCATGGTGGGGTGAACTTCAACCTATTCTGGAATTAGTAGAGTACCAATACGCTTGATTAGTTATCCTGTAATAGACTTCATTTTATTTCCCTTGGCGGCTCCTGCGTTAAGTTTGATGGGAGAAAATAGTACCTCCTCAGACACTGGACTTCTTTCCTGTCGAAGACTTAACTGAATCCATACGCATGAGGTTAGTTTATTTATGGGAGAATAGTCGACTATGAACCCATCAATATCAATCCATAGGTAGGGTTTGGCATATGTTCGAAGTCTATCTAAAATGGTTGTGAAAGGGAGTAATGGAGAAGATCCTGGCAGAAGAGACAGACCAAAGATGGTTTATTATTTTTTACACCATGGGAGGAAGTGTTGTGGTCTTTTCTAGGATGGTCAGGGAATACTACTCTATGGAGCACATTCAGAATATCAACCAGGCAGGAGATGTTTTGGGACCTGAGGGAGCGAATGATAATGGGGCTTGGTCTTTTGGCAGCTGTGGATAAGGTTTTTGTGAAGATGGAGTTCTTTTATGTGAAGATTTTGGTGACTTTTTAGGATGTTTTTGTATTTGGGGTTTTGGGAATAATTTTATGAAGTTTGGTTAGGCTTGGGTTTATTCAGAAGTAGTTTGGTCAGCGAAGAGGGGTGCTTGTTTTGACCCCCTTCAATGATACTTTGTGTAATGGTACTGAACTTCCTTATTTGAAATAATTTTTTAACCATATTGTGGTGCCTCTTGATGAGTTTTACATTTGAGTTATCTATACCAATCACTAATACATAATCCTTTTGTTCAAATAAAATGAACCTCGTTCTCGGAGGTTAGAAAAGAATAGCATTTTGTGAGAAAGAAGGGTATTGCGCCCATGTAAAGTGTATGAGCCGCCTACGTACCTCGGGGGGGGGGGGGGGGGTTGAAATTTTTTTATTTTTGTTTTGAAAATAAAAGGATTTTTGGAGGAAGAGTGTTTTTTAATAGAAGGAAGATGATAAGAGTCGTAGCGTAACGAGATTTCAGACTAAGGGTATAACTTCTTGGGACAGTCCAGGTTGATTGGGCGTGCCATTTGTTCTCCGTCGTGGTCTTTGAGCATAATGTTGTTGCCTAAGAGAATCTTCTTAGGTATGTAAGGGCTACTCCAATTTGACTTGAACTTCCCCGTGGGGTCCTAAGCGGGTTCTATGATCTCTTTGGGGGCTAAGTCTCCTCCCTAGACACCATGGTCCTTGACTCTTTGGTTGAGTGATTGCGCTATCCAGTGATGGTACCCTTGTACGTGGTATAGAGCCTTCAACCTCTTTTCATCCAAGAGTGATAGTTCGTCAAAGTGGATCTGATACCAGTCTTCCTCGCTGACCCTGCTCTCAAGCATAATGCGTAAGGAATGCATTTCTATATCAACGGGTAGGACTGCTTCCATGCCATATACTAGAGAGTATGGGGTATCCCCAATAGATGTCCTAACTGAATGCGATAGCCCTAGAGGGCATAAGGGATCAGATCACCGCAATCTCGATAGCTCTCGATCAGTTTGTCGATGATGGCTTTGAGGTTCTTATTGATGGATTCAACTACACCATTGGTTTAGGGTCAGTAGGGAGATAATTTATGCCTCTATATCCCATACTCATTGATCATTTATATGACCTCAACCTCAAAATGTAACCCATTATTTGGTATTAGATCGTAAGCAACCCCGTATCGCCAGATGATGTCCTTTTAATAAACTTGGCCACCTTCTTGGCATTCAATATTGCGTATGACTCAGCTTCAACCCATTTGGTGAAGTATTCAATGGCGACTAAGATGGATTCATGCCCATTTGAATCTTTGGGTGTGACTTTCCCTACGATATCAATGCCCCAGTTGGAGAACGCCTAGGGAGAAGTCATGTTGCACAATTCTTGAGGAGGTAAGTGCTGGAGATTAGAAAATTGATTGCATTTGAGGTAACTTCAGACGTAAGCGATGTAATCCTGAACCATGATGGTCCAACAATACCCTTGACAAATAATCTTCTTAGCAATGTGGGGTTCGAATTCCCGCTGAAGATCTTCTGCATCATTTATTCAATGTTAGCCCCTGCAATGTAGTGTAAATGGGTTCTATTGAAGTTTCTCTTGAATAGTGCTTTATCATAAATAATATACTAGGCAGCCGATTTGTGAAGGGTCTCACGGTATTATTTGTTGGCTTCTTGGGGATACCTACTGTGCTTTAGGAGGCGTCAAATGTTGTAGTTCCAGCACTCGAACATAACAAAATCTTTCTCTATGACAAGCTTAATGTGGTAGCAGTGGGTTGGCATAGTTTATTTTTAGACTAAGAAAGGGGCCATCGTTATTCTCTCGGGCATGTTGTTCATGGAGGACGGGGTAGCATGGGCATCATTTAAGATGTTCTTTGCGCGAGGGAAGTAGTGGAAGGTGATATCTCAAAACCGTGAGGCCAATTATTCTTGGTGGGCATATTTGACTTTCCATCTTCTAAGGACCTGGCTGATGATGAGAGAAGAATCCCCGTAGACATCCAGGTATTTGATACTTTTCTTGGGGAAACTTTGAGGCCTAAAGTGCATGCCTTATATTCGATCATATTGTTGGTGTATGGAAAATCTTGCTTGATGGAAATGGGAGTGTGAGAGTCATTAATAATGACCAGGAGTATCCCAATGCCGTATTTTTTCTTATTGGCAGTGCCGTCAAAGAACATTTGTCATTAGAGGTCCTCCTCAGAGGTAAAAAAAATATCTTCATGCAGGAATTTAGAGGCCCAAACATCAACCTCTTCCATGGGGTAGTCAGTAAGGTAATAGGAGGTGGCTCTCCCTTTCATGGATTTTTGTGTGACATACATGATATCAAATTCAGATGGAATCATCAACCATCTGTCCATTCATCTAGATAGGGCGGGTTTCCCAATTAGGTATTTGATAGGATCCATTGGAGAAACAAGTATGATGGGAAAATCGTGTATGTAATGTCGTAACTTTTGAGTGACCCAGACTGGAGCGACACATGCTTTTTCCAAGGCAGTGTAGTTGACTTTGTACTCGACTAATTTTCGAATGGCATAGTCGATGGACCTTTCCTTAAGGGATTCTTCGATATATTGGGATAACGAATCCCCTGCTACAGTGTTCGTTACGATCAAGTACATGAGTAAAGGTAGACCTGGCTACGGAGGTATAAATATCAGAGCTCGGATAAGATATGCTTGATTTTGCCGAAGGCTTCCTGACAGGCCTTATTCTAGACTTTAGTAAGATCCTTATAGAGGAGTTTAAAGATGGGTTCGCAAATAGAAGTCTGTTGGTTGATGAACCGACTGATGTACTGAAGTTTTCCCAAGAATCCACAAAATTCCTTCTCCGTTTAGGGTGGTGGCATTTCGAGTATAACTTCAACTTGGTGGGATCGGCTTTGAATCCCTTTTCACTGACCATGTATCCCAAAGATTTCCTTTTATGACACCAAAATTGCATTTCTGAGGGTTTACCTGCATTTGGTATTGCTGTAATCATTCGAAGAGCTTTCGGAGGGTGTGAACGTTACCTTACCGAGTCTTGGACTTGATAATTATGTCTTCTGCGTAGACTTTGGATTCCTTGTGTTTAAAATCATGCAATATAGTTACTAAAGCCCTTTGGTAGGTGGCCCCCATGTTCTTGAGCCCTAATGGCATAATCATGTATAAAAATGGTTCCCCATGTGGTGATGAATGCAGTTTTCTCTTGATGGTCAGGGTGCATCTTGATCTAATTATATCATGTGAATCCATTGATGAATGGCTTGAGGGCGTGACTAGACGTATTGTCAACAATCATGTCAATCTTTGGCAATAGGTAATCATCCTTCAGAGATGCTTTGTTCAAATCCCAATAGTCGACGCATATGCGGACTTTCCCTCTAATTTTAGTATGAGTACAATGTTGGATAACCATGTGGGATATTCGATTACCCGGATGAAGCCTATGTTTAACTGTTTGATTACCTCTTCTTTGACTTTGATTGACCATTTAGTGCGAAGCTTTCGCATCTTCCCTTTGAGTGTTTGTACTCTGAGAGAGTTCGGATCTTTTGCTGAGCTATTTTGGGATCGATGTTAGGCATGTCATCGCAGGACCATGCGAAGACATCCATAAATTCCTTTATCATTTCTTCAAATTGCGTGTAAACATTCTTCATTAAGGGTGGACCATATCCTAATCACACGTTGTTGGCTACTAGAATCGAGATTGATAACAATAGTTTCATCCTCATTAATTTGAACACGATTATGTTGTTTGTTATTAACCCTGTTAAGATTACTTAAGAATTTTTCATTTGTAAAATCATCATCATCATCATCATCATCATCATCATCATCATCATCATCAAGAGTTTGATTAGAATAAAGACATTTAATGTAATGCACAACAAGATACTCAAAATTCTCGATTATTTCACTATCGGGAAAAAAAACATTGAGAATGTTGTTAAAATAGGTCTCGATAACATTATTATCATAAAAAGGAGGAATAAATATAGATGAAGAGATAGGGTAAACAAAAAGGTCGAGTTGCATTTTAGTAGGTGGGACTGGTATAACATTCTATTGAGAAGAGGCTTATCAGAGTGGATGAGTCCGACGATGTAATGTTTGAATGGATCATACAGAGGCTCAACCCTAGTGTCTGCAGGTTGAACGAGTCTTCAAAATCATTTTCCTTCGAGACGTCGATAATAGCTATGGATTTTTGAGTGAGAGATTGCACTTTATGCTAGCATTCTTCATCCCAGGAGTAGTTGTCTTGAAAGAAGATGTTCATCCCCGAATTTATCTTCTTATCCACATGGTCGTACTATAGTTTAGGAAAGCCACAGAAGGGGAAGTCCTCACCCTCTTTAAAAAATCTTCCATTCAGAGAATCCCTCAAAATAGTCTTGGCGTCTTCTAAATTCCTTTTCAGCCTTAATTGGTGGAGCATTCTGAGTTCTTATGGTGAAGGTTGATAACCCAGGCCACACGGGGGAAAGGCCTTTTTTAGGACTATGGGTTTTAGTATTCCTTATTGAGGTCACCCCAGCCCCAGTCTGGGAATGAAATGCATATTCCTAAACATTTGTATCACATTGACATTATCGTGAGGGTTGTGCTCTTGACAGACTTGGTCTTTGAAATTATCCTTGGACGGAATGAGAAGTGGATTACCCATAAAGCTAGAGAGAAGCATGTCATTTGTCCCATGTTGTATTTCTACTATTAAATTTCTAGTGCTGGCATTTTTTGTACCATCATCGTCCCCTAAAATGGTAATGACTTGCCCTTTGGAGAAGAATTTAAACTTCTAATGAAGGGAAAAAGATACTTCATGGATACTATGAAGCCATGATCGACCAAGCAGTAAGTTGAATCATGCGAGTATGTCAATAACTTGAAATTCAGTAATGGGATTGATAGGGACAACCCCTATTATAAGTGTTATGGATCCCATCACTTCTCAACGAGTATTAACATAGGGATGCACTGCGACAGAAGTAGGAGTTAGCTCGCTTACTTTCAACCCCAAGCAATTGAAGGTTCTTAGTGGGCAAACATTGAGGGTAGATCCATTTTCAACGAGTGAGAGCGGGACTGTCTTTCCCATCACTTCAATGGAGATGTTGAGGGTATAGTTATGGTCAGGTCCGGCCTTCAAAATTTCTTCTTCGGAGAAATAAAGGAGTCTAGTGGTGGTCAAGGATACAACTAGGTTTATAGCTTCTTTTGGAGTGGTAGATGGGGGGACTATGGGCCCGTTGAGAAGATATATTAGAACATTTTAATGTAATTAGGAGGATATAAAGAGTACCTACAAGGTGATGTTGGCTTAAGTCTTCTTGAGTTGGTCGAGGATCTTGCTTTCCTCAACAGTCATTTTTGGTATGGGATATTTTTCGATAACTCCCTTTCCCTTATCTATTCTTAATGACTGAGGATTCGAATCTTGGTAGTGTCTTCCTGATCTGATCATATGGTTTGCAAAGGCGAGGAAGAGAAAGAACCCTATATGTCTTCATCTATTTCTAGTTGAATGGCAACTTTACTAATTTCTCCCAATAGGTCCTTAAAAGATATCATCCTACACATGCTAATTACTAGATTGATTTTTTCCTGACTCGATTTATCATCAGAGTTGTTAGATTCATCCCCCCATATGGTGGCAACGAAGTCTTCCTGCCAAAACAGATCAATGAATTCCACGACCTCAACAGCTTCCTCATATAAGTTTTTCCACTCAACTGGGAGGTGCAAAAGTGAAGGGACCAACTACCCTTGCATCTTCAAAGCAGTGAGTAGTTCAGATATGCTACAGATCTCGCTAGTTTGTCAAAACATATCTTTCATGATCTATAGCACATCGTCTAAGTTGACTTCATCAATGGGTACCACCCAATTATCGGATTCTCGAGCCCTTTTTAGAGCCTCCATGAATAAGCCACTGAATTTCTGACAGTCGATGGTCATTTTGGTGGGAAATTTTAGCCCAAACTCCAAGAGTTAGCTCAGAACAATCGATTACTCCATAGCTATGCCTTTGGATCGAGTACGAACGACAATACATGCCCTTGTGAGGAGTTATAGAGCTTGTTCGGTGAAGTAGGTAGGGTGTAGGACAAAGTATGAGAAAACTTTGAGTGGTTTGGGTGAGATTACGGGTATGGTGGGTGCTTTATTAGGCACAATTTGGGAAGATGGATCAAATTTTGGGTCATTTTGCTAAAAAGATGACATTTGTGTAGGTTGGAAGTAGTTAATATGTGGTGTTTGGTTTAGGGTTGGTTGGTGGGGCAATGATACCCCGATCAACTAAACGTTGGACTATATTTTGGATATAAAAGCACTGGTCGGTAATATGGCCGACAGACTGGTATAAGTCACAATGGGTATTGACCTTGAAGTTCTTAGGAAGTGGATTTGGTAATGGATAGGGTTCCAAGGGTTTGATTTAGAATTTGGATAAGGGAGCATGGATCTTCGTTCATTCCTTTATGACGGGATTGGGGTGATTTTCTATTACCCAAGAGGTAGTAGGCTGGGAGATATTATTGATGGTGGAGACTGTAGTATTAGTAGACTTCTCGTACTTTTGGGAATGAACTATCCGATCATCTTCTTCGGCTCGGCTTCTACCTTGGTAACACTTTCTTTAATTTTTACATATTCTTCTCAAAGATCTCGAAAGTGTGGATAATACTGACTTCCCATAGTCGCTCAGATATAGGAAGGAAATTCTTTTTCACTATGCTCACTAATTCTTCTTTGCAAGGCTAGTTGGTCATGGTGGAAAATTTCTCCCTCCACCTTGCTCTGAAGTTACTGATAGTTTTCCCAAGGTTCTGCTTGAGAAGCTCTAGATCACGATGCGTAACCTCTAGTTATTTGTTGTATTTGTACTATGACATGAATTCCCGAGTGACATCTTCCCAACTATGGATTCTAAATTCTTCGAGGGATAGGAATCAACTAGGAGCATTGTACTTCAAAGTCTGTTAAAATATCTGGGCTATTATCTCTTTAGAAGATTCGAGAAGGGTCATGGATCGATGATAGTTGCAAAGGTGAACAGTTGGGGGCCAGCTGCCTCCGAACGATTCGATGGATGGCATCTTGAAATTTTTCGACAATCTTTCTTTTGGGTAGGGACACATATGTGTGTAGTCCATTTAATTCTCGAATATCCTAACTTGGTCAAAATTATTTTAAAACAGTTTGAGGTATTCTTTGACCTTGTTCAGTTGTTCCTCCTTGGGATTAATGGGTATCAGCAAGTTAGCCCCTAGCTATGGAAGATTTAGCACATGAAGCAGAGTTAGCGATGACCTATTGGTAGGCGGGGAAAGTGGAGCATGATGATATTCTTCTGGGACCCAAATAGTTTCGAAAGAAGGTGGACCCACGGCTCAAGGAAAGAAGACCTCATGTTCTCCGATAATCTGGACTCGATTTCACTGCATCTCATGAACCTTGGTTTCCATGTTGTTAAACTTGGCACTGAGTTGGACCAGGACTGCCATCAGATCGGGCTAGAAGTTCGGTGATTGATTAGAAATTTCCATAAAGGACTAGTGAAGGTAGATTCCGAACTTGGATGAAGTAGCAGAAGAACTGGCAGAGCTTCAGGGTGGTTTGATGAAATATCGAAGCCAATAGGGATCGAGGCTAGGAGTTGGGTATTCGATCGATCTGATAAGGAAAATGATTTGAATTTATTTTTGAAAAGGGAAGTAAGGATTTTTTTAGGTATTTTTGAAAAAGAGGAAAAATATTTTTTAGCACTTTGGTAAAAGGAGGAAAAAAGTTTTTTGGCATTTTTGATAAAAAGGAGGACAAATGGAAAAATGTCTTTTGGTATTTCGATTTTTTGAGAAAAGGGGAGGAAAAATGAGAGAAGAGTCTCAACATGGTTAGTATTGTTATTATTATTTTTCACTTTTATTAGGTTTACCTAAATGCAAAAGAAATGCCGGACAAGACCCAAGCCTAGGAAATTGGGTTTGAAAAATAGGTAAGATATGGTTTGACTTGTTTACAAGCTCGTGGACAGGGTCTTATTTTGAAAAATGATAAAATAGTGCCAAAATTTGGGTGGCATGCCGACCCAAAATTTCCACAGAGTTCCGTGTGGAAACTGACAAACTAAATATGAGTTCCCTAGGTTTAACGTCTATATGAGGTTTATGCAGTTTTGGGTTAGGTGAAGGGTTCCCCACTTTGAGATGACTTCCACGATATAATTTTTGCTTTTGAGGGCAATCCATACGTGTGGACAAGCCATTTGATATACCTGAGTGTACATGAATTTCCTCACTATATACCTCATGGGGACAATATGTGTGAGAGAGAATTCGATATACTCGATGTACCCCGTTATGAGTTTTGTCAAGCAGTACGATGCTGGGGAGACCGTTCGATATGCATCGAAGGTACTCGGCTAGTGGAAGGTACAAAGTGATTCCTAGTATGGGAAATTTTTTTGGTCAATAGCCATGCTCTTATTGATGTAGTGTGCATGATGCATGATTCTTGATTAGTATATTATGGAGAGAGTCTTTTATTTGGCATGATGAGTAAAACAAGCACTATACTAATAGGGAAGAATGTACAATTATCATGAAAAGTAAATCTAGCATGGAGCATGAAGGCTACACTAAGATTGGATACATGTGAGTGAGTGATATGTGAATATCTACAAGTGAGTGTGTGGTAGTGAACCTAATTATAGATCAACTACAAGTGGCATGTGATAAGTGAACATGGATATATACAAGTGTGATAAATGGAGGTGTGTGCTAGTGAAGCCTAAGCATGGATATTCTAAGCGATTTGTGAAACATGTGGATATAAGTGATCCTACGTACAAGTGTAAGTAGTTTGAGGTGTACATAGAGGGTATTTACAAGTGCGTGAAGGTGAAAAGTGATTGAGAAGTGGTATAAACATGAAGTAAATATATACCAGAAGTAATAGAGGAAAAAGGGAAAATACAGGTCGGTGCATACTCACACATGCGAAAAATGATAACACCCATATAAGATTATAGTCTAACCCTCTTTTGACAAACAAAGTCCCTAGAGAGTCGCCACTGTGGCCATCCCAATCTCCTGACTCTGCACACGCGAGCACGCAGTGGTGGGAGTTCACACCCTTCTTTGAGGCGCTTCATCCATCATCAAATGTGGGGTGATGTATCGAGTCGCTAGCCTATTTTGCACAAAACAAGCAAAAGAACTGTTGACACCTTAAGAGAATGACATGAAATACATATTGATACTTGTGAAATCAATTGGTTCAAAGATTTGGGGTCTAAGTTACGGAATGGGAAGGTGTTAGGAACCCATCCCGCCCTTTCGATCTCTCATGGGAATGTGTTATTCTCCTTAATAACTCTGTAAAGTTTGTGCATGTATACATAAATGGAGAGTGAAATTATAGACTCCCATCATAGAAAATGGAGGAGTGAGGTCCTTTGTAGGAGTGTTTCCAAAATAGTAATTAAACATATAATGTGTGCATTTGTCGGGTCATCGATCATGTATAGAAATATGATGGTATAAATTGGACGAAATGAGAACATGAATCACAAATATAATATGTGAAAATAATATATGAACAAAAATAGTAAAAAATGACTTAAATCTCAAACTTTACCCAAGACGCCTCTAAAAAGGCATCAAAGTCCACCTAGTTTGCATGAAACACGAGGGTGGTATTTATCCCATAAATCCAATCGGGGACTTTATTATATGTGTGTCTATAGAAAAAGGATGTTTTAGTGTGAGAAAATGCAGTGAGGAATCCCCTTTTGGAATTTATAAGCAAACCCTCCTTTTCTTATTTTTGTTTTTTTTATAAAAAATATAGCATGTTCAATACTACTAATAAAAAATGGGATATTAATATGTATGAACTAACAAAGATGAAATGCTAAAATAAGACTTAAATAACTAATACGAAAATCAGTAAATTTAAAGAGAGAGTGAAAGGTTTGGACTTTGTTAAGAAGATTTAAGATTGATCTTAATTAATGAAGGGCTGCTCTTGCAACTAGATGAAGGTGCTAGGAGGAGAAGAAATGGAATTCGCTAAATTGGGTAATAAAATAATGGAAATAGAATGTGGGGGAGAGGTTTTAATATAGAAACTACACTGACTTTGAGGAATGTTGCTAAGATCATTGAAATGGGTGTTTTTGAGGTGCCTTTCGAAGTGAGCTTGTGCTCCCTTTATATAGGGTCAAGGGGGGTGCCGATCGGCATTGTCCTTGATATGCACATTGACATGCAACCCCATGTAGATTTTCCTTTCAGCAATATCATGTAGATTTTCTAGAAAAATGGTCATAAAACACAATCCGTAAGTCCTAATCGCGCAAGGGACATACCTTTGGAAAGGGTTTTTAGATCCCTTTAAGAATCCATTAGCTGCTCCTGGGTTTAAGAGTTGACCGTGGTCAAATAGGGCTCGAAAGCGCTCGATGGAATTTTGGATAGGATATTCTCAAAGGGAAACAAATCGTTCTTTCAAATCATAAGGATAATTGACACACGGGACGGATCATTGGAAAGGGTATTGGGAGACCTTTGTCGCATCATTCAATCTCGTTTGGCTCTAAGAGTTGACCTTAGTCAATTGGGGCTCAAAATTACTCGATGACCCTTCGAAGTAAAATAGGTCATTCGTCTGTATCGTAAGGTTCATTAAAACATGGGACATACCATTGGAAAGGTTATTTAGAGGCCTTTAAAAATTCATTCAGTTTTGTTCTAATTGAAGATTTAATGGGAGTAAAATGGAGCCCGGGAGTGCTCAGTGGCTACCGCATCAATTTTCATGTGAAAGCGAACCGTTCGTCTTAACCGTAAGGCCGATTTGCTCACAAAGCAAACCATTTAAAATGGGATTTAGAGCCTTTGTTCATTGAGCTTTCGCTCAGGTAAGGAAGTTGATTGGGGTCAAAATGAGACCTAGGAGTCCCGATGGCCTCGAGATCAATTTTAACAATAAAAATTACCTTTCTTCCGAATTGTAAGGCAAATTTTCACACGTATCAGACCATTTGGAAAGGAATTCAGAGCCCTAAAAAGATTCATTAAGCTTTTGTTCAGAACAGAAAGCTGATCGAAGTCAAATAGGGCCCGGGAGCACCCGTTGGCCTCTAGATCAATACTCAGAGTATGACCTAGGTTTTATAGTGAAGGAATAAGTGGTAGAGACCTAAGGAGTGTCACATGGATTCTCGTATTTCTACGGGTAAATCATCCTATCCAGTGGCTTGGATGCGCTGATATATATATATATATATTAAGATGCCGGAGTTCTCCCTCTTTATGGAAGAATTAGAGGGCTGTCTCTCTGTGTGAGATGTTGGGTTGTAGACTATCTATAAAATGACCTTATTTCTTCATGTGCCAGGTCCAATTTTCATGTTGATTGAGTTGGTAAAGATCTTATATAGTGGCTCCGTATCTGATCCTGAATATTTAGTCTCGAATATTAAGTCCTTCAAAGGATGTGAGCCCTTGTATATGCAACTCAAGAACTTTTACAGGAGAGTAGTCCCACTATGTCAACATTTTATAGACCCGAGGGTTAAGAGTGAATTCGTCTCTAGGACTTGGGGATATGTTCCCTTAAGTGATGAGGGGATAGTCGAAGCAATCGGTAATCCCTTATTCATGAAGGTCTGTATAGTACACATGGATGGGAATGGATGTAGGATATTTTGAAGTATGTTCTAGTTGGATGAAGGAGGCATTTATTACAAATGAAAAGGGTATGGATCTTGGGCCTATTAGCCAGAAGGGGTCAATATCATTCCTGTTATCCGTTCACATCATGTGGATGACACCCAAGGGGTAAACTTGTGTCTCGAGTTCTTGGGGATGTTTTTAGTTGGGAATTACATTTTGTAAGTCACACTCTAACAAAAATTGGACTTGGGGGTGATCACGACCCTTTGATTTTCATAGAGTCAGTTCCATCTCTTTCTAGTGACTCAGGTGGGGTGTATACTCACTAGGTCTAGGATTGGCCCTGATATTGGATTCCCAAGCGATGTCTCTTAATATAAAGTGGTATATCAACCTCTCCTCTTAATTATATATCAAGTGGTGATGATATCAGTATCTTCAGGTAACATGATAATTGGCCCAAAGTTACAGGTCTCTTCCACTCATCTATACTAGGGTTTAGGTATCGGGGTGGCCGAATCATGAGTTTTCTTGTAAGAAGGATGGAATCTATAATATTTCTATTATTATTCAAAGAGTGAACTATGGGTGATCCAGGATTGAGGGTAGGTGGGTATTTTTGTTGGTTTCTGAATATGAGAGGACAAACAAGTGAACCTCTAAGGTAGGTCCTTCCCACCCGGTGGACTGATTATGCGCCACAAAGGTGATGTGTTCCATTTCTTAGAGGACTTAATTGTGCATTTAATACCATTTGGCTGAGTGATTGGTTTCTTATAATAAATGAGTACTATATCCTATCTCTTTGGAGAACATAAATTATGTGAATATGAGGAGATTTAGGCTGCAATGGTTATTCTGTAGGAAATCTATGTCCATGATGAAGAAGGACATATGGTCAATAGGGGGCCTAGTTTTGATGAGAATTTTTATTATGGGCGAGGGGTTAACATTTAGAATAGGATCATCTGACAAGGTATTGGTATCGGGGTGATATGATGGGGGTTTACTAGTGATGTTAAGTTTCGACGGGATGAGGCTCCCAACGTCGATGAGGTCTTGGATGGTGCATCTTAATGCCTAACAGTTGTCTGTGATATGATCGAGTCCTTAGTGGAATTCGTAATACGAGTCATATTTCTAGTTTTTAACCCTGGTGGCTAGGGGAAGTTTGGGGTCCTATTTGGAAGGACATGGTAGTGGCTACTGTAGCTGGGGAAGTGTTGATAATCGGGCGTTATCCTAGTAGTGAACTGACCACAAGGGTAGTGATATGGGATGTGAAGTCCCCTTAAGGGTTCCTGCGGCTGGTGAACTGATTGGTGCATTGACGAGACTCTTCAGTAGTATTTTCATCTTTGATGGCCAAGTTTTCCTCGATTTTATATACTATATGGTCGACAACTTTGAAATCTAGGATTTAGGTGAGCTCAAGTTCTCTTCCTAAGTCCTTTCGGGGATTTCTGATCACAATATCCATTTGATCGTTCTCTAATGGACACTTGACCATATGAACAATTCTCTGTCTCTGTCTCTCTCTCTCTCTCTCTCTCTCTCTCTTTCTCTCTCTCCATAGAGTGATAAAAAGGCCGACTAGTTCTCCCTCTTATTGGTTTAGCATTTTTAGATCTTTTGGGTGATGCCCAGTTCTTTGTTATGCTCGAAATACTTCAGGAAAGCATGACATAAATTGTCTCTTATCTTTGCACTCCTTTTATTCTTTAGGCCTATATACGAGGTGAGGGATCCTCCAAACAGTGTAGAGGAGAACATACTTTACAACACTAGACATTACAGACCTACATCTTAAGGTTGTAGTTAGATAAGTGGGAGGACGGAGAGCCAAGTGCTTTGTAGGCTTTAATAACTGAAATTTTGAATTCGTTCGGTACCCAGGATTCCAGATAGAGATCCATATTTTTTATTTTTGTTAGCTCATTAGAGATTTGCGTCTTTCTAATAGCTTTTTGTACGGGATGCAGTTTATATTAGACCCGCGTTATCTCTTGGTTTGGTTGTGGGGGAAAAATCTCCTCGACTAGCGGAGGAGACACTAATTCAACTCGTGGGGGACCTTGGAAGGCGGTGTTTGGGTACTTAGTGTAGTAGTGGTAAGGTTCATAATAACCACACATAGTGAATGGAACTTAGAAGTGGGGGCACTGATGTTAGTATGGGGATCCAGAGCTAAAACTAAAGGAAGTGGATCTTGGGGTCAGTTGGAATTTCCTTGATGTTGGGGATCGGGGTAGAAAGGATGTTCTCTCCTCTTATGGTGTAGGTTCCTTGCATGAAAGCTTGTATCTAGATTAGTGCTATAATCTCTGACTGCACGGTGTTTTGTGAAATTGTGATGTTCTCAAGATGTATCAAAATTTAATACATCACTGTAGGGATCTGGTCTTCTCTGGTCGACATTGAGCATACTCCGATGAATAGGGAGTTCAATGATGAAGGTAAGATGACTGCACGATGCAAACACTTCGGTTTTCAGGGTAGGAACTTAGTGGGATTTCTCAACTGATAGAGATAATCATGAAAAAAGTTAGGGTGCCTTCGTTAAGCATTTTTTAGATAGAAGGACTGGTAGAAGGAAAATGCATATGGTAGAAGTAGTCACCTCTCTAATGACTTTATCTTATGCAATAATATTATCTATTTTTAATCGTACATGGACAGTGTTTTTTTTTCTTTCGTTTGGTAGTATCTTAAACAAATTCAAGTTCGATTCATGTGAACAAGGTTGATCTCTCATTTTTCTTACGAGGAGAGAGAAAGTAATGGACTAAGGCCTACTATTTTCATTAAAATAAAATGCGATTAGGGGAATCCAACGTATGGGGAATCTATTTTGGTGATCACTCATGGATTCATATTATTTTTCTTTCACTTAGATAGAAAGACAATGAGAGGGGAATCTGAAGGGTTTTGGACCAGCCTCCGACCGTTTGACAATTTTTGAAACATTTCATTAGATCCAATTGAATGTTAAGAATCTATTCTTTTTTGTGCAATAGGGTGTGTTCCTACATCTTTTTCAATATGAAAAAAGGCGACGCAACTCATTTACCGGAGGATGGATTTTCATTGCCATGAATCAAGATATATCAGACTGTCTAAATAGAGAAATCTTAAAAATACGTGTGATACAACTTTAGCCTACTACTGAATAGATATGAAAGCCTATTAGATATACCACATGACTGAACAAACTTAAAACGTTCCCTATCACCGATACTTTTGGATTAAGAGAGAAGTTGTTCGATAAATAAGATGGGCGAATGAAAGAGTGAGGGAATTCATTGGTAACTAGACTTTTGGGGAAGCGACCTTTCAAAAGTACGACCTTTATTCGAGGAAGTGACTTTAAGAATGTACGAAAATCTCTTTAGGGAGATGCAACTTTTTAAAACTACAAATTTCCTTTTGCATAAGGTGATTTTCCTTAAGTATGAACTTCTTTTATCTAGCTGTTTTTGGGTTCTCGAGTGTATAAGGTTTAAACAATATGAAAATTAAGACTGTATAGTGTTTGATGCAAATAACTATTCTTTAATTTTTACATAATTTGATGCTTATTTTATCGCGAGGTCCTTCGCAGCCTATATGTTTAGGAAAATGTACAATCCTGTACATGGGGTCCTAAACATGTATCTACATTGTGGGGGACCCTAAAACTAAGGCCCCTAACAATTCTAAAATTTACATAAAGTGGTCATGAGGGAAAATAATATTGTGCATAGTAGAAATAAGGCATATAAATAGTCGGTTCACTTAATTATATCCCCAACGGAGTCACCACTGTGATGTTGCGAGCCCCGAGCGAGATGACACTATGCTCGGGGAAACTCTTAGTGTAACAGTGTATGAGTGAGTGATTATCTTCCATTCTTTCATCTCCCCTCGAGGTCGGGTTATCGGTTCTATGTGGGCTGATGATTTTTCCCTAGAAGTAGTTTGACACTATGTCCAGTATTTAGTGTACGGCTTTGGTAAGTGTGGCTTTCGAGAGGACAAAAGGGGATTTTGTAGGGTTTTCAGAGTCTCCAATTTATTTTATACAAAAAAAATAAAAAGGTTTGGGTAAGTCCTTTCGTAATGGGATTATGAGTGGGAAAGGTGTAAGGCACCCTGCTTGTTCTGTTTGCTTTCTTAATTCTATGATTATTATTGCTCTTTACATTAATAAATTGTTTTAGAAATTGTTAAGTGACCTTAGTCTGAGGGTCCCTTAAAATATAGATAGGTTTTAAAATGGTACATGTGAGAGGCGTAGGGATATCACTCAACCCATGTAGGTACATAAGGATGCTTTTGTATGACTCCATGCTTTGTATTTGTATAATGGATGGCTGTTATTATGTGTGTAATTATTATGTGTGTAAGTGTACGATAGAGTTCAGCTTTGAGAAAGTTTAATATCTCCGTCGAGGTTTGAGGAGGGATAGAAAGGTGTGTGATGGGTGCATATTTGTTGTGATTAGTGTATATGTTTTTGCACGTAAGCCTTTGAGCATGTAGTAGTGATATTTAAGAGATCACGTATTGGGATATATTAAAATTACGTTTGAATTTAATAAGGATAAGGGATAAGAGATGGAAGCATCTTGTTAGAGATAACATATCATTGTAACACCCCATAATTTTGAGGATTTAATATTTAATTATTTTTTGGAGATATAAAAATATTTAAGTTGGAGAAACTTAAATTTATGAGATTTAAATTGGAGAAACTTAAATTTATAATTTGGAGAATTTATTTGAGGTGGAATAATTATTTATATTTGGCGACTTTAAGTTTAATTGTTCGAAATTTTGTGTGTCGCATTTTGAGGTCAAAATTTGAGAATGTTATAATGTATTTTGGATGACAATTCTGAGTGCGCGGTTGAGTCCGGATGGGTCGAGATAGTCAAAAAAGAGTACCCAGGGGTAGTAACGGGTCTCGGGTCATTTTTGGGCATAGTCGGGCCCACATGGGGTGATTTCGGCCATTTTTCCATGTGGCCAAAAATAGGATTTGGGGTTTTAAACCTAATTGAGGGAGGTTTGAAGGGTAGTTAACACAATTCTAAACCTAGGGTTTGAGAGATAAACAGAGGAAGAAAATCAAGAACAAATTGGGGATCTTTTAGAGTCAAATTAAGGGACTAATTGAGTGTTCGTCATCAAACCATTCTCTACACCAACGGATCAGACTCTACGAAAAATAAGAGGCAAGTGGTTAACTTGTTATGATGTTTAAATTATGATATCCAGTTCATATTTTAGTGATGTGTAAATTAAAATCCGTTTTGGGTATAAATGGGTACAAAAGGTTTTTTTTGTTAATGGAACACTTGAATGAGATTCAAAGTAAGAATTAAGTGTGTTACATATCTGTGAGTATAGATATTTGATTTGAATAAGAAAAATATAATATAAAATGGTGGAATTTGAATCTGGAAGTTAGATCGTAAAACAAAGTTAATTGAGATTAATGGAAAACCCATTTCGGTAGTTATGAAATAGGTTGAGAAATTCGTATATCTTAAGGTCCATATGATGTGTAGGATCTAAGTTAAACATGTATATATTGGGGGAAATTTTATTAGAGGTTGAATCGAAGGTTAAAACCTCAGAATTTTCATCAATCGTGGAAAGACAGAAGCGGAGAATATGCTGACCAGATCGATCGATCGATCGATGGAATTGATCGATCAATTGATGGAATTAATCGATCGATCGATGGTCGAGAAATTTTGGCAATTCGCCCTTTTTCTTTTATGGGAGAAAGTTAATTAATTCCTTTTGAAACTTGTTTGTTTAGCGTCAAATAAATACAGGACATACCTTCTAGCAATTATAGGTAAATATAATTGGGGAATTTCGGATAGATGAATGCATGACATATTATGGGAGAATATTGGGAATTAAATTCTGAGATTTAAGATACGGGCCAAGTGAATGAGTCCGGGTATATTGGTTGAGTGACACTAAGGTGTTAAATTAATTACTGAGAGGAGTAGATTAATTTGGAGTGGGAATATTGACTCGGGGAATATTAAGATACGGACCAAGTGAGTGAGTACAGGTATATGGGTTGAGTGACACCAAGGTAATAAATTAATTAATGGATAAATTAATTAATTTAGAGTTGGACCATAGACTCGGATTGGTAATATGAAATTAATTGATGTGTAAATTAATTAAATTAGAGTCGGACTGTAGACTTGGGAAGATAATAAATTAATTAATGAGAAATTAATTAAATTAGAGTCGAACAATAGACTCGGGAATATACAGGCTGGTGTTACGGGTTTTAGTACACGGTAAAGCCGAGAATTATATTATATATATAAGGTGTGGTGATAGTATATATATATGTGTGTGTACTTTGTGTGTGCTATTAAATATCAGGGACTGGATATTTATTTAATTTATGTACTCTAGTGCTATCACGGGAGGTTGCGCGTTGTGGGTGAATCCTTTAGCTTGAGGAGTAGGGTGAGTATATCCCCAGGTCATAGCGTCCGGTATATGGGTAAGGGGTTTATCTCACTTTCATGGAAGGAATATGACCGCCTCCACTACATTTATATTTTGGGCCAGGTTGGTGAGCGATTCCAACTTGGGTAACTAGGTTATGTGAGCACACCTTGTGAGATAACACTTTAGAGAAATCCGACGAGGGTATACTCAGAGGGATGGATATACATATGATATATGTGTGGATGTTCTTAGTAAAGTTACGTATATAATGGTAGTAAATATTATATGCGGGTAATAATACAACGTGTGATGTATTTGTTTTATATAACTTATGTCACAATTATATGATATTATTTAAAAGAAATTAATTAGGTTAATTGGTGAGATAACTTATAACCCATGAATAATAATACTCGATTTAGAGTATAATGACAAGGGGAGATTATACCAGAACTATTTGGACATGGTAGTACAACTAGGTAGGGTTAAGGAAACCGTTAGGTATGCACAATAGTGGAGGGGTGAGTAATTCCTCACGAGAGTGCGACACTAACTTAAATATGAAGCGCATTCATGCATTTTAAATTACTGTAGTTAATTCACTTGCTAAACATTTTCAAAATGTTTTGGGTTCTCACCCTTGCTATAAAATTATTTTCAAAACCTTTTAGGTGTCTAGCCATAGGGACGTCAGACTTGATATTCTATTCCAGGGACACGAAGCCGCGGAATATGGGGATGCTAGCAGGAGCTTGGATTAGACGCCTCATTCATTCTTTCCTAGAGTAGGAATCATCTGTCAGTTTCAGTTTTACTTAGGGCTTGTCGCCTAGACTTTTCAGTACAATTTTCAGATTTATTTTTTTCAGGTGTTGGATGTTTGTATTGGACTATTTACTTTGGTTGCCGGTGGTTTATTTTTCATGTAGTTTATTATTTATTCAGTTGATTTAATTAAGTCATTATGTATATTTCATATTATCTTTCCGCATGTTATTGGTTGTTTAATTAAAAAGATAAAATTTGGCCCCGACTTTTTGGAATACTAGGTGGTTAGTAAGTTTTAAAAAGGTTTTAGACAGTGATGCTAAGAATGAACCAACTGGGATCCCTATTTTAATTTGGTATATGACTGAACACCTAGTATTTTATTAGACGGGGTGATAGTGTCCTTAGGATTTGTGCGGCTTTTTACGTTTCAGCTTAGCGTCCTTTGATGTAGAGCCCTATCATAGGATTGTTGTGTTCTTAAACATATGCGCATTTACGTTCTTCTGACAATTTATTTATGTTTGATGGTGAACTCATATGATTCAATTATCATTTCAAATGTCCCCCATGGGAGAGAGAGCAGCTAGGGCAGTAGGGGGAGATTATACCAGGCACACTCATCAGGAGCCAGAGTTACCGCAGCAACTGCCAGAGATGATTTCGGTTGCACAAGTAACTGAATTAGTGGCTCAAGAAGTTTAAGCGATGATGATCGTAATGGAAAGGTACTTTCCACGAGATCAGCCACATGTGTTAGTGGTATCATATGTTCAGGCCCACCTGGGTTCGTTGGAATGGCAACAAGTAAGAGACGTCTTTCAAAAAAGCCATCCACCAGAGTTTCGAGAGGGTTTAGATGTGGTGCTAGCGTGTCAGTGGAAGAGAGATATTCAGCATCACCTACGCACTGTAGATTTCAACGAGGTGAAGAAAAAAATGCTTGCCACTATTAGGTTAGTGAGAGCAGTGCTACAGTGGTGGGAGTCGATCACCACAGTTGAGGAAAGGGATACATTAACTATTGTAGAGTTTTGGATTCGGTTTGATCGCCAGTATTTCCCGCCAGAATTCGAGGCTGAAATGAGGAGGAAATCCAGTAAGGTGACTTAGGGGGACCGTTCACTGGCCGATTATGAGGAAGAATTCACTCATTTGGTAAATTTTGTACCAGATGAGGTACGCAATGAAGAAAGAAAGAAGTTGAGGTTCATGGATGGGTTAGCCTATAGGATCAGGTAACATTTAATTGGTAATCCCACATTAGTAGTGTATACAGACGTTGTTAATGCAGCACTCCTGCACTGCCAGGAATATCGCTTCCATATGAAAGGAAGCAGGAGGGGAGTGGAATCCAGCCAGTCGGATAAAGCGGGAGGGAACAGTACCAGTGGAGTATCCGAACAGTAGACAGGGGGACATCAAGGGCAGGATTTCCGGCAGGGGAATCAGGCCGAGAGATTTAGATCTAGAGGTTATCGACAGGATGGCCAGGACTTCCGACAAGTCCAGCAAGGAAGGGATCAGTGGCAAGACTTCCGATTTTGAAATATAAATGCTATAAAGTGCCTACCTAGTCCCCTACACAGGGGGTGGTCTAAATAAGATAAATAGGTATGTATAGTTTATCATAGTGTGCTTGTGTGTGTGTGTGTGTGTGTATAAAGGGTACTCCCCCAAAATTTGAGCAGAGGTTATTTACCTTGCAGAGAGAGCCGCCTTTTCTACCAGGGGAGTGTTTCACTTTTTTTAGGTGCCTGAGGTGGGCAGATCTTCATTCTCAGTCCGGTAGAGCTTTGTTTAGAACCGACTGACTTTGGTGGAATATTTGGAGAGTTTTGAATATATTTTCTATTCGAGGTGACTTACTCTTCGAGGAAATGACTTCATGAAATTAAGAGCTTTCCTTGAGGTGAAAGAGAATTTTCTAAAGTACGAGCTTTTTCAATATTTTTCAAAAACGAGATTGAGTATCTCGACCGCTCGGGATTCAGTAAGTTAGAAAACCAAATCAACTTAGGTTTTTGGATGCTTTGAAATGGTAGGTGGGGACCTTTATCTATAGGATTTTGGGCCATGCTTTTAAGAAGTTGATTAAATGTTTTGGACCCTTGATTTTTGGCAATGGTCACGTGTAGGGATAACAATAGATTTTCTAAGATTTTGTAATGAGGATTTTTTCATAAGGAGAACCAATCGTTTATATGAGGAGGGGACTTTTAACTGATCAGTTAAAGGTTCGAGAGGGACTTAAACTGATCGGTTAAAAGACCCCCCACCCCACCCCACCCCCAAAGAGCATGTTTGTTTGTTGTTTATTGGATTATTTGATTTTTTGGTTATTTCAACTTTGGCCCTATGTACTTTAGCTCTTGGTGTTTTTGAACCCTTGAGCTTAGTCATAGGTTTTGAGAGTTAGATTTATTTATGGATTTTTATAGTGTGCGGTTTCGAGGGTAATTGGTTATATGACAAAGCGTCCTCAAACCTTGATTGTGGATCGAGGTATCCACAACATTCGAGTTGCCTTTTGAGGTGAGATTTTCCTTTAGGATATTAAATGATACCAACTTCAACCAAGTAGATTTCATCTTTCATTATGATATCTAGATAGTTTCGGACCCTTATGTCGAACATAATGAATAGCCTGTGACTTTTGGTCCCACTCCTAATGACAGTGACTCTATTGGGGAGGATATAAAAAATTGTGTCTAAGTTTATACCACCGGTTCATTCCTCAAAATAAAACATGCTAGTGACGAAATTCCTCATTGTGGGGATCGAGCTCACTCACATTCTAAGTCTCAGAATTATCACTTAAGAGTTTTAATTTATCCTCAATGCCTTGATTAAATCTATCCGTTGGGGTGGGGGAGACTAGTTGACACGAGGAATTAATCGCATCCTTGATTAATTAAAACACCAATGGAGACCGCGGTATTTATGTTAAAAAAAACCCTCTCAATTAGTATCTAAGACTTTAAGGGTTTTTGAAAACATTTATTCAATCTAAAAGACCGAATTTAAATCCTTGGTAATTTTTAACATTTACTGGTGTGAATTAAATATCTTGATCTCATTTTAATATTCTTAAAATAAATATAAAGTTTAAATTTTCCAAAATTGAAATTCTTAAGATCTCAATTTAAAACTCATACCTTTAAATTTAACTACACCGAATTTATTTAATTTAGAAAAGAATAAAACATAACACAAATTTTGGGTGAAAATCGGTGATCTAAGTCAGTCTAAAAAATAATAATCCATATCATCCATAAAATCGTGTGTTCCTAGTTTTTCTCTTAACTAGCACATAAATTATGAAACAAAATAAAATAATGAGGCTTAAGGAATTAAATAAATAAAAGAAATAAATAATAAAAAAGACATTAAATGCCCTTTCCACTATGGTCTAGACTTGTGCATGAAGTAAAAATCTTCATGGAAAAGAATCCTTGTTGAGGAAGACTTCCTTATGTGCAAGGGTACAACTTGAAGTAGATTTCATAAAATTCACGAGTTCTAGTTGTAAAAGACTTTCTTATGGGAAAGAGTCCAACTTGAAGCAGAATTCATCACAAATGAGAGTTCTTGAGGTTCTTAATCATTGGAATATCATCCTATAGTTTTAAGAACAATTAAAGAGAAGAACCACCACTAATAATAGTGACTATGTTGGGGAGGATATCAAAAGTTATGTCTAAGTGTATACCACCGGTTCATTCCTCAAAATAGAACATGCTAGTGATGAACTTCCCCATTGGGAGGATCGATCTCACTCACATTCTAAATCTAAAAATTATCAATTGAGAGTTTTAATTTATCCTTGACGCCTTGATCAAATCAATTCGTTGGGGGGGGGGGGGGGGAGGGGCAGACTTGCTGACATGAAGAATTAATCGCTTCCTTGATTAATTAAGACACGGATGGAGACCATGAGATTTATATTGAAACCACCCTCCCACTTAGTATTTAAGACTTTGAGGGTTTTTGAAAACATTTATTCAATCTAAAAGACATAAATTTAAATCCTTGGTAATTTCCAAAATTTACTTGTGTAAATTAGATATCTTGATCTCATTTTGAATTTCTTAAATAAAATATAATTTCAATTTTCCAAAATTAAAATTCCCGAGATCTCAATTTAAAATTCATATCTTTAAATTTAATTACCCTGATTTCATTAAATCTAGAAAAGAATACAACCTAACATAAATTTTTTAGAGAAAATCGGTGATCTAAGTGAGTCTAAAAAATAATAGTCCATGTTGCCTATAAAATCGGGTGTTCCTAATTTTCCATTTAACTAGCACATAAATTATGCAAAAAAATAAAATAATGAGGTATAAGGAATAAAATAAATAGAATCAATAAATAATGAAAATTGTTTAAATGCCTTTTCCACTATGGCCTAGATTTGTACATGAAGTAAAACTCTTCACGAAAAAGAATCTATGTTGAAGAAGATTTCCTTATGGTAAAGAGTACAATTTGAAGTAGACTTCATAAATTCCAAGAGTTCTCATATTAGATGAGTTTATTAGGGGCAAGAGTCCAACTTGAAGCAGAATTCTTCACAAATGAGAGTTCTTGAGGGTCTTAATCATTGGAATATCACCCTATAGTTTTAAGAGCAATTCAGGAGAAGAACCACCACTAAATAACTATCGGAAACCACCCCAATAGGGAAAACAACGTTGTTTTCAATGGATTCATCAATCAATCGACGCTCCTAGATCTGGTTCTCTTCTTCCGCTCGAGTTTGAATGAGAAAACCTCCATAGCCATCCCAAAACTTCATGAAACTTTATGAAACTTTGCCAAACACGAAAAGAATAATACATGATTCTAGGTGTTTAAAAGCATTACAACCCCTCTTATTCTCCTCCACAAACATCAATAATGAAATAATTGCAAAATTTTAATTACCATAAACATATCAAATCAACAAACAAAGAATAACTATGGATAAACCACCATAAGGTCCATTCAGATAGAAAATAAATGCATGACCATGATGGAAGGTGTGTCCATTCGGGGTCGGATTACCTTCGATGCGTGCGGATACGGGGTGTCGATCGTCGTCATGTAGGGGGTAATGTAAAGATATAGAGTCGCTAGCCTATTTTTCTCAAAATAGGTAAGAGAATGTTGACACCTCAAAAGACCGTCATCAAGGTCAAACTGATGCATGCGAAACCAAGTAGTTCATGGGTCCAGGGACTAAGTTACGGAATAGGAAAGTGTTCGGTGCCCATACCGTCCTTTCGATCTCTCACGAGTTAATGTTAATCTTCCCCTTTTAGACTTCGTGATGTGTCTGTACATGTGTATAATATAAATGGTGAGATATTGGAATCACCCAACTCATGCATGGGAGGGACGAAGTGGATTCATCCATAAGAGTATTCCAAAAAATGATTGATAAAGAAAGTAGGATTTAAGTGTTCGCAGAATCATAAATCGCTATGAAAGAGCGAATGTGCATGTCGGACAAGACACAAGTATGTAGGAGTCTTAAACTCACAATATATATATATATATATATATATATAATATGAGAGGATGATGTTTTACTGTTCCAAAATATCAACAATTGAGAGCGAATTTGTTGGGACAATCTAAGGGTCTCAGATTGTGCCATGTCACCTTTACACATTGTGACATGGCAAATTGAAAAAAACTAAGCCTTCTACGCTCCCTCCCCCGTTCTCATTTTCACCAAAACTCCCCAAACCCCGTTTTCATTTTCGTCCAACTCCCCTACCCCCATTTTCATTCCCTACGGCTGCAAAACTCCCCTACTCGAACCCTCCACCCTCCCCCCTCCACCGCCCCCTCTTCCCGATGCCGCCCCCTCTACCTGTTGCCGCTCCCTCTCCACCTCACCTGCTGTCAGTCTCAGTTTTTTTCTTGATTAGGTACATCCTTCGATTCAACCTCTTTTTCCTCTATTATTTGTTGAATCTTTGTTATATATATATATATATATATATATATATATATATATGTGTGTGTGTGTGTGTGTGTGTGTGTGTGTGTGTGTGTGGTTTAGGTTTAGATCTGATTATTTATTGAATCTATGTTTAATATATGTATTGAATCTTTGTTTAATATATATATGTGGCTTAGGTTTAGATTGGATTATTTGTTGAATTTGTTTTTAATATATGTATGTGTCTTAGGTTTATATTTTATTTGTTCCATATTAGGTTTGATTTGTTCTATATTAGATTTGGGTTACAAATCGGGTTGCAAATTAGGGCTTCTCCCCCATTTTTGATGGGTTTCAAATTAGGGCTTCTTCCCCATTTTTGATGGGTCTGATTTTTTTGTGTACATAATTATTATGTCATTTATTTTGAATTTGTTTGGTTTAAATTTTAGGGCATTTCGTTTTATCCCAATATTTTCTTCCGAATATTTGTTGCCTTTATTTTAATATACGTATGTGGCTTAGGTTTAGTTCTAAATTTCAGTTTTGAAATATGTACATAAGGGTTTCAAAAATCATTTCAAATTCGGTTTCAAATTAGGGCTTCCACCTCAGTTTGGTTGGGTCCGCTTTATTTGTGTACATAATAATTATGGCATTTATTTTTAATTTGTTTGGCTTGGTTTGGATTTTAGGGCATTTTGTTCTCTCCCACTCTTTTTTTTCGAATAATTATTGCATTTAAGTTTAATATATGTATGTGTCTTAGGTTTAGTTCTAAATTTCAGTTTTGAAATATGTATATAATAAATATGGTTCTTTTAATTATGCAGGACTGGAATCTTATTACCGCAGAGACAAGTAACTTGTATTGGCTATGGATGATATAACTAATTCTTACAAAGTATGTTTCACAAACTATATAATGTTAATTTTTTCGTATTCTAGATTATAATTTATTCAATTTGTGGTAGTTTTTATAAACAGATTGAACATCTTCCTAGCATAAACACAAGTATCGTGATTCGTGAGGCTTATGAAGTGGGCATCATTAGTAGAGAGGTAATTCCTAACCAATAATTTGTAATCCCCTCCCCCCGGTATTCTTTCACTCAATTATGTTATTGATTCTTATTTTCCTTCGATTATCTTTTGTATGCATTATTTACTCATTTTCTTTTGGTTATATTTCCTATGTTTTGCACCTATCAGGGAACGAGACCTACTTCTGCACGCATCTCGGATCATAGGCGCCGACACGAATGAGAAAGATCCCAACAAATGTTGTTTCCCCATCAAACAACTCCCACTATAGATAAACCATCTTCTATGACTTCTCCATTGTTTATCACCTGTGAACACGAAGAGCAGTGTATGGTTAACGGAAAGGGGAAAGAGAAAGAACATCATTCTCCCAACCCGGTGATTCTTCTTTCACTCATTTATGTTATTGATTCTTATTTTCCTTCGATTATCTTTGGTATGCATTATTTATTCTTATTTTCTTTTGATTATATTTCCTATGTTTTGAACCTATCAGGGGACGACACCTACTTCTGCACGCATCTCGAGTCATAGACGCCGATGTGAATGAGAAAGATCCCAAAAAATGTTGTTTCCCCATCAAATAGCTCCCACTATAGATAAACCATCTTCTATGCCTTATCCGTTGTTAATCACTCCTACACCGCAATGTTTCCCTCGGCATAACTAGACCCCCTTATCAAACAAGGGTGTTGTCATCCAGGATGTTTCGAAAACGGACATCATTCTTAGAAAGGTATTTAAACAAACTTTAATTATGGTATTTATACATCACATTCTTTGTCTCTTTCCCATTTAACTTCACTAATATAAGATTTGTATTTTACTTTTTCAGAAGAAAAAATACACAAAGCAACTTTCGGTTAACGAAAAGGGTAAAGGGAACGAAAACCACCCCCTAACTTGGTTCGATTTCCTTCTTCTTCAATGAATTTCAGTTTATAGTTTTAAAAATTCTGTAATTGTGAGTCTTAAATATTTTCATCTATTTAACATGTCAGGAATTATCTAATCGCATCTTGGGTCAAAGACGCCGACATGGACGGTAACGACACCAACATATGGTATTACAGTGTGAAAGTATTGAGGATCAACCTTCTAATGCATTATCTACCCCTACATCGCAATTTTTCCCACAGTGTAACCAAACCCCAATATGCAATATCGTGACGGACATTCCACCTTCGGTAGACCCTTCTCAATTTATCCATAATATCGAGCCCCGTAATCTAAACATGGATTTTATTTCTACCATTAAAAAAGAAAATTTAACTTCATCTCAGAGAGTAGTCCCTCAAGATTTATCTAATCGGGATACGAATGTTAATTCTGATGTAACTTCATCCCCTGGGGTTCCGCTACAAGATACTCCATATGAGGGAAATACTATACCACCTTCAATTAGGATATCACTGGTCCCTTCAATTATGAGGTACATCTATTAATTTATTAATATGTGAACTTTATTATGTTGCCTCAGTCGTTCGTATGTTGCCTCAGAAATACATGATCGGGGACCTATGAACATAAGATGCCCTCACTGTGATGCGTTACACTGGATGGCTAAAAGATTGTTAGATTCTTCAATGATGCGACCATTGTTTGGGAAGTGCTATTTGTAAGGACAAATTCATCTACCCACACTCATTGAACCACCTACTGAAATTAAGCTTTTATTTGGTGGTTATTATTACCGTTCAAAGTCCTTTCATAGTTATAGCAAAGAGTATAATGATGCCAATGCATTTACAAGTTTAGGTGTCCAAATGTCTGATCGTGTAATCGGGGGCAGGGGTCCATTGAGTTTCTCGATTCATGGAGAGCTTCATCATCGTACCAGATCCTTAATACCGGATGTTGGGCTGGAACATCAGGTTGTTTATGCTCAGTTGTACATATACGATCCAGATGTGGCTTTGGATATCCACCATAATAGAAATCCTCATTTGAGGAGGGACGTTCTATGTACAATTCAAGGGTATTTATTGGTGAATAATGCTTTCAAGTCGAAATATCGCAAGGTTCTTTCAATTTCGAAAAGTTCAAATAGGATGGGTCAGAACTTACCTGCTTATCTCCACTATAATTCTTCAAAGGACCGTCGCACATATAATTTGCGATCCGCTGATGAGATTGTCGTTATTTTGCCGGGTGATGGCTCTAATGTCATCGGCATGCAGGATATAATAGTTCATCTCAAGGGGGTAGTCAATTTATGTAGATTAATGATTGCATACAGCATATTTGCCATTACACCACGTCTTATTATTTCCTCACGGTGAACTTGGTTGGCACCCTGACATGAAACCGTGGGACATGGAACTTTGTAATGAAAAGGAAGTGAGTTTGACTCAAATGAATTATTTTGGTTATCAAATGTTTCAACACCACTCAAAGTACTCCATGATACACAGAGGGGGAAATTGTTCCAAGAGTTCATCGTCAATGGTTGGACTTCTACTGAGAAAAACTGTTTGAAGTATCATCGACTAAATCAAGGAAAACTTCGAGCGAAATTGTACAAAGATCTCACTGATGGTATGTCCAGCGGGTTACAACTGGGTCAGATTGGCACAAGAATGATTTTTCTATCTTTTTTTACCGGGATCACGAGAAATATGTTTGAAATCTATCAAGATTCTATGGCAATTATGTGTTTCAATCATCACCCGGATGCTTTTCTCATGATGACAGCAAACCATAAATGGCTAGAGATCACAAAGGAACTCCTGCCTTCTCAAAATGCCTTCCTTCGCCCAGACTGGGTGGCACGTGTGTTTGAACTCAAGAGGAAGGCTTTAATGAAGGAGATTGAGAATAATCATATATTAGGAAAAAAAGTGGCACATGTCTTCACGATTGAATTTCAAAAGCGAGATTTACCTCACATGTACGCTTTAATTTTTCTTGATGGTCCTGACAAGATTAAAACACCTGCACAAGTTGATAAGATTGTTTCTACAGAGTTTCCTAACAGAGATGAAAATCCAATACTTTTTGAAATAATTTTGGGTTGTATGGTCCATGGAACTTGCGGCTTATATTCTCCTCATGCTCCGTTCATGGAAAATGGTAAATGCACAAAGAAATATCCTCGGTATTTCTCACAGTCGACCACTATGGATAACGATGGGTATCCAATTTATCATCTTAGAAATGATGGTTGTGTCTATACTACAGTAAATGGAAAACATGTTGATACTCGAGATGTTGTGCCGTATAATCCTCATCTTTCCAATATGTTCAATTTCCACATTAATGTTGAAGTTTGTGCAGGGTTGAGATGGTTCAAGTACATTAATAAGTATATCTATATGGGATATGATCGAACTACTATGGTCTTGGGAGGTGGTGATGAAATCCAACAGTGCTTGGATGGTAGGTACATTGGCCCCCTCGAGGCAGCTTGGAGAATATTGGGTATTCCAATTCATGCAGAAAAACCATATGTTACTTAATTGGAACTTCACATCCCTGGAATGCATCATGTTGTGTTCAATCCAGAAGAGTCGATGGATGAAATAGTGCGTCGGACTTTGACTCAACGATCTTCTTTGACGGCATTTTTTGAATATTGTGCATTGAATGAATCCGCCCTTTCTTGCACTTATCAAGAGTTTAGCCAACAATTTGTTTGGCACAAAGTAACAAAGACTTGGACTCCAAGGTCACCTACATCACCTTTTGCAATTGGTAGAATGTACTTTGCGAGCCCAAATTCTGGAGAAAGGTTCTATTTGTGTTTACTTCTAATCGCTATAATAGGTTCGCCTCCATATGAGTGCTTATGGACGGTAAACAATGTCTTACACGATTTTTTCAAGTCCGCATGTGTTGCATTGGGGCTTTTAGAAGATGATGATGAATGGGTACAATGTCTGTAAGAGGCATCATTTATGCAAATAGGTTATCAACTTTGGTGTCTTTTCAACGTTATTCTAACCCAATGCTCTCCATTAGATCATTCTTTATTATGGGAGCAGTTCACATCGTGCATATGTGATGACCTTGCTCAAAAGATGCGTACCTCATTTGGAGTTGCATATCCAACAGATTCTGAAATTAACGACTATGGATTTTATCTTCTGAACGACTTGCTCCAGAAAATAGGAAAATCTTTATCTGATTATCCACCCATGCCCCTCCCTGTAAACAATTGGAGCACTACGAGAGAGAATAGACTAATATGGGAACATCGACAATCTCAAAGAGATACCAACACCGCTATTGTGCATTCTAATGTATAACTTCTTAATCCGAGGAAGAGAAGGGCGTTTGATGCAATTACGACTTCTGTATTAGAGTCTAAAGGAATAACTTTATTTTTGAATGGAGGGGTGGGTGCGGGCAAGACATTTTTGTAAAATACAATTTTGTCCTATTGTCGAGGTCGGGAGCACATAGTGATTATCGTTGCTTCTTCGGATACTGCTTCGTTACTATTGGTTGGTGGTCGTATAGCCCATTCTGCGTCTTTTATTCCCTTTGACATTCTCAAAAATTCAAATTGTGGGTTTACAAGGCAATCGATTCAAGCGGAGTTATTTAAATTAGCCATGCTTATAATTTGGGAAGATGTGCCAATGCAACATCGATTCTACATTGAGGCTATTGATCGTACTTTGCAAGATATACTAGATAATAAGAAGCCTTTTAGAGGAATTTCAGTTTTTCTCGGTGGTGACTTTTGCCAAATCTTGCCCGTTATTCCCAAAGTCATTAGAGAGCAAATAATTGGAGCATCTTTATGTCGGTAAATGTTGTGGAAAGATTTTCATGTTCTTTCCTTGGAGTTGAATATGCGACTCAATAGTACCGATGTTGAAGCTTTACAATTTTCAAATTTTCTAAACGAGGTATTTCTGTTCCCGATTAATTTCACAGCTACATATAGATTATTTTTTAATTCTTTACTAAAGAATGTATTTTTTAATTCTTTACTAGATTGGGACAAACCCTGAGGAAACTGTCAGCATGCCATCATCATTACGCCATTGTAAGAATATTGAGGACTTAATAGGGGCAATATATCCATTGCTGAACGTGGAGGGCACTATTACATCTTCCTTTCTTAATGAAAGAACAATTCTCTTTGCTCGAAACGATGAAACTCGCTTAATAGTCACAAGGTGTGCGGAGCATGTTATCGAGGCCAAATCCTAATGGGGGATAAATTCAGTACGACTGTATCAATTTCAAGAATCTCCTTAACACCATCCTCTGCTGAAATGCCCATAAAGATGACTTACCATCAATTTCCAATCAAGTTATCTTATGCCATGACTATGAATAAATCGCAGGGTCAATCTGTTAAGTATGTTGGGGTTGACTTGCTAACCCCCATATTAAGTCATGTCCAGTTATACGTCACTTTGTCACGTTGCATGAGCGTTAAATTCATCTCGAACCTCTTTCCAAATGACGAAGGAAATTCGACAACAAACATCTTTTACCCGAAAGTTCTTCTA
Source organism: Sambucus nigra (assembly GCA_949130495.1). Taxonomy (NCBI): domain Eukaryota; kingdom Viridiplantae; phylum Streptophyta; class Magnoliopsida; order Dipsacales; family Adoxaceae; genus Sambucus; species Sambucus nigra. Next base: position 637,994,184 of record OX422207.1, on the reverse strand, counting down.
TAATTAGTTGGTGACTAACGGCTCGATATGTTGTTTAATTAAAATCAACTGTCATTCCTTTATAAATTAGTGTTCTTTCTATAAATTTTATCTACTTTTTATTCTTATAATAGGGTAGAAGATACCGCTTGAAGAAGCCCCTATTCATCTGCATCAATCTTTCTAAGAGGTACATTACGCATCAATCATCACGTATGGACATATATGTTGCATATATGCAGCAGCTGTATGCATATATGTTGCATATATGCATATAATCGCATATATGCAGTAGTTATATGCATATATGCATATAGTATCTGTTCACATGTTACATGTTCGTGTGAGTATCTGTTCGGTTCAGTTTTTAATTCACACGTTACCTGTTTTTTTAATGTGTTAATGTTCGGTTATGTTATGTTTTCTTAGTCTATTTTTTTACTTCATTTGTTTATTAAAATGTTCGAATGGCCTCTGTTGAATTATTGCGGTTCCAAATTAATTCAAACGCATTGTTCCTTTAATGTAGTAGAAGTTAAGGATGGATGTCGATGACGCAACGGCTGCTGCAACACACAACAATCACTGCCGATACAACAACATAGCAACCATTGCTGGAAAAACAAAACAAGATGTCGATGATGAGCTTCCTCTAAAGATATGTTTTCATTTTTTTCAGGGTTGGTTCGATTGTTTTTGAATGCCGATGTTTGGACATTGATAAGGTAATATAGGTTTCAGCTTCAGATTTTCTTTTCATTAAAATCGTTAAAGTATTTCTCTTTTTCTTTATCCATAATGTACTGCATGCGTTTTTTACCCTTGCTCTACTCATCCCTCTTCAAATTTATAAATTTAAATCCATATAAACTTCTTTGTATTATTTATAATCTCTCTCTAAATATATGTTTTCATTTTTGTTCAGGGTTGATTCGAAATTTTTGGAATGCCGGTGTTTAAAATGACAATTTTTGGAATGCCGATGCTTAAGATGACAATCAGGTAAGCTCTTTCACGCAACTAACCTCTAAATATTTTAAACCTCTACCCTCCTACCCTTTCTACCATCTTCTTCCATAACTTTAAACTCTCCCCATAATCATTCTCATAAATCAGGTAAGGGCAGGTACTGTTGTAAGTTTCCTGCAATTTTTTCCACTTTTCAATGATATTTCTCTCTCTCTCTCTCTCTCTCTATATATATATATATATATATCTTTTTTCTTTTTTGACACTGTGATTAAGCATATAAATTTATCATAATAGTACTGGGTTCTTCTTTTTCATCTGCCACATGCCATTTATTGAAAATCGTTCTAATCTGAAACCACTATTATATGTTGCATTTCTAGACCGGGTACCACTGTTATTTATAAAACAGGTACGTAGATGTTTCTTACATTTTTTTCACTTTAATCATTATAAACAAATGAACTTATAAATCAGTCAATGAGAGGTTGAAACCAAGTTACAAAATCTGTAATAAATCTGTATTTACCAACTTCTGCTTGGTTTAAGGGTCCCAATATATGACTTACCCCTAATATAAACAAATGAAATGACGGGTCGGGGATGAAACAAATAAACAGTTTGCTAACTTATTATTTCTTTATTCCATTTTTATTTTTATGCAGAGCTCAAATCAAAGAATAGTTGAAGAATCTTGTAATGTCTTCATCGAGAAGGTCGGGGATGGAATTTCCATAACGGATGAGGTTTCGTCAGTTCTAAGATAATAAAGCCCATAATCATCAAATATGACACATCCGTTAATCACACTACGGAGATGAGTTATCTGAATCAAACCCAAGGAACACTCATTCTTAGACGCTAAAACAACTATGGTTGGCGACTTAGCTTCACCATAGATGTAGTAAGCATACTGATACTTTTTTTAACATAAATTTTTCACTGTTGGGTGTTGAAAAATGTGTACATATATAGTAGTTTCTCAAATTTGACACCTCCAACTAATGTAAACTTTATTTTATCGTTGTAGTTAGAATGGATTATATTATTTGCGATGCTCTTTAATGAAAAATTTGTCTCACTTAATTTATTCATTTCGTGTTGTTTCCTATGTGAGAAAAATCACTTCTTTCTAATTTTATTTTTAAATTTGTGTCACAACATGAAGATGATTCAACATGACCACCTGACAAGTCTAATCATATACACACAAAGGCCTAATCATCTTCATTGTCGTGTTAGTATTATTTATCATCATTTTATTGGTGCTCAAGATTCTAATAATAATTTTTTGTTTTTAGATTTATAGTCTGTAAAAAACTACTTTGGTACGTTTATTTTAAAGTACACATTATTTTGTTAGGGAATGAAATTTTCACTATTTTACAATTGTGTACATTGGAAATTTTCGTCATTTTACGATTACGTATTTTAGAAATTTATGCCATGACTTCAGGCACGGACATTCCTCTAGTATATATCTATGATAAGGTATAAAAGAAGTGTATGAATATGAAAATGGGAGGACTCAAATCTCGAGATTGGCCTAAGATGCCTACGTAGACCAAGGGGCATCAAAGTCCACGTAGTTCAAAAATAGCATGAGGGAGGGCTTACTATCTAAATTTTTTCCATCTCGTTAGAAGCGAAGTTCAAGTCATTCGAACGACATCTCTATGTCCTTAGAATGAGGTCTGCTTCTCGTTCTAATGAGATTGTGCCACCTCAAATTTTGTGTCCGCCTATAAACATATGTTTCATGAAGATATTTCTTTAAGACTTTTGATTTAGAAAAATTGTAGAATAACTTCTTTAAGTCTTCACTTTTTATAGAGTAAAAACACCTTTTTAATTCAAATAATTAATCCCAAATACTTTTGATAATCATCTTTGAAACCAAATCACTTTTATATTGAACTTACTCTTGTGAAGAAGGAGTCTTCACTGCTGACTTAAGGATCACTGGTGGAGACTTTAGTTTATGAGATTCGTGCCTTTGACCCTTTTAGAGAGTTTTACACAATCTCCGAGTCACAAGTTGATTCACTTCCTTTGGGTCCACACTTAATAATTTAATGATGCCATTATTCTTCCCTAAATTTTATGCTTGCATACTGAGAACGACATCACTTTCGAGTTGTAATAAACACGTTTTTTGTAGTTTGTCTCGAGAACCAAACCATTCTTGACCATACACTCACTAGTTCTCCATATCACCCGATATCTTTCCATATTTCCCTTGTCCATTCTAGAAACCATCCTTTTATTATTGCCCATCATTATCATCCACCATTTTCGGGAGAAAAAGTGTTTAAAATTCCAAATGTAAATTGTCTTCATTTGTGTTATGAAAAGAAAATTATATTGCAATAAAAAAAGAGAAAAAAAAGAAGATAAAATAGAAAAAAAGGAAAAATTAGAAAAGGAAAAAAAAATAAAGAATAAAAGAAGAAAGCATGCGATCATAGTTTTATAAAATGAAGACATTGGTTATTCAGATTGTGCTCCACTCTTCTCAAAATCCCTACAATCATATCATACATATTCTTCATTTAATTTTCCCATCATCCCTTACATAGACCCCATTTTTAATCCTTGGTAAGATGTTTGAGCAAATGGGAGATCTACTGTAACACCCTATATTTTTTAGTATTTATAATTTAATTAATTCAAGTATTTTAAATTACACGTGTGATGTAATTTAATTGAATTAAAAATTATTATATTTTTATTAAAATAATAATCGGGAGGGATAATGATTAATATTTATGCAATATAATTACTAAGTGAATAATAATTGATTATTTTACGTCATAGCGAATGGTAGTGACGTGACAGTGTTTTGTCTCAATCGGGAGTTGCGTGTAGACTATATGAAATTGAGATAGGAAATTATTATAAGATGACTCAAATGGTGATTTCTAGGTCACGATTAGTTCCGAAAGGGTCGATGTAGTCGGAATATTTTACACGAGGGTAGTAATTCGGTCTCAGGGTCCTTTTAGACACAATTAGGTCCACATGGGGGTATTCATGTCATTTGGGCTTGGCCCCTTAGCCTAATTTCGGGATTAGAGATATTTAACCTAAGTTAGATAATTTGGGGCAGTAGTAAAACACAATCTAAACCCTAGAATGGAAGGGAAGAAAGAAGGAAGAAAAAGAGGAGAACTCTAGGAGTCAAATTCAAACAGGAATTAGGTGTGCCATCATCAATTCATCTTCTACAACATGTAATCAGACTCTATGAACCATCTAAGGCAAGTAATTGACTTGCAGTAATCACATATGTAGGTATTTTCTTTTCATATCATAGTTTTCACATGTAAAAAGGGGTTTGGGGAGACAAACCTAGTTGAATAATATGTAGAAAGTTATTCAGAATTGTTAATGGTAAAATGTCTTGTAATAATCTAAATTAATGTGAAGTAAATTTAGATTTAAGATGATTATTGTATAAGGTTTAACAAAGAAAAATTATGGGAATTTTAATAAGTATGAAAATTAAGATTTGATAAACTTGGGATTTAATTGTGTTTTGTGGCAAGGTTTAAATCTATAAGTTTTAATCTTGGATTTATGTTCTTGTACACAAATTATTATGTAAAAGGGTTAAAAACGTGTTCTTATACTTACCTTGGGTTAGGGTATTGATTGGGTGCTGTTTTGGAGATTGGTTTGGGCATTAATGGAAGTTTTAGAGGCCTCATCTTCGTCTTAGGCCATCTTAATTTCTGTACAGAATCAATTTGATTCAACCTAGTAATGAATCAAATTGATTAATTTAATTGTATATCTTTTTGTTATGAACGTGTGGCCACCTGTTTCGCATTTTTCTATTTTTTTTTAATTAGTTATGAATTTATTACGGAAGGGTGTCTGAGACTGAAAACTTTAGTTCAAAATCAAACCCGTATTATTTAAGGATGTCGTAAAAGAGTGTAAGATCCTGGAAAATATTAAGGAACATTAATTTTACCTTGAAATTAGATGGGAATGAATTTGGATATGGATTTAGGAGTGTTTAGGATGAACAACACTTGAAAAGATATGAATAGATTCGAATGGAAATTTTTGATGAAATTAGGATACATGTTGGATTGAGATCAGCTTAGTGTCTTGAATAAAAATATGTTGTTATATATATAAATGTACGTCAATACTTATTGATATAAGAGTCGATGGTGTTGACTCAAGATAGTAGGTGAGTTCTTTGGGCGATATGCACGGTTTAGTCGAATACATATATATATATATATATATATATATATATATATATATATATATATATATATATATATATATATGTATACGTGTATAGAGATAGTATATATATGTGTGTGTTTTATGAATATCGGTGTGCATGATTTCTATGTGAAAGCATACCCCTCTAGTGCTATAATCGGAGGTTGCACGATGTGGGTGAATCCCCTGACTAATGAATGCAGGGAGAGTATAGTCCCCAAGTCATATCATCCGTTATTTTTTTGTGTGATTTACTTTCGGGGTGAGACATTTTGGGTATAATTTGGTCTCATTCTCGAGAAAATATGACTGCCTCCACTACGTTTGTGATATTTTTACCAAAGTTCGATGTGAGCTAGTCCGACTTGTGGTAACCGAGTTCGAGTGAGCATACCTGGGATATGATAGCATTATAGAGACAAGCATCCAATGAGTTATTACCAGGAGGATACTTACTATATGTGACATGTGTGTGAATGTTGTAGTATACTAGTACATATATAATTCGAGTAAATAATTATATATGGGATAAATACATAAAGTTTGAATGTATTTCAGATATAACTAGCATGAACGTTATATGATTAAGATGTATTTCATACATAACTAATGCGAACGTTATATGATTAATTAAAGTAGAAATGATTAAAAAAGTTAATGAGTGGAACAACTTATAAATCAAAGTAAGGAATACTCGGGTTGGAGTAGGATGGTAGAAAGGTTGTAACAAGAATAGTTAGGTAGGGTAATATAACTGGTTGGGTTAGAAGGTCAACGTCAGGTGTGCACAATAAATGAGGGGTGAGTAATACCTCAAAAGAGTGCGACACCTACTTAAATCTAAAAAGTGTTAATGCATATTTAATTGTTGCATTTTAATTAATTGTTAAATATTTTTCAAATGGTTTTGGGCTCAAACCCACGTCAAAATATCTTTTTTTTCCAAAAACATTTTAGGTGTCCAGCTACAAGGACGCCAAACTTGATAACTCATTCTAGGGATGCGTAGCTGTAGCATTGTGGAGGCTTGCAAGACCTTGTGTAGACGCTTCAGTTATTCATTCCTAGACTAGGTCGATGATTTGGTATTTTATTTGGACATGTTTCCCCTTCAGATATTGAGTACTTTAGTTTATTGAATAGACTTCATGGATTCAGTTTATTATTTGAGACTTGCAGTTGTATTTTATTGTTGGGAACCGATAGTTTATTCGGTATTATTATTTATATATCTGTCGTGTGATGGTTTAGACTTGTGTGGATGGTTTGGTTAATTAATTTTTATTCCGCATGTTGTTAAGTTAAATAAAAGATAAAATTTGGCACCAGCTTAATTTAATATAGGTGGTTAGTAATTTAAAAAGTTTTGGACAGTGATGCTAAGAATTAATTAAATAAATTAAATAAGAGTCCTAATTATTTTAATAAAGGACTCATCACCCGTGGTAAAAATAGGCGGGTTGTCACAGATGGTATCAGAGCATAAGGTTCTAAAGTCCTTAGGATCTGTACGAACTTACTACATTATCAGCATTTCTTTTCTTTGATATAGAGCCCTATGCTTAGGACTATCGATTTCTATTGCGATTTACGATCTCCTTCAATTGTGTATGATTGAAGTGGATCTTATTCGATTTAGGTTTGATTGAATATTCCAAACAACGAAGGATGACCAGTGAGGGATGTTAGGTGGACTGCAAGAGGATGGGCTCAGTCGGAACCATGGAGTATTCTAGGAATAGTGACCACGGTAAAAGTCACCACTATTATTGTTCAGGAAATTGACGCAGTGATAACCACTAGGGCGTAGTAGTTACCCCAAGTACCACCATAGCAAATGGTGTCACAAATTTTAGACTCATCCTGTACAGTCGGTAAGGGAGAGAGTCAAATGGGCATGTCAAAAGGGCCTTCCACAAGAATTCGAGGAAAGTGCGAAAGTGTGATAGGCCAATGGAAGGAGGAGATCTTAGGCCATTTGCATATAGTGAAGTACAGTAACACTCAGGAACAAATTTAGTAACTTTTGAGCCATAAGATAAGTTTTGCAGTGGTGGGAGTCAGTGATCATTTATGAGAAGAGAGATACTATTATAATCGAGGAATTTTGGGTGCAGTTTGACCTCAAGTATTGTCATCCGCTATTTCGACATAAATGCAAATGAAGTTTCTGGACTTATCACAAGAGGCCTACTCTAAGGCCAATTATGAGAAAGAATTTACTTATTTAGCAAGCTTTGTGATAGACAATGTTGTTACGGAGGAGAAAGTAGTCCTTATGTTGGAGGATGGACTCATGGGTAGAAGTAGTCCTATGCAAATGGCGTAAATGGCGTGATTTTACAATGATAATGTCAACGCTTCCATGTGAAGGTAGCCAAGAAATTTAGAGGATCTATCCAGAAGGGCAACACTTGATGTAACAGTGCTAGTGAGGCACCACAGGGGCACACCTAATAGGGGACCCATTTGAATTATTCGGATGAGGGGAATTCCAACCGAAGGGCGTTGGATTCAAACAGGGCCTTCATTCTAGCAGTGTGTTCCACAGGGCTAGCAGAGCTAAAGGAATAATGAGGATAGCAATCGGGGCCCAGGCTACTAGGTCGAAGAGAAGGATTACCCCAACTAGGACAGTGGGGCCATAGACAGAAGAATGAGACAAAGATGTGTCTTATATATGGAGAGTAGGACCACAAGGGTTGATCTTGTCTGCAAAGAGTTGGGGGACAGGAGCGGGATGCCGAGTAGGGGTAACACTTATAGAAGTTTTTGGTTCAATTTGGAAGAAATATTATGTCCATGAACCATTTGAACCTCCAATGTATTGGCAAGTAAAAGTATGAGTTTTATCCTTGGGTAAATAGGGTAAGTTTTGTGTGACACGACTGAATCACAGTACTTTTGTTAGCACTATATTCGTACAGGAGATGGGTTTAGTGGGTGTATCGTTAGTTTTACTATTATATGTATATATTTACCATCGGGGAGCGGATCTCTCTTTCGTTCCATCCGTGGGGGAGAGGGTGCAGTCATTGGGAGGATATGTTTTAGTGAATTTACTCGTTCTAGAGAGATATGATATTCGAGTATGATATTATCCTGGGTAGTGATTAATCAATAATAGTTTGGAAGATGGTGGGTTATTATAACAAGGTTTTCATGTTCGTTGTTACAGGGCAGGATGTGTTGTTTTTGGGTTATCTCACCTGAAAGAGGGTCGATCTCGCATTTACGTTATACTATAGATGAGACTTTAGAGTGTATAGTTGTGTCATTGCATTCGATCCCGGTGAGTAGAGGATTTACTAATGTGATTCAGGGGATGTCGGGTTTACCGTTGAGCAGATAGAGATAGAGCTCATTAGCAATTTAGCACTGGAGACTTAGTGTTAGTGCGAGCGCAGTATTATATGACTACTTAGAGGCGTGGGAGTCAATGATTATACTTATATGTATGGGGACAGGGTTTTGGGTGTCCCAATTATATGACTTAGACCGACAAAAGTCGATGACCGACAATGTTAGGAAGTAGTGTATCGGGGGGTTCCTTATTTTGATTTCGCTTGCGAGATGTCCCATGCATGAACCCCGGAGAAGTATAGGAGTTGAAAGATGTGTTGGTTACTAGGGAAGTAAGTATAACACATTAGTTACTACACGTGAGTGTGGATAAAATCATGACCTGAGAGCTAGTTTATGATATAAGACCGGTGGGGTCGGGTAGTACTGTGTGGGGAGCACTGGGGAAACTTTTGCACAACTAGTTAATGGGTGCGGCAAACACGATAATAATTAATTTTTTAATATTGGGGTGATTAAGAATACTCATATGATATAGCCACGCTGAGAATGCGGGTGACGAACTTGAGATAAATATATAATGTGTGTGACGTTTGTGAAAATATGAACGGGTTATAGGGTGTATGGGTGCCCTGGTTAGTTTGATTTTCAAAGTCGATCAAGATAAGGGGACGTGGTTATAAGTGTTTTGAAAATATGTATGGGGGGCATTAGAAGTAAAATTAGAAAAAAAGTATGATGGACTGAACTTCGGTTGAGAAAGGAAGATAGTCCGGACAGATAGAGTACGGAGAACTATCACACCTGAGATGGGTTGAAAGACTGTGGAAACACATGCAAGGTATCTCCTATAAGAGAGTACCCAATTGCTTTTGAAATTATAGCGGAGTCTTATCCAGTCAATGCTGAGGGTGATCTATGCAAAAGTAGAGTATTGATCTCTACCATATGAAAGGGTCCCAGGAAGTGCTCAGATTTGAAGAAGATGCATGGGTCAAAGTTTGGTATACCCAAGGAATGGGAGTAAAATGTACCACGTAATATGTAAGTTTGGACGTGTGGAGTCTCCGGGTGCAGCACTCGTAGATTCATAAAGGTTTATTCGAGATGGTCAACTAAAATTTTGTAACAAATTGACAATTTTAATGACAGAATGGATAGGCAGATCGATAGATCTTATTGTTGGATTGCCAACATTACATAAAGGTCAAGATTCCCTTCGGGTTGTGGAATGGATTGATTGAGATGGAATAGTGATTTCTACCTTGGGTGAGTTACACTATCAGATAGTGTGCCCAACTTTTCACTTAAAGAGAGGAAAGGAATCGGTACGAGGTGCCACCCAGCATTGTTGTGAATCAGGAAAAGTTCCTTGAGTCTCACCTCTGAGAGGAATTTTCAAGAGGTGATGGAGACGGAGTTAAGTTTTGAGCAAGATGTGTCACCCATAAGATGATAGTTAGATGAGAGGAGACTAAGATTTTAAAAAATTAGAGGTATGCGTATTTTGGGTATTTTTGGGTAATTAGGAAGAGTCATTTCCATTAGTGGTTTATTTCGGCCAGGGGAATTTGAGAGTTTGATGAGAGAGACCTTGTCATTCTCCCTCTAATTGATTAGAGATGAGGGGATAACAAATTTCTGGGACGAAAGTGATTTAGATTCCATCAGCAACGATTGAGTTAATTAGAAACTTTTTAGTGTGGTTCATGAATGTCATAAGAGTTATGTCCTCACGAACTGAAGTTTTAAGGACTGGCATAAATGGTCAGGTTTTATTACGGTTTCTCCCATGAAGGGAGTTATGCGGCTTGGTAAATAAGGGAAGTTACCACCGAGGTATGGGGGCCTTCCATCAGTATTTAGACAACAGAGCCAGTGATGTGTACGCTCGTCTTATTAAAATATTTTAGAAGGATCGCAATGTGTTTTGCATACTGATGTCAAGGTGAGACCTTAATAATGTTAGAGCATATCGGTGTAATACGATTTGAACTGACTTATCGCTACACTTAAGACATAATAAGTGAAAAATATAAGCCCACTTAAGTTGTTTAAAAGGTTTAAAACAGTTTAAATGGCTCTGAACAGTTTGTTTAAGAAACTCTGTTTTTACAAAACTAAATATTTACACAAGATGTGTATAAAAATTGCTATGAACGAGATATTTCAATTATAGGTGACCAAGTTTTAAAAAATAAAACTAAAAGAGTCTAAATCAGCACACACAGTCAGAAGGGGATTAGAGGAAGATTAAACATGCAAGTACATAGGTATTTTAACGTGGTAAAACCCCCCACCCAATTGGGGAAACATTCACGGAGGTGTCTACACCTTAAAAACAAAAAACCACTAAAAATGAGTTATAAGGTTATAAACTATTAACAAAATAAGCACACAACTAGACCTATACTAAGTTAAGAATGTATACCAGATCCATTAGGTAAATATGACTTCTCTGAAAGCTCTGAAGTTGTCTTAGTTGTTCTACAGCTTTGTACCTCCTCCTCCTTTTAGCTTTATGTCGACTCTAAGGTCAGAAATCTCTCAACTAACACTGTTTTAGTGTTGTAGTGTGAAATGTGTATTATGGTGTTGTGGATAACACATGCATGAACACATACACATACACACATACACACACACACACACACACACACACACACACACACACTCTCTTATACATACCAATAGTCCTAAAAATTACGCATTCCTACTAAAAATGTTATGCAAGATTCTGAATCACAATTTATTGAGAACTAGACTTTCTTTTTTGTGATAGATCGAGTGAAAATCTTGCTATTCAAAAAGAGCTAAGATCCTATACACGTTCTCTTATTTATTTGCAAATCAATTTCACAAAATGTGAAATATGAATTGCAAAGTGTAAACGTCTTAAGATCTGAAAATTCTTTGAAGTTTATTTTTCTCAAAACATGAAACAGGAAAAGGTGTCTGTTGGTAGAATGTTAAATGAAAACATATGAGTACAAAAACACCAACAAATAATTATTTCTAAATAAAGAAATCAAACATAACAATTCCAAGTGATTTATATCACGGAAGAATCAGATCTACACTTTCTATGAAAAATAATTAAAATCTAACTCTGTGACGGGTTGGAAAGAGATTTAAAACCAGAGAGGAAATGATCTTCGAACAGGAATAACTCTCAAACTCATAAGGAAAATTTCTAGGAAAATTTTGCAAGAGTTGGCTACGATTTTCAATCTCACTCTCTCAAACTCAGACTCACCAAAATATTGTAATCATATACCCCAAGCCTGTATTTATACAAGTCGATGGAAGTATCTGGAACAATTAACCACATCAACGACTAAGATTAAATCCTACAAAATGAATGTAAATCTAATGGTTGTAAATTCACCGCATTTAAACACATTATGATTGGTCCAATAGGGTAAGACTTGGATTGAGTTAGGCAACATGCAAGCCATCGATGAGTTTGATCCAACAGATGATAAGATCTCTCAGATATGGGAGTAAGAAGAAACATAATCTTAGCCGGTGTAAGGCAGACACATGTAGGGCTTAGATTGCACATAAAAAATGTATTTTTGAATTCTTAAAAATTCTAGTTTCCACCCCACATTTTCTTGCCGCTTTTGGTTTCTACCAAACCAAGTTTTAGGAAGTATATGATATTATAAATAGACCAAAAAAATTTTAAAGGCTAAATTTTAAGTGTTTAAAAAATTCCTAAAAAAATCTCAAAAATATAAAAAAATTATTTTGATGGGAATTAACACTCACACACCTAAAATGATATAAATGCAACATAAAATATGCAATCCTAGGTGCTGTGTTGGTATACTACCTTTAAGACCATTAGAGGATAGTTTGGTGTAGTGTCTGAGGTTCTTTGGTAGCAAGGGATATGACTTTAATTTTGTCACTATTTCTAAACTAGATAAGCACCTATATAGTATAGACTCAAGTGAGTCAAAAATATTGGGTGCTTCAATAAGTAGACTACTAGATAGGAGGGAATCACTAACGAGGGTATAGTGGAAGCATCGTAATGTTAGAATGATTTGACTTTGGGTAATATAGGATTTCGTATGGTTAAGTATCCTAAGTTTTAATACCGAACATATTCGAATTTCGAGAATGAAATTTTTTTGTAAGGGGGGAAGTATGTAACATCCCGTATTTATGAGTTTTTATAATTTAATTAATTCAGGTATTTTAAATTACATGTGTACTGTAATTTAATTAAAATCAAAATTATTACGTTTTTATTAAAATAATAATTGGGAGAGATAATGATTAATATTTATGCAATATAATTACTAAGTGAATAGTAAATGATTATTTTACGTCATAGCGAATGGTAGTGATTTGATAGTGTTTTATCTCAACCGAGAGTTGCGTGTTGACTATATGAAATCGAGATAGAAAATTATTATAAGGTGACTTAGATGGTGATTTTGAGGTCACTGTTGGTTCTAAAAGGGTCAATATAGTCGGAATACTGTAACCAGGGGTAGTAATTGGGTCTCGGGGCCTTTTTAGACACAACTGGGTCCACACGGGGGTGTTCAGGTCATTTGGGCTTGGCCCTTTAGCCTAATTTCGGGATTAGAGATATTTAACCTAAGATAGATAATTTGGGGCAGCAGCAAAACACAATCTAAACCCTAGAGTTGGAGAGAAGAAAGAAGGAAGCGAAAGAGGACAACTCCACTGCATCAAAAACAATAATCTGGCACGATTTAAAACTGTACCAGATAAAATCTGACACAGTTTTGAAATGTGCCAGAATCAGGTGTTCCAAAATGGCTATTTTTTTTATACGATTTAAAAGTGTGCCTGATTTAGCCAAACAGGAACACTTCTGGCACACTTTTAAATAGTGCCAGAAATTGGTATTTCTAGAATACTTTTGGTACAGTTTATAACTATGTCAGATTGAATACATTTTGGTACACTTTTGACACAGTGCCAAAATTTGATACACTGTTGGCACAGTTTTGAACTATGCCAAATTTTTTAATCAAAGAAAACAAATTAATTAGTTGGAAACAAACCAGGAAAATCATCAAATTCCAAATCTAGTAGGAAAAATATTTATTATTTACACAAAAAATCAAGAAAATTCACAAATTGTGAATCTCGCACGTTGTTGATAAACTAATGTACATACAAACTTCAAAATATTACAAGTCTTAAACCTTCAAATTTGATGATTTTCATCTATTTTCTGGACATTCTTAAACTTGCTAATATAACACATGTCCAAAGTCCAAACGGCCATCAAATATAACGAGAAAATTACAAAAGCATGCACAACCATAAAAGTTAACAATAAAATTACAAAAGCCCACACGGCCATAACACATAAGAAAAATAAAATCCTAAACATTAATGACATTAAATAAACAACCCTCTTTTTGAAAGCTATTGACTTCTTCGTGTGTTCCACGTGGATAAAATCTAATGATAAAATGTTATTCTGCAAAAAAAATAAGATACAAAAAAGAGATGATTTCAGTAAGTAATTTTTAAAAAATGGTATTCAAAATGAAAAATTGCATATACGAGTTATAATTATCATCATATTTTCAAATCGGGAGTCCTGTTACCACACGGTCAGTTCTTACGAGTTACATTTGTCCCGTTCGAGGTGTTCGTGCCTCTCACGGGGCCCTTTGGGGTTATTTTAAATTTTCTCCCTCTAACGGCATGTTTTTAAGCCTAAGTCTAGATGTTTTCAAATTATTGTCATATTCTCAAGACGGGAGTCTCGTTATCATGTGATTAATTCCTATGAGTTACATTGGTCCCATACGAGGTGTTTGTGCCTCTCATGACGCTGTTTGGGGGTTGTTTTGATTTTTTGCCATCTAATGATTTTTAAGCCTAAATCTAGATATTTTTAAATTATCGTCATATTCTTAAATTAGAAGTCGCGTGACCAGGTGATAAGTTCCTACGAGTTACATTGGTCCCGTGTGAGGTGTTAGTGCTTCTCATGAGGTCATTTGGGGGCTATTTTGTATTTTCACCCTCTAATGACATGTTTTTAAGATTAAGTCTATATATTTTCAAATTATCATCATATTCTCAAACCGATAATCCCATGACTACACGGTCAGTTCCTATGAGTTACATTAGTCCTGTGCGAGATATTCATCCCTCTTACGGGACCGCTTGGGGGATGGTTTGGGTTTTCACTATTTAACGACATATTTTTAAGAATAATCTATATATTTTCAAATTATTATCATATTCTTAAATTGAGATCCCCATGACTACGTAGACAGTTCATACGAGTTACATTGGTCTCGTACGAGGTGTTAATGCCTCTTCCGAGTCCATTTGGGGGCTAGTTTGGGGTTTCACCCTGTAATGGTGTGTCTTAAGCCTAATTAATATATTTTCAAACTATCATCATATTCTCGAACCGAGAGTCCCGTGACTATGCGGTCAATTCCTACGAGTTACATTGGTCCCGTGCGAGGTGTTAGTGCCTCCTACAGGACCATTTGGGAGTTATTTTTGGGTTCTCACCCTTTAATGGCATGTTTTTAAGCGTAATCTATATATTTTCAAATTATCGTCATTGTGACTACACGATCAGTTCCTACGAGTTACATTGGTCTCGTGCGAGGTGTTAGTGCCTCCTACGAGGCCATTTGGGTATTATTTATGTTTTCACCCTTTCACGGCATGTTTTTAAGCTAAAGTCTTGATATTTTCAAATTATCTCCATAATATGTTCTACTACCTAATATGCAATATTTTTTGCATATTTATATGTTATACTATTTATAAAATTTTACCGAATCTTACAAATTGACTCGTGGTACGATTTTCGATTCACAAGTCATAGCATTTTGACTGATGATACCTTTAACGATTTGAGAAGTTCGCTTATCAATAATTCTCTTTTCAAATGCAAGCAAAGGCTCTAATGTATAAGGAGAACTTCATTATGTTTTGCAACAAGGATTTGGATGCCGAATTAATAAATTTTATAATGTTTGTGTAATTATCTACCTATCCTACTTGTTAATAGGTAATCTAGATCGAAACTATGAAAGATGCAGATAAACCAAACAATCCTAATCACTAGGTAATTTATCTTTTGTATATTTCTATTTCTTAGTGAGTTGGGGGGGGGGGGGGGGTAAAAGAAAATGCCAATTCTAGCTAAATTGGAGGTGCCACTTCATATCCGTAGATTATGTATTTCTATCTAGTAGAAACATGTGGATTGTATATTCGTGGGGTATTCAAAGATAAATTGTATATGCAAAGCCTTTATCACTGATAAAAATCTAACCACCACATGAATTAAAGTGACGACCAACACAACGAATGAAAGTGAGGATATGAGGAATCCTCACACCTGATTCAACACTTTGTATGAGGATATGTGTTTTAGTACCTTCTATGTTTGGATTGATAATCCATTGGTTTTTCTATCCAGTATGCTCTGTCATTGTACTTTTTTTGGAAAGGATACTTTGCTTAACCCTCTTAACTGTCAATGTCCACCTTTAGTACAAAAAACAAACACAACCAAGTAATAGTCATAACAAACAAATACGACACTTTCGTTGTTGCTTTATTGACTTAAAAGGTCACAAAATGTCAACAAAGACTTGCAACTTTTCTTTTGATAAGAGTAACTTCCTATATACTGAAATTATTAAATAGAAAATTCATTAAGTGTAGATTCACATTCGTGTCAAATGCGAAAATTATATTAACTTGACGTTTGAATACAAAATTCATCAAGAAATATTATGTAAAATAAACACAAAATGTGACCATACCAGGCATAATAATGATGTGAAATACGGAGTAATCCTTGAAATTCACATGCGCATTACTTATATATACACTATGAGCACCGCAATATAACTGGTGGAGATATGAGATACACCGAAAAAACTTTCCTTAACCATTTCATAAAAATACAAATCACTTGGAAATTTTATCAAGCAACCAGTAAGTAACCACAAAATCGAAAAAATTCAAATTTGTTCCAACAACGTTATTCATCCAATTTCAAAATGGACAGTACCAAGAATAATCCTCCAACGTGTTCCAAATATTGTAAAACACGAACTCCAAATCTGAAATGAACCATTAATTACAAAATTGGTCGTGTTATTTATTGAGTATAATTTTAAGTCTACTATATAAAAATAGTAGCGTTATTTGCTGAGTATATAAAAAGCATTGAATTATTCGATAAATCTCAAGTTTGAAGCCTTTAAATAACCTATTTAGCATACCTAAACACACGAAAGGTTCTATAAATTAAATTTTCCAACATATACAAATTTATACACAGGAACATAGGTATTCACAATATAAAGAAAGAAAAAGCTCATAAATGCAAAAAATCGAGGTCAATAGCTATCAAATAATTGATGGTTTCAATTAAGAGATTTTTTCTCAAAATAAGTAATTACTTATTGGAGATAAAAAGAACTAATTGCACATTGGATATAAAAAATAACAAATTACCACATAGTGTCATAACCAAATCACAAAACTACAACTGTCTAAATACCACTTAGAAACTAAAATTGTAGATAAAACTATCTAAAGAGCACAAATAAAATCACAACTCAACCCAACTCATGTACATAAGTATAACTGGTGTATTGCAAATCTCCATTTGAAACCTTCTATTTAGATCTGCAAAATCAAATAGAAAACAAATCAAAAGCCATACTTTGATATAAATGCAACAAAGAACCCCTAGTAGGAAAAACTCCTCATTTGAAACTAAACTAAATGATTAAAGAGAGGTTAGTGTTTTTTCTAGGTCGAGTCATGTATGTAAGTTTTCCTCCAAAATGCATGCGTAAAGCGAGATCGAAGGAGAGATGGGGGAGAGTTTTACCAGTTGATTTAAGAGAGACATGATCAGTTGAGCATCAAGAGAGAGACAGAGATGAGAAACATTGTGAAAGATAGCTGACTAAAAACATAGAGAGATAGATGAGCGGGAAGGTTTGGGAATGAAAGGGATGAGAGCGGGATAGTAAAATGATTTTTTTTATGATTTTTATATTTTAGTGAAGTGTACTCAATTTTGACAAACTTTTAATTAGTGTCAAATTTTGGCACTGTTTTAAAGTGTGCCAGATTACCAAATGTGCCAAAATTTAGCACAGTTTTACACTATCCCAGATTTTTAATATCAAGCTGTGCCAAATTGCTGTTTTTGGTGTAGTGCTCTAGGAGTGAAATTCAAAGAGGAATTGGGTGTGCCATCATCAATTCATCTTCTACAACATGTAATCAAACTCTACGAACCATTTAAGGCAAGTAATTAACTTGAAATAATGGTATATGTAGGGATTTTCTTTTCATATAATTGTAGGTGTAGACCTAAATGATTTTGGGTGGGTTTTTCACATGTAAAAAGGGGTTTGGGCAGACAAACCTAATTTAATAATGTATAGAAAGTTATTCCAAATTGTTAATGGTAAATCACCATGTATTAATCTGAATTCATGAGAAGTAAATTTAGATTAGAGATGATTATTGTATTAGTTTTAAGAAAGAAAAATTCTGGGAATTTTAATAAGTATGAAAGTTAAGATTTGATGAACTTGGGATTTAATTGAGTTTTGTGGCAAGGTTTAAATCTTTAAGTTTTAATCTTGGATTTGATGTTCTTGTACACACAGGATGATGTAAAAAGGGTTAGAAATGTGTTCCTATATTTACCTTGGTTTAGGGTATCGATTGGGTGCTATTTTAGAGCTTGGTTTGGGCCTTAATGGAATTTTAGAGGCCTCATATTCGTTTTAGGACATCTGGATTTCTGTATAGAATCGATTCGGTGTAGGAGAGAATCAATTCAATTAATGGAATTGTATATCTTTTCGTTATGAACACGTGGCCGCCACTTTCGCATTTTTTTTATTTTTTTGAATTTATTACAGAAGTGTGTCTGAGATCAAAAACTTCAGATGGAAATCAAGCCTGTATTATTTAGGGATGTCTGTAAATGAGTGTAGGACCCTAGAAAATATTAACTAACATTATCTTTACCTTTGAAATTAGATGGGAATGAATTCGGGTATAGATTTAGGAGTGTTTAGGATGAACAACACTCGAAAATATATATGAACCAATTTGAATGGGAATTTCAGATGAAAATAGGATACAAGCTGGGTTGAGATGGGCTAAATGTATTGAAGAAAAATATGTTGTGATATATATAAATTTAAGTTAACACTTATGGATTTAAGAGTCAAGAGTGTAGACTTGAGATAGTAGGCGAATGCTTTGGGCGATAGGCACGGTTTAGCCAGATACGTGTTTATATATATATATATATATATATATATATATATATATATATGTGTGTGTGTGTGTGTGTGTGTGTGTGTGTGTGTAGAAATAATATATATATATTTGTGTATTTTATGAATATCAGTGTGCTTGATATTTACGTGAAATCATAACCCTCCAATTCAACCATCCGAGGTTGCGCGATGTGGTTAAATCCCATGGCTAGTGAATGCAGGGAGAGTATAGTCCCCAAGTAATATCATCCATTATTTTATTGTGTGTTTTATTTTTGGGGTGAGATGTTTTGGGTATGATTCAATCTCATTCTCGGGGAAATAAGACCGCCTCCACTATGTTTGCGATATTTTTTCCAAAGTTTGGTGTGATGTAAGTACATATTTTACATAGTCCTCTTTACATTCGAGGATGTCGTATACCGCTAAAATCGTCGAAGAAAGTTCAAAGCTTAATCATGCATCAAGACGGATTCGAATATAAAAAATTCTTTAACAAAAAAGCCTCTGCGAGATAGACTTTGGTAAGGTCATGTTTAAGTTCCTTAACGATTCATTTAAAATGTTGGGATAATTTTTTAAACAATTTTTAAACATCTAAGGTGTCATTTTTCGTCAAAAGAATTTTTTCCAAGTGTTGAGGCGGAGTTTTAACAAAAATTATTTTTCACTGATGTCATTCCAAAAACATGTCAATGTCGTTGAAATGGCATGAAAAATTCATTCAAACAAAGTATTCAAATGACATGCAATGTCACGTTAAGTCTGGTTTAAAGTTCTCTTGAAGTACTCTATCAAACGACATCAAACTGTTTTGGTTTTAATTCCTCGTTTGATACCTCACATGAATTTGCTGCAAGTGACATCACAAGTCATTTGAGCGACAGGGCGATCTCATTCGAGCGAACTCGTTGACTCAATTTTGTTATATATACCTGATTAAATGATTCATTTTTCCTTAAGAAGACCTGAGTTTTTCAAATACACGACAACTGCAAACTACATAATTATTTTGTCTTCTTTATTTAGGGTTTAAAACTTTGTTTTTCAATTCATAAAAATCCCAATAGTTTAGTGAATTATTTTGGAACCCAAGATACGATCTTATTGAAGGTCCTCTTATAGAGAGGGTAAATCTACGGTTGACGAATGCGTGTCATTGGGAGTGACTGTAGGTGTTCCTTGTTGATTCAAAGTTGCGTGTTCTTATGGGTATGATGCGATTAATCCATTTTTGAATCTAGGTTGCGTGTTTATGTGAGTGTCTGTAGATATTCATTGAAGATTTCATTAGGTATGTAAGTTGAAATTTACCTCTTCATAGTGAAATAAAAGGTTTTACCTGAAAGGGTTTTTTTCCTGAAATCTGCGTGTTAGCAATATTTATTTTGTGATGACTTGATTTACCTACCTAGATGCATGTGTTGGGGTTTATTTAATTTGGATAAAAAATTAACATCTAGTTAAATAAGTTTAAAATTGGAAATTTGTGAATCCACATACAATCGATATCACACCGCATTCTCAAACTGGTATCAGAGCCTATTGCACTAAGTTATTGTGTTTGATCTTTTTTTATAAAATTTTTGTGATATTGATTTTTTTTGGAAAAATCTATTTTTAAAAATTTATTGCAATGTTTTCGAATGAAAACTTATATAATTGGTTACCAGTTTTTGACGAGCCTAATTATGCCTACTGGAAAGCCCACATGAAATCTCATTTGAAAGCAATTGATGAGCGAGTTTGGGTTATTTGTGAAAGAGGGTAAACTCCTCCCATTGTCACTGCTAAATCTTAAACCCGTGACTGATTGGACTGAGGACGATTTTAAGTGGAGCACTTTTAATTCTTGTGGGATAAGTGCAATTTCTGAAGTCGTCACCCTTGATGAGTTCCAACGTACCATGATATGCATTACGTCAAAAGAAGCATAGAATGTTTAACAACTTAGCCTTGAAGGTACGAATGCAGTAAAAGAGTCTAAATAGCAAAAAATCAAATACTCAATTTGAAGCAACTAGCATGCTTGAATCTGAGTTTTTTGATGAATTTTATGCACGATTATCTGATATTGCCAACAATAGTTTCAATCTTGGTGAGCACATTCCTGATGCACGAGTGGTTAAAAATATTTTGAGATCGTTTCCTAAACGTTTTATCCCGAAAGTGAGTTTTGAATTCCTTAGGAAATTTGAGAAATTTAAAGTTAGAAGAATTTGTAAGAGACCTCCAAACATATGAAATTGACATGTTTTCTGACATTGTCAAGCCTAAGGATAGAGGGATAGCACTTAGAGCCCAGTCTAGAAAAGGAGAGGAAGTGTCCAAGAGAGATAAGAAAAAGATAGTGAAAGCTTGTGATTCTGAGTTTGAGGGCAAGTTTGATTTTGATGACATGGCTATGTTTGCAAAAAAATTTAAAAGTTTCTTAAATTTTTAAAAGAAAATTCTTCCAATAAAAGATTTTTTGAGAAAAATAAAAAGAAAGATGAGGCCAAAGATAGCGGTGAGAATGAGAAAGAGGAAGTGGAAAGATTTTTTGAATGTGAGGGTAAGGGGCATAAGGGATTTGATCATCCCACTAGGCTAAAGAGAAAGGGCAAGAAGATTGCCATGCCAACCACTCTTAGCGATAGTGAGGAAGGAGTGAAGGATTTCGGCAATGAATCTTCACATCAGATGTGTGTTGCCTTTTTAGCTAGTCATATTAGCACACCTAGTTTATCCCACGACGATGAGGATATTTGTGCACGTGAGACCCTCGAGGATGATTTGAGTATTTCGAGTGAGGGAGAAAGTGAGTGTGAAATGGAAGGTGAAATTGAGCTCCAAATTGCATATAGATATTTTTACGTCTAGACGACCGTAAGGGAAGGAAGTTGAATAAGGAGTTAGGTCTTAGGGTGTTATATTTGGAGAGAGATATGGATGTTTTTAGAGGATTTGAGGCATCGGGGAGTCAACTCTAGAAGGTGAAGATTACTTTGAGTGAGCAATTGATCGTCATAGGTCGGGAAAAGAGTGAACTTCAATTTTGTGTGGTTCAATTAGAGAGAGATCTCGAACGACCTTAGGAGGTAAAAGTCACTATAGAGGATACATCTAAAAAGGTAATAAAGATGCTCCTCCGTCCTGTTTTGGGTAATGTTGACAGATTAGGAATAGGTTATGATGGTACGTCTACTTCCCATGTTGCACCCGGGCCGATTTTTACCTCATAGGAGAGTGCGCCATAGACGTTTTAAGATAGGTTTTCCTAGGCCCGCTTATGTTTGGACCCATTGTAAGAAGAGAGGACACTTTAGGGAATTTTTCTTAAAGTTAGGTAGTGTGTCGCATAAAGTTTTTCCACATGTTCCCACACACGCACCCACAGATGATGCTCTTGATGATTGCATGAGAGAGTTTGCGCATATGTGGGAGCAAGTATAGTTTTTGGTCAAGACGTCACATGATTTGATGGATGTTTTTCATTGGATGTCACAATCTTTGGAAAACTCTATTGCACTTAACGGTCGGGGTTTAGACTAGTTTGCTAATATAGGATGATTTTCATGATGAAATATTTTTTTTTTGAAAATTTTTAGAAAAATACAAAACGATTTTCTATTTTTTTAAAAAAATTAAAAAATATTTTATTTTGATAATTTTTTTGGAAAAAGACAAAAATAGTTTTGTGTTTTGTTTACATAACTTATGGATGGACATTTAGGATGACCAAGCCATAATATCATTCCATATCCATGTGACTATTCGATAGTGTTTTGAGACGATACATCATTTCATCCATGTGCTTTATAATGTTTGGATTTATTAAGATGAGATTTGATATTACTCTCTACATGTTTGACTCCTGATTTCCTTTAATGCACACTTGCATGGATTTGTTTGATAATTGTACTTATCTATCACATATTGATCAAAGTGTTTTCATCTCAATCCTATCTTTAAAATGAACCATATGTGATAAAACTTAACAATCAAAGAGTGCATGTAAGAACCGTTTTCTATGAAGAATTAGTTTAATATGAAAAAATGATGAGTGAAAACGAAAAAGGGCTGAGAGTGAATGCTAATCACATCGTGAAAGCCATTGTTTAAAAGAACCCAAGAAATAATGAAGGCAATAAAAAGAATCATACGCCAAAAATGTGGCCAATAGGATTTCTCTAAGTTGAGAAAAGATAGAAACCTCAAAAGAGCTTGAAAAAGAAATATATATTCGAAGGAGTTTGGTTGAAAATATGTAAACAACGGGTTTTCACGTCCTGACAAAGTCTTGAAAAAGTATTAAATAGTTTTAGACGTTATTGGTGTGGAAATCATTTTAGACTTTTATTTGTTAATTTGATTAAGTCGATTTCATTTGAATTCAACCATTCTTACACCTAGGGATGATTATGAAGTTTATTCGTTAGGAGTATCCATATTCATCGTGCACATTTGTTATGTATGTTTGAGTTGATTTACCTATTGAATATGTTCACACGAATTCATTCCGTTTCCATGATATGGTTATCTTAGTGTAAATTCATGGTGTGTAATGTTCTTTTTGTAAATTATTTTTGAATTTTTGAAAAAATTAAAAATAGTTTATGAATGATTTCAAGATTATCCATGACAATCGTAGTTTATTTTCTTTGCTTATCATGACACTCCATGCTTATTTTTATTTATTCTTTTCCTTGTCTATTTCGGACAAATAAAAAGATGGAGAGCGAACGATGAATGGGGGGGGGGGGTATATTATGGGGAGAATTGATATTTGATCTTTTTTTTTATTTATGTTTATCTCATTTCAAACTCGATACATCACAAAGGTATTTGCTTCTTATCTCATGTGTGTAGGTACAAAAAATGAGGATCATACTTTTGCACACCCTGATGATGAAAAAGAAAAGTTGGAAATCTGAAGAAAGTTTAAGGACTGTATTTTTATTACCTTTTTAATTTAGGGTTCATGGGATGGTATTAGATTTGTATAGAATATTTTATTTGATAATTAGAATGTTTTTAGTTTTTACCGGCATAGACATAGGGGAAGATTTATAAGGACATATTTTACATAGTCCTGTTTACATTAGAGTACGTCGTATTCCGCTACAACCGTCAAAGAAAGTTCAAATCTCAATCATGAATCAAGACAGATCCGAATATCAACATTCTTCAATAGAATGGCCTCTACGAGATAGATTTTGGTAAGGTTGTGTTTAAGTTCCTTAACGGTTCATTTAAAGTTTTGGGATAATTTTCTAAACTGTTTTTAAACATCTAAGGCGTCATTTTTTCCAAAGAAATTTTTCTAAGTATTGAGGCGGGGTTTTAACAAAAAATATTTTTCGTTGATGTCGTTCAAACGATATGTTAATGTCATTAAAAAGACATGACAAAGTCTGACACACCCCAACCTAATTACTTATAATTAAGTTTGAAAGTCAAAGTGAGTCAAACCATGATTAATTTAACCAAACCATAAACACGGGTTTTAATTTCAGAGTCATCATTGTGAATCCATCTAACCAAAAACCTTTTTACAACATCAGAGTAGTCATGCCCATAAAAACTTGCTTGAAGGATAAGTTAACTTAATTATAACATTTACATTAAACTAAATCTTTGTTTCTCCCGTTCTTGCCTAACCCAACCCAACCTCTTAGATTTGGCAGTGACATTGTGTTACCTGAAAAAAATGTGACCATAGGAACCATGAGCAAAATAGCCCAGTGAATGCATCATGACTATACTACTGCATAAATTTAAATGTAATAAATCATGTCCATATAATTATATATTAACTTATTCGGATCATTCATAATGAATGACCAACTTTTTCGAATCATGATTCACATATCCTGTCTCAATAGACAATTCTCCCCCATTCTTGGTCGAGGAGTAACCCCTTGTCATTAATAGAAAAATCTCTCCCATTCCGGGTCGAGGAGTAATCTCCCATTTCGGTAAATAGAAATGAAAATTTTTATATTCATAACATTATGATCATATTCGTAACATTATACAAATACATCATTCTAGTGAGTACACTCACCTTGGGTTATCAACATGTATTTATGTTTCCTTCGGGTGGAGCTGAACTGAGTTGATTAGACCTTACACCTGTCAATCCAACTAAATCATTACTGAATCTCAATCATAATTATTATCCTAACATAATTATGTAACTTTCCATGACTATACAACAATAATATAATTCCACTTCAGTCACATTCCATGAAACATGAGTAAAGACAAAACAATGGTACACATGTTGATAAAGTTATGAACATTCAACCATAGGAAATACCTCATAAGGGATTTATAATTAAACCCAAGTAAATATGAAAGCATACTTCTCAATGTATATACACATGAAACAAGTACTCAAAATACTCTTTAGAAAGAGGAGATAATAGTATTCTTTCATGGGTATCCAGTATAGCCTCATATTATTGTCTTTTATACTCAACCATCCTATATTCCCAAATTGTATAAATACATGTGTCCAACCTTATCAATATGAAAACATATATGAATATACTTTTCATTACAAGTGACGTTTTAATTTTTCAAGCTTCCTAGAGAAAGTTATGACCATTTCTTTACAACACAAGAAATCTGCCCTACAAGCTCCTCTATTGTTCCTTTGAATCCCAAGAATTTTCATAATTTTTATACACAATAACTTTCCATGATTTTCAACTAAGATTTAGTACACATACTTAATAGTACACAATTAAAGTTTCATAATTTTTTGACTTAATTTGTGATGTCAAAAGCTAGACCAAACTCAGGGCATACTGAAATGAAATATACAAACAACAACTATGTACCAACTTGAAATCATCATTAAGGGCTAAACACAAGGAGATAAATTCTAATTTTAGGATATGATATGAATATATGAGTATACTTTCATATCCAATTGGAATTTCTCAATTACAGTAAGCACACAAAGATACATACAAGTTTGAATACAAGGGGTTTCAATACAAAGAAATTTTAAGGGTTTGTACATTCAATTTAACTTAAACTTTCATCTAACCATACATACATATATATATATATATATATATATATATATATATATATATATATATATATATATATATATATAAAGGGATGAAATTTTAGTAAAAAAATGATGATTTATATCATCTAAATCAGTAATATAATAAAAATAACAAGAATTACGATTAGGATTACCTTCGGGACTTTTACTTAATTTCTACGGATTTTTCTACGCTTTTTCTCCTCACTTTTTCTTCCTAACTTCTACTTTCTCTTTACTCAAGCTAACAACAATTGAAACTGAACCTAGGGCTTAATCTGATGAATAAATAAGTTATAGGGAGATTTTTAAGTCGGCCAAGGCTTCCTCCCAATCTAACCAATCAAATTAAACCATTTGGTTTAATAAAAGACAATTTACACTTAAAGGGAGTTGACAGATTTGCCCCTTGTTCGTAAATTTGGCCTAACTTCTTACTCGTACATCCGTTTGATGCACCGTTTGTTATGTTACAACCCTAAGACATATGTATTCAATTATATATTTTTCACCTCAGGTCAATTGTTAGGTCATAAAGGTCAAAACTAGTCTTAAACACGGACATTTATATCGAAAACAACAAAATTTTGTGTTTGTAAATAATTCGACATTTCATGATTTATGAAAGTAGGATTACACTAAACATAATCACTTAACATTAGATATACTAATAACACATTATTAATATCACATAAGGTAAGCATGATTTAAATATAATTTATCATAATTATATTCGGGTTGTCACAACTCACCCCCCTTAGAAAATTTCGCCCCCGAAATTTAATATAAAGATCACTTGCCTAACAAATGGGGATACTGTTTCTTCATGCTATCCTCCGTTTCCCAAGTTTCTTCTTTGATTCCATGGCTCATCCACATAACTTTAATGAAGGTAATAACTTTATTTCTCAATACTTGCTCCTTACGATCAATAATTTCCATTGGTTCCTCGATGTACGACAAGTCTTCCTTTAGTTCAATTAGTGGAGTTTTCAACTGATGAGATGGATCTGCCAAATACTTATGAAGCATTGATACGTGAAACACATCATGTAAACGAGATAAATCTGGAGGTAATGCTAATCTATATGCCAGGTTCCCAATTATTTCCAAGACCTCATATGGTCCAATGTATCTTGGACTTAGTTTCCCTTTCTTCCCAAATATCATAACGCCTTTCCATGGTGAAATACACTGGAATAAAAAATCTCCCTTCTGAAATTCCAATGGATACTTCCTTCTATTTGCATACAATTTTTGCCTGTTTTGTGCTATCTTTATTCCTTACCGAATCATTTTAATCTTTTTTG
Source organism: Sambucus nigra (assembly GCA_949130495.1). NCBI lineage: Eukaryota > Viridiplantae > Streptophyta > Magnoliopsida > Dipsacales > Adoxaceae > Sambucus > Sambucus nigra. The sequence continues at coordinate 637,967,026 of OX422207.1, read as the reverse complement.
TTGTCATATCTATCAATTCAGGACCCAAAAATTTCCTTTCACCTACTTCATCCCAACATAAAGGCATTCTACATCTCCTCCCATATAAAGCTCCATATGGATACATACCAATGGTGGGCTGATAACTATTATTATACGAGAATTCCATCAATGGAAAATAATCATCCCAACTACCTTTAAAGTCAAATACACAAGCTCGTAACATGTCTTCTAATATTTGAATCATCCTTTCAGATTGCCCATTGGTTTGTGGATGAAATGCAGTGCTGAACTTAAAACTGATGCCCATGGCATTATGTAAATGAGACCAAAACTTAGAAGTGAATGTTGGATCTCTATCTAATGCAATTGACATTGGTTCCCCATGTAAACGAATAATCTCATCAACTTACATACGTGCATACTTGTCAACAGTGTAGGTGGTCTTAATTACAAGAAAATGGGCTGACTTTATCAATCGGTCTACAACCACCCAAATAGAATCATGCCCCTATGGTGACGGGGGTAATACTGTAACAAAGTCCATCATTTTATGTTCCCACTTCCATTCCGGAATAGGCAATGACTGTAATAATCTCGTCGGCTTCTGATGCTCCACCTTTACTTGTTGGCATACTAAACATTTATCTACGAACTTTGCAATCTCACGTTTCATATTGTTCCACCAGTAATACTCATTAAAATCTCTGTACATTTTGGTACCTCCCGGATTCATAGAGTAAATAGAACTATGTGCCTCTTCTAATATATCCTTCTTTAAGGGTGGATCATTCGGTACACAAATCCTTCTTTTATAACACAACAATTCATCATTCTTAATCTCAAAGTCACTCTCTTTACCATCCAGCACATCTTTTTTCTTCTTCTTAAGGAATGGATCACTAATCTGCAAATTTCCTATGCATTCTGCCAATAAAGGTCTCACCGTGACATGTGCTAATAATCCTCCCCTTTATGAAAACTTCAATTCAATCCCCATCGATGCTAAGTCAAGAATATTTCCAACACGGGCACACCGTATGCAACCAAGAATCCCTGATGATTCTTGACTCAAAGCATTTGCTAATACATTGGCCTTCCCAGGATGATGATGGATGGTACAGTCATAGTCTTTAATCAGCTCTATCCAACGCCTCTGTCTCAAATTCAGTTCTTTCTGTGTAAACAAGTATTTCAAACTTTGATGATCTGTAAATATCTCACAAGTTTCTCCTTACAAGTAATGTCTCCACAACTTTGAAGCAAAAAATAATGGTTAGTAGCTCCAAATTGTGTGTATGGTAGTTTCGTTAATGCGTCTTTAATTATATGGAAGTATATGCTATTACCTTCCCATTCTGCATAAGAACACATCCTAACCCCTGAAATGAAGTGTCTGTATAGATAAAAAAAAGACTCATTCCCACAAGGAATTGTAAGTATAGGGGCTGAACCCAACCGATTCTTTAATTCTTAAAAACTCCTCTCGCATTCTTCATCCCATACAAACTTCACTTCTTTACGAATCAACTTTGTGAATGGTAATGCGATTGCTGAAAATCCTTTAATGAATCTGCGATAGTAACCTGCCAATCCTAGGAAACTCTTAATTTCTGTCACATTCTTAGGACTTTCCCATTCAATGATTGCTTCCACCTTCTTTGGATCAACATATATCCCATTTCCCGAGACAACATGCCCTAAAAACACAATTTCATTAAAAAAAACTCACACTTGCTAAATTTAGCAAACAAATTCTTCTCTTTCAAAATCTACAATACAAGTCTAAAATGTTTCTCATGTTCCTCCATGCTACGCGAGTAAATCAACACATCATCTATGAATACAATCACAAATGAATCAATGAAAGGGTGGAATACCCGATTCATCAAGTCCATAAAAAACTGCTGGAGCATTAGTTAATCCAAATGGCATCACCAAATACTCATAGTGCCCATATCGATTCCGAAAAGCTATTTTGGAAATATCACTATCCTTTAATTTCAATTGGTGGTAACCCGATCTCAAATCAATCTTCAAAAATAATGTGTCCCCATGTAATTGGTCAAACAAATCATTGATACGAGTAGAGGGTACTTGTTTCTAATGGTCACCTTATTCAATTGCCAATAATTAATACATAATCGCATTGTCCCATCTTTCTTTTTCACAAATAACACTGGGGCTCCCCATGGAGAAATACTAGACCGAATGAAACCTTTGCTTATCAGATCTTTTAATTGCACTTTCAATTCTTTCAACTTTGTTGGTGCCATTCTATAAGGAGCAAGGGAAATCGGACCAGTACCTAGAATTAATTCAATGGAAAACTCTACTTCACTATCGGGTGGCAATCCTGGCAATTCCTCTAGGAAGACATCAGAAAATTCTCTAATTACTGGTATATCTTTAACTTTAAGTGATTCCTTACTAACATCAACAACATAAGCTAAATACCCTATAAAACCTTTACTTAATAACTTTCTACTCTTAATTGCTGAGATAAGACAATTAGGGACAACATTCCTTTCCCCTGTAAACTGGAACTCGGGTTCACCGGACATATGAAATGTAACTTATTTTTTAAAGCAATCAATGGAAGCATGATACGATGATAACCAATCCATCCCCAATATAATATTAAAATTCTGAATGGCCAACGGTATCAAGTCAACGTAGAAATCTCGCTCACCCATTCATAAGACACAATCTTTATAAACGTGCTCAACCAGAATCACACTTTCCATTAGGGTAGCAATATATAAGGCACAATTGAGAAATGAACATGGTCTACCCAAATATGAAATAATATGTAATGCCACAAATGAATGCGTAGATCCAGGAACAATGAGTGCGTATAAATCTTTATTTGCAATAAATAGTTTACCTGTAACCACTTCTGGTGTATCATGGGCATCTTGCAATGTCATCGCAAACACTTTTCCTCCTGCCTTTGATCCACTTGCTTGTCCTGTATCCCTTCCCTTGGTTTCATTCCTTGGAGATGATCCTTTATGAGGCCCCACACTACTAACTGAAATCGCTCTTGATAACATAGGACAATTCTTTCTCAGATGGCCCTTCTGACGACAGTTAAAACATTCTATATTCTGTAAATTTGGGCAATTTCTCTTTATATAACCCAATGTATCACAAAAGAAACACACATTCAGATCTCCTTGTGCTGAAACTCTTGAACCTCTTCCACCACTTGCTTCACCCCTCTGCGAACTACCTCCTATGCCTCTACCATGCTGGAATTTCTTCCCTCCAAGTCTCGAATATTCTGTATCACTACCTTTTTGATAACTCGGATCAAAGCTACTTCTATTTACACCTTGTTCTTGATTCCCTCTTTCTTTATTCACGTTCTTTTCTACCAACAGGGCTTTGTTCACCAAGGCTGAATAATTAACAGTCTCTAAACCCGATAGCCTTGATTTAGTAACTAACTCTAGTCCATCGAGAAATTGACTGCACATATCTTCCTCATTCCATATAAACCTCAAAGAAAATCGAGATAAGGCTGTAAGCTTAGCTTCGTATTCTCTAATAGTCATGATTCCCATATTCAATATGAAATATACTTTCTCCTTTTATTTTTGATACATTGGGAGAAAATACTTGTCATACAAGACTTTAACAAACGCATCCCATGAGATCACATTCCCACCTCCTGGAGTAATCAACAAATGTTTTGTGGCATCCCACCAGTACTTATCTTCTCCTTTCAGTATATACGCTGCCAAGGTCACTTGTTGATTTTCAGGCATCCTCATTACACCGAAGATAAGTTCAATCTCTTTAACCCATACTTCTTCCTTTTCTGGATCAACTGCTCCTTCAAACGATGGTGGATTCATCTTAATAAATTTCTCGTGTGAAGTACTCATTTCTTCCCGATGTATCATCTCCTCAACCCTAGCCAGAGCTTGTGCCTCTAGTTGCCTGGCTTGTTGTTCTACCATTTGAGCCATAAATCTAGCTTGTTTCTCTTTCATTATAGTTATAGCACATGCTATTGTTGCATGTTTGTTAATTGTTCTGGCTGTGGTTCTACATTTCTATAAACAGGTTGCTCAACCTTCGCTTCTGCTGCCATATTTGAAGCCTCATCTTCTATTCTCAAATTAACATTCCATCCTTCCATTCTTTTATATCTGAAATAAATAAAATCTTTAACAACATACATATAGACATATCTTTCCTAACATTATCGTTAGTATCAAATAAAATATATTTCTAACATTCACTGCCAAATCTAGACTCTTCTCACTACAGAACCTCTAAAACCTAGGCTCTGATACCAAAAGCTGACACACCCCAACCCAATTACTTATAATTAAGTTTGAAAGTTAAAGTGAGTCATACCATGATTAATTTAACCAAACCATAAACACGAGTTTTAATTTTAGAGTCATCATTGTGAATCCATATAACTAAAAACCTTTTTATAACATCAAAGTAGTCATGCCCATAAAAACTTTCTTGAAGGATAAGTTAACTTAATTACATCATTTTCATTAAACCAAATCTTTGTTTCTCCCATTCCTGGCTAACCCAACCCAACCTCCTAGATTTGGCAGTGACATCGCGTTACCTGAAAAAAATGTGAACATAAGAACCATGAGCAAAATAGCCCAGTGAATGCATCACAATTATATTACTGCATAAATTTAAATGCAATAAATAATTTCCATATAATTATGTATTAACTTATCTGGCTAATTCATATTGAATGACCAACTTTTTTGAATCATGATTCACATATCCTGTCTAAATAGACAATTCTCCCCCTTTCCTGGTCGAGGAGTAACCCCTTATCATTAATAGACAAATCTCCCCCATTCCGGGTCGAGGATTAACCTCCCATTTCGATAAACCGAAATGAATTTTTTTATATTCATAACATTATGATCATATTCGTAACAGTATACAAATACATCATTCTAGTGAGTACACTCACCTTGGGTTGTCAACTATGTATTTATGTTTCCTTCAGGTGGAGCTGAACTGTGTTGATTAGACCTTACACCTGTTAATCCAACTAAATCAGTACTGAATCTCAATCATAAGTATTATTCTAACATAATTATGTAACTTTCCATGACTAGACAATAACAATATAATTCCACTTCAGTCACATTCCATGAAACATTGGTAAAGACAAAACAATGGTACACATGTTGATAAAGTTATGAACATTCAACCATAGGAAATACCTCATAAGTGATTTATAATTAAACCCAAGTAAATATGAAAACATACTTCTCAATGTATATACACATGAAACATGTACTCAAAATACTCTTTAGAAAGAGGAGATAACAATATTCTTTCATGGGGTGTTCAGTATGGCCTCAAAGTATTGTCTTTTATACTCAACCATCCTATATTCACAAATTGTATAAATACAGGTGTCCAACATTATCAATATGAAAGTATATATGAATATACTTTCCAATACAAGTGACAGTGTAATTTTTCAAGCTTCCTAGAGAAAGTTATGACCATTTCTTTACAACACAAGAAATCTTCCCTACAAGCTCCTTTATTGTTCCTTCGGTTTCCAAGAATTTTCATAATGTTTCTACATCATAACTTTCCATGATTTTCAACTAAGTTTTCATTACACATACTTAGTAATACATAATTAAAGTTTCATAATATTTTGACTTCATTTGTTATGTCAAAATCTTGACCAAACTCAGGGCATACCGAAATGAAATATACAAACAACAACTATGTACCAACTTGAAATCATCATTAAGGCCTAAATACAAGGATATAAATTCTAATTTTTGTATATAATAAGAATACATGCGTCTAATTATACATCCAAATGGAATTACTCAATTACAGTAATCACACAAAGAGATATACAAGTTTGAATACAAGGGGTTTTAATACAAAGCAATTTTAAGGGCTTATACATTCAATTTAACTTAAACTTTCATCTAACCATACATATATATATAAAGGGCTGAAATTTTAGTAAAAAAATGATGATTTATATCATCTAAATCAGTAATATAATAAAATAACAAGAATTGCGATTAGGATTACCTTCGGGAGTTTTACGTAATTTCTACGGAATTTTCTACGCTTTTTCTCCTCACTTTTTCTTCCTAAACTTCTACTTTCTCTTTACTCAAGCTAAAAACACTTGAAACTGAACCTAGCGCTTAATTTGATGATGAAATAAGTTATAGGGAGATTTTTAAGTCTGCCAAGGCTGCCTCCCAAGCCAACCAATCAAATTAAACCATTTGGTTTAATAAAAGACAATTTACCACTTAAAGGGAATTGACAGATTTGCCCCTTGTTCATAAATTTGGCCTAACTTCTTACTTGTACATTCGTTTGATGCAATGTTTGCTGTGTTACAACCCAAACTCATATGTCTTCAATTATATAGTTTTCACCTCAAGTCAATTGTTGTGTTATAAAGGTCAAAATTAGTCTTAAACAGGGACATTTATATCGAAAACAACAATATTTTGTGTTTGTAAATAATTCGACATTTCATGATTTATGAAAGTAGGATTAGACTAAACATAATCACTTAACATTAGATATACTAATAACACATTATTAATATCACATAAGGTAAGCATGATTTAAATATAATTTATCATAATTATATTCGGGTTGTCACAAAGTCGTTCGAACGAAGTCTTCAAATGACATGTAGTGCCGTGCGAAGTCTCATTTGAAGTTCGCTGGAAGTATTTTATCAAATGACATCACACTGTTTTGGTTTTAATTCCTCATTTGATACCTCGCATGAAGGTGCTTCAAGCGACATCATAAGTCCTTCCAGCGACAAGGCGATCTCGTTCATACGAACCCGCCAACTCAATTTTGTTATATATACGTGATTAAATGAGTTATTTTTTCTTAAGAAGACCTTAGGTTTTCAGATACACAAAAACTGCAAACTACAGAATTATTTTGTCTTCTTCATTGAGGATTTAAAACTTTATTTTTCAATTCACAAAATTCCCAGTAGTTTAGTGAATTGTTTTGGAACCCAAGAAATGATCTTGTTAAAGTTTTTATTATATAGAGGTTAAATCTACGGTTGATGACTACGTGTCATTAGGAGTGCTTATGGGTGTTCGTTTGTTGATTTAGAGTTGAGTTTTCTTATGGGTACGCTACATTTGATCCATTGCTGACTCTAGGCTACGTGTCTATGTCAGTGTCTACGGATATTCATTGCAGATTTCATTGTGTATATAAGTTTCGATTTACCTCTTCATAGTGAAATAAAAGGTTTTACCCTAAAGGGTTTTTTTTCCAAAAATCTGCGTGTCACCAATATCTATTTCGTAATGACTTGATTTTACGTACCTAGACGCATGTGTTAGGGTTTATTTAATTTGGACAAAAAATTGACATCTAGTTAACCAATATTAAAATTGGAAATTTGTGAATCCACATACAATCGATATCACACTGCATTCCCATGTGAGTTAGTCCGACATGTGGTAACGGGGTTAGAGTGAGCATACCTAGGATATGATAGCATTGTAGACACAAGCATCCTGTGAGCCATTACCCAGGAGAATGGTTACTATGTGCGACAGGTGTGTGAATGATGTAGTATACTAGTACATATATAATATGAGTAAATAACTATATATGGGATAAATACAAGAAGTTTGAATGTATTTTAGATATAACTAGTATGAACGTTATACGATTAAAAAAAGTAGAAATAATTAAATAAGTTAACGAGTGGAACAACTGATAAATAAAGGTAAGGAATACTCGGGTTAGAGTAGGGTGATAGAAATGTTGTAACAAGACTAGTTAGGTGGGGTAGTATAACTAGTTGGGTTAGAAAGTCAACGTCGGGTGTGCACAATAGATGAGGGGTGAGTAATACCCCAAGAGAGTGTGACACCTGCTTAAATATGAAAAGTGTTAATGCATATTTAATTGTTGCATTTTAATTACATGCTAAATATTTTTCAAATGGTTTTGGGCTCTGACCCGTGTGAAAATATCTTTTTTTTCAAAAATATTTTAGGTGTCCAGCCACAGGGACACAAAGCTTGATAACTCATTCCAGGGATGCGTAGCTACAGTATTGTGGAGGCTTGCAGGACCTTGTGTAAACGCTTCAGTTATTCATTCCTAGACTAGGTTGATGATTCAGTATTTTATTTGGGCATGTTTCCCCTTTATATATTCATTACTTTAGTTTATTGAATAAACTTTATGAATTTAGTTTATTATTTTAGACTTATAGTTGGATTTTATTATTGGGAACCGATGGTTTATTCGGTCTTATTATTTATATATTTGTCGTGTGATGTTTGAGACTTGTGTGGATAGTTTGGTTAATTAATTTTTATTCTGCTTGTTGTTAAGTTAAATTAAAGATAAAATTTAGCACCAACTTAATTTAACATAGTTTTTTAGTTATTTAAAAGTTTTTGACAGTGATGCTAATAATGAACCAAATGAGATTCCTAGTTATTTTAATAAAGGAATGATCACCCATGGTTAAAATAAGCGGGGTGTCACATCTACGTGGTGAATAACTCGATGTTCTCACTATAGTGATTAGAATTCTTTCATGATATCATTTGTCTTTCTAAAACGTTTGTTCTTTCTTATATGTGTGGGAGACATTTGAACTTGCTAACATTACACAAGAGGTACACTTACCCAAATCTCGTGAGTTTGTTTGAGAGAGCTATATCCAGTGAGGTTTGAAGCTGAAGCATTGTTCCAAAAAGACGATGTAGGAATTACTCTTATGATATTCGACATGTTTTGACTGATTCACAATACACACGTTGTATTTTACGAAGGATGTGCCTTGAGTATTCACTTAGTTAAACTTTTTATACACTTCTAGCTTGTATTCCTTAAAATAATTATCTCGTGATGGATTGTGTGATTGTTCTACGTTTAATAAGATTTTGGTTGCCATTTGGAAAAAAAGAATTTTGTGGGTATATTCCCAACAAAACCTCATGAGATAAAACTCATTCTATAGGGCAACCTATAGGTTTAAAGTCTTGTTACACATGCTAAGTGCAACCGCAAGTGCCTGCAAAAGTGGTACACTTTTGGTCTCTTATTTTTATTTCTCTATATTTTTTCTCGAGGGCTAGTAATGTTCTGTTTGGGGTGGTGTGATAAGATCCCAAAAGTGTTTAAATAAAACCTTAAATAGACGATTTTTAATTTCTAATTCTCGATAAAATTGGTCTTTTGCGTGTTCATGCCTATTTTTAGGTCAAATCCCATTTACGGTTTCAAACGCCAATTCTTGTACCATTTACCTGACCCTAAACTCGAACCTAAGCTTAAACCGAGTCCAGACTAGTCCCAAGCCTCGTGTGTGTTTAGTTTGCACCCTTTAGATTTTTTTAGATTTTTATTTAAGTCGTTTATAATTTTTATAAATTAAATTTTAATTTATTTTGTGTCGTGTATGTTTTTATGATTTATTTGTGCATATAGCTTTATACGTTAGAGTTTGTAATAGGTGTACGTTTTATTAGATTGTTATATTATTTGTTTTTAATTTTTAGTTTTTTTAGTTTAGTTTCATTATTATTATTTATTTTATCTTGTTTTTAATTTATTAGTTTAGTTTAATTTTTTATTTTGAGTCTTTTATTAATAGGTTAGTATTTTAATTTTTAGTTAATAGATTTAAATTTTTTTTTTCATTTTATTCATTTTATTTTTTAGTTACGTACTGTTATTATAATTATTAGGTACAAATTAAACATACACACACACACTATTGAACTATACTCACCCAAACCTTAACCTTCAACCAACTGAGTGTGACACCCCGCCTAATTAAATACTGGGCGATCACTCCTTTATTAAATTAAAATCAAGGTGAACAGTTGGTTCATTCTTAGCATCACTGTCGTAAAAATAACTTTTCCAAATTTAACACCCTATTTAATTTAGCTAAGTGTCAAAACCATTTTTTAAACATTACTTTCCAATTTTATTTATTTATTTTATTAAATAATCAATCCAATAATTTAACATTTAACAACCCAATCCCAGCATCTAAAACTTAAAGTAAAACATACATGCTGAATAAATTCCAAAGTAACAGTACTAGAAATAACTGAAATACAAATGTCCCAATAAAACAGATAAATAGTGGAAAGGGCGACACATGCCCAATAAGGAGAATGATAGAAGTGGAATCAAGTAAATGAAATCGTCTAAGCAAGTGGCCTGCAACTCCCACCTAAGCTGCAGCACGTTCCTTCCAAGGGATCCTAAACAAGACGCCCCTGTGGCTGGGCACCTATAATATATACATATATATACAAGAGAGAAAGAGGAATAGAAACGGGTCAGAGCCCGATAGTGTATATGATTTAAATATTCATTTAGCAAGTATTTAAATTGATACAGGCCAATGCAACAACATATTAGTGTGACACTCTCTTGAGAAATTCTCGTCTCTCTTCTAATGTGCACTCCTATCGCACTAACCTTCCCAATGGTTTATCTCATCATATATCACACTATCCTTCCCCAAGGATTAAACTTATCTTAGGTGACTCTCAAAATTTAAGATTTAACAACATCATGGTTTAAAAAGGATAATTTCATTTAGTACAAAACGCTCATTTTAACTTTATTGATTCATAAAGTTTTTTCAATATCATATTATACTTTTCAAAACAAGTATTTCCAATTTGAGTCATTATACATGTCTTACTTACCATAACACAGTAGGCAGTTTCCCATATTTCAGAAGTTCATATATATATTAAATTCTCGTATAATATATATATTCTAATAGCACCCCACATAAAATTTTATGGTGCGGTCATACTCTGCTATCCAATCCCCGTATCAATTGTACTAAAGGGAATTCAAGTTCGGAATCACTCTCGAACTGTATAAATACATACACAAACAATATTGAGGCGAAGCATAGTTTCCAAGTCCAAGAGGTCAGTACATACCCTCACGTCTCTTAGGACCGTGACTACCGACTCGATAGCCTGTACCTGGGATTTCTATCTTCTAGGGTACGAGTCAATATCCCCCATAAGGCACACGAGATAAGATCGTCCCAGCGCGGAAACCTCAGGGATAGCAAGTAGCGCGGGCATGATTTTCACAAGTATATAATATATGCATACACAATCATATAAATATACCACTTTTATTATATCAATTTAGGTTTATCCAATAACCCACATTCACAACATTTATCCTTATTTTTCCATTATTATTTATCAAGTATAATGGTTCGCTTCTAACTTTAATTCGAAGGGTTTTTCCAACTTACTACGTAACCCTCATGGACTCTATTCTTCCAAATGTACAATTCAGTAGATATCCATTTATGTTCCAATGTAACTCTCTCTTATGTGTCTCTCCCCTTTTATATATACTTACATTATCCCTTATGCAAAATATCCCAAAAATATAGATTTCTCCTTACATTAAAGGATTTTGAATTTTATTTTCAAAGATGAGAATTTCAAATGGTTTCGAAATCAGAATTAAAATCGATTTTTAATTGAATTTTTATAATCTCTAAGAGTCCTCAAAACATAAAACTGTCTAGCAAAAAAAATATTAAAAAATATTGAACGGTCCGATCGAGCTGAATTTTTTTTTTAGCTTCCTCTCGTCTTTAGCTAATTCTGTGTAAAATTTCATCCAATTCCAACGGTCCGATCGTCCGGAATAATTTTTTTTTAGTGTTTGTATCTGATTAGAACTCTTTCCTTAATCAAACTCTTAATCCTTTACATGACAAAGGGCTTCCAGAATATCATATAAATCATCACTACATGAAAATTTCCCATCTCAAATTGGGTTTTTCTTCCATAAATCTCATCCTAATAACTCCTAAACTAATATGGATGATGCATCAACGAAATAAGCAAGATAAACACTTGCCTGGGATTTTCAGAAATCTGTTTTGGCGTTGAATTTTGTGTGGTTACGTTCCCCGTCTTGCGATCTACGCGTTGGCGGTGGCGGCGGTGCAAACGGGTGAGTTTTGAACCTTGGAATGCCTTGAGAGCTCTCTCCTCTCCTCTCCAATGGTCGTTCTAGTGTTTTGAGTTATCTAACCCTAGGAGATAACCTAAACATCTGATATAACCCCTTTAATTTTCGTGGGTTTAATTACCCAAAAATACAAAATGACTAAAATACCCTCCCGGGGTACTAATTAGGCCTAAAAACTCCCCGAGACCCAAATCAAACTCCCGGGTATACTTTTCTGACTATCTCGATCCTTTCGGACGTGTTGGCGCACTCAAAACGACCATACGAACAACTTATAAAATATTTACTTTAATTTATCAATATTTAGTCCCGACGCGACACGGGCGCGTCCCGACTCAAATTTCAAAAATTGTCATTTTATTCACTCGTGACATTTAATATGGCCACTATTATATATTACTTTGCTCATTAGTAATATTCAACAAATTTTCCCATAATTACTAACTCTCATCACGTTAATAATTATAACATAATTAATTTCCGAATTTTTATTAAATAATTAATTCACATTAAATTTAATAAATCCCCAAATTAATATAGCATAAAAATACGGGGTATTACACTGAGCCCCTCAACATTCTATACCCCCACGACTCTAAAAAACCCCTACATCCACTAAAACAATCCGGACCCAAACTCGTCGGCGACCTGTTCTCCTACTGAACCTAACCGAAGTTGACCCCCACCCATTTTGTCCAACCTCTGGCCATCTTCCAACCTAACTCCATACCTGAATCCGATCCCCACCTACCATAGATGGTTTTCCCTAAGCCATGGAAGCCCTTTCTCTATACAAACGTGCTGCGTATATGCTTAAAACCGTCGGAGACCGAACCCACTTCGACCCTATACCTCGTGTTCAACCTTCCATCTAACCCCCAATTTCTGCTATACCCGAACTCGACCCGAGAACCACAATCCTGTAGTGTCAACCCGCGACCTCCTTTGACCCAAGCTCCTAAATCGCTACTTCAAACCGACCCAAGCAATTGACCCATATCCCTACAACCAAACTCCTACCCATTTTACTCCAAACCCAAGTAAGCAAATAACCAAACCAATATAAAATAAAATTCCACATGTACTAATAAGTATTCGTCCTTTTTACCTAAACTACCCTCTCACCCTCTCAATCTACGTGCACTCATGTGCATTATCAAAATGCGTTTATCACCTCTTCACACATGCACACCCAGACCTCCACTTTCTGTATATACCCCTTAGCTCCATTTTCTGCATTGTAAATGAAGGTCCAAGGCCCATTTGAAGAATGAGATGTAATGTAGGGTACTAGAGAATAGAGTAAAAGGAAACATTCTAGGGTTAGAAATTGTAGTGTTAGGTAGTTATTTTTTTTAAGATTTAATTTGAGAGAAATAAATATTGGTGAGAATCAATTTGAATGTGAGAGATCCCATTTGATATTTGTTTAGATATTCAAATTGAGGGTTGTATGATTCAAATTCAAGGATTGGAGTTCAATTGCATTCAAAGATATTTGGTTTTACTGTTCTCTTCTCCACTCTTATATTTTAATGCCTTTGTTTATTTGTTTATTATATTTTACATCATGTTAGGCTAATAACACCTTTCAAGGGGTGGGATGAACCCTTATTTAATGTTCTTGTAATTAATTAGTTTGATCATTTGAAATTCCTTTTGAATGTTAATTTTGATCCTTCACCTTTAAATCTACAACTCGAGAGAGGGTAAATTATTTTCAAGAGAAAAGCCAAATTCAAGATATAATAACCATTTTAGAATCGAACTAAAGATAGGGGTTTCTCAAGTGTGGTATTATTCCTTGAATTTCAACTTTAAATTTTATTTTCTATGATTTATATGAATTTATTGAATCGATTCTAACGGGTGATTTATTAAAAGTAGTGTAAATCTATTTTCTGAGAGTTGTGGGGGCTTGAATTTAATTTTCTAAATGATTTTTATTGAAATTGTATTTGTGACGATAGTTGACTTGTAATTTCAATACTAACTTGGGAGATTTCAAATGAATAAATTAATTAATTAGAATAACTAGAATTTGTGGTGTAGGCCCATTCCTTGATTGTTCTCACATTTATTTACCTCATTTTAGTGTTTGATTTTGTTTATTTTTAGTCACTCAGTTACTAAATCTGATTCACCCTTCAAAATTATTTTTTTTAAATTAAAATATAAAATAAAAATAATTAAAAGTGAATTGCATTCATCTTCTGATTTTAGAATGTCTCACTCTTAAAAATTGGATTGATACATGTACTTACCAAAATACAAGTTGTTTAACAATTTTTGTAGGTAATTCAAGGGATTTTGATTAGCTTGGCTCATTCAAAATCGACACACACAAAAGCGAAGTTATCAAATGGCGTCATTGCAGAGGAAAACACTTTGAAAGACCAAGTTATCAAATGGAGTCGTTGCCACTTTTCAAAGTTTGACACACTCGAGAAGATTTTTCTCTTATAATTCATTTATTATTTTTTTCATTTTTAGTACCATTATTCATTTAATTAGAAGTTTTGTATTAGAATTCTTTCATTTGGCTTGTATTTGCGGTGCTTGAAGACACCATTTATTTTTCATTTGTATTTGTAATAATTCATAAAAAGAAGCATAGCGTGATAGGAAAACCATACAAGGCATAAAGAGGGCATTCAAAGGCGAGGAAAAGAAGCCTATCTACTTTGGGTCGGTAGGACTCCCGAGGCCGACTGAGATAGGTGATCTCCCTCCGATTGACTCAAATCGATCTTCACCCCACGTGTATAAAATTTGTCAGAGGTACATTACTTTATCACTCGCGAATCTCCTACAAAAAAGTACATTCTTGTGTCCTAAATTTCTCCTATGTGATTTTTATTATCGCATTGCATTTATTTTGGATGGTTTAATGAATTAATGAACCTAAGACTTAGACCTGGTCATTGAAATGAGAAGGAATTTCATCACTCGACTCACTCACTTATCCATTATGTGATACCCTAGCTATCATTAAATTTGAAATCAATCATCTTGATAGCCAAGTAGGAGCACGTTTTTATAAAAGGCGATCACAAAGATAAATTCTCTGATTTTTGTCGCCAACTGATTTCATTAAAATTGGCCTACCCTTTCACTAAATATGAAGATATAGAAAGACTATCTACTTGGTAGGATTTATCCTTTACTTGTGTGCGTCTAATTCAATCTTTCAGAAGTCTGTTTTAGTGAGTTCATCCAATTCAAGAGTCCAAATATTTTTCTCTCGTCTTTTCTTCCAAAAAATCAAAAAATATTTTCTTCTTTTCTTTTTCTAAAAATCCAAAAATTTTATATTCTCCTCATTTTCAAAAAAAAAATTATAAAAATATTTTCTTTCCTTTTGAAAAACATTTGAAAATCCAAAAAAATTCTACTCTCGTCAAAACCAAAGAACGTCCATTAATGGACTACTTTGGTCATTTCCCATTGTCTCGAAGCATGTTTAAAGTTGAGCCTAAGTCCAACCTCCGTACTTTACTTAGTGGATTTAACTCTCTCACGCACACCATTGATACTCTTACATCGTCCATGCACACATCTCATATTCCATCACCTTCGATGATGAGTGTCAACGCGTCTAATGCTTCGTTGTGCATTTATTGCTTTCAAGCCGTTCACTTGTCCCACAAATGTCCATACCTTCCATATCCATCCAAACCCCATGGACCATGTAGATCCATATGACACTGTTTCAGAACCACCATTGGCTTATTATCACGACATATCCAATGTTGAGTGGTGTGAGTACCCAAGTTATTCGTGGAGGCTTAATCACCTTACTATGCAATATGAATCCCAATCCTATGTTGTGGATCCTCACGGTTTTTGACAATCTTCATGGAAACCTAGTTATTATCAACCTTACTATGCTCCCCATGACTATCAACCTTTTTTTCTCACGAAGACACTTCTCTCGTGTATGACACACTTGTCTCCGCTCCCCACACTTCATATGAGTTAATATATGACTCAAAGTACTCATATGCTTGGCTATTGTATTCGTTATCGGATTCTAATGCCTCGTTAGATTTTTCCACCACCTTGGATGATGACTTATGGGTGGATAAGTTGATCACTCAGTCGTTTACTAACACACTTCCTCTTACGAACGCCCTTGAGGATCACTCTGTTCCTCATGATGAGTGTGTGTCCCCTACTCTTGAGATGGATCATCTTCCCACAGCTTTTGTCCCACCCTATCCACCCTTTGTCCCACCCAACCCACTCATAATATTACCCGACCCATCCATTGTCCCTCCCAACCCACCACCTGGTTATAGGTTCACATCCATGTATTTAGGTCCTCACTTGAACCCTCCCTCCACCCTTGTGCTCCACGATCCCATTCGTAAATTTTTCATCCACCCCACCATCCATGAGAGTATTTATGGTGCCTCTCTCCACTTAGGTGACACATAGCTTGTTCCTCCATGCCCGCCGCTCTCCTATCGTGGTGATTTTTATTCACGTTAGCCTAGTGACGTGTCAAGTACATATATAGAACGGACGTGTAATTTATATGCTCCCCACCACATTTCAATTTCCAAACCATATTGCCTTCCCATCCAATTAGAGCACCATGCTTATAGTTCCCTCGCCTTTACTCTCAATAAGGCCCGTGATTGGTGCCTCTTCACCCTCACCCTTTCCTTTCTTCCCAATACACTCCTACCCACCCACCCATGTTCCAGTAATGCTTTTCATCATGTGAAGCACTTTTCCATACAAGTCTTCAGTCTTATTTTGCGGTGATTATCATCTTCCAATTTTTTTACCGCCCCGTGATTTCATAGTTCTCATCTTGAGGGTGAGTTTCATTCGGTCAGACTGAAGACATTAAACTTAGCGCTACCGGGAGGCAGCTCGTTGTTTCTGAGTATGAGTCTTGTCTTGTTTGGGGGTGATGCTTTACAGCACCTAATGATGTACAATGTTTATAGACTTTTATATTTTTTTTATCTCATTACTTATTTAGGTTTCATCTTGGCTATGTATGGTCCACTCCATTAGCATTGATTCTGGTAATCACTTTCCTCATTTCTGCTATCAATTTCAAAAATAATTTTATTTAACATCGAGGAGGATGTTTCTTTTTATTTGGGGGTGGGGAATTTTATCAAAATCGTACCTCTTTTGAAAAAATTCATAAGCAAGACTTTATTTTTAAAATTTCCGTGCTGTTTCTTTAATCTCACTCGTTGACGTCAATTTTCTATCATCCATCTTTGAAATCTAGGAATAAAGCTAGAGGATATTTTTTCTAAATAACTTATGTAATACGTAGCAAGGCATTTTACACCATAAATTTCTAGTCTTAATAAAATTTACACACTTATCATGTCACTATGATTTAGAGATGAAGAGTAATACTATTCTCAAGAAAACCTTGAGGATCACCAGTGGAGACTTTAACTTTTGAGATTCGTGCCTTTCACCCTTTTAGAGAGTTTTACGCAATCTTCGAGTCACAAGTTGATTCAATTTCCTTTGGGTCCGCACTTAATCGTTTTATGATCTCATTATTTTGCACTAATTTTTTGGCTTGATTATTGAGAATGACATAACTTTTGAGTTGTAAGAAACACATGTCTTATATTTTGTCTTGAGCACCAAACCATTCTTGACCATACACTCACCAGTTCTCCATATCACATTACCATTCACTTCACCCATTATCTTTCCATATTTCCCTTGTTTATTCTGGACACCATCCATGTATGATTTACCATCACTACCATCCACTATTTTTGAGAGAAATAGTTTTTAAAATTCCAAATGTAAATTGTCTTCATTTGTGCTACGAAAATAAAAATGTATTGCAATAATAAAAAAGAGAAAGAGGGAAAATAAAAAATAATCAAAAATTTGAAAAGCAAAAAAATAAAGAAAGAATAAAAAAAGAAAGCATGCGATCATAGTTTTATAAAAAAAAAGAAATTGGTTATTCAGATTGTGTTCCTTCATTTTCCCATCATCCCTTACATAAACCCCATTTTTAGTCCTTGGTAAGGTGTTTGAGTAAACGAGAAGTCTACGTGGTGAATAACTCGACGTTCTCACAATAGTGATTAGAATTCTTTCATGGGATCATTTTTCTTTTTAAAATGTTCGTTCTTTATTATATGTGTGTAGGATGTTTGACCTTGCTTACATTTACTCACCTCCTCACACACAAGAGAGATAAACTTACTCAAATCTTATGAGTTTGTTTAAGGGAGATATATCCAGTGGGATTTGAAGTTGAAGCATTGTTCCAAAAAGTCTATCTAGGAATTACTCTTATGATATTCGACATGTTTTGACTGATTCACACTACACAGGTTCAATTCTAGGAAGGATGTGGCTTGAGTATTCACTTAGCTAAACTTTTAATACACTTCTATCTTGTATTCCTCAAAATAATTATCTCGTGATAGATTATGCATTGTTTTACGTCTAATAAGAGATTGACTATTGTTTGCAAATAAAGATTTTTTTGGGTATATTCCCTTCAAACCCTCACGAGACAAAACTCGTCCTGTAGGGGAACCTATAAGTTTAAAGAATTGTTGGACATGCTAAGTGCAATCGCAAGCGCCCGCAAAAGTGGTACATTTTTGGTTTCTTATCTTTCTTTCTCTCTATTTTTTCTCAAGGGCTAGCAATGTTTTGTTTGGGGTGGTGTGATAACCACCCAAAAGTGTTTAAAAAAATCCCAAATAGACGATTTTTAATTGCTAATTCTCGGTAAAACTGGTCTTATGCGCATTCACACCGATTTTATGGGTGAAATATAATTTGCGGTTTCAAAAGCTTCAATTCAAGGAAAATGCGCTTTAAAATGAGCTAAACCCAAATTCCCGCACCATTTTCCTGTCCCCAAATCCGAATATAAGCCTAAGCCGAGTCCAGACTAGTCCCAAGCCTAGTGTGTGTTTAGTTTCTTGTCCACATTCTTGCAGTGACAACCCGCGACCTCCCTAAACCCAAGATCCTAAACCGTTGCTACAAACCCACTCAAGTAATTGACCCATATCCCCACAACCAAACTCTTACCCATTTTACTCCAAACCCAAGTCAGCAAATAACCAAACCAAAATAAAACAAAATCCCATATGTGCTAAATGAATATTCTTCCTTTTTACCTAAACTACCCTCTCACCCTCTTAATCTACATGCACTCATGTGCATTACCAAAATACCCTTATAACCTCTACTCACATGCACACCCAAACCTCCACTCTCCATATATACCCCTCAGTTCCATTTGCCACACTATAAAAGAAAATCCAAGGCCCATTTGAATAATGAAATGTAATATAGGGCTCTAGAGAATAAGGTAGAAAGAAACATTATAGGGTTAGAAATAAATTGTAGTGTTAGCTAGTTATTTTATTTTATTTAGATTTAATTTGTGAAAAATAAATATTAATGAGAATCAATTTGAGTGTGAAAGATACCATTTGATATTTGTTTAGACATTCAAATTGAGGGTTGTGTGCTTCAAATTCAAGGATTAGAATTCAATTGCATTAAAAAATATTTGGTTTGATTATTCTCTTCTCTACTCTACTCTTATATTTTAATGCCTTTGTTTATTTGTTTATTATATTTTAGATCATTTTAGGCTAATAACCCCTTTAAAGGGATGGGATGAACCCTTATTTAATGTTCTTGTAATTAATTAGTTTGATTATTTGAAATTACCATTGAATGTTAATTTTTATCCTTCACCTTTCAATTTACGCCACGAGAGAGGGTAAATGATGATGGAGAGAAAATCCAAATTCAAGATATAATACCTATTTTAGAATCGAACTAGATATAGGGGTTTCTCAAGTATAGTATTATTCCTTTAATTCCAACTCTAAATTTTATTTTCTATGATTTATATGAATTTTGGTGAGAATCGATCCTAGCAGGTGATTTATTAAAAGGAGTGTAAATATATTTTCTAAGAGTTGTGGGGGATTTAATTTGATTTTCTAAAATGTTAGTGTTAAAATGGAATTTGTGATGAGAGTTGACTTGTAGTTTCAATACTAACTTGGGAGATTTCAAATGAGTGAATTAATTAATTACAATAACTAGAATATGTGGTGTAATCCCATTCATTGATTGTTCTCACATTTATTTACCCTATTTTATCTCTTATTTTAGTGTTTAATTTTGTTCATTTTTAGTCACTTATTTACTTAATCTCATTCACCCTTGAATATTATGTTTAAAAAAAATAGAAATAAAATAATTGAAAGTGGATTGCATTCATCTTCTCAGATTAGCATGTATTATTGTGCAAAGTTGGATTGATACTCGTACTTACCATGATAAAAGTTGTTTAACATTTTTTGTAGGTAACTTAATGGATTTTGATTAGCTTGGATTGTTCAACAATGACAGACACAAAAGTCTAGTTTTCAAATTGCGCCATCGCGGGGGAAAACACTTTGAAAGACCAAGTTATCAAATGGTGTCATGGCTAGTCTTACGGGAGATGTTTAATCTTTATTGAAGACTCGTGAGAAACATGAAGCCAGTGTATCCCAACTCCAGAGATATTTCGAATGTGTTTGGGAGGTCAAGGTCACTTTAGAGGACACATCTAAGAATGTTGGAAAGATTCTCCTCGATCCCACTTTGGGTAATCTTGAGAGACTAGGAATAGGTTGTGATGGAGCATCCACTTCCAATGTTGCACCCAAGCCGGTTCTCAAATTTGTGATAGATCCATATTATTCTCGACCTAATACACCTAGTCATCCGTTTACCCATAAAAGAGCGCGTCCTAGATGTTTTGCGAGACGTGTTCCTAAGCCCGTGTATGTTTGTTCCCTTTACAAACAAATAGTACACCTTAGAGAATTTTTCTTTAAGTTGGGTGGTGTGTCTCATAGGTAACTTTATCATTATGCCATGACACGTGTCCCCACACGCACTCCCACACATGTTACTCTTCATGCTCTCGCACATCACATGAGATATTTTGAGCATTTTCGTGAGCAAGTTGAGTATTTGGTTAAAACTTCACATGATTTGATGTATGCTTTTCATAGCATATCACCTCCTTTGGAGAACACGTATGAACCTAATGATTTAGGTTTAGACTTGTCTGCTAGCATAGGATGATTTTCATGTCCATATCTTATGCCTATTGCTAGTATGTACTATCATTGTATTTATCTTTTTCCAATTTGATATATTTTTCAAAAAATCAAAAGAGTTTGGTTTTTCTTGAATTTTTTTTGGAAAAATACAAAATAATTTTATTTCTGATAAATATTTTTGAAAAATACAAAAAGATTTTCGAATTTTGTTTAACACCATATATGGATGGACATTTAGGATTTCCAGGTCACAAAATCATTCCATTATCCATTGACTGTTTTATAGTGTTTTGAGACACAACATTATTTCATCCATGTGATTTATAATGTTTGGAGTCATTGAGATGTGATTAGTGATTACTATCTACATGTTTATCTCATTGTCTCCTTTAATGCACACATGCACGAATTTATTTGAGCATTGCACTTATCTGTCACATATTGGTCAAAATGTTTTCATCTCAATCCTGCCTTTTAAAATGAACCAAATGCGATAAAATGAGATACTGAAAGTAGTGCTTGTAAGAACTGTTGCCCGAATTGGAAAATTGAAATTTATATCTCCATTAAATGTGTTTATTTATAAGCAATGATACGGGATGCGAAAGCAAAAAGATTTTTGCATGAATAGCCACCATTTGCAAAAAAAAAAAAAAAAAAAAGCCTAAAAGATTAAAGGCACTCAAAAGCAAAAATATAAAGTGCCAGGACAAATTCAAAGAGAAATCTTCTATATGTGAGTTTTAAGGGAGTTAAGTCAAATATCAATGGGTTTGTTCATCCTGAAACCTTCTCATAAAAGCATTACATATTTTGGGTGCTATTGATGTGAAAATTGTTTTAGACTTTGATTTGTTGATTAGATTGAGTTGATATCATATGATTTCAACATTTTTACACCTAAGGATGATTTTAAGTTCATTCATCGTCATGCACATATGTTATGATTGTTTGAGTTGATTTTCCTATCGATTTTTTTGACACCCATTCATTACGCATTCATGATTTGGTTATCGTAATGTTAGTTCATGGTGTGTTTTTTTAAATATTTTTGCTTGAAATTTTTTGAAAAATAAAAAATAGTTGATTTTGATTAGTTTATCATTACTTGATTCGTATTGCATTATATTTGTGATGATATTCTATGATTGATGTCACACACTCCAGTTTATTATTTTTAATTCTTCTCCTTGTCTATTTCGGACAAATAACAAGGGGGAGTGGGAGTTTGAATTATGGGCGATAAGAGAATTGATTTGATTGATTTGATTTATGAGGTTTATCTTATCTCAAGCTTTATACGTCATGAAGGTATTTTCTTTGTCTATTATGTGTAGGTACACTTTGATGAGAATTTAAAAAGCACATATTTGACAAAGATCCCAAAAGAAGATCAAGAGAAAGGAAGATATTTGAAGATTTGGAAGTTGGAATTTTTTGAAGAATTTTCATGTTTGGTATCTTTCCATTTTTTGGTTTCTAAGAGAGTATTAGATTTGTATAGGATTTGTCGGATAATTCGGATCTTTTATTTTATACCAAAATAGCCATAGGGGGAGAGTTGTAAGGAATTTTTCAATCATTGCCCGTAGTATCTAGTTTACATAAAGTATTGCGTATCCCGTTACTTCCGTCTAGGCAATTCATGTTCACCCGTTCAAAAAGACGGATCCAAATATCAAGCATCTTCAATATGCTCCACGACTTGATGTAATATTAGTATGGATTTTTTTCGCTTTTCGTGGATTTTTTGCAAAGTATTGGGAATTTTTTGTAAATTATTTTTTGTCAAAACAAGGCATTTTCAAACAGTTTTCTGAACGGTTTTTCGAATTTAAAATAATTTTAATTTTTAAATAGTCTCTTTCAAATGAGATTAATATCTCGTTCGAACGACCAGAACTGTGTCATTCGAAGAATTTTTTTTATGGCTTGCATCAAACGTGCTTTGAACGAGGTCTTACTGTATTGACTTTTTCCATCTCGTTAGAAGCGAAGTTCATGTCATTCGAACGACATCTCTATGTTATTGGAACGAGTTCTACTTCTTGTTCGAATGATATTGCGCCGCCTCAATTTTTTGTCTACCTGTAAATATTTATTTCATGAATATTTTCCTTTAAGACTTTTGATTTACAAAAACTACACAACAACTACTTTTAAGTCTTCACTTTTTATAGGGAAAAAACACCTTTTTGATTCACACAATAAATCCCAAATACTTTTGTGAATCATATTTGAAATGCAAATCACTTATATATTGAAGTTACTCTTGTGAAGAAGGAGTATTCACTACTGGCCTTCTAGAGAACGTGTCTCTACTGTTGACTTATGATTCTTGCAAGAATCATTACTGCTGACTGCGATATTTGTGGGTTCACAAGGAAATTTATTACTGAAGAAAGATTTCAATCTTTGTGGTTCTCGAGGGAATCATTGATGTATTTCTTTATTTTATTTGAAAGTTGCAATTTGCAAACTATAGTGAAATAAAAGGTTTTTCCCTTTGGGTTTTTTTTCTTGAAATTCTAATTTCTTTACATGCTTGATTTAAATCACATAGTTGCATGTTCTAGGTCTAATAAGAATTAAAATTTGTTTGAGGATTATCACCTAACTAAATAAGTTTCCTCCATTAGAGAACAGTGCACTCTCTCATCGTTTCAACCCATAAATCCATATGTGGGGTTTCTTTTATATGCGTGTGTGGAGAAAATGTGTTTTAAGAGTGAAAGTGTGAAATGGAAATCCTGCTTTTGGAATTTATGGATAAACCCTATTTTTCTTCTTTTGGGGGATTTTTATGAAAATATTTTATGTACAATACTACTAATAAGGAGTAGATATTAATGGATGTGGTGTAATGAAACAAGAGTATAAAAATAGAAATTAGATAAATTGCACTAAAAAGAATGACTATATAAAGGGATGGAGAAGTAGACCTCCTTATAAGTGTTTGTTGTTGGTCCTGATACGTTAATATGATGATATTAGAATGGTATAGAAGTGTTATGAAGAGGTGGGGTGGATTACCAAGTGTGGTAAGAAAGTGATGGAAGGAAATGTATGAAAATGGTCTTTTTATGAAAGGAAAAGTCTCCAAATCCGAGAGGAATGTTTTCTAACTTTTTAAGAGGGGTCTTCTCTCTCCCTTTTAAGATGAGGTTGTGGCTCCTATTTATAGGTCCAAGGGGTGTTGATCGGTATGTGTCTTGACCAATCTATCAACAATGGTCCAGCCTTGATGGGTAAGGTAAAGTACACCCTACTGACATGCATAGTCTTTAAGGTGCCTATAGGCAGTCCGATTTTTTTTTTAAAATGACCATAAAATGCAAATCATAAGTCAAAATCACACAAGGAGAAGACTGTTGATAAGGGAATTCAAAGTCCTTTAATAATTCATAAGCCACTCCTAAGTCCGTGAGCTGACTGAGGTCAAACGGGGCTCGAAAGCGCTTGATGGTCTCTAAACGGGAGCTTTTTATAGGAAAATGGATCGTTCGTCCGAATCGTAAGGCCGATTTGTGCACAAGGTGGCCCTTTGGAAAGGGAATTCAGAACCCTTTGAGATTTTATTAAGCTTCACTTGGTTCGAAGAGTTAACTAATTTCTTATGGGGATCATGATCATTTGATGACCTTTTGGAGTAAAAACAATCGTTCGCCCAAGCCGTAAGGACAATTTACACACCAGATGGACCATTGGAAATGGGATTCAAATCACTTTAAGGATTTATTGAGCTTCGCTCAAGCTGTAGAGTTGACCGAAGTCAAACTTGGCTTGAGAACCCCCGTGGCCTCTATATCGGTACTCAGAGTATGACCAAGGGTGTGTGGTGAACGGGTGAGTGATATGGACCTAAGGAGGAGCTTATTGGGATCTTAGTATGGGGTGAAGACCGAGCCCCTTGATGGGCGATCTTGGAACAAGTGAAGGCCATCGAATGATAGACACCACATCGATACTGAGGAAGAGGATTGAGGTCAATTTTGTGGACCTAAAGGACGATGGTGTTTTATTTAGAGGGTCAAGGTCAATTATTCAGACCTAAGGAATGATGACCAATTATATGGGTCAAGGTCAATTCTGAGGACCTAAAGTCATGAAATCTGATTATGTGGGCCGAGGTCAATTTTGAGGACCTTAAGTTATGACGAATGATTATACCAGCCGATGTAAATTCTAAGGGCCTAAAGTTGTGATGAAAAATTCTGCAGGTCGAGTTTAATATTGAGGACCTAATGTTGGGACGACCAATTTTACGGGGAAAGGTCAATTCTGAGGACGACCAATTCTGCGAGCCAAAGTCAATTCTGAGAACCTAAATTTTTGATGACTAATTCTAAAGGCCGAGGTTAGTTCTGAGGACCCAAACTTGTGGAGACCAATTTTACGAGATGAGGTCAATTCAGAGGACTTAAAGTGGGGAAGACCAACTCTGCAGGCCAAGGTCAATTCTGAGGACCTTGAGTTGTGATGACTAATTCTAATAGTTGAGATCAATTAGAAGGACCTCAAGTGTCGATTACTGATTCTAAGGGCTAAGGTCAATTCTGAGAACCTTTAGTTGTGACGATCAATTATACGGGCTGAGGTCAATTCTGAGGACCTTGAGTTATGACGACCAATTCAGCGGGCCCAGGTAAATTATGAGGACCTAAAGTGGTGACGATCGATTTTATAGGCCGAGGTAAATTCTACGAACTATGGTCAATTATGAGGACTTAAAGTTGTGATAACCAATTCTGCGAGCCGAGGTCAAGTCTGAGGACCTAAAATTATGACAACCGATTCTGCGGGCCATGGTTAAATCTGAAGGCCTAAAGTTGTGATGACTGATTCTGCGGGCTGAGGTTAGTTATGAGTACCTTGAGTTGTGATGACCAATTCTGCGAGTCGAGGTCAATTTTTGGGACCTAAAGTTATGACGAGAAATTCTACGGGTTGAAGTTAGTTTTGACGACCTAAAGTTGTGATGACGAATTCTACAGGTCGAGGTCAATTCTAAAGACCAAAAGTTGTGAGGACCGATTCTGCGGGCCAAGGTCAATTATGAGGACTTTGAGTTGCGATGACCAATTTTGAGGGCTGAGGTCAATTCTGAGCACCTAAAATGGTGACAACCGATTTTGCGGGTTGTAAGGACATAAATTTCCAATTGGGTCCATGTATTTTTTTTACTTAATTCTGTGAACAAAATTGTGTCTGTAATATGTCATAGGGAGATTTTTTATTGGTCACGATCCTACTTGGTCTATGACGTATTAAAGAAATTGAAGACGTTGCGGCAAAGCTTCAAACAATTAATCATGCCGATGTTTAATTGGTGCAATTTTAATCGTCTTCAAAGTTAATTACATTCTGAGATCACTTAGGTATGAATGCGTATAATTAATGGTTCTCGAAATTGTTTCATAAAAGATAAGGATGTTATTTTTAAAAAGAAAAATGTTTTAAAATATTTTTAAAAATTTTGAGGGTTTACACTACGTTTTAATTCTGATATACTCGAAATAGAGTTTGACTTATTTGGATCTCCTTTAAAATAGACGTTTTGAACTAAAATTCAAAAAGTCAAACTAACACGTCATCTTGTTCAAACGACATAAGTATCTCGCTCGAATGAGATGCCTAAGTCACGTGAACGATGTGGCATTATCGTTCGAATGACACATTTTTTGAGGCGGCGCAATTAAAGAACGGTATCATGGAAGACGGAATTTCTGCGTGGGCACTATTAAAGAACGGTTGAAGATCAGAATGAGCGTCAAGACCCATGGGGATCGGTAGATCGTGTAAGGCTAATCTGTCTTTGTAAAACCATTGTTCATAGTGATAGTCTGGCTTGGGCCGTCCGAGGTTATTTTCCCATTTTTGATTTTTTCCGCGTACATCCGACATTGTGAGTATTCTTTACTTTATTTTACTTGCTTTAATCACTAGATGCATGTTTAGGATTAATCAAGATAAAATTGGTTTAAAATAAGAATTGGGTTTTTCACAACTAGGTTTGGTGCATAATTCAAAGTTGGATAATTTTCGGAGAAAATTGGTTTTGTTTAAAACACACATATTGGGCACACCTTTCAAACTGGTATCAGATTTAGAAAACATATTTTATTTGTTTTGTGATCCCGTGTGTTTTTTTGTTTTTCCTGTGTTTGTTTTCTCTCGATGGATTCTCTAAGCGTTATAATTTAAAGTTTGCAAAACGTATAGAAGTTTTGGAGAAAGAAAATTATGGTTTCAAAAATAGGATTGAATATTTGCAAACGTTTCAAACTCAAAGAGATATTTGTCATGAGCACTTTAGTTCCTTGTTTAAAAATTTTAATATATTAAAATTGGGCAAAAAGGAGAGTGATGATAGAGTCCTCGTTTTAGAAAAAGAGTTAGAGGATTTAAAAAATTCTAGTGTTTGTGCCGTTGAGGAAAATAATTCGAATAATGATTTTGTGGCACGAAAAAAGTCTCTTAGGGATAAGTTTTCTCACATTGAGGGGGAGCGAGATAAAATTCCAGGGGTATTTGATAATTCAAAGAAGGAGTCCCGAAAGTTTGAGGAGTCTAATCATTTTCTTGAGTCGAAAGTTTTGAAGTTAAAAAATGATTTAAATGACTCGAGTAGTGATGGTAGCGGCTTATCTTGTTCTAGTGGTTCGATTGTAAAAGCCAAAACCATAGTTTGTTTTAGAGCATCAACCACATCCTAGGGTATTAGAAAAGGTTAACCTAAAGGTCCCGTTCTTTGTCGTGTTTTAACACGTTCGCATTGTGGTAGAAAAGGACACCTTAGGAGTTTTTGTTTTGATTTCAGAAAAGGCCCTATGAAGATTAAACGTAGTGTCCGATTGGTTCCCAAAATCCATTTTGTTAGGTATACACCTGTTTGGGTTAGGAAATCCATTTTGGACATGTTAAATGCTTCGTTCGTTGATTCTCACATGCATGCACATGATTCATCTCTTGATATTTCTTATGGTTAGTAGCTTTCATGTTTTCTCATACGCTAGCCCTAGCATCATGTTTATAATTTGCTAGTGTTATGACATGTTTATCTCTTTGTATTTTATTTTTCATTTGTTTGAGTCTTATTTGAAAAATACAAAAAGATTCTGTTTTTTAGAAAAATTTTGAAAATTGAAAAAGATTTTGTTTTGAGAAAACTTTTGAAAACCCCAAAAGATTTTTCTTTTATTTGAGTCAAAATATGAAAAACTAAAAAGATTTTTGGTTTTTGTATTTGAGTTTACATGTTTGATGTGGCATATTGGTGTGCTTGGACCCCCCCCTCCCATCGTTTCATTATTCATGTGGCTAGGACATTTGGTAATTATCATCAATGCTTAGAATGATATTAACCATTGTTTATATGGTGTTTCTTCGAAGCTGATATGCATTTTGATTCGACTTTGTATATATGCCAACATCGCACACATGCACGAGTTTACATGGATGTTTTACTTCTCTTGCATATTTGAATTTGGTGAGGCGTTGTTATCTCAATCTTATCATCTATGCGTAAGTAGACTTAAGGAGAAGTGTGCATGTAAGAACCGTTTACCGTGAGGATTTAAATTGGTAAAAGTAATGAGTGATTCACAGGAAAGGGCTGCGAGAGTTAAAAATTTAATCGTCACGAAAGCCGCCGTTTAAAAGAGCCCAAAAGAAAATGCAATATGCTAATAAAAGGGCCAAATTAGTTTAGTTCATTCCAAAGAAAATATGATATTATTGAGGGAGTTTGGATGGATTAAAATTTTAAACGGGTTTACACAACTAATCCTAATGTTGAAACATTGCAATTTGACGCTATTATTTGTAGAATCGCCAAAATTATGGATTTGTGTGCATGTAGTATGTTTAGTTCATTAAGCTCATATTTAAAATGTCATATGGCTATGATAAAGTTTGATGATTTATCGCTATCAATTAGAGCTTCTTAATCGTTTCGATGTGTTGGAATTGTGACTCATTTGTTTTAGTTTCACGCCCATTC
The DNA here is from genome assembly GCA_949130495.1 of Sambucus nigra. Classification (NCBI taxonomy): domain Eukaryota; kingdom Viridiplantae; phylum Streptophyta; class Magnoliopsida; order Dipsacales; family Adoxaceae; genus Sambucus; species Sambucus nigra. Next base: position 637,937,905 of record OX422207.1, on the reverse strand, counting down.
ATTCCATATCCATGTTTGAGAACATCGTTACTATATTTGCATGTAACTCACATTATTAGTTTTTATGAGTTTTTGTGCTTTGTGTTAAAAGCATACTATTTTAAAACTGTTTTGCTTCTGTCAGGCCCTTCCTAGAATTTTTTTAAGGAAAATTTTTTACTGGGCAATATTATATAATATTTTTAGGAATCTGGGAAATTTTGCCAGGTCGCGAGAAGTCGTTCAAGCGACATATCCATCTCGTACGAATGACATTTATCCTTCGTTCGAGAGACGTCTCAACTCGTTTGAGCGACGTCCCTGGCTCATTCGAACGATAGGATGATCTCTTGCTTCTGATTGGTTTGCAGTCCACTGATTTAAATTAGTATATTTTTGGTAGTGGTGGAAGTGTTTCTGGACTGACTGGTTTATATGCAGGATTTATTGGTTCTAAATTGTATTTTTTTCATATAATCCATTTATCACACCTGATTAGATTGCTATATTCTTTGTGTGATTCATTGGTTTACAAGCTACTGATTTGTCATCTATTGATCATATTTAGCTGGTTATTTCATGGTTATCTAGCGTTTTCAATTCTCAAATTGATTCAAATTGATATATTCTCATGCTAGATACTATATTGGTTTATCTTTTCACCGGATTGTCTATTCGAGACAAAAGGTAGAGAGACATGTTATTGAGGGGGAGATTTGAGCATGTTTTGGTTTACATATGTTTACAAACTGGTATCTCATATTGGTAGTACACATTAGTATCAGTTTGTTGCTCAAATTGTTTAAAAAATGATTTTTTCAGAGGTTATTCATATTGGTATCTATTATTGTTTGGTATCATTTGGATATATATATTGGTTTCATTTGTTCCTCCATACTTCACTGGGTATTTGTTTGTCTGTTTCATGTGTGTAGGTATGCTTCAGCGATTCGAGATTTCAAGTCTACATCACATTCAGATAGTTTATGCTCGCCAGTGCTACATATTCTAGTCCGTGTCCTGTAATTTTTTATTTTGGGTTTATGGGATGGGATTTAGGCATCATACGGCTTGACGGCCCAGTTAGGCATTTCACTGGTTTAGTTTTATCCCGGAATAGTCAAAGGGGGAGATTTATAAGGACATAAATTTCCAATTGAGTCCATGTATTATTTTGAGTTAATTCCGTGAACAAAATTGTGTTTCTAATAGGAGATTTTTTATTTTATCATGATCCCACTTGGTCTATGATGTATTGAAGAAATTGAAGACGTTGAGGCAAAGCTTCAAAGAATTAATCATGTCGATGTTTAATTGGTGCAAGTTTAATCGTCTTCAAAGTTAATTGCATTCTGAGATCACTCAAGTATGAATGCGTCTAATTAATGGTGCTCAGAATTGTTTCATAAAAGATAAGGATGTTATTTTTATAAAGAAAAATATTTTAAAATGTTTTTAGAAGTGTTTTAAGGGTTTACACTACGTTTTAATTCTGATATAATCAAAATAGAGTTTGACTTATTTGGATCTCCTTTAAAAGAGACGTTTTGAACTAAAAGTCAAAAAGTCAAACTGACACGCCATCGACATAAGGATCTCGCTCGAATGAGATGCCTAAGTCGTGTGAACGACGTGGCATTATTGTTTGAATGACATGTTTTTCGAGGCGACGCTAAATTGTTATTTAAAGCATGTTTCTATCAGAGTTTCGTAAGTGTGCATCTGGAAAAAAATAGAATACATTTCGGTAAGTGTTCGCACATATTTTTCTAAGGTTTCAAAGGCATAAATACATCCTTAGAGTTTGCAAAGATCCGAGTTATCATTATTATATGTTTAAGTGATCTTGCGGCACCAAAGAAGTTTGTTCCATCATTGAACATAAAGGGTTTTGCGGTGAAAAAAAGAGAAGGACTTCTTGTTCGACATCGTAGACGAATCAAAGCCATTCGGTGGACACCGAGATATTCGTGGATGCGTGTGTTGTGGACAGGTATCGTGGAAGACGATATTTCTGTGTGGGCACTATTGAAGAACGGTTGAAGATCAGAAGGAGCGTTAGGACCCATGGGAATTGAGTCATTGTGTAAGGCTAATCTGTCTTTGTAAAACCATTGTTCATAGTGATTGTCTGGCTTGGCTCGTCCGAGGTTGTTTTCCTGTTTTAGGTGTTTTCCTCGTACATACGGCATTGTGAGTATTCTTTAATTTATTTTACTTTCTTTAATCACTAGATGCATGTTTAGGATTAATTAAGATAAAATTGGTTTAAAATAAGAATTGGGTTTTTCACAACTTGGTTTGGTGCATAATTAAAAGTTGGATAATTTTCGGAGAAAATTGGTTTTGTTTTAAAACACACAAATTGGGAACCCTTTCACGGGTCGATGTCAATTCTGAGGACCTTGAGTTGTGACGACCAATTCTACGGGTCGAGGTCAATTATGAGGACCTAAAGTGGTGACGACTGATTTTACTGGTCAAGGTCAATTCTGAAGACCTAAAGTAATGACGACCAATTCTATGGGTCGAGTTTAATTCTGAGGACCTTGAGTGGAAACAATCGATTCAGCGGGTCGAGGTCAATTATGAGGACCTTGAGTTGTGATGACCATTTTTATAGTCTAAGGTTAATTCTAAGGACTTCAAGCTGTAGTTCAGAGGGGGACAACTCCGCTGGGGGAGGCGTGAATGATTTTAGTGTAGGCTCACTTTTAGTTCCATTTGGTAATGGGTTGACTTATGGTTTTCGCTCGGGAAAGTGTAGTATGACTGGATGTGGGCGAACCGTTGTTATCGCTGTGGAATACGTTGATGATAAAAGTGTTTTGTTAATCCAACTGGGGATTTTGAAATTTTGTTTTTTTCATGGATTTCTTGGGAATTTTTCGATAAACTTTTAGATTTTTTTCAGTATTTTTGGTACGAAATTTGGATGGGGTTCTAATAGGTAGGTCTGTGGAGGTGCCTATCGGCATAGGGAAAGGACTCCTGGGCTTCTTGGGAAGAGGAAACCAGCTATAGGTCGACATGGTCAGGGTGCTAACGATCGACATGCCCCTTAACCTTCTATATAAATGGGTGGTTCCTCTTCATTTTTCACCCCTTTAAGTGATTGATTCTCTTACTTTCTATCTCTAAGAAATGTTCCTAAGTTCTTCTTTCTTCAAGACTTCAAATGGCAGGCACTTCCAATGATGGTAACAATTAGTGGTTGTTCGTTGATGATTGGGCATGCCTAGAGTGGCGGTTTGTAGTGCTCATTATGGTGGGAGATGTCTAAGTGAGCATGGAGATATATACAAGTGAGAGGAGTGTGGGTGTGTCTTAGTGAACTTAAGCATGGATATTATACAAATGGTGTGAAGCATGTAAGTAGAGGTGAAACTATATACAAGTGTAAGTGTGTGAAGTGAGCATATACAAGTGAGTGAAAATTGACATACACAAGAGGAGAGGACATGGTAGAGATAAGAAAGATGAAGTCATACAAAAAGTATGTAAATGAGTCAAGGGAACATACAAGTGGAATCATATGTACACACGTAGAAAAGTAGGAGAGAAAAGAATAACAACCACGTAGAAATAGAGTCCAGTCCTCTTAACATCAATTTTCCCCAGCCAAGTCACCACTGCAGCCATCCGGGGTCGGATTCCCTCTCGCGCGAGCGGATACGGGGCATCGGTCGCCGTCATGTGGGGGATAATGTAAAGAGATAAGTTCTCCGGCCTATTTTTCTAAAAAAAAAAAGGTTGTCTCCTTAAGAAAATAACATCAAGGTCAAACTGATGCATGCAAAACTAAGTAGTTCAAGGGTCCGGGGACTAAGTTACAGAATGGGGAGGTGTTAGGCACCTATCCCGCCCTTTTGATCTCTCATGGGCTAATGTTAATCTTCTCCTTTTAGAATCCGTGGCATGTGTGTACATGTGAATAATATAAATGTTGGGATAATGGAATCACCCAACTCACGCCATGGAAGGGATGGAGTGGATTCACTCGTAGGAGTATTCCCGAAAATAATTGATAAAGAAAGTAGGATGTAAGTGTTTACCAAATAATAAATCATTATGAAAGAGAGAATGTGCATGTAGGAGTATAACACTATATATATATATATATATATATATATATATATATATATATATATATATATATATATGAAAAGGTATAAAAGAAGTGTTTGGTTATGAAAATGGGATGACTCGAATCTCAGGATTAGCCCAAGACGCTTACGTAGCCTAAGGGGCATCAAAGTCCACGTAGTTGGAAAATAGCATGGGGGTAGGGTTTAACCCATAAATTCAATGTGGGATTTCTCTTATTTGTGTGGAGAAAAAGTATTTTAAAAGTGGAAGTGTGAAATGGAAATCCCGCTTTTGGAAATTATAGATAAACCCTTTTTTTCTTCTTTTTTGGGATTTTTTATGAAAATAGATTATGTGCAATAGTACTAATAAAGAGTAGAGATTAATGGATTTGATATAAATAAATAAGAATAAAGAAATAGAAATAGGAAAAATAACTCTAAAAAAGAAAGACTATAGAAAGGAATGGAGAAGTAGACCTCCTTATGAGTGTTTGTTGTTGGTCTTGAAATGCTAATATGATGATATTGAAATGGTATATAAGTGGTATGAAGAGGTGGGGTAGATTACAAAGTGTGGTAAGAAAGTTATGGAAGGAAATGTATAAAAATGGTTTTTTTACGAAAGGGAAAGGGTCTACATTCGAGGGGAATGTTTTCTGACTTTCTGAGAGGGGTCCCTTCTGTCCCTTTTAAGGCGAGGTCATGGGCCCTATTTATGGGGTCAAGGGGATGATGATAGTCATAGGTCTTTACCTACCTATCGACAGTGGGCCTGCGTTGGTCGGCAAGCAAAACTACACCCTGCCGATAGGCAGGGTGTTTCGGGTGCCTATAGGCAGTCCGAAACGATTTTTTTTGCCCCTTTTTGTTCACAATTCTGGGCCAATTGGTTTTTCAGGTTACAAACGAAAAGGGAATATTTAATTAGGCTCAAATTAGGTTGCAAATGGAAAAAAAAATCACAAATTTTTGTGGCTAATATTTTTGGGTAATAAACGATGGCCTACTTCATTGTTCGGATTACCAATTACTTTACCATATGTGTCTAAAGAATATATTTAGTTTGGAGATATTTTAGCATGCTTTTCAAGACAACATCTCACTCATTTCCTATAATCGATCAAAATAAAGGAATTGAGATCCTCAACTCAATGACTTGTTTTAGACGTTGAATTAAGCTTTGAGTTAACCATTAACTTGGATTGATTTAATAACTCACAAAGATGATAGGCTTGAAATCTCAACGGGTTAATTAATCTCCACACTTATTCGTTAAGTCATCAATTTTCGCTCAATTTTCATCTTTGGTCAATTTCAGCTTAGTGCATTTGAATTTTTATAATTTGAGACTTCAAAAAAAAATTTAGTGATATTTTTGAAAATTTTAAATTCGAATTTCTGTTTATTTAAAAAAATATTTTTGGCTTTTTCAAAACTTTTCAAATTTTTTGGAATTTTTGAAATTGTCTAACTTTTTTGAAATTTTGGGCATTTTGAACTTTGTTAAATTTTAAAGTGCATGTATAACCCACCCACCCAACTTAGACTTTTTGCAAAATCCCTATGCAAAAGGAAGAAAATCCAAACAAAATGAGAGATCATAAAAATGAACAAAGGCTAAAATATAAATTTTTTTAATAAACACGATTACAAGCAAGAAGAGAGAAAACATAGTTATGTGTAACAAGATTAGACAATAAAGAGCCAACAATACAAAGGACTATATAAGGAATGCCAAAATAACCAAAGCAACCAAACACCAAAATCGGGCTTATTGTGGGGGTTCACTTGATGAGCTGGGGGCACTAGGATCATAAGGGTCATAAAAGTAAGTCAGGAGTGGGACATCCTGACTCACATCCAATTTTTACATTTCATCTTGCAACTGCATCATCATCCTAGTGTCTCATTGATAAGCCTGATGGTCCGCTCTATATTCATGTATAAACCCTTGGAGTTGCGCCTCGATAGCAACAATTCAGCGAGATAGGTCCACCCCATCGGGCTCACAATCAGGATCCACCTCTTCATCATACTCTTCGTCCTGCTCATCTTCTTTGTCCTCTTCCTCCTATTCGTCCATATGGACATCCTTATCCTTCGCGGCGTGTAGCACGCCCCTTTTCCGCTCACTCCTAGTGCAGGACTCTTACCTAATGGGCTTAGGAAGGTGGGGAAAGGCTCTGGGGGATCAATACCGACGTCGACGAGGATGGAAGTGATAAATCAAGGATATGAGATGGGGAATTTACCTTTATGATCCATATCTGCATGAAGAATGTTGGCGTAGAAAACGCGTACAAGATGGATAGTGGCACAAGGATCAAATAGGTGGAACATGAGGTTGGCTTAACGAGGGCGCATCGCCGAGTCATTTGATGTTTGGAGGATATTGGTGTAAATTATATGGAAGTCTATGTGGGAGTTTTCATTAAGATCCCCGGGAAAGGTCTCTCAGAGGATGCACCCCCCCCCCCCTTTCGAAATTGAAATTGAACTAGTGGGAGTAATCATACTAGTTTGGGCTTGGAACCCCCATGTCTCGCAACTTTTAGATTAGGATTTCAACCAAGAAGAGAATTCGTATTTCATCTACATATGCCTCAGCCTCGAACTCTCCATTACGAATGAGGGTGCCATAGAAGGACTAGACTTTGTCCTCCCAAACAACAGGATGTGGCTCCTCTAAGTAGCGACACCACTCCCTTGGGCAAAACATATTGGTGAATGAAAGAGGGTGTTCATCCCACTTGACCTCTCTCTGAATATGCAATTTGTGGGTTGAGTTAAAAACACTTTTTTCACCACATGTTTTCCTGTTGTGAGAGAAAATACCTGTCTCCATCGGGAAGGGTGTTAGTGGAGTCATATTTGATGGGGCGCGCTCGGTTATCCATGGGAAACGAATTGAAAGTATTGGGAAGAATTTAAGATTAGAAGAGTTTGGAGGTGTGAAGTGCAGTGGGGGGGGATGGAGATGAATTTATAAGTGAGATTGGAATGTGTGGGGTGGGGGTAGGATTTGGAACTAAATGAAATGGAGGGAAAATGGGATGAATAATGGAGGGAAAACGGATTCGGAGGCAAGAATGTGGAGGGAAAGAGTTAGAGGCAAGAGGATGAACATTGGGAAGGGGTGAAATTTTGTAGACAGTCGAACCGGTTCGGGTTCTGGGGCAAACTGGTCCGGTTCCTTTTTTATTTTATTCGATCCCAATAGCGAACCGAATCGATGGCCATTGAGTCGAACTGGTTCGATGCTCTGTTACTCCCTCCTACTTTCTTCTTCTAAACACTCTAAATGTTGGATTTTTCCTTTTTTGATTTTTCGAACATTTCCAAAAATGTCCCCACGCATGATTTATGTCCGTAATACACAACAACTCCCCTCGAAACACTCTACGCTCTCTCATGCTATTCCTTGGCATTCATCTCTCCCCGAACTTGTTTCCTATGAGCTATAATGACCCTAACCTAAAACTAACTAATGTACACAAGATTCGCCCTATATGCATCAGGGGTGCGACAACCTCTCAATCAACACCGTAAATGGGGTACGACAACTAATTGGTGTCGACTTCTTCACCACACGCCTCTAATTATGGCTTCAAGCATTGTCCATTAACTATGAATGTGCCTCCCCCCTTGAATCTTCCAATTCAATATCTCCGTGTGGGAACACTTCTTTCACTACGAATGGGCCCGTCCACCGCGAACACAATTTACCGAGAAACAATTGTAAACGAGAGATGTAGAGAAGCACTTTTTCCCCCGAATGAAACTCCTTGCGTCGAATAATTCTATCATGTGCGAGTTCCATCCTTTCTTTGGATATTTTACCATTCTCATACGCATCATTGCGCATCTATTCCAACTCATTTAATTGAAGCTTGTGTGCTTCACTGGCATTGTCTAAATTATAGTTCAACCTCTTAATTGCCCAATAAGCTTTGTGTTCAAGCTTCACGAGTAGATGGTAAGGCTTTCCATATATAAAACGAAATGGGGACATCCTGAGGGGGTTCTTATATGCTGTTCTGTAAGCCCATAGAGAATCATTAAATTGAAGGGACCAATTTTTTTGGTTAGGATCGACGGTCTTTTCGATAATGTCCTTGATTTCACGATTTTCTAGGCCATCTTACTCACTCATTTGGGGGTGATAAGTCGTTCTAACCTTATGAACGACTCCATACTTTCTCATAAGTTTTTTAAATGGTCGTTTGCAAAAGTGCTTGCCGTTATCATAAATACTTGCCTTCGGAGCACTGTAGTGAGAAAGTATATGTTTTTGCAAGAAATTAATCACCGCCTTATTTTCATTAGTCTTGGTAGCTATGGCCTCTACCCATTTCGACACATAATCTACCGCAACGAGGATGTATGGGAAAATGAAGGAGGAAGGGAAAGGGCCCATGAAGTCAATACCCCAACAATCAAATATCTCAATGATGAGTATGGGGGTCAATGGCATCATGTCTCGGTGGTTAATGGCTCTTATCCTTTAACATCAATTGCGTGATTTGCAATCATCGCTAACATCCCAGAAGATCGTGGGCCAATAAAGATCGCTTTGAAGAATCTTAGCGACCGTCTTATTCGTCGAAACATGGCCTCCACATGATTCTGTGTGATAAAAATAGATGATGTTATGTGTCTCGTCATTCGGTACACAACGTCGGATTATTTGGTTAGTACAACATTTGAATAGACACTGGTTATCGTAGAAAAACATGCGTGACCAAGAAGTGAACTTCTTCTCTTGCGGTGTCCAATCGAGAGGAGCGGCTCCCGTGAGAAAATAATTAACTATGTTCGCAAATCAGGGGAGGGAAGAATTGGCAAATAAATTCTCATCCAGAAAATATTCGTCTATGGGCAGCGGATCTCTAGGTACGTCAGATGAAAGATGGGACAAGTGGTCGGCGATGACATTTTCTACTCATTTTTCATATTTTATGGAGAGGATAAACTCTTGTAGGACTAGGATCCACCTTATGAGGAACGACTTAGCATATTTTTTGGAAAGGAGATATTTAAGTGCCTCATGGTCGGTAAAGCAAGTGATAGGCAAACCGATGAGGTAAGAGCGAAATTTATCTAGGGCAAAAACTACCGCTAGCAATTCTTTCTCCGCAGTAGAGTAATTGAGTTGCGGTCTGGTTGATGTCCGACTAGCATAGTAGATGACATGAGCTTTCTTGTCTTTTCTTTGGCCCAAAACAACCCCTATAGCATAATCACTCGCATCAAACATAACCTCGAATGGATGGGACTAATCCGGAGATTACATAATGGGGCCGAAAATAAGAATGTTTTTCAATTTATCAAAAGCACTTTGGCATGATTCATTTCACTCAAAGTGGGCATCCTTCATAAGAAGGTTATTCAAAGGACGGGCAATGGAACTACAATTCTTATTAAACCTTCAATAAAAACCCACATGGCCCAAGAAAGAGCGCACATCCTTTAGTGATTTAGGTGGGGGAACCTCAATTCCTTTGGACGACACTATGTGTCCAAGAACTATTCCTTAGGTAACCATAAAATGGCACTTTTACCAATTTAATACCAAGTTCTTTTTCACACACGGGGTAGCACCTTTTCAAGATTCGCAAGACAAAGGTCATTAGAGGGACCGAAAACGCTAAAGGCATCCATAAATACCTCAAAACCTCTTTCAACCATATCACTAAAGAGACTAAGCATGCACCTTTGAAAGGTCATGGGCGCATTACACAATCCAAATGGGATACGTTTGTAGGCAAACATGCCAAATGGGACATGTGAAAGTTGTCTTTTCTTGATCAAGAATTTGGTTATATCTGGAATAACCGTCAAGGAAGAAATAGTATGTATGTACCTCTAATCTCTATAGCATTTGGTCAATGAATGGTAAGGTGAAATGATCTTTCCTAGTGCCTACATTGAGTTTTCGGTAATCAATGCAAACGCGCCACCCGATGGTGATACATTGGTGAATTAACTCACCCTTGGCATTCTCAACCACAGTCATGCCCGGCTTCTTTGGGACGACTTGGATAGGACTCACCCATTTGCTATCCAAAATTGGTTAAATGATCCCTGTGTCCAATAGCTTAATGATCTCCGCTCACACTACCACTTTCATAGTGGGATTCAATCGCCTTTGCATTTCTCTTGAGGGCTTTATGTCCTCCTCGACGTGGATTTTATTGATACAAATCAAGGACTTATACCTTTTAAATTCTCTATGCTCCAACCAAAAGAACTTTTGTGCTTCCTCAAAATTTCTAATAATTTACTCTTTTGCTCTCAATCTAGGCCCGAGGAGACAATAATAGCAAATGTCTCATCCTCTCCTAAATAAGCATATTTTACATTGGAGGGAAGTTTCTTTAATTCGAGTGTGGGAAAGTTTTCATCGGAGGGAGTCATGAAAAACTCCCTCGGTGGTAACTCCTCGAATCTAGAAACCCAATTTACATCTCTTAAGTCTTCATCCGACGCTCTCTCGTCTAGTAGTGCTTTTAACTCCTCCACCTACCTCTCAAAGTCGGTTTACGTCCCATCACTCTCGATGATGATACAAGACATATTTAAGGCATCCCTATAGATATTTGCCTATATATGTTCCTCTACTCTCTCCTCGATAAGATCTACTACATGAAACTCATCTTCCTCACCCACTTGCCTAGTGAAATTGAAGATATTCGTCTCAAGAGTCATGTTCTCAAAAGTGAGTTGCATTTTCCCATTTCGAGTGTAGATTAATGCGTTAGCCATAGCTAAGAATGGGCAGTCTAGGATGATGGGAACATGATTGCTCGAATGGATGGAGGGCTACGTGTCCCAAATGACAAAATCTATCGGGAAGTAGAATGTGTCCACTTGGACTATCATGCCATCGATAATCCCTCGAGGTATCTTCATTGTGTAATCCAGAAGTTGGAGAGTGATCGATGTGGGATTGAGGTCTCCAAAATATAGTTTCATATATATGGAACAAGGAAGAATGTTGACATTTTCCCCTAAATCAAGTAACACTTTTTCTATTCAGCTCTCTTCAATGATGCGGGAAATGGTAGGGGCACCCGGATCTTTAAACTTGGGTGGGAGATCATTAAGTATAATAGAGCACACATTTTGTGCTAAGAAAATGTTCTTTTTCACCTTTAAACTTCTTTTCACTATTAATAAGTCCTTAAGTACTTTAGCATAGGCGGGAATTTTCTTTATGGCATCGAGAAAACGTAAATTCAGCTTTACTTGCTTAAAAACATCTATCACATAATCACGGGAGGTCCCTTTTTGAGGTGAAACCAACCGTTGAGGTAAAGGCAAAGAACTAGGTGGTTTCACTACGACTTCGGGCCCACTAGTATTGTCCTCGTTGTCACTTTCATTTAAGGGGCATCTTCGTCCTCTTTCGTGTCGGGTAAAACCTCCTTGTATTTTGGTCCATCGTGTGGGGTATGTGATAAATCAACTACTCTCCCACTACATAAAGTATTGATAGCTTGACATTGCTCTTGGCTTGCATCATAGGTAGAGCTAACACTAGGTTGACCTTGAGGAGGTCTTTGGGCTTGGGCCGAAAACTTACCCTTTTCCTGGATACTTAAAGAATCTTGCAACTTTAAAGTTTTAACATTCAATTTGATAAACATTCGGGTGTTTTGAGCATTGGTTACTTGTTGATCTTTCATAAATTGATTGACATTATCCTCTAAAGTTCGCCTTGGTGGGGTGATATATGGTGATGGAGGTGGTGCTAGCATATGTGGATCTTGTTGAAAGTGCGGAGGTGGTGGTGGAGGAAGGGCAATGTGTGAATTAGGATTCAACACGGTGTTTGGTTACCCGTAACTAAACCCAAGATGGTTCCTCCATGAAGGGTTGAAATAATTCCCATGAGGGGCATTGAAATTTACCTTAAATCCTCCTACAACTTCCACTTGCTCATGGAGCATGACTTTATAGGCGAGTATCATCGAACATTCCATTATTTAATGGCTCGGGTCACAAATTGCACACACCTTCTCTCTTGATTGAGTGGATCCGGGTGTTTCTCTTTCCCTTAATTCGACTGTGTCTTTCAATTCTTTAGCTAGTTGGTTTATTTGAAGTTGCAACTCAGCTTCTTTGTCCAAATGATAAAGTCCGGACGCAGAAGGAATGGTGGACGTTTATTGAATTTGGGTTTAGGCATTAGGATCGAATGTGTCCCACGCTTGAGTAGTCTCGGTGACACACTTAAGGTGTTCCTTTGCATCATTTGTATCTAATCCCCAAAATGGTCCCTCACACATTGTCTTAACGAGTTGTTTAGAAGCTATGCTTAGCCCATGGTGGAAAAAAGATATGAGATGATACTTTTGAAAACCATGGTGTGGGCATGTATTAACTAGCTCGTTGAAATGTTCGTAACATCAATCAAATGGCTCATTTTCTTGTTGTTAGAATTTTTGAATTTGAGCTTTGATGCAATTCGTTTAATACTGGAGGAAGAATTTTAAGATAAATTTGGCTTGCATGTCCATCCATGATCTAATTGAGTTCAGTGATAAAGAACATAGCCAGGTCTTTGATTTGTCCTTCAAAGAGAAAGGAAATGTTTGAGGCGAATGGCATCTTGAGTGCAAGCTTGATCACTAAATGTATAGCATTCCTCTTCAAACTCACGAATCCATACCGTGAAAAGTGGGAAGAATATGGATCATCCCATTTCAGAAGTGAAATTTTCCCTCATTGTACGGAAGTAGAATGCATCCCAGTATGACAGTCTTCTCGAGATATAAGAGCTCTCTCATGGGACGATACGGTATGTGTCCCTCACCCATACCATAACTAGCATGCTCTGATATGTCTCTCTTTCTAAATGACTTGAAGTCCTCACTCGACGCCCTAGAAGTGTGACGTGTGGTGTAGTTGGGTGGTGTAGATGGGTGGTGTAGGAGATGGAACCCAAAATTGTAGAGCGTTAGGAGCATGTCGACTATCGGGGTCGTACTAAACTATCAGATTCTGGTGGATGCAGTTTGGAGTAGCTGAGGAGTTTTTTGCGGATTTTGCATGAAAGGACCTCGGAGATGTTATATTTTTTGGGCTTTTTACTTTATTGAATTTTTTTTTCATTTGTTTGGATTTTTAAATAATTTGAGTCAAATTTTGGATTAAATCAACTTAACCTAAAAGTCTACCTAAATATTCCATAGCAACGGTGCCAAAAACTTGACACGACTTAAAAGGTGTTTCTAGTGCGTGCTTCTAACGACTCAAGCATAAGTCGGTCACTCAAGTAATAATTCGGTAAACGGGTATCGAACACAGAGAATAGGACTAAGAATCGTGACGACGGATAAGAAAGATGCTTAACCCTATAACAACTCAGAAAAAGAAAGGAAAAGGTGATGAGTTGGTGACTATATCTATCAACTAATGCAGTATGAATTAAATTAAGAACTAAACTTTAAATATATGTGACAGAATGGAGTTAGGGTACACTCCCCTGAATTTTTGGTGTTCACATAGAACATAAAAGATTCAAAAAAAATAATTCTTCATTCAAAGAAACATCAAATACTCTCTAAGCATTTGGCATATGAGGACTCAATGTCGCACAATATCAAATCAAAAATTGTATTTGATGAGTATGATAAATTATCAAAACGCCAATTTCACCCTTAAACATTCCCGTTGCCTAGGGAAAATGAAATTAAAAGTCCTAAAACTTTTGTTTTGATAAAGTCCAAAACTTTTGATGAGGGATTATTTTTTATTCACTTTTAAATCCATATGTGTTGCCTATGTTGGGTTCATGCACCCCAACCCACAAAAAACTTAGCCGGACATGGAAAATTTAACACTGCACATGAATTCTACGGTTTATGAAATCATTCCTACGTGAAAAGTGTGATCAAACATATTAAAGAGGATTCCAACTAAGAAAATAATGAATCACAAAACAAAAGATGAGAGAAATTGAAAGCACTAAAGGAATATTACTTGTATTGAAGAAGAACCTTGAATTATATGCCAAAAGATGAATAATTCTTTTAAAAAATAAAACCTAGGGTTATTGCCTTCAAGAATATCTCTAAACTATGTAAAAACCTCATTTCTAAGGCCTGGTCATACAATAGGATATAACCCTCACATTTTTTTAAGTGTTTGAACCATGCACAACTCTAATTTTGAGAATAAAAAATAAAAAATCCGCCCAACCGAGCCGGTCCGATTTTTCCTGCTTTAATGGGGAGAACCGCTCCAAAAAATGCAATATGACGGATCGATTTGGTATATTTATTATTGGTTCGGTTCACACATTCCATTGAGGGGGACCGGTTCGCAGATATGGCTATCGGTTCGATTCACTGGAATTTTTCTCTCTTCCTTTTTTTTTCTTGATTTCTTCTCAACTTTGAAGCTCCATAACTTTTCACCCGGGACTCGGATCTGGATGTCGTTTATTCCTACATGCTTGTGGACTCGAGGTCTTCAACTTTTCTTAGGTTTTTTATCCCAGTTCCTGGTGTAAAATTACTATTTTTCCCTTGACTTTTCTTCTTTTCTTTCTTTCTTGATTTTGAGTTTTCTCTTTTCCTTCACTTTCATAAAATACCAACAAAATGTAAGATAAAAACTTGAAACTCGATGCACTATATAGAAGAGTCCACTAGCAATGGATGAGATAAATAAACTTATTTACATCACACAAGATGATAAAAGCCTCTAAATTATGGTGATAAATATGAAGAATTTATGCCTAATCAGTTGGTTAATTTCTTATTTTAGATTAGGATGTTTTTCAAGGCTCTCACCTTGTCCTCATCTATATTTTCCAATTCCATGTACATTTATTTATCATAGCCTTTAAATTTGATTATTTTGTGCTACAACTCTCAATTACTTTTGAGTAATTTCCATTAGTAGCGCAACATCATGTCCATAAGTTAGAGAATATGGTGCTATCCCAGTACTTGATCTTTTAGAGGTCCAATAAGCCCAAAAAACTTATGGCAACATATTATGATAATCTCTTGGATTTTTCTCAATCACTTCGCTCAAATTATCTTTAGATACTTTATCAGTTGCCTTAACTTTTCCATTTGATTGAGTATATCATGGTGCTGACTTTGTTAAGCTTGTGCCTAACCTTGAAGTGAATTTTAATGCCATTTTTTATTCAAAATACTTCCATTATATAAGGTTATGGTTTTTGGAATCCCGACCATATATATAATATCATGTAAGAAGTCTTATAATTTATTTTGGGTAATTGATTTCAAAGCCTTAGTTTTTACCCACTTAGTGAAATAATCAGTAGCAACATAAACAAAATTGTGTAGCTTCGAAGATGGGGTTAAAATTTTCCAATCACATCAATTAACCATACTTTAAATGGCTAAGTCTTAACCACATATCGTGGTTCAATAGCAGTCATGTGCTTAAAGGATCGTGTTGTTGTCACTTTTGGCATCCCTTTCTAAATTCAATACAATTATTTAAGATGTAAGGCCAATAAAATCTATGCCTTCGTAATATTCATATTATCTGAAGCCCAACTTGATAGTCCCCACAAAGGCCTTTATGGACTTAGGATATAGATTTTAAACCTTCATCTTTACTTAGGCATCTCAGGATTATTCCAACAGCACTTCTTTTGAATAATTTATTAGCATACATAACGTAATTAGTGGCTCTAAACCTGACAACCATATTAGTCTTGATGATTGGATCATTTACATATTCAATTATTGGTTTTCTCCAATCTTCTTAAACATCAGAATTTCCAATTTCCATCATTAACCATATGTTATGTAGAAGAGGTAAAAAACCATTAATAGCACTAATTTTGAGTTTGACTTTGCAGTCATTATCAAATTTAAAACATGATGCCTTTTGAGCCATTTCATTGGCTTCTTCATTCAAAGACTTGGGAGTATAATTAAACGTGACTTCTTCAAATTTGGATAGAAAATTTAATGCCACTTGATTATACAGAGTCAAACATCATGAACATAATTGTATTCACCAGTTAACTGTCTTATAACTAGTTGGGAATCACAAAAGACTTCTATTATGGAGGTATTACAACTTTGAAGGATTTACAGTCCCATTATTACAGCCTCATATTCTACTTGATTATTAGAACATGTAATTTCTTCCCCGCTATATATATGTTTTTTAATGTGTTTCGGGGATTCAATAACTACCCTTATACCTAACATTATTTCAGTCTTCTAACCATTAAACCATGGTTTCCAATAACTTAGAGACACATAAACTATCTCATATTCTCCATCTGGGTCATCCTCACATGGATGATTTACTAAAAACTCAACTAAAACTTGGCCTTTTTTTTCTTTTTGAGGTACATAGTAGAGGCAAAATTCAGACAGAGTCAGTACCCATTTGTCAATCCTATTTCTTAAAATAGGTATTTTTAACATGTACTTAATCAAATCAAATTTTGAATGACATAAACCTTTGTAGGAAGCAATTAATATCTTAACTTCATAGCAACAAAGTACAAGGTTAAGCATTGTTTTTACACCACAAAATATTCAATTAAGGTAATAAATATCTTTTTCCTTGTAACTTACAATCTTGAGCCAATAGTACTCCAATAGATGAACCATAGGCTTAAATATATATCTTCAATGGCATGTCTTCTCTTGGAGGTGCCAAAATAGGTGGCTTGACCATGTATTTCTTGCGTGCTTGGAAAGCTTGCTCATGCTCCCATTTCCAATCCAACTCCTCGTGGTCTTTTAGCTTCAAGAAAGGAGACAATATTTTAATTTTTCCTCTCGTATTAGATATAAATCCACATATTAAATTAATTTGTCCCAAAAACCATAACAATTATTTCTTATTCTTGGGAGTAGTTCTTTTAATTATGTTTTTGTCTTTGTTATTATTAACTTGGATCCCATATTGGTGTACCAAATACCCAAAGAAATTTCTTGAAGAAACTCCAATAGTGCATTTCAAAGTATTCATTTTAAATTGATAGAGCCTTATCCTTTCGAAAGATATTTTTATGTGAGTTATCAGATCATCCATTAATTCTAATTTTACTATTATATCATTAATGTAACATTCCAAGAAGGAATTAACCATATCATGAAAAATGGTATTCATTCCCCTTTGGAAAGTGGCTCCTGCATTCATTAGACCAAATGACATTTGTATCCATTTAAAGGTTCCCAAATTATCAGGGCACCTAAAAGTATTTTTATGCACATTTTCTTCAGCTTTGCAGATTTAGTTATAATGATGATGATGTGTGGGACTATACTTGACAGTTCGAATGAACCCAACTTTGAGCGACCAGTCTATTTCTTATTTTATTTTAACTGTAACTTCTGGAGTCATTCATCTTGGCAGTTGCTTAATAGGTTTGTAGCCCTTATTTATTGGCATTCTATGTTCCACTATTTTTTTATTAATCAAGGTAATTCATCATATTCTCAAGAAAAACAGTCCTTTTACTGGTCTAGAAGGTCCATGGCCAATATTTGGTCTTCTTTATTGAGATTAACACTGATATAAGTGACTTTTTTATTTAATTTTGTTCCCAAATTTATTTTTATTAGGGGATCAGGATGATTCACCACCAACTCCTCATAATGTATTGGTGAACTTACTAATTCACCACTGTCCTAAGTAGTTTCATTTTATATATTTTCTTTGAAGACATAGTCATCCCAATTTATGGTTATTACCTCACCAAGTGTGGTTCTTAACTCCAAATCTCTAAACTTGTACAAATTATGGTCAAGCTTTCATTAGTCTACTTAGTGTCAATGGGTGTGCTAGCTATTAAATAACTAATCTATATTATTCAGTTGGGGCTTTTGGCTACAAACCAGCTCATTTCAACTTTCTTCTGAAATTAAACCTTTTGAGTCCTCTGGCACCAATGTTTCCGCTTTCACTAGTCCTATATTTTCTTGGTAAAGTTCAGCCTCAATATAATTGAAACTAGCATGAAACATTAGTGGATCCGCTTCCACAATCCCATCCTCCTTCATCAAAAGTAAAATCTTATGCACAAAAGAAGGAATACATTTGTTACAATGGAAATAATTATGGTCTACCTTCAATAATAAAGAAAACAATTTTAAACTTTCTAGTTCCTGCTTCAATATTAATTAATAGTACACTTTTGTTAGACTTCTTATCTCCAGCAAAACTAGAGAAGATAATTTCAGTTTGGGCCAATTTAGCATTTTGTTTATTAATTTTGGATAACATGGAAAGTGGCATTAAGTTCACAGTTGCACTGTTATCTACTAAAATTTTATTAATAAGGACTCCCTTTATTCAAGGCTTTATAAATTGAGGCTTTATACGGCTAGTCATATGTTGAGTAGGTTCTTTAAACATGTATACAATGTCAAGTGTAGAGTCAAATAGATCAAAATTATATACCTCTAACTCTTATTCTCCATCTACTTCCATGGTAGGTGTCTCTTAGGGAAGATTACATCTATATTTATTGGCACTTGCTTAGTTAGATTAATTTTGTTATTTAATTTATTGAATAGATGTTGTGGCATCAACTGCCATCATTTCTTTATTCTCTGAAAGAGTTGGCGCTTGCGTTCAAATAAGAAATAATATAATAAACACCAATTTTAACCCAAATTAACCCTAAGCATGCAACTAGGTGTGATTGAAACAATATGAAATCATGCGCAAGATATTCAACACACAAAGTTTAAGGAAAAATCCCCCACAGGGGCAAAACCATTTGTATATCACTATAATTTGTAAAATACGGTTTACAATCGGATTACAATGAAATACAGATTGACTAAGAATTACCCTCGGGTATCGGATTCTGTAGTCGCGGCTGGAAGAAACCCTTTCCAGTAGGGGTGGCGGCTGGAACTATCCCTGTCCAGTAGGGCTGCAATGAAGAGGAAGAAGCGGTCCACTTCACAAAGGGTTGAACATCAATGGTGTTCTTGGGTTGCTTAAAGGATTCACAAAGGTTTGGAAGAATTGTGTGAATCAAAACATGAGTCTTGGGACTAAAAAATATGAAGACTAGATGTATTTGGACTCTCAAAAACGTCTTCTAAAGTCTTGCAAAACAACTCCCCCGAAGTTGGTATTTATAGGAAAAAATATGAAGAATCCCGCTTTGTTAAAACTCTTAAAAACTTATCAGCGTACAGGTACACCGAACCCCATCTGGGGTACACCGAACCGGTTTGGTGTTCCCATCCTGGTATGAGGTTAAAAAAACAGCATTCTTCAAGGAATTTTCTCCAACTTCAAAAGGTCATAACTTTTTCATCGTAGCTCGGATTGAGGTGCCGTTTCTTCCAGTATCTTCGTTGCGGCGAGATCTTCAACTTTCAAGTTGACCAGACCTCCGGACTATGGATGTGAAATTACGAAAATGCCCTTGAACTTCCCTATCAAGCCTTTTTTCACTGTTTTGACTTCCCTTGCGTTCCACTTGCATTCCGTGCCTAAAATCAAGGAACGTGAAGTCGTTGCGGCAGATGAGGGACACATTTAGGAGTTGTTGAATGCTTGATGCTTGGAATTCGGATAGAGGCCGTCGTGAGCGATCGTGTAGAGACGTGCCAGATGTAGCCGAATGTAGCGGCGTATGACATACAAAACTGTAAGATAACGGACATGAGAATTATGTCCTTACAAATCTCCCCCTATGTCTATGCCGGTACATACATAAAAAAATCCGAATTATCAAATATGAAATTGCCTATACAAATCTACCCTCCCATGAACCCAAAACTGGAAAAGGTACAAATGAATAGTCTTCATCGTTTGTTCTTCAAATGTTCAGGAATCTCAAATCTTTTCTCATCAGGGTGTGCAATTCAGAGATCATCATTGTAGTACCTACACACATGAGAAAAAAAAAATACCAAGTGACGTATCGAGTTTGAAATGAGATAAACATAGATACCAATATATGATAAGCATAAGTCAAATCTCAAAACTCCCCCAAAATTCAAACTCCCCCATAAAATGATAATTCTTTCTCCCCCTTTTTATGATGTCCCCAAATAGACAAATAAGAAGAATGAATCAAACAAGCAAAATAGGGGTGTCACGGTATAAAATCACACCATGAATGAACATAAAACAACCAAGTCGGTGATAGCGTAAAAGAATGTGTGTGATCAAAATTCGATAGGAAAATCAAAGCATACAAACATGACATATGTGCACGATGAATATTGGATATTCCTAACGAATGAACTCAAATGCTTCCTTTGGTGTAAGAGATAGGAAATATAAGACATTGACTATATCAAATCTACAAATCAAAGCTCAAAGTGATTTCTACACCAATAACGTCCAAAATGATTTTCATGCTTTTTCAGGACTTTCAAGGAAGTGCAAACCCGTTATCAATCTCCAACCAAACTCCCTCAGATTTATATTTTGAATAGAGGTATACTAAATTCTCAAACTTTGGAGAATTGCGTGAAACCTAAATGGCCCATATTTGGCAGGTATTGCTTTTTATTGCCTTTAACTTTTTTCGGGCTCTTTTAACCTCTTAGGACCTCGGATATTACAATTCCTCCATTTTTTAGGTCCTTTTTTTTTTTTTTTTTTTTTTTTTTTTTTTTTTAACGGTGGCTTTTGCGCAAAGGATAAGAATCAACTTTCGCAGCCCCTCTCCGTTATGCAAATTATCACACAGTCTCACCAAAACGGTTTTTACATGCAATCCAATCTTGTCAAGTTTTATCGTATTTTATACATTGTATAGACAGGATTGAGATGGAAACACTCAAGCCAACATGAGATTGACAAGTGCAATAATCAAATATAGCCGTGCATGTGTGCAATAAAGGATATAGGAGTCAAGCATGTAGGAAATATCACTAATTACATCTCAAGGACTCCAATCAATGTTAAGCACATGGATGAAATGATGTAGCCTCTCAAATCTCTATCAAACAGTCACATGGATATATGGAATGAAGTTGTGACTTGGCTATCTTAAATGCTCATCCATAAAAGGCAAATCTCTTTTTGAATTTTTCAAAAATTTTATCAAAATAAAATCTTTTTGTGCTTTTCTGAAAATTTTTCTAAAAAGAAAATCTTTTTGTATTTTTTTTTTTTTCAAAAGAAATATAAAAAGCAGAAAGAATAAAACAAAGTTGTACAACAAAGTAATGGTACATATAAAACAGACTAGCAATAGGAAGCATATGATATGAACATGAAGAAGCATCCTATTCTAGACATAGACCAACCCCTCAGTCAACTGTGCAAATCCCCAAAGACTTCCTAAGATTCTCAAATCTAAGGGCATCTAAAGGTTTCGTGAAAATATCGGCTAACTGACGGTCGGTAGGAACAAAACTCAGGATTACGACCTTCTCCTCAACTAACTGACGTATAAAGTGCTCGCGTAACCTGATGTGCTTTGTGCGCGAATGTTGGACAGGATTGCGGGATATGTGTATCGCGCTCGTGTTATCACAGGAAATGGTCATGGTGTCCTGTGAAATCCCATAATCCTCCAACATTTGCTTCATCCACATGAGTTGCGTGCAACAACTCCCGGCGGCGATGTACTCAGCCTCCGCAGTGGACAAAGAGATGGAGTTTTGCTTCTTGCTCAACCAAGAGACAAGAGCAGAACCAAAGTAGAAACACCCACCAGAAGTGCTCTTACATCCATCTACGTCCCCGGCCCAATCGGCATCCGAATAGGCGGACAAACGGTCATCGGTATCAAAGGAATACCAAATACCATATGAGAGAGTCCCACTCACGTATTTGATAATACGTTTTAGAGCGAGTAAGTGTGACTCTTTAGGAGACGCCTGATAATGCGCACAGACTCCAACACTAAAGGCAATGTCGGGACGACTAGCAGTCAAGTAGAGAAGACTGCCTATCATACTCCGATATAAGGTTTGCTCTACATCCTTGCCTGAAGTGTCCTTACTAAGCTTGGTAGTGGTACTCATAGGTGTACGAGCATGCTTAGCGGAGTCTAAACCAAATTTCTTCACTAGGTCTCTAGCATACTTGGATTGGGAGATGAACATCCCATCCTCTAGCTGACGAACCTGGAGACCAAGGAAGAATGTAAGCTCACCTACCATGCTCATCTCAAACTCACTTTTCATCTCCTCCTCAAAGTGGTGAGCATGCTGGGAGCATGTGGATCCAAAGACTATGTCGTCCACATAGACTTGGGCAACCAAGATAGCACCGTCATCTCTCCTGACGAACAACGTCATATCAACTCCCCCTCTCTTGAAGCCACGGGCTAAGAGATAGGAAGTAAGCCTCTCGTACCAAGCACGGGGTGCTTGCTTCAAACCATACAAGGCTTTCCTCAGATAGTAGACGTGATCAGGGTGCTTAGGGTCTTCAAACCCTTTTGGTTGTTCCACAAAGACCTCTTCCTGTAGAATGCCATTCAGAAAGGCACTCTTGACATCCATCTGATATACTTTAAAGTGCAGATGACATGCGATGGCGAGTAATAAGCGGACGGACTCAAGCCTCGCAACAGGAGCAAATGTCTCCCCAAAGTCTACACCCTCTATCTGTGTGTAGCCTTGAGCAACCAACCTAGCCTTATTTCTGATTATGGTACCATTTTCATCCATTTTATTCTTGAAAATCCACCGGGTACCAATAACATTAGTATCACTAGGTCGGGGGACAAGTTCCCAGACATTGTTTTTCTTAAACTGAAGCATCTCATCCTGCATAGCAGATATCCAGTGTTCATCTTTGAGTGCTTCTTTGTGGTTCTTGGGCTCGACTTTGGACGTGTAGCAAAGATGGCTAACAACGTTCTCTAGCTGAGCACGAGTCTTGACCCCTAGAGTGGGATCACCAACAATGGCAGAAGGGTCATGACTCTTGCGAACCCAAGCAGGTGTGTCCCCTAACACAGGAATAGGGTCCACAGAGTGTGGGAGAGGAACAGGTAAATCACTGTCAGAATTGTTCTCATCCTCACACTGAAGGTTGGGATCAATAACCGTCGGAGGTTCGTCATCTTGCACAGTGACGTTTATTGATTCCATAACCTTAGAGCTCTTCAGGTTAAAAACTCGGTACGCTCTACTGTCCGATGAATATCCTAGCAATATTCCCTCGTCGCTCCGGGAGTCAAACTTTCCTAATTGCTCTCTATCCCGTAGGATGTAACATTTACTCCCAAAGACACGGAAATAAGCCAGGTTGGGTTTCTTGCCTGTCCACAATTCATAAGGCGTCTTAAGTGTGTGTGGACGCAGATAGACCCTATTCACCGTGTGGCATGCAGTAGACACTGCCTCTGCCCAAAATCTCCTAGAAATTTTACGACCTAGAAGCATAGATCTAGCCATTTCTTGGATCGTTCTATTTTTCCTCTCAACAATCCCATTTTGCTGAGGAGTTCTCACAGAAGAAAACTCATGTTTGATTCCAAGGCTATCACAGTACAAATCCACCTTTGCTTCCTTAAATTCAGTGCCGTTGTCACTACGTATTCTGTTAATAGTGACCCCGTGTTGATTTTGCAGGACACGGCACTTAGTCGTTAAAAATTCTACAGCATCAGATTTCTCTCTTAGAAAACCTACAATGGAGTATCTAGAGAAATCGTCTACCATCACGAGAATGTATCTCTTACCACCTAGACTCTCCGTGCGAGTAGGACCCATAAGATCTATGTGAATCAACTCAAGAGCACGGGAGGTGGTAATGGAATTCAACTTCCTATGCGGGCTACGGATTTGTTTTCCCAACTGACAGGGTCCACAAATCATGGAAGTTGGCTTTCCAAGTGAAGGTAAGCCACGTACTAGGTCCTTTTTGACTAAACGAGATAAGTCTCTGACGTTCACATGACCTAGACGTTGGTGCCACAGATCCATAGGAGTGATCGTGGCGCTGTTGCAGACAAGTGAGGATTTGGGCTCAGTCCCATAACAGTTATCTTCTGTCCTCACCCCTTGCACTAATAGTTTACCGGCTTGATCATAGACCTTACAAGTTTTCCGGTCAAACTTCACTTCAAAGTCATCGTCGCACAGCTGGCTGATGCTAATAAGGTTTGCTTTCAAACCTTTGACGTACAGCACGTTCTCTAGCTTTGGAAATCCTGGTAACTCTACTGTACCTCGTCCTACTATGCTAGATTTGCTACCATCTCCAAAGGTGACTCTCCCATCATTATAATCCTCAAGATGGGTAAAATATGAGGTATCACCTGTCATATGTCTGGAGCAACCACTGTCAAAATACCACTGTGAGGTATTATGGGCTTTGAGAGCGACATGGACAACAAGGGCCTTTTTCTCTTTCTTAGGAACCCAAGAGTAGGTACCTTTTAGTATTCCCTTGTTGTTGTTGGTTTTAGCCGGAATGCGGGGCGCATTCATTGATGGTAAGGTCATCCGTCGGAATTCCTCCATCAAGCTCTGTGATGTGGCGGCTAGAAACTCAACACGCTCTCTCAGACTGGCAAACTCATCAGTCTGAAGTGGTGGAGCAACCGTACGTCGTGTCCGACCCAACTTATAGCAATCATCCCTAAGGTGTCCATTTCTTTTGCAATGGGAGCAAAAGGGCACAATATTAGGAGAACCTTGGTTTGCTTTTCTTGGTCGAACTCTCCTTCTTGGTTTTTTATGACGGCCATAAGGAGTCGTAGTAAACTCAGGAATTGGTCCGGGTGCAATTTGAGACGTGGAGGCACCATCAAAACCTATTCCTTTCCGGTCACCAAAACCTAAAGCGGGACCGAGGAGCATCTTTCCCATCTTCCCAGATCTGTCCTCGATTTGTACCTTGACTTTCCTAGCTCTCTCAACGTCATAAGTAAGCTGAGCAACAAGGGCTTCAAGTTTCTTTCGAGTCTCCAGGGAGGAATGGAGCTCACTCGTAAGACTAGCCACTTGTTTAGTCAAGTCCGCTTTTTCTTTCTCAAAACTGCACTCTCTCTCTTTAAGCAAATTTTCTTTACTAACCCAGGCAGACTCTCTCTCTTTCATGGCGGTGCAGGTGGAGGACTCTCTCTCTCTCATCTTTCCTAACTCTTCTTCTAACGCGGTGATCCTAAGAACTAACGCCTTATTACGTTTTTTAGTTTTGAAAGACTCATCATATAACTCGGCGTAGGCGCGTTGAAGGCTACTCTCGTCCTCACTACCTTCCTCCTCTCCCTCACTCTCTTCGCTCTCGCTGTCGAGGTGTCCCTGTGAAGTAGCATCCTCATCGTCGTGAGATGCACTAGGAGTACTCACATGACTAGCCATGAACGCGGTGAAGTTACGCTCATGCGGTGACTCATCTCCCGAGTCCACCGACTCGACCTCACTGTCGTCACTAAGGGTAGCGTTTAGGACAGCTTTACCCTTTTCCCTATTCAGACGAGTGGCACACTCAAACGCTCTGTGTCCCTTACCGTCGCACTCAAAACACCTCTCACTGTCTTTTGGGGGTTCTTTGAAGTCTTTCTTTTCAAACTTATTTTTCTGAAAATTCTTTTTATCTTTGAAATTCCCATTTTTCTTAAATTTCAGAATTTTCTTGAAGTTTTTAGCAAAAAGTGCCAAATCATCTAGGTCAAACTCACATTCAGAATCAGAAGTTTCTATCTTTCTAGACGACTCGACTCTCTTTCTTGCCGACCCCTCACTTTTTCTCTCTTGGGCTTTAAGGGCAATCCCCTTATCTTTTGGCTTGGCAGATTTAGGAAACATGTCTATTTCATAAGTTTGTAAATCTCCTACCAGTTCTTCCAATTTTAGAGTATTTAAATTACCCAAGGAATTCAGCACAGTGACTTTAGGTATAAAGCGCTTAGGAAGGGAACGAAGAATCTTTTTAACAACCCTAGCATTTGGAATATGTTCACCAAGATTATAGCTAGTATTAACAATGTCAGAGAGCCTAGCATAAAATTCATCAAAACATTCATTTTCATGCATGGTGATGGTTTCAAATTGAGTTGTTAAATTTTGCAATTTTGACTCTTTAACAGCATTTGTTCCTTCATGGGTAAGTTGCAAAATATCCCATGCTTCTTTTGACGTGGTGCACGTCATTATGCGTTTGAACTCATCAGGAGTGACAGACCCAGAAATAGCACTTAGACCTTTAGAGTTAAAAGACGACCATTTAAATTCATCATCAGTCCAAGTGATGTCAGGTTTCAAGTTGGTCACATTATCAACAGTCACGGTTGGAGGAGTCCATCCTCGTTCAACTAAAATCCAGACACGTTCATCAATGGCTTTTAAAGCCGACCTCATACGGGCTTTCCAATAGGCATAATTCGACCCGTCAAAAATAGGCATTTTATAATATGACTTCTCCATTTGAACACGCTCTTTTCAAAAATCAATTTATTTCAAAAATTGATATCTTTAGAAAAATTTTGCGGAAAAAGGAATACGCGATAGATTAGCGTAACCTGCTCTGATACCAATTTGAAAGAGTTGGCGCTTGCGTTCAAATAAGAAATAATATAATAAACACCAATTTTAACCCAAATTAACCCTAAGCATGCAACTAGGTGTGATTGAAACAATATGAAATCATGCGCAAGATATTCAACACACAAAGTTTAAGGAAAAATCCCCCACAGGGGCAAAACCATTTGTATATCACTATAATTTGTAAAATACGGTTTACAATCGGATTACAATGAAATACAGATTGACTAAGAATTACCCTCGGGTATCGGATTCTGTAGTCGCGGCTGGAAGAAACCCTTTCCAGTAGGGGTGGCGGCTGGAACTATCCCTGTCCAGTAGGGCTGCAATGAAGAGGAAGAAGCGGTCCACTTCACAAAGGGTTGAACATCAATGGTGTTCTTGGGTTGCTTAAAGGATTCACAAAGGTTTGGAAGAATTGTGTGAATCAAAACATGAGTCTTGGGACTCAAAAATATGAAGACTAGATGTATTTGGACTCTCAAAAACGTCTTCTAAAGTCTTGCAAAACAACTCCCCCGAAGTTGGTATTTATAGGAAAAAATATGAAGAATCCCGCTTTGTTAAAACTCTTAAAAACTTATCAGCGTACAGGTACACCGAACCCCATCTGGGGTACACCGAACCGGTTTGGTGTTCCCATCCTGGTATGAGGTTAAAAAAACAGCATTCTTCAAGGAATTTTCTCCAACTTCAAAAGGTCATAACTTTTTCATCGTAGCTCGGATTGAGGTGCCGTTTCTTCCAGTATCTTCGTTGCGGCGAGATCTTCAACTTTCAAGTTGACCAGACCTCCGGACTATGGATGTGAAATTACGAAAATGCCCTTGAACTTCCCTATCAAGCCTTTTTTCACTGTTTTGACTTCCCTTGCGTTCCACTTGCATTCCGTGCCTAAAATCAAGGAACGTGAAGTCGTTGCGGCAGATGAGGGACACATTTAGGAGTTGTTGAATGCTTGATGCTTGGAATTCGGATAGAGGCCGTCGTGAGCGATCGTGTAGAGACGTGCCAGATGTAGCCGAATGTAGCGGCGTATGACATACAAAACTGTAAGATAACGGACATGAGAATTATGTCCTTACATTCTCCTCATCATTCAAAGATATTTCTTGATATAAATTTGCTTCATCCATGATCATAGTCTTCTCTAATTCCTTTATCCTTTATTCTAGCAATTTGAAAGTGGCCTGACTCCCCTTTGGTTCCCTATGAATCCTTGGGTTTGTCTTCAAAGATGAATAAGCAAAAACTTGTGATACACTAGTTCATATAATCTCGGAGTCCTTTTTCTAAGACCTGTACTTCCTTTTGGTCCTTCTTTAGTGAATTTGAGAGATCACAACTTTAGGTTATCTTCTCTTTGACTTAGGCTTGTTCACCACATCCTATATTCCAATAGCCACCTACTTAGGTTTGATTGCCTTTGGTTTCATTGGCATATCATTGAATTATTGTGAAATATTTGGGTCTAGGATCACAACCTAGTCAGATACACCTTTAACCATTGGGACTGACTTTGTCACCTTTATTGGCCCTAAATATCCATTGTGTAGGTGAGAAAATGCTTCTATAATGCCAAGTTTGGTATATTGGTTACTCCTTGGTATCTTAACAATCCCTTGGGGATGAAAAGACCCAAAGAATGGTATTACTTTCCCAGAAGTATTATTTTAAATCTCTTATTGATTTTGGAATATTATGGTTTTGGTTGTATTTCAATTATTCCCATTTTATTATTCTTTTTCTGGCGATGTTTTCCCTTCGAAACCACCAATGGGTACAGTTCAGAATAATATTCCCCTCATTTGATACACGGGTGTTTTATCACCTTTTGATCAGTAACTTTATTGATTTTAGGCTTCAAAACTTTGGGTTCAGTTGTATTCTTCATTCTGAACTCCTCATGCCCTTTGTTTCTAGGCAGTTGAATTGATTTCACATTGCTCCTCAATTCTTCGACTTTGGGGAAAGGGTATTTTCATCTACACCCATTTTACTCTCATTTTTTGCATGGAATTTGATTTTCTCCCCACATGATCAACTCTTGTACCCTATCATGAAATAAAGATAAGGTATTAGTTGAGTGAGAAAACACATTATGCCATTTATAATATTTTTCCCTTTAATTTCATATCGGCTTTTAACATCATCGGGTGGTTTTAACAATTTAGACTTTAAGAGAAAGTCAAAGATATCATCAGCCTTATTAATGTCAAAACAATACTTCTTTTATCATTACCTTTGAATCTGGTGTAAATGATTCTGATGTCGTATCCTTTAAACTAAATGTTCATAAGTTATAGTCTTAATTCCTATAATTTCAGCAGCATCAATTTCAAAGTTAAGATCCTTATAATATGTTTTGAAACAAGAGGTGTTTCTCTCATGTTATTCTTCTAGAAGAGCTTCATATATGGATACTTTGGTAGTTAATTCCACAAAATCTCTAAATTAAGTAGCGTTAAACTTCTTTGAAGCCTAAACTCTAAACTATTTTATCCAATTTAAGAAATTCTGACTCAGACAAGACTATTTTTCATTTATCTCTAGCCCTTTTGAATTTTTTTATGAATGCATTAGCCTTTCATCAGGATTTTGAGTTTACCTAGCCAAATCATCATTGGAAACCTATGGTTAAATTTGTAAGAACTATGAATAAAACATATCTTCCATTTGTTGCTAAGTTTGAACAGAATTTGGAGGTAAATTTATTATGGGGTCCAAACCGTAACATCCCAAACCATCACAGCCCAAGTGGGCCTAACTCAAAAATGGGAAATGTATTATTCAAGTCAAGATTAATGTCACTCGGAATAATTATGAAGAGCTCACTCTTTTTATCACTCAAGTTAGGAGAAGATCAATATAACTCAACCACTACTATCATTATAAATTGAACCCTCACCCTTAGGCAATGGGGCATGTGATTCTTGATTTACGAATTATAGAGAATTAACACAAGAGAGAAATCACCCCATGGACGTAGGAAGTTATTGAACCACGTAAAAATATTTTATTATGAGATTTTTTATTCCTTGTTTGGTTCCAATTACTTAGATTCATTCATTGTGATTATTTGCACTCACAATTAGCATCGTGTGGAGGAAATAATTCTTCTTCCTAAGAAAATCAAAACCATTAAATTAAGAAATGTCTCACCCTCATAGTGCACCTAATGCGGGCGATTACAAAGACGGACTCTCACTACACAGGGTCAAACCCGAGATCCACCTGGACAGAAATCAGTCCACAATAGAAGCCTTCTAAGAAGAGGAACAAGTAGTCCACATCAACTCAGATTTTGCGGCTCACCAACACTTATGATAAATGACTCCATCAACAAGAGGAGACAACACGATTCCAGATAGAGGAAAATGCACATTTCCAATGATGCATGGAAAAAATAGAGCTAGATCTCTAAGGAGATAAGTGCAAGCATCCTGGTGCGATGCCTAATCCTTAGGAGATTAAAACTCGCAGACGAGGAAGGAGTTCGTACCATGAGCATGAGCATTCAGAGCAGGAAAGACGTTGAGTAAGGCAAAACCAAGATGAAGGAAATAATAGACACAATATTCAAAATCTAGTTCAAAGGAAGATGGATCAACACCCAGCTAATCGCGTGGGTAGATACACTAAGGAACTGGCAAGGAGGGACTTCATCACCCATATACTATCCCATTTCTTGAGGACAATTGAGAAAAAAGATCTCCCGAAGAATATTGCAACCCCAAGGATCAAGATAGAAGATGGGAAGACTGATACTACAGACCACGGGCATTAATATAGGTAAGCGATAACCCTGTGGAACCATAATGACGCCCTCACGTGCCTAACATTGCTATCTAGCTCAGGATATATCATATAAAAGTGGTTTGAGAGGCTGCCTCACAGGTCGGTCAAAAACATCAAGTCACTCATGGAGGTCTTCATAAGCTTACTTTATTACAATCAGTTCTCATCAAAAGAGACTGTATTATCTCCTCACCATGAGGAAAAAAACTCCGAAGAGTTTGCAGGAATATGTCAAGCGCTACTAGGAAACCTTCAATGAAGTCACAGATTGCTCGTAGCAAGTTTTCATAGCATTATTAAATATAGTTCTTCCCCAAAACTCCATGTTACACTAGTCCCTCACCAAGAAGGAGTAAGACACCATCGATAATCTTATGTCACACATGGAAAAGTATGCCAATGTGGAAAATGTGGTCACCCTTATCCAAGGTGATAATGATTGCGCATAGGTGACCAAAGGGAATTATAAATATATCACCCTAAGAAGGGGGAAAAGTATAACGCATGATTTAAGAATGGAGGCGAGTTAGATTTGTCCAAAGCTTTTCAGATGATCAACATTGTTTTCAAAGAACTAATTTAGAAGATCTTGGGTAAGATCAAAGATCAGAATTTCCTAAAGTGGCCAATGAAGATGGGGGAGATCCAAGTAAGAGAAATATCTCGCTCAAATGAACCTATCATAAAGAAAATGGGTACAAAATGGAGAACTGTAAGGCCCTCAAGTCCCATATGGAGAAGTTGGCCCAGGCAGGGCATTTAAGAGAGTACGTAAAAAAGAAAGTTGACAAGGTTACCGTCAGTGCCTACCAAAAACCAAAAAATGTTTTGAAGGATGAGTTGGGACATTAGTTCGTTATTATCCACGGTGATTCGAGTCCCAAGTATATCCAGGGAAATGTTGTTCAAATGGAGCTCAAGAAAATCATAGCAGTTATGGAGTCCTTCCAAATCAACCCTGCAAATAGCCAAGCCAGCAAGCACAAGTGATTAAAAGACATGGACTACACAAGTATAAAGTCTACATGGAAGATGATTTCATCGGAGTGAGTAACTCTTAGCATGATGTGCTAGTAATCACCCTCAGAATTATAAACTCGGATGTGGATAAGCTATTAGTCGATCAAGGGAGTTCCTCTGAAGTCATGCACTTAGATCTTTTTCACAAACCCAAAACTAAAGTTAGAGGACTTAAATGAAGCGAACACCCATCTAGTCGGCTTTGTTGGAAGAATGATTACGCTATTAGTAAAGGTGAACCTACCAGTTAAGGATGGGAATATATCAAAGATGATTGAGTTCTTAGTGGTAGACATTAACTCTCCCTATAATGCCATCCTTGGGAGAGGGTGATTACATGCCACGCAAGTTGTTCCCTCCACTTACCACTAAAAACTCAAGTGCATCACAAAGCAACAAATAGCGACTAAAGTATGGAAGACCAGAAGTGGAAGAGACGGGAGTTGAACTCGCAGATAGGCTCATGAAGAAATTAACAGAGAGAGATTTTGATGAGACTCGATCGTAAAGGAAATTCCTGATTGGCGCCACATTATCCGAGCAAGAGAGGGAGGAGTTAATTTCTGTTTTAAAGTATAATCAAGATGTATATGAATACAAGTCATATTCCATGCCTAAAATCGATCCTTATTTCTCATGCCACAAACTTCACGTTGATCCCACATATTTGTTGATCAAATAAAAGGCTCACCGAACTATACAAAGAAAGCAAAGGAAATGGAAACAGAGGTAGGAAATATTCTAGAGGCAAGATCCATCAACGAAGTTCAATTCCCAAAATTGCTCTCAAATACAATGGTGGTAAAATAAGAGTAATGATAACTAGAGTTTGTGCATGGCTTCACTGATCTCAATAATGCATGCCCCAAAGATAGTTTTCATTTTGCCTAAGATCATCACCTGGTTGATGCCATAGCCAAACATGAATGGATGATTTTTCTAGGTGCATACTCAGGGTGTCATTCGATCCCCTTGTTCTTCCTTGACCAAGATAAACTTTATTCATAACCACATAATTCTTGTATTGTGACAACGTTATGCCTTTTGGACTCAAAAATGTTGGAAACGCGTACCCAATATTGGTAAAAAGCATGTTCAAGCAATAATTAGGAGCAAAAATGGAAGTATACATTGAAGACGGGCTTATTAAGATCAAGATCAAAGATAACCATCTAAAGGATTTCTCGAACACTTTTCAAATCCTCAAGCACTGCCAAATGAAGCTCAAAATGGCCAAATGCTCCTTTGAAATTCAATCCAAAAAGTTCCTAGGGTACCTAGTCAGTAAGAGAGGTATTGAGTCCAACCTCGTACTGATAGTTGTGATTAACAATGTTCTGCCCTGGAAGATGTTGCATGACATTCAATAGTTAATAGGGACGTTAGAAGCCTTTAACCGTTTCATCTAAAAGGCTTTTGAACGATGTCAACCTTTTTTTCAGCTATTGAAGAAGCAAAAATGTCCCACCTGGAATGAGGAATGCTCAAAGTTCCTTGAGGAAATCAAAACCTACCTGAGAAAACCTCCTCTGTTGACTATTTTAGATCCAAGAGATCCTATTTATCTCTACCTAGTAGTCTCAACCCATGCAGTCAGTTCGGCCTTGGTTTGCGAGAAGTGGGACGTCAATCCCCCATTTACTACGTCATAAAAATAATCTTGGAGACCGAGAAATGATACCGTCCACTTGAAAAATTGTCATATTCCTTGGTCTCCGCATCGTGCAGGTTAAAGCGCAACTTTGAAGCTCACTCAATCATAGTTATCACTTCTTTCCCCTCAAAGTCATTCTTCGGAATGCCGAAATATCTAGACAGATGTCCAAATGGTCGGTAGAACTTGGGAGATTTGATGGTCGGTAGAACATGGGAGATTTGATGGTCGGTAGAACATGGGAGATTTGATATGAAAAATTTGTTACTTAGGTGTTTAATATAAGATTAAACTATTGAAGTAACTCCGAACTATTTTTTGAGGAAACTCTTTTCTTGAAAACAAAACAGATTAACACAAGATGTGTTTAATAAAACATGCACGAGATCTGTTCAAGATTAGTTAACTAGTTTTGAAAAATAAAATTGAAATGTTTAAATCATCACACCAGCAATAATGAGATGAGGACATGTAGAAAGATTAAGGACAAGGCATTTTTAACGTGGTAAAACCTCACCTAACTGAGGAAATGTCCACGATGACTTCTAAGTCACAAACCAAAAATCCACTAAAACAAAATATACAAGTTACAAACTATTTAACACACATACACACAAAACAGTCCTATACAAGTTTAGAAATGTACCCATTGGTTTGATTCTAACTTCTCTGCAGGTCTAATGTTGATGTGGCTTTCCCAGTTTGCTAACTTCTAAACTTTGTTCCAGTCTTTACGTCGACTATTTAAGATTCAAGATCTTCTAACCAACACTTATGTGTTGTAGTGTGATAAGTGTTTGTAATGGTGGTATCACACATGCATGCACACACACACACACTTATTTTATACAAACAGTCCTATCAAATTACAGATCAGATCTATATGCTGTGATTTTCAGTTTCTCTCTTCTTAGGAAACAAAAGAACTTTGTTTGACCTTTTAATTAATCCTGAAATCCAAGCTTACCTTGCTCGTAAGACTGCCAAGGTCATATCCAATTTTAGAGGGTTTTGAAAATAATTTTGAAATTGGAAACCACCAATTGCGATTCCAACTAAGACAGACGTCTTGTTTCAAAAGAACTAGAAACAGAAAATAATTTTGTTGCTTCTAGAGTTGTAAAAAACATTTAATAAAATAATCAACAAAGTGATTTCCCAAGATGAGAAACTAAATATGCAGATCTAAGTGTAATATAACACAAAATGACCAGATCTATAATTTCTATAAAAAATAAATACAGATCTAACCTAAATGTTTAAGTTGGACACAAGATCTCAAACTCAAGAGGATAACCCAAGAATAGGATTTCAAACCAACTCATAAACAATCTCTCAAACACTCAGGTTTGGTTTTGATTAAAATTGACTTTGGAAAATATGAGTTTAGGGTTTGAAACAGAGTTAGGACGATTTAGGGTTTCTTTCTCTCTCTGGTTTATCTCTCTTCCCCCTCTTCTCTCTCTTTAGAAGAAATGCCAAAAGTCTTCTAAAGGCTGAGGGTAAGCGTCCTTTTATAGGGAGCAAGGAAGGATCGATATGGTCTGTTCAAAACCAAGGGCTGAGATGAGGTCAAGGGCTTTTGACCTTGATCCAACGGTTTAAGAACAGCGATGGATTAAACGTCTTCTGATTGGCCTAGAGAGGTTCACAGGGATTGGGCTCAAACGCATGCAAAGCCTTGATAACAAAGATCCAAGGGCTGAGATTGGACAAGGGTTATGTGTCTACAAACAAACACAAATCAGGTCGTTATAAGTCTGGCAAGTGTAAGGCTATGATCAATCCTCACACGCGCATTTTAAACTTAATTACATAGGCACCCTCAATTCTCAAGCGCTTTAGGATCCTACCCAAACTAACTTCCAGGTATGAAAACATAAAACTAGGAATTACACAATACCCCAAAAGCTTTTTAATCCATATTTTAATTTTCAAAAAATCATTTAAAAACTATTAAAAAATTCCCAAAAATTATTAAAACCAATTTTAAATAGGATTAAACACACACAACTCTCACGCAAAAATTTTATGAAATATAAAAGGGATGAATGCAATCCTAATGTGTGTGGATGATTGAGAATATACCTTTAATCAATCAACCAAGAGGAATAAGGAGTAAAGTCTGAGGCTTTTTGGAATCTAGTGAATGGACTCAATTTTGTCACTATTTCCAAACTAGATGAGAACTTATACAATGTAGACTCAAGTGAGTCAAGAGTATAAGGTTCTTCAATCTCCCCCTTTGAAAATATGAGACAAAATCTCTTGTGAGTCATATAGGAATCGTAGGGCTACAAAGAAATAAGGAAAAACCTATTCCTATACAAAAATTCTATCTACCCATTTCCTAGAAAAAGAAAATTACACAACTCAAGTAATTACAAGACAATACCCTAATAACATCTGTTGAATAAAAATGTACAGAATCCTGCAAATAAATACTAAGATCAAGCTTATTAGAAATATATAAAAATTGAACTCATAAGACTCAAATTACTCCCCCATTTTGCCTCAAATAGACAAAGGGAATAATACTTAAGTCATAGGAGCTTATTCAGCACAAACCATTCCTATCGATTTTCGCAAAGCAAGAAATCTATTGTAATCCAAAGGTTTGGTAAACATATCTGCGAGTTGCAAATCAGTAGGAAGATAATTAATTTTCAATTCCTTAGTCTCAATTAATTCGCGTATAAAATGATGTCTAATTTTTATATGTTTTGTTCGCGAGTATTGAACAGGATTTTTAGAGATATTGATCGCACTTTGATTATCACAATAGAGATGTAGTTGATCTTCTTAAATACCATAGTCATTTAGCAATTGTTTAAGCCAAAGTAATTGAGCACATCAACTACCATCAGCCATTTATTCAGATTCAGCTATTGGTAAAGAAGTGCAGTTTTGTTTCTTACTACTCCATCCTACAAGATTGTTACCAATATAGTAACACGCTCCTGATGTGCTTTTACTATCATCAGTACACCCTGCCCAATCGGCATCAGCATAACCTATTATAGTACTAGGAGTATCATTGGTGTACCAAAGTCCTAAATTCAAGTGCCTTTTATGTATTTTATGATTCTTTTAACACAAACAAAATGGCTATCTTTAGGATTATTTTGATAACGGGCACACACACAAACTGCATACATAATATCAGGACGCGAGGAAGTAAGGTATATCAAGGTTCCTATCATACTACAATATAGAGTTGGATCTATGGATTTACCACTCTCATCCTTAGATAATTTTACCGTAGTACTCATGGGAGTTTTAGTATCTTTTGCACTCTCAAGATCGAATTTTTTGACAATCTCTAAAGAATATTTAGATTACGAAACAAATAAACCTTCTGAAATATGTTTGACTTGAAGACCCAGAAAAAATTATAACTCCCCCATAAGAGACATTTGAAATTCTCTATGCATAATTTCAGAAACAGATTTAACTTCTGAGGGGGAAGTGGATCCAAAAATGATATCATCGACATAGACTTGAGCTATAATGATGCCTTTGTCAAAATATTTCACAAATAGGGTTTGATCATTTCCATCTCTCTTAAAACCTTTATCTAAGAGAAAATTGGAAAGGCGCTCATACCAGGCTCTTAGAGCTTATTTTAGGCCATACAAAGCCTTTTTAAGACGATAAACATGGTTGGGAAACTAAAGGTCAATAAATTCTTTGAGTTGTTCAACATAGGTCTCTTCAGTCAATATGCCATTAAAGAGGGCCGATTTGACATCCATTTGGTAAAGCGTAAAATGTAAGTAACAAGTTATTGCAAATAGAAGACGAACAGATTCTAAGCGAGTAACAGGGGAAAATGTCTTGTTAAAATCTATTCCTTCAATTTAAGAGTATCCTTGAGCAACTAATCTAGCTTTTTCTCTAATGATTATTCCACTTTCATCATATTTATTTTTAAATATCCAACGTGTGACAATAACCTTTTTGTGATCAGGCCTAGGTACAAGACACCAAACATCATGAATGACAAATTAAAGAAGTTCTTCCAGCATGGCAGAAATCCAATGAGGGTCATTCAATGCCTCATTTACATTCTTTGGTTCCACAAGGGAAACAAAACATGCGTAATGAGCATAGTTTCTTAATTGAGATCTTGTACGTACTAGCTCACTAGGGTTACCAACAACGTTATCTATGGGATGATCTTTAGAAACCCAGTTAGGTACTTCAAATGTCTCAACTGGTAAAGAATCATTTATTTCTGGAGAGTCATTTTCTAACACATTTTTAGAATCTTCCATAATAGTTGGTTCTCCAGTCTTACTTTCAACAGTAGCATCACTCATAATTACATTTATGGATTCCATTAAGGTTTTAGTGCAAAGATTATAGACATTGTACGCTCTACTATCAGGAGAATATCCTACAAAGATAGATTTATCTCCATGAGTCTCGAATTTGGATAAGTGTTCTCTATCTTTGCAGATATAACACGTACTACCAAAGGTTCTAAGGTATTTAAGATTGGGATTTTTCCCATACCAAAGTTCATAAGGAGTTTGTTTAGAATTCTTCCTAAGATAGGCCCTATTGATAATGTGACAAGCAGTACGAATAGATTCTACCCAAAAATACTTAGGTAAGCACTTGGCATGAATCATAACACATGCCATATCTTGAAGAGTGCGATTCTTTCTCTCTGCAATTCCATTTTGTTGAGGAGTCTTAGGAGCACTAAACTCATGTTTGTAACCATTGTAGTCACAATATTCTATAATTCCAGTATCTATAAATTCTCCACCTCTATCACTACGAATTCTATTTACCTGAGTTTCCTTCTCATTTTCAATCCGAAGAAGAATTTTTAAAAAAGTTTGGAAAGTATCAGACTTTTGTTTTAAGAAGGCCACCCAAGTAAATCTGGTGAAGTCATCAACCATAACAAGAATGTAATTGTGTCCACAGAGACTAACAGTTCCAGAAGGACCCATTAGGTCTATATGGATGAGCTCTAAGGGTTTAGAGGTAAGGATATATTTAACTTTCTTATGAAGTTCCTTAATAATTTTTCCTTCCTGACAGGAACCACAGACAATGTTAGAGATAGGTTTGATTTTTAAAATTCCTCTAACTATTTCTTGTGAAGACAATCTACTAAGGTTATCGTAATTTATGTGACCCATCCTATTATACCATATTTCATTTTCATCCATTCTGGCAATGTTACAGACCTCAGTACTAGCCTGCACAGTATAACAATTGTCAAGTGTCCTGAATCATGTAAGAATGCACTCACCTTTTTCGTTTAAAATTTTGCAATTTTTCTTTGAAAAGGTGACAGTATGATTTGAGTCACAAAATTGCGAGATACTAAGTAGATTAACCTTAAGACCTTTTACTAGAGGAACATTTTCAAGAACAGGCATTCCTTCTTCTTGGAGTGTTCCTTTACCAATGATTTGAGATGGTACACCATCACCCAAAATGACTTTTCCTCCAGCAAAATTGGTTTTGTTCAAAAGTTTGGTATCATCCCCAGTCATGTGCTTTGAACATCCAAAATCTAAATACCATCCAGAAGTGGTGTGTTCAGATTTTAAAGTAGTAATTACAATGTTACACTTCATCTTGGGCAATAGCTCATTTTTCTAACCCAAATAGCTCCTGTTTTTATTTTGCGCATATTTGCTCTCATTTGATAAAATTTGCGAGCATTAGATTTTGTTGAAAAATGTTTTGCCCATGAGTTTGAATTTGATGAAAAATATGAGCATTTGGTTTAGGAAAGTGCCTTGTTATCCTTCTTGGAAATGATCTTTTAGGTTTGGTCTTTCTCTTTCTATAGTTAGAGTTTTTGTCAGGTTGTCTAGGTAGGGCATAATTGTTACGGCTTCTCCTATAGTAGTTAAAGTTCTGGTATAGAGAAGTGTTACAGACAGGTTTTACTAAACGTCTAGAGTAGCAACCTTCAAAATAATGACCATATATATCACAGTAGGAGCAATATAGATTGCTTGATGAGGGTATCTCCTTTGGAAATTCTCTAAACATAGGTTTCATGGAATTTTGATGTTGAACCTTATTCCTAGGTAGTACAGTTTGAAAAGCAGAATCATTCTTCCTAATCTAAGGGCAGATGTATTTAGCCTTAGGTAGACTTTCACACTTAGAATTACTTGATTCCCCAATATCAAACTTTTATTGTTTTTTATCAAACTCATTTTTTAGGGAATGAAAATCTGGGCAAGTTTCTATAGGTCTTTTGCCTCCTGACACAAACTTGATTGTTTCAAAGTTTTTAGTTTGTACCCTTAAATTAGGACAAAACCCTATTCCAGTTCGATCATCAGAATTGGTTTTTGAATCAGCAATAAAACCATCAAAATAGTTGGAATTATTTTCAAATTTTGCAATTTTTTTAAAACAGTTGTCTTCTTTTCTTTAGATTGTTCCAATTCTAATAATGTCCCTTTATATTTTTTTTCTCCATAGTTTCATTTGTTTCAATAAAATCTTTCAATTTTTTATCAAAAATTTTGACTTCATTCTCATGAGTTAGACATTGGGTAGTATACTCTTCAGCATTAAGTTTAACCATTAGACTTAGGTCTCCTAGTTTCTTAGTGAGGTCTTTCACAGTCTTCTCTAGTCTAGAGCTTTTCTTGAGATTTTTCGCATAAAGTGTGTGAATATTAGGGAGGTCTTCAGTGTCCGAATCACTAAGTGTAGTGTGTGAAGTGACCCCTAAAGATTCATTTCTTGAACTCACACACATTAACATCGTCATTATCGCTTTCCCTTCGACTCACACACCCCGCTGTAGAACTAGCATTGTTCTCATAAACTAAAGCGTCTAAACCAGTAGCAGCATAATTCATAACAGCAAAGGTAGAGCTACTAACATCATTCTCATACATAGGCAAATGCATATCATCATTATAGATTATCTTGGCAAATAAGGACATGCAAGGATCAAAGACATCAGATGATTCAGGTTCCTCATTTTCAGAATCATTTGAATAATCCCATATTTTGCAAATGTTGGCCCTACTATGTTTATTGGTTGTGTTCAGTTTTACTCTACAGTCTTGTGCTATATGACCCAATTTTCCACATCTAAAACATTAAACATTCTTGAATTCTTTGTTAGTTCTTGTATGAATGTCCTTGTTATGTTTGTCTTGACCTTTCTCATGAGGTTTGTGATTAGACTGAGTTGGATAATTTGCCTTGCCTTATCTATTTGCCATTTTATTTCTAAATTAAACAATTTTGTTAAACTATTTTGACATCAAGGAAAATTGATTATCCAAACAATCTATATCACATTCCTCATTAGAGTCATCATTGGAAATAGTAAGCTCAGGTTTCATCATCTTAGAAGAAAAACTCAAGTTGGAACTAGTTTGTTTCCTATGGGACTGGGCTAATTATTTCTTAAATTCTAATTCCATTTCCACAGTTCTCAGTTTACTACTGAGTAATTCAGGAGTGAGATTTTGGTCACTCATTTCCTCAATAGCATATCTTTTGTTATCAAATTTCTATGGTAATGATCTTAGAATTTTAGAGATAATTTCATGTCTATCATAAGTTATCCCATTAGCATGAAATTTGGTCAAAATGTCAGTCAAGTTCATGTAAAAGTCATCAAAAGATTTAGAGTCTGACATAATTAAAGAGTTATACTGCTAGACAAGCATATGTGTTTTAGCAGCTTTAACTCTAGTGTCACCTTCATGTGCAGTAATCAGTGTATCCCAAACTTCCTTAGAAGTGGCACAAGCTGAGATCCTTTTGAATTCATGTTCATTTATAGACATAAAAATGGCATTCTTTCCTTTGTTATTGTTTCGAGAAACTTTCTTCTCTTCTTGAGTGAATTCACTTAACACTTTCTTAATCCTCTCATTACTTCCTTCAGTGGCTGGTTTTGTAGGATAAGTATATCCATTTTCATCAATATCCCAGACATCATCTCCCAAAGTTCCTTGTATTAAAGCAACCATCATTACTTTCCATAAAGCGAAGTTGTTTCCATCAAAAAGAGGAGGTATGTTCAAGTTACCAAATCATTCATTTTTCTCGTCCATTGTTTTATTTTCAGAAAACAATTTCGGAAACATAAGATCTTTCAAAAATAAATTTCCAAAGCTCTGATACCAATTGAAAAAGCTGTTACTTAGGCCGTTTAATATAAGATTAAACTATTGAAGTAACTCCAAACTATTTTTGAGGAAACTCTTTTCTTGAAAACAAAAAAGATTAACATAAGATGTGTTTAATAAAACATGCACGAGATCTGTTCAAGATTAGTTAACTAGTTTTGAAAAACAGAACTGAAATGTTTAAATCAGCACACCAGTAAGAATGAGATGAGGACATGTAGAAAGATTAACGACAAGGCATTTTTAATGTGGTAAAACCTCACCCAACTGAGGAAACATCCACGGTGACTTCTAAGTCACAAACCAAAAATCAACTAAAACGAAATATACAAGTTACAAACTATTTAACACATATACACACAAAACAGTCCTAT
The DNA here is from genome assembly GCA_949130495.1 of Sambucus nigra. Lineage (NCBI taxonomy): Eukaryota > Viridiplantae > Streptophyta > Magnoliopsida > Dipsacales > Adoxaceae > Sambucus > Sambucus nigra. Next base: position 637,896,397 of record OX422207.1, on the reverse strand, counting down.
ACAAGTTTAGAAATGTACCCACTAGTTTTATTCTAACTTCTCTGCAAGTCTGATGTTAATGTGGCTTTCCCAGTTTGCTAACTTCTCCACTTTGTTCCAGTCTTTACGTCGACTCTTGAAGATTCAAGATCTTATAACCAACACTTCTGTGTTGTAGTGTGATAAGTGTCTGTGATGGTGGTATAACATGTAATACCCCGTACTTTTAACTATATTTATTTTTAGGATTAATTAATTAAATTGCGTATTAATTGGAAATTAATCTGGGTTATAAATACTAATGAGATGCGAATTGGTATTTGATTATGTTCATATATGATTATATATGTATTTGGTATTATAAAATTTGTCGTGAGATTTATATACGGCATTTTAGAAATTGTGTTGAGACGCGTGGGACCGCCGCGTCACGGTATAATATTTTGATAATAAAAAGTGAATTTAAAATATATAATCCGTATGGTCGTTTTGAGTGCGCCAACGCGTCCGGAAGGGTCGAGATAGTCAGAAATCACTAGCCGGGGGTATAGTTTGGGTTCCGGGGTATTTTTAGGCCATACCGGCAACTTAAAGGGTATTTTGGTAATTTTACATTTTGAGGAATTAAAAGTGACGAAAATTGGTTAATTAAATCTGATGTGGATATTGACCCACTAAGCCCATAACCAACCCATATTAACCCTTTAAGCTACGGAGGCTAACATTAGGTTTACAATCTTCCCCAAATCAAACCCTAGCCACCTTAAGCCACCATTGGAGAAGGAGCTTAGAGAGAGAGGAAACTCTGCAGAATCTTCACCAAACCTACACCAAAATCAGAAATCAAACCAAGGAAAGTGTTTTAATCATATTTAAATTCGTAGAATGTTTCCCCCATGTTAGAAAATTGATAAATTACAACTGTTCTTGAAAGATAATGAAAACCCATGTAGTTTGAAGTTTAGAACTTGAAAATTGTGAAGAGAATTGCATGTAGTATGATAGGTAGATGATTTCCCTTATATTAATTGTGATTTGAAGGAATTAAAAACGAAATAAATTCTGGGATTTGATGATGATATAAACCTAGGGTTCATGTTCTAGAGAAATTGGGAAAAGTGTAGAGATTTGTAAATTTAGTTGATGTTATGATGATTCAATCCTTGAAAACATGTTAGGAGATGATGTAAATATGTTTAGGATGAATTAGAGACCCTAAAACGTTATTGGGATGAACCTTGGAAGAGATTAGAAGTGATAAAAATGGTGAAAAACGAATTGAGGAAAATCTGGGCCGAATCTGGTAGCTCGTTAGAAGCAGTCCCCAGGTCGTTCGAACGAGCTTCTAACGAGTTGACCAGTCGTTGCTAACGAGTAGGAATTTCGTACGATATCTCGTTCGAACGAGATATTGTTAGAAGGGACAGTTCATTCGAACGAACTGGATCTCGTTCGAACAGTCTCGTTCGAACGAGACTTCTAACGAGCTAACAGTCCAAACTCGTTCTAACACTCGTTCGAACGAGACTTCTAACGAGTTGACAGTTTGGTCCTTTTTGGACTGTTTCAATTTTTGGAGACCCGTAAACTTGTTCGAGGATATAGATAGCATTTCTTTGATGATATAGTGATAGACTTGGGACATTTGGGTATTTATGAGGAGGAATTTACATATGAGAGTTGTGTTACATGTACGGTTTGGGTTGAGACGTGAGTGTTTACTACGAAGTGAGAAATTATAGCGCGTATAATTACAAACCGGAATAGTATAGATTGTGATAAATATAGTTAGTGCGAGAATGCGATACGTACTACGATTAAAATACGGTATTACTAAGATGTGTGTTTACTTAGAATATGGATTGTGTGTATTACATACCTACCATACTTGCTATCACGGGAGGTTGCGTTCGCTTAGGACCCTCTAATCCTTGTGTGCCTACGGGGGGGATATAGACTGGTACCTCGATGAACATAGGTCATAGAAAGACTTATTGTGATATTAATAAGTCCGCTGATAATGGGAGCGTAGGTATGTGCGTGACCCATGTGATGGTGACTGTGTTCGCCTCCATTATTTGTGATGTTGTTATCGGTAAACTATTCCTGAGAGATTCGGAATATGTAATCCTTATGTACGTGATGTACCGGGATGGATAGCAGAGTATGTGTGCACCACAGCTTAGTTCGCGGGGTGCTTATATTGTATATTTACGATGTGATAATATACATTTAAATTAATGGGAATCCTCATGTTAATGTTGTATATATATTACGGTGTTGTTTCGAGAAATATAACGAGTTAACTGATAGTTATATATATTGCATATTGAGTATCTGAGTTTACGTTAAATCCCTATATAATTACGATCGTTATATGTTAATGGAACCAAGTAATATGGGTAGGACCGTTTGGCAGTTTAGCTAGTTATGTTGTCACTTAGCTAGTAGTATGGGTCGTTATAGATAGGTACTTACGTTAGGAGTGCACAGTTAGACGAGAGGTGAGAATATCATGCGAGTGTACGTCCTAACATGTACTTTGCATTTAATGTTTTAAATGTTTTTAAAGCACTTGCAGGTTTTTAAAATATAACTCCACATTCGGGCTCTGACCCGTTTGCTTTTCAAATCTCTTTTTCTTTGTAAAACCATTTTAGGTGCCCAGCCACAAGGACACCAAGCATAGGATACTCATTCAGGTGACGAGCTGTAGCTGCTTGTGGAAGCTACAGGGATTTGCATGTAGACGCTTCTATCTTTTGGATTCTAGAGTCACCATCTGTCAGTTGTAGGGCATGTTGCCCATTTCTTTAGAGACATCTTTTACATTTCAGTTTTCAGACTTTAGCATGTATTGTTCAGTTTATTTATTTCAGTTATGGGATTGTAGTGAGGAGTTTTTCCTCCAGACTTTATTTACTCTTTTGTGATGGTTATTCGTTTTACTTCAGTATGGTGAATGGTGTTATTTATTTCTTCATTTCACTTGTTGCATGTTAATCGGACTTTAAATAAAATTTCGCACTTACTTTTTAAATACTAGGTGGTTAGTAATCTTTAAAATGTTTTCGACAGTGATGCTATTAACTGAGCCAACTTGGCATTTTGAATTAATTTAATAAAGGAGTAGCTACCCGGTATTTAATTAGTCGGGGTGTCACATAACACATGCATGCACACACACACACACTTATTTTATACAAACCGTCCTATCAAATTACAGATCAGATCTATATACTGTGATTTTCAGTTTCTCTCTTCTTAGGAAACAAAAGAACTTTGTTTGACCTTTTAATTAATCCTGAAATCCAAGCTTACCTTGCTCGTAAGACTGCCAAGGTCATATCCAATTTCAGAGGGTTTTGAAAATAATTTTGAAATTGGAAACCACCAATTGCGATTCCAACTAAGACAGACGTCTTGTTTCAAAACAACTAGAAACATAAAATAATTTTGTTGATTTTAGAGTTGCAAAAAACATTTAATAAAATAATCAACAAAGTGATTTCTCAAGATGAGAAACTAAATATGCAGATCTAAGTGTAATTTAACATAAAATGACCTGATCTATAATTTCTATAAAAAATAAATACAGATATAACCTAAATGTTTAAGTTGACACAAGATCTCAAACTCAAGAGGATAAACCACGAACAGGATTTCAAACCAACTCACAAACAATCTCTCACACACTCAGGTTTGGTTTTGATTAAAACTGACTTTGGAAAATATGAGTTTAGGGTTTGAAACAGGGTTAGGATGATTTAGGGTTTCTTTCTCTCTCTAGTTTCTCTCTCTTCTCACTTTTCTCTCTCTTCTCTCTCTTTAGACGAAATTCCAAAAGTCATCTAAAAGCTGAGGGTAAGCCTCCTTCTATAGGGAGCAAGGAAGGATCGAGAAGGTCTGTTCAAAATAAAGGGCTGAGATGAGGTCAAGGGATTTTGACCTTGATCCAACGGTTTAAGAACAACGGAGGATTAAACGTCTTCTGATTGGTCTAGAGAGGTTCACAGTGATTGGGCTCAAACGCATGCAGAGCGTTGATAACAAAGATCCAAGGGATAAGATTGGACAAGGGTTATATGTCTACAAACAAACACAAATCAGGCTGTTATAAGTATGACAGGTGTAAGGCTAAGATCAATCCACACACGTGCGTTTTAAACTTAATTACACAGGCACCCTCAATTCTCAAGCACTTTCGGATCCTACCCAAACCAACTTCCAGGTATGAAAACATAAAGCCAGGAATTACATAATACCCCAAAAGCTTTTTAATCCATATTTTAATTTCCAAAAAATCATTTAAAAATTATTAAAAAATTCCCTAAAATTATTGAAACCAATTTTAAATGAGATTAAACACACACAACTCTCACACAAACATTTTATGCAATATACAAGGGATGAATGCAATCCTAATGTGTGTGGATGATTGAGAATTTACCTTTAATCAATCAATCAAGAGGAATAACGAGTAGAGTCTGAGGCTTTTTGGAATCTAGGGAATAGACTCAATTTTGTCACTATTTCCAAACTAGATGAGCACTTACACAATGTTGACTCAAGTGAGTCAAGAGTATAAGATTCTTCATGATATACACTATCGACCAGGAATGACAATTAAGGGTCAAGTATTAGAAGATTTTACAATCGAATTTATTGGAGGAAAGGAGCCCAGTGATCATGATGTACTCAATCAATTAAGAATCCAGGATATCGACCAGTCAAAAAAGTGGATACTTTACGTGGATGACACATTCAACTTGAAAGGGGCAGGCGTAGGAATTTTCCTTATTTCCCCCAAAAAAATGCCATGATCAAGTTGGCAATCAAACTTAGCTTTGAAGCTTGTAACAACAGGGTTGAGTACGAAGACCTCATTGCTAGACTATGCATAGCTTACTCACTGTAGGAAATCCATCTTAATATATACTATGATTCGAAGATGATATCCAATCAAGTAACAGGAGATTTTAATGCCAAAAATGAACGAATGGTGGCACACCTCCAGATTTCCCATGAATTAATGGTCAGATTTGAGGAAGTCCACATTCAACAGTTCCCCTGGGGGTATAATAGCCATGTTGATGCATTAGGATCTTGGGATCAGGAATGGACTCTGATCTTAAAAGAACTATTGAAGAAAAATTCCACGCCAAGCCCAGTATCACAAAGCTTATTGTCACCTAATAGATCCTGTCATGTTGAAAACTCCTAGTTGGATGGTTGAATACGTACAGTTTTACCTATACCCGATAAGAAGAAAGACCGCCAGGTCAAGGTAAAATACCCATGGTTTTACCTATCGCTCAAATTAAAACTCTACAAAATCTCTTTCACCGGTACCTACCTCCAGCGCGTGCATCCAAGTGACGTCGGCCAAATTCTGAATGAACTTCATGATGGAATTTACGATAGCTATGCAGGAGGAACTACACCAAATCTGTCTAATTTTCACGGTCATTGACCTTGACAAGTTGGACTTGTCAAGGTCAATGATCGTGATAATTCTGTGGGTGATAAATTTTTTTATCACGGACTTGTGATGAATATTGACCGTGACAAGTTCGTTAGAATTGTCATCCCTGGATTTACAAGGAGACTTTGACCTTCATCGAGCTCCCTCATTATTCCGCCGATCAACAAACTGTGACACCACGACTAATCAAATACCGGGTAGCTACTCATTTATCTCATTAATACATAATATCAAGTTGGTTCAAATCTAGCATCATTGTCGAAAATATTTTACACAATTACTAGCCACCTAATATTTAAAAAGTGAGTTGTCAAATTATTATTAAATTAAATTAAAATGTAACCCACTTAGTTAAGCTAACCATACAACATCTACATCATAATCACAACAGAATAGTAATGGAATAAATAAAATGAGTCGGGAGTAACACTCCCCTGAATAATCCAAATACAGAATAATCCCCAATACAAAAGTATGAATAAATAGAAAAATCCAAAACTGAAATAAATCTGAAAGTTTGAGAATGCTATCTCTAAATGGAAATGGGTGACATGACCTAACAAATGAATAACCCTGAATAGAATCAAGTCCAGAATGTGGAGGCATCTAATACCGAGAACCTGTGACTTCCACAGCAGCTACAACACGTCAATGTAATGGAACTCCTATGCTTGGCATCCCTGTGGCTGGGAACTTAAAAGGTTTTTACAAAATAGATTTGGAAGCAAACGGGTCAGAGCCCGAGGTGAAAACAGTTTAAAAATATCACAAGTGTTTAACTGCAATAAATATTAAATACTATATACATGTTAGTTACGTGCTCTCGCATGAGTTCCTCACCCCTCAACTAATTTCCACACCTAACGTATACCCTTAACCCATCATAGTTATGCTGCTATCTAACTAGTCTGTACCACTTCTTGTCTTCACATTAAAATATAGGGGTCTATTCGTATCATCCTAATATATTCTGTGTATAACTCACCTTTACATTAATCATATTATTACATTAATTACGATATGGATTCTCACATTTTTACTCCCATTCAAATATATCAATTATTCGCATTCACAATTAAACAGTAATCCAGTTACAAATACAAGTATATATTCTCAACTTATATATATACAAATATGGCTCCCCTAGGTTAAGCTTCGATGCACGCATACTCTGCTATCGAATCCCGATACATCACGTGCATAAGGACTACACTTTTCGAATCAATCGGGAACCGTTTCAATAGACAAAATCACACATATTGGAGGCGAACATAATTCACATACCCATGGGTTACGCACATACCTACGCTCCCATTGTCAGCTGACTTATCAACTCACAAATAAGTCATTAACAGTCCTATGTCCTTAAGGTACCAATCTAAATCCCCCGTAGACACACAAAGATCATATGGTCCTTCTTCGAAATCCAACCTCCCGTGAGAGAAAGTATTGTAGGTATGTCATACACATAAGAAATCCATACACTAGGCATTCACACAACCTAAGTAGTCATATATCAATATAGGTATTCACACGTTCCATTTTATAAGTCTCATACGTAGTAAGTTTATCCCAAACATTCTACGCAATATATTTATCTTGAAAACTCTCTCATCGTATCAATTTGAGTACTGAAACTTATTCCAAAAGGTTACTAGGCTTCCTATTAGTTTCTATGGTTATCTCAGTAACTTAAAGTCTCTCCATTACTGCTCCTATCCTTACATCATCATTCATTCCCATTATAACCTTAATTCGAATGATTTCTAACCGTACCTCACTCGGTAGACCCTCGTAAGTAATAGCATTCAATTCCATAAGGTAAACCATTTTTTCGGGCATCAACTAAGACCCTATTGACCTTAACTAAGTCCCACAATACTATATTAATCACACTAAGAATCATTATAGGTTTGGGATTTATTTTAAATTTTAAAGGGGAAACTTTCAAAAATCAAGAGGGGTCGATCGATCGACATTCTTGAGTCGATCGATCGATCAAGAAAGTGTTTGCCCATAATTTCTTTAAACAGTTACGGGTTCTCCAAATCCTCCATTACAATGTCCCAAACTCCCAACTAAGTATACTACTCAATACACCAACATGTTTCCACAATATCTAACATTTTAGAATCATTAAACCATCATGAATGTCTAGTTTCTTGGATCAAAAGTCATAAATATTCCTCTAAACGTAGTTCTTCCAAATTTCTTCAAGAACATCAAATTTCACAACATTAATTCTTGGATTTGTACACATGGATTAATATTTCATACTCTCTACATACCAGAAGTTCATCTACATGCAAAACTACCCATATTCAAGATTAAATTCTCCGATTCATGAGATTAATAATATTTCTAGTTTAATTTCTAATTATAAACTATCATGGGTATTATATGTAATGAATCATTGAAAGTTAAATCACTTTCCTCTGTTTAGATGTTCTGATCCTTTGATGATGATAAAGGTTGGTTCTCCTTTTCTTTTCGGTCAAAAATCCAGCGATAGTGGTGGTGTGTGGTGGTTATGGCCATGGAAACCCTTGGAACTTCTCCTATCCATTCACGTTGCCCACTCTTTGGTTTTAACAGGTAATGGCCCTAGTGTCCCTAAGGTTGGCTGATAAATAACACCTAATTTTCATAGGTCACTATTCAATAAAATTTAAAATGATTAAAATACCCTCCCGAGTTGTCGGTTAGGCCTAAAAATGCCTTGGGACCCAAACTAAACCCCCGGCTAGTGTTTTCTGACTATTTCGATCCTTTCGTACATGTTGACGCACTCAAAATGACCATACAAATGATAAAAATATAATTTACTTATAAATTCATTTAAATTGATTCCTGACGCGACTGACACGCGCGTCCCAACTTAATTTCCGAATTGTCGTATTTATTACTCGCGAAAATATCAATAAATTCAATAATCATATATTACCATATTCACTTGGTAATATTCAACATTATTATCATAATCAAATACCAACTCTCGTCTCACTAGTATTTAAATTCGAATTAATTTCTAATTAATTATCCCATTTAATTTAATTAATCCCATTAAATAAAATCAATAAAATTACGGGGTATTACATACTTACCCTTAATAACAGAATTTCGTCCAGAAATTTGGAAATAAAATATACTTGGCAAAAATAACTCTAGATAACGCCCGCGCATCTCATCCTCGCACTCCCAGGTAGACTCATCGGCATTATGATGCCGCCACTGAACACGCACTAACGGTACTAACTTTGACCTCAATTTCCTCTCGCTACGGTCTAGGATAGAAACTGTACCATCCTCGTAGGAACTATCAGGCTGTATATCAATCTCCTCTAAAGCAATGTGAGTATGGGCCAATTCATCGTGAAGAAATCATCTCAATAAGGAAATGTGAAACACGTCATGGATCCTATGCAAGTGTTCCCGTAACCCAAGCATATACGTAACTGGCCTAATCCGCTCGATGATAGGAAATGGTCCCACATATCTAGGTGCCAAATTCCCCTTCTTACCAAAATGCATAATCCCCTTCATAGAGACACTCGAAGAACCACTTGGTCCCCCACATTGAACTCTAGGAAGAACCTCTTTGCATCAGTGTAACTTTTATGTTGGTCTTGATCAACCCGAATATGCATCCGTATCATCTCTCTTCTCGCCGAAGTATCCTGAATCATCTCTGGCCCAAGTAGCTTGTTGTCCCCCACCTCTATCCAACATGCTAGGGAATGACAAGGCCTACCATACAATGCCTCAAATGGAACCATACCAATAGTGAACTGGTAGGAGTTATGACAGGCAAAATCCACCAGTGGAAGATACTGCTCCCAACCACCGCCAAAGTCGAGGATGCACATACGCAACATGTCCTCCAACATTTGATTCGTCCGCTCGATCTGCCCATCTATTTGTGGGTGATATGTTGTACTCAACCGCAACTCCATACCCATGGCTTCCTTGAAACTCTCCTAAAATCGTGACACAAATATCTTGTCCCTGTCAGACACAATATTGAGAGGCACCCCATGGAGTCTCACTATCTCAGCTATGAATATCTGGGTGTACTGTCCCGTAGTATAGTCTGTTCGTGCTAGCAAAAAGTGAGCAACCTTGGTTAGAATCTTTATTCCGGTCTATAATCCCTTTTTTCTTCGAGTGTAATTATTTTACTTTTTTAGTGTAATTGTTTTACTTCTTGAGTCGGTCTATAATCCCTTTTTTCCTCGATTCCCTATTCTTACTAGAATCTTTGTTCTCCTTTTTTTAGTTTTTCTTTCACCTTTCATCCATGAGCTCCACTTAGCTGCCATTGCCTCCATTGCATTCATGATATGGATTGCCTTTGCCATTAACTCTATCCTTATCTTTGAGGGATCTTTAGTAAGTAAGTAGTATAGTTTCTCGTGGAGAAGTCCACTCATAAGGGCTATTATAGCAGTCTTCTCCTCATTATCCACAACCTCCAACTTCTCGGTGTTAAAACGAGTGATGTAGTTTCTAGTTCTTTATCCTTCCTTTTGTCTCACACTGAGCAAATGAGATACCTTTTTTACTAGTTTGGCCCCAAAGCAAAAGTTTCTAATGAATAGCTCGCCCAGTTGATTGAAGCTGGAAATTTTCCCCCAAGGAAGGCTATTGTACTAGATTTGAGGAGGACCAGTAATTGTTTCAAAGAATGCTCTGTACCTCATCTCATCGGGGACGTCATATATGTCAGTTGCTACCTGATATTGCTCGATATGAAGGACAAGGTCAGTCTTCCCATCATATTTGGATGTAACCACAAAGGCTTTAAACTTCATAGGAGTAGGGAAATCAATAATGGTTTCCACAAAAGGAGATCCTTTCACAAATCTTCTTTGTAAAGAATTACTGGCCTTAACCATTTCTCCAAGTCTATCTTCCAGTCGCTGGATAGAGCATTGGGCGGAGCATTCCCTTTAATCGGCTGGTGATTAAGTATTTCTAGACAATGCCCTGGAAACATTTATGTTCCCCCTGGGTCCCAAAAAATTGAAAGGAGAAGCTAGGCTTAGCCTCTCTAAGCCCCTCAATCTCTCGAGAGAGTAGGATTGTTCATTAAAGGACTCTGATGCCCTGAGCAATGAATTTTACCCTGGACGATAGGAAGTATCTCTAGTGGTCCTTGATTGACTGTGTCTGCTACCTTTTGGTGGTACTGGTGGCATGTTTCCACGAGTAGATAAGGCAAGTGCTCTTACTTGAAGAGTTTGGGCGAGTTGCCTTATGGTGTCCTGCATAGCCTCTTGGCCTCTAGTGAGACTGGATAGGATTTTAGTTAATTCATTTGTTGCTAGTGGAGCAGAAGGAACAAGCAAAATGCCATCATTTCTGAGGCTTAGTTCAGGAATATTAGCCATTTGAATGAATAAATGAAAACGTTTAGCAACACGTTCCCACAGACGGCACCAATCTATTGATGAAAAAGACTAGACTATATCTAATTATTTTATTATAAATAAATAACTAAATAAGAGACACACGATATTTTTAAAGTGGTTCGGCTCAAGGGAAAAGCGCACATCCACTATTGTATATTGCTTCTTGTTTGTTCAGTTATATCTCATTTCTTATCCGTTGGATATAGGAATTACAATGTATTTATAGCCCCCTAAGGGTGTACAAGAGCTGGAATATTAAAGGATGTAATGCCTTTATAATATAGGCATTTACAACAGTAAAATATCCTTAATGTATACAACTATTAGCACTTTACTATCCTTATTAGTCGGTCTTCCTGGTGTTGGTCGGGCTTCTTTTATATGTTGGTCAGCATTATACTTATTGGTCGACATTCTTGGACTCATTCTGATAAATAGGCCTTGCTGACTAGGACTAATGCCACGATGGATAACACATGTCTATTTCTTATTGATCCACGTAATAGGATAATTTTTTGTATCAACAGGTCCCATATAACTCATTAATTCTATGGAGTTCGTTGATAATCTGCCATGTGTTTAGGGGATACTGGGCAGGAAACACCTCAAAGAACTCACAAAACTCTAAGAACAGTTGATTTGTGCCCACCTTCAATAGAAGAACAGTTTTCAGGTACCGGGGCACACTCAATTTTTACCCAATAGGGAATGGATTATATCTTCCTAAACTCACCCATAGTTCTCTCATTAATAGAATAAATCATATTTTGAAAGAAAAAGTACTACTCAACAGAAATAGAGATGATCAAAAGAAACTACAAAGCACAGGACGATTGTATGAAAAATACACGTGGACAAAAAGAACTTACAGGGAAAGTGTGAAGATAGAGGCACCAAATGTACTTATTTAAATTAATGGAAGTGCATAAACGACGGTTCAGAGTTTTTGATTAAATAAAGAGAAAAATCTCAAAAGTATAATCGTGTGGAATAGAGACTAATACCATCAATGCAACTGGCAGTTCGTTTTTAAACTTTGGACCAACATACCCCTCATTTTAAACAACTAATTACACAGCATGACCCCATAAAGACCCAACACTTAGTTATCATGGGATGACCAACTATTTAGGCCAAGCAAGCATACAAAACTCTCCAGCCCATTTACACCAAAGAGTTTTGGGGGTAATTTTGTGGTGCAAACCATAACGGACCAAACCATCGTAGACCAAGTGGGCTCAACTCGAAAATGAGAAATGTATCACTCAAGTCATGATTAATGTCACAGTGTATAAGTGCGGAGAGCTCAATATCATTATTTATAATCTCAGATAACATCAATATATATTAAGAAATGAGCCAACCAACAACTAGAATAAGTTCAACATAACTCAACCACTCCTATCATTATAAATAGAACCCTCAACCCAGGGCAATGAGGCATGTGATTCTTTGTTTATGAATTATGAAGAAATAATAAAAGAGAGAAATCACCCCATGCATGCAGGTAATTGTCGAACCACGAAAAATCCTTTTATTGTGAGATTATTTTATTCCTTATTTGGTTCCAAATGTTTAGATTCATTCATTATGATTATCTGCACTCACACGTATGAACCATTTAAAAGCTACATATGTGAGGAAACTAGAAAAAAATATAGCCTTATATAATCATTTATTCCAGTATCAGTACATTTACTAGTGAACGTATAACTGTGTTCCATTCTAGAATGACTCCCACCCCCTGAGAAGAGGGTAATGGTTTGAAATTTGTTTTGAATTCTTTAAGAAGTTCAATTATCCATTCTAGATATGGATTTCTATAAATTTGGGTGTGCACCCCCGTGATATTAGTCCACATATATCATGTATCAAGTCCACAATCTTATTCATCCCAACTCTCCCAGGCAGTTACCTATTTTATGGGGCAGTTACTTAGTTTACCAAAGGAGTTGGTTACACCGAGGGTGGTGGAATTTACGAAGGCACAATATGTTGGGCTTGGTAAGGCAATGGTTGGGATACTTAAGGGATTTGGTTATCAAATATCGTAGGATTACCTAACCCCCCGAGTTCTTGTTTGAACACTGAATTATTGATAATCACATAATTCAAAGATCCTGGGAAGCCTAAGTTGACATCATTTTGATGTGTTTTGGTTTTTACTACCTCTAGGGGAGAGGTTCTCCCCATTGGATTGTTGTAACCCATTTTTTGATAAGTGTTTGCTAGTACCAAACCCTCCATTGTGTTACTAATTTCTAAACTAGTTGTATTAAGGTATCTCATCATCCTTATGTTATTTTAAAAATTGATTTCCCTATTATTTGATCTGTAGTAGACTGAATGATAAGGATTTCCTTATGTAGTTATGTTTACACCAATTTATGTTGCATACATCTGACCACTAGTTTCCATCCCATTGGTTAATGCAAACCTACTAGTCATTATGGTGAGCATGGTGTTTATATTTTGTAAATATTTCCAAAATGACTAAAAAATGAGTTTATTTGGTTGATCAATTGGACTTGAATATTTATGGGTACACCACCCACTAGTGTGTTTTGAATATTTTGGCTCTTGGAGGCAATAGAATATTTAAATCATGACTAGGAGCCATTGGTCCCAACTCTTAAGTTGTTTCAACCATTATCTGATCTGAAGTGGTAACATGTTGCCTGGTTGAGCCAAATTCATCGAAATTTTCTGTTATGCCTTCACTTTGATGTGTCCTAGCCATTTATAACCACAAGACTATAGTGCTATCCCAACGGGCATGCCATAAATATAATTAGGTTAATTTTTTACTTAGCTTATAACCACAATACTATCTTGGTGTCCCACCGGGCGTGCCATAATAATAATTGGTTAATTTTTCACTTGGCTTGGTAATCAATTATAATTGCCAGCATGCTATGTAAGATTTTTGGTCTTACCAATCAAAATTCTTAGCCTAGTGATAATATGAAGAGATTATGTTTTGTTCGATGCCTCAATTAAGAGGACTTATGCTTCCATTAGGAAAGACTTTGACATAAGTCTTAAGTTGGGATAAATAACTTGAACAAAAATAATAAATTCCATAAATTAAAAAGAAAGGTAATGCTTTATAAATAGAAGAAAAGAAAATACAATAAGTGAAAGATTTCAAGAAAGTAAGGTGTGGGCAAAGTAAAGAATTACACTAAGGAAATGTAAAGCAACAAATAAATGACAGCAAATGTAAAGGGAAGAAACTTTAAATAAGATTTGAAAGAAAAGGTTACAAACTACCTTACAATCTACCGCGAAATGAAATAAATACTATAAATAACATAAAATGAAATAAAAGGAAAGGAAAGGAAAAAGAGGATAAAAGTAATGCAAATGCATTTTTGGTGAGGGATTCCTCTCTTCCTCGTTGGGTGTGCTGCTTATTTATAGTGTTACTTGCCATGCAACGTAACTGCTCTTTGGTAACAGTTGGGAAGTTACTCATCCATTTGAGTTTTTCCTGCTTTGGTGCACTAGATCCCCAATTTGATTGGTAGTATGTTCCAATTTTGAATGACACGTCCCAATGTGTTACAAATATCACACATGCATGTTGCCCGTTATTTTGTATTATCATATTATAATTTGGCTATTTTTTCAGTTTACATATTACATGAAATCATCTCATTGGTTTGTGTTAACATGGTGTAAACAACACTTGATCAGATAAAAGGAATGAGGAATTTACCTTATGCTTTGATTGTGTAAAAACCTCATGGATGATATATTGTATACTAGACCGAATATCTTCCCTACAAATTTTCATGATCAACATATTTTAGTCTGATAGTCTGCACCATTTAGGTACAAAGAATTATTTTTCGATCATATATGGATTCCAAGTTTTCTATCTCTTAATATATAATTACACAAGGAGGTGGAGTTGTAACTTGGAGGAGTGAGAATCAACGTTACATTGTTAACTCCACCACGGAGGCCGAAGTTGATGCCACTTTGGAGGAACTAAAGAGGTTGTATCGCTCAGGCACTTACAAAAGAACTTGGGTAAGATTCCTTCAAGTGAACTTGGCTATTACACTTTATTGTGTTCGTAGAAGAACTATTTTAAGTTCGAAAGAAACCACAACCCATAAAAGGGTTAAGCGCATTGAGCGTATGTTTCACCTAGTTTAAGAGATCGAACAAGGCAGGTGATAAGTTCATGCCAGGATTGCATCGGATAACACCCAATTAATCCTTCTACAATTAAAAATATAAACTTTTGAGTAGATGGGTTGGGAGTTGGATGCATAGGTACATGACTTAAGACTAATTGGGAGATTGCAGAGGTTTTATTCTTAAAACTACGTATGACGTTTACTTTTCAGTAAAGGTGTGTCAGTTCATTTTAAAATACGAATCGTTTTTATGAGAATGTCGTATGTTTATTGTTACATATATGATGTACCATATCAATCAATTACCTTTAATAGTAATTCTGATAAGTTGGATTTGGCATGATCACGCGAGATTGAAATTTCGGTTCCTGTACAATTGAACTGTTCAAAGCCTAGATAGGAGTTGACATCCTATATGCATAGTTGTGGGTGAAATTCTAGTAGTTTATTTCAAACTATATGAACCTATTTGATGGTTCAAGAACTTTTTAGAGAGTTCAAAGAGTATTATGATCGATATATTCAGGAATGTATTGAACATAACTACAAGTAAGATTCAGTCTAGGTGCATACTAGATCACGATATCACAACTTTTAAAAGGATTCATATGTTCTTAATCCCGAGGGTTACAATGATTGGAATGCTTGCGCAATTAATGCATCAATTATTGTGGGTGAGATTTAATTTTAGATTGGATCAATATATCTCCATAAGTTGGGCAATTATTGTGTAAGTAGGCATGAGATCATAAATCAGAGTAATATGTGTCCAAGAAAGATCTTGGATTGTGATACCCCTTGATAGGCTTATAAGTTTTGATTATACCAGTAAACATGGCCAGTGAATTTATATCCAGTGGAGTATGAAATTAGTTTAAGTCTGAAAATAAAGAACAAATAAGAAGTTGGTTAATAACGATTAGCGACAAATTGATTTGACCAAGCGAACATTGTATGCTTAACACGGGGAATCATATTATGTACCAAGCAACTTTGCAAACAAAGAACTCTTTATTCCAAGTGATTTTGAGATAATTAAATTCGAGTGCAATCGTAATTATTTAGTGACATTAATAGCGATTTAATAAAAAAATAAAAAATTTAGGGGATGTACTTAAGGATTTTCGAGTATTTATTTGGAAGCCAGTTTAATTATTTAGTTTTGGGTCCCTAGTATAGTCCATTAACTAAATCTTAGGCCTAGATTATCTGGAAACCCAGTGTATCCTAAACTCAAGTTTTATACCTATATATATATTGGTGAAAGATAGGGCTTTAAGCCGAATGATCCATTATGCAGGGTTAGAGAGGGGGATCAAAAACACTATTCATATTTTTGTGAAGGGGTGAAAAGAAATAAACTGGTTTCTGTCAAACTTCACCATGTTTTCATCCCTGGGAGTTCCCACACACAAGTCTTACTTTAGGTGGATTATAAACTAGAAGATCTAAGGCTTTTGGTGGATTCTAGAAAAGTTTTTATAGATCTTGGAAGGGCAACAAGATCATTATCTTCATCAACATATTTATCCTTATTTGGATCATCAACAATCACCACAAAGGTATTATGATCAGAACCCTAGGTTTATGATTTAAACCTAGTTCTTGTTTTTACTTTCTAATGTATGATTAATTAAAGTTTTTTATCTAAAATTTTTTCATGTTTATGTCAATCCCCATCGCATCGAACCTCACTTTCTAGATAAATGGCAAAAAAAATTATTGGCCAAAATGAAAAGAAACATAATTGGATTCACTTGTAAGATTATAACTCTTTGAACATTTAGTGTAGACACGTAAAAATGTAAAGTGTGTAAGTTATATACAATCACAAGGAAATGTAATGAGAAAGACGAGGTTATTCAGTATAAATCCCTACTTATTGAACAAGGTTTTTAGTAGAGTCGTAGTTTAAATTATTAAGAAACATAGTAAATATAATGATTGAAATTCCATTTTGATATTTAATTAGTCTCACTCTCAGAAAGACTTGACATGCATGAGGTGGTTGTGGTAACAACACGTTTATATGGAATTTTGGGTACCAAAATTTATATGCAAGTCCATGTAGATTTAAATTGTCAAAAGACAGATCACGTAGTATGTACTCAATTTGGCTGAAGTGGTTATTATATGGAATGAAACATTTTGAATGAATATGGTGCAATTGACTTAGTAATTACTTAGTGAAATAAGGGTATGCTAATAACCATATATGTACTTGTATATTAAGTAATAAAACATTATCTCAATTTGATATTATTGATGTATATATTGATGATATCAATCTAACTATAACTCCGAAAGAGTTTATAAAATCTTCTAAATATTTGAAAGAATAATTTTAGATATCTTGTTTACAGATCAGACATAGCTCAAGTGGAGATATTATCCATTAAACAAGATATACTGGAAAAAAAACTTAAGCACTTTAACATGGAGAAATGTCATCAAGGGAGTTCTCCGATGGTTGATAGATCACTTAACACACAAAAATGATCGGTATCTACTTAAATTAAACTATGAAATGATTATTAGTCCTAAAGTAGCCTATCTGGGAACTTATTACCTTGTTATATGTGACAGGGTATATTGGACATGACATTGGAATTACATCAAGCGGGTTATGTGATAACCTTGTGGAACAATTAATATAGGTTTATTCTCATTAAGGGAATCATACAAACACCTTAGTCGAAAGGATATGATGTTATTGGATACATTTGTGATCCTCATAAAGGTTGTTCATGGACAAAGTATGTATTTACGTGTAGTAATGCAACAATCTCTTAGATATTTACAAAGTAAACATTAGTAATGTATCATTAAACCACTTAGAAAATGGACATGAGAATTACCCAAATTAGATGAGGATTTATCAAAGGTGACAGAAGGAGTCACATTTCACTAAAGTTTTTCTATACACATGAGAGAGAGAAAAATCGTGTAATTGGTATTCAACAAATTTATTCACGTGATAACCATGTGGATTTATTTATAAACCATTAATAACATCAATGTTTAATAATTTGGTATAAGGTATCAACATGTAATGAGTTTATGATCAATGTTGTTAAATTAAGGGTGGTTTTTATACATTAAACCACTTAGAAAATGGACAGTATGTTTTGGATATACAAGTGAAACTTTTATAATCCGAAGGTGTCAAACATGTGTGGATACCCATAATGCTCCCTAACGCTAGAAACACAATAAACCAAAGCTATTACTAGGAGGTATCAAGCATGTAAATTTATAAAGTGATCAATGCAAAGTTAGAATCAAAATTATGCAAAGTTAGAATCATAGGGTGTTAAAACATTAAGTTACATGTACAAAAAGACAAAATTACAAGCACCTAAGTGATCATCTTGTAATTGTTGACTCGCATAAACTATCCTTGCTCACATAATAGCTTGTTTCTACCTTTAAATAGAAAATTTTGGTACATATGTTCAATGACAAAACTAGCACAGGATCAAAGGGCCACCCCCCCCCCCCCCCCCCCCACACACACACACACCAATTTTACCAAAATATTATAGTAGCCCACCACTTTTTAAGTCTAGTAATTTGTTAACTTGTTTCTACTAAAGTGGTAAGTCTCAATACCTACTGTGGGGACTTATTTATTCTTTAAGCCCATTGATACAGATGACCAGCCCAGCATGAAAAGTTGACTGCCCGACCCAACTCAGATATTTAAATTAGACCCGTGTATTTAACCTGTGCTTAAATGAATGGCGATAGACTCAAATCAGTTACAAACAATCTCAAAGATATATTCAGGGATACCTACGAGATATTTACAAGTTACTTGAGTTACTTATACAATTCAATCACTTATAATCACAACTATAAATGTAAACCCTGACACAAGGAAAATGGAATGTAACTTCGATTATTTGAGAGACATTAATATAAAACACTAACCTCTCCATGGATATAGACAAGTTGTCGAACCACGTACCATTGGTGCTGTGTGTGTGATTACTTATTTTTTGCTCGATATTTCTTTCTAGATTTTTCGTTGTGATAATTCATGCACTCATAATTAGCGTCGTCTGTGGAAATCGATTCTTTTTCCTACGAAAGCAGTTATCATAAGAAACCCCGTGATATCTCACCATAATAATAATATTACTCAATTTGGCGATGTTCAGGCTGATCCAGTGCCACCTAGGGCTAGGTCAAAGATTCTCCAACCACCAAAACCCAGGTTTTTCCAAGAGAGGCAACATTCTGAGGAAAGTCAAGGACTACCTAGGTCTACTCACATCTTTAGGCAGGCCGATGCTTATAAAGACAGTGCTCAAGAGAAGTAGGAGGCAACACGCCTTCATATGGAAGAGAATGCTCTCTTACAGAGGGAACTTGAAAGGATAGAGATAGATTTCCATACAGATACCAGGAAGTGTTGTGATAGGTCTCCTAGTATCAAGCAAGGACTCGTAGCCAAGGGAGGATCTCCAAACACAACTGGGATCAATCCGAGCACATCAGGTCCAAGCGTGGCCAATTAGAAAGGCGCCATAGAGATAATGATCGTAAGGATGAAGACATCAAAATATTGGTCTGTAAGGAGATGGATCCACATCCAGCCCATTGAGGAGATAGGTCCACCAGAGAGCTAGCCAGAAGAGATCTTAACATTCAGATGAAATCCCCTTATCCAGGGGAGACTGAAGAAGAGGGGCCCCCGAAAAATTTCACCATTCTCAGATGCAAAATCAATAATGGCAAGACGAATCCCACAGACCACATTCGGCAGTACAGGCGGGCGACGACCCTGTGGAGCCGTAACGACGCTTTGATGTGTCGAATGATGCCTTCTAGTCTACATGACGTCGCTCAGAAGTGGTTTGAGAGGCTACCCCATAGGTTGATTAAGAGATTTAAGGCCCTAGAAAAGGTCTTCACCGCTCACTTCATAACCAACAGTTCTCACCCCAAAAGGATAGATTCACTGCTCACGTTGAAGAAAAATCCGCAAGAGAGCCTTCACCACTATGTCACGTGGTATTGGTAGGTCTTCAATAAAGTGGGGGATTTATCTTAGTAGTTTGTTATAGTGTCTTTCAAGATTGGACTGTCGATCTCAAATCTATTGCACTAGTTCCTAACGAAAAAAAGGCGACCACTATTAACGACCTCATGGAACTTATCAAAAACTATTCCAAGGTTGACAACGAGGTTCACTCTACTCCATGGGACATTGATCGCACAAAGCAAGCAAATGAGGAGACGAAATCCACACTCCAAATAAAGGGAACAAGAAAAGGGGCTAGAATGTATTTAAGAATGGGAGTAAGACCGATCCTTCAAAAGCATTCCATCCTTTTAACAAAGTCTTCAAAGAACCAATCTATAAGATCTTGAGCAAGATCAAGTATCATCCATTTATCAAGTGTCCCAAGAAGATGGGTGGTGACCCGAAAAATAGGAACAACACACTGAGATGATCTTTTGATTAAGAGGGAGACCATAGGATAAAGAATTGCAAAGAACTAAAATTGCACTCGGAAGAGCTGGCCCAAGCTAGACATTTGAACGAGTACAGAGAGAAGAAAGTTGACAAGGTCGCAACCAATGGCAACCAAAAACCGAATAATATCCTTGATGATGACATGCGATAGGAGTTCGCCGTAATTCATGGAGCATCCAACCTAAAGCATATCCAAAGGAACGTTGTTCAAATGGAGCTGAAAATGTCACAGCTGTCATGGAGGTATTCTAGATTGACCCTGCAAAAAGCCAAGTTGGCAAACGCCGACGACTAGTGTAAGGACATAATTTCTATTGTCCGTATTTTATATAGAATATGTCATATATCGCTACAACCGTCGGGGAAGCTCAAGCATACATTCATGAAGATGGATCCGAATTTTAACTATCTTCAACATTTGCATGATATGAGGTACAATTTCATATAGAATGTGTTTAAGTTTCATAATTTCTTTACATTAGTATTGGAATACTTTCGAATCTATTTTTAAATAAAATGAGGCATTTTTTCTAAGTTAAAATAACTTTTTAAGACCAGTAGGCGAGCTTTTTAAAATATTTTTCTCGCTCATGTCGTTCAAACGACAAGGAAATATCTTTCAAACAACATTGACATGTTGTTCAAATGACAGCTTCTAATGACATGTAATGTCGTTCGAAGGTTCATTTGAAGTTTTCTTCAAACGAACCCATATTGTTTTGGTTTTTTAAAGGTCATTTGTAAGGTCATTAGTAACGACTTGAGATGTCGTTCTGATGACAATGACATGTCGTTCGAATGACTTTTAATGACATGCACTGCCTTAAAAATTTTGTTCAGCTATAAATATATGTTTTGAAGACCTTTTTATTAAGACTTTTGATACATGAAAATTGCTTGTTGTCAAAACTTTAAGTCTTCAATTTTTGGGTTAAAAAACTAATTTTGATTCACCAAATCATCCCATTTCTTTTGTGAATCTTTGATGGAACCCAAGTTACTTATTGTTGAAGTTTATTCTTGTGGCGTGCCATCTCTACTGCCAGATTGGTAGCTCTTGAGGGAGTTACTTACTGACGATTACGATCACTTGGGAAGACTTGGGAGTGATCCGTGCAGGAGACAGATTTACAGTTCTTGTGGGTTATTACAGGAGTCCATTGATGATTTAGGTTATGGTCTATGTGAGTTTGTTGCGGTAGATTCAATGCAGATTTTTATAAGTGTGTTGTACGTTGTGATTTGCACACATTTATAGAAATAAAGATTTTTCCCTTTCGGGGGATTTTTCCTAAAATTAGTGTGTCCAGCAATTTGTGATTTTTTTATGGCATGATTAATTTATTCACCTAAATGCATGTTTTAGGGTTTAATTAATTTGGATCTAAGATTGACTCTAATTAAATAAGTTTGTTTTAGGGTTTAATTAATTTGGATCAAAGATTGACTCTAATTAAATAAGTTTAAAGTTTGGATATTTGCGAATTAAATTGATAACCGACATCGTAACATTCTCAAATTAGTATCAGAGCAGGTTACTCTAATTTATCGAGTGATTCTTTTTCCGCAAAATTTTTGTGATATCGATTTTTTTTAAATATGATTTTGAAAATTTTTGAAAAATTTTCCCATGGAGAACTTTTATAATCGGTTGACCATCTTTGATGGCTCAAATTATTCCTACTAGAAAGCCCATATGAAATCTGGTTTAAAAGCAATTGATGAATGTGTATGGACTGTTGAAGAAAGAGGGTGGACTCCTCCTACTATCACCATCAATAATATCACCAATCTCAAACCTGTGTCAAACTGGACTGGGGAAGAGTTTAAATGGAGTACCAATAATTCCCGTGGCCTTAGCGCTATTTCTGGAGCCTTCACCCCTGACGAGTTTTGTCGTATTATGACATGAACCACATCTAAAGAGGCATGGTCTATCCTCTATTTGACACATGTGGGTACTAAGGAGTCTAAGTTGTAAAATTTGACCACACAGTTTGAGACAATCACCATGTCAAAGTCTGAGTGTTTTGACAAGTTTTACGCTAGGTTGTCGGACATAGTTAACACGAGTTTTAACTTGGGTGAGAAAATCGACGAGACAGGGGTTGTCAAAAAGATTTTGAGGTCACTCTCGTCCCATTTTATTCCTAAGCTCACTGTTTTAAATTCTTTGGGGATATTAGATACATTTAGGATAGAAGAACTCGTAGGATATCTTCAATCTATGAGATCGACATGTTTCCCAAAACCATTAAACCTAAGGATGGAGGGATTGCACTTAAGGCACGGTCTAAAAAGAAAAAGAGAGTTTGTGATTTCGAGTCTTAGGGAGAGTTTACTATTGATGATGTGTCCATGTTTGCTAAACAATTTAAAAAGTTTCTAAAATTTTCCAAAGAAAATTCTTCCAATAAAAAGATGTTTGAGAAAAATAAAAAGAAAGAAGAGACCAAAGAGAGTAGTGAGTAAGGGAAAGAGGAAGAGGAGAGATGTTTTGAAGACCTTTAAGCCTCAAGAATTTTGTTTATCTATAAATACATGTTTTGAAGACCTTTTTTATTAAGACTTTTGATACACGAAAACTTATTTTTGGCAAAACTTTACGTCATTAATTTTTGGGTGAAAAAAATTAGTTTTGATTCACCAAATCACCCCAATTCTTTTGTGAATCTTTTGCGAAACCCAAATCAATTCTTGTTGAAATTTGTTCTTTTAAAATGCGATCTCTACTACTGTATTGGTAGCTCTTGACGGAGTTCCTTACTAACGATTGCGATCACTTAGGAGGACTTTAGGATGTTCCTTGCTGTAGACGGATCTGCGGTTCTTATGAGTTCATGCGGGAGTCCATTACTGATTTAGGATGCGGTCTATGTGAGTTTACTGTGATAGATTCATTGCAAATTTCTGAAAGTTTGTTTTACGTTGCGATTTGCAAACATTTATAGAAATAAAGTTTTTGCCCTTTTTGGGAATTTTTCCTGAAATTAGTTTGCCCACCAATTTGTGATTGTTTTTTTATGGTATGATTAATTTATTCACCCAGATGCATGTTTTAGGATTTAATTATATTGGATCAAAGACTCTAATTAAATAAGTTTAAAGTTAGGATATTTGCGAATTAAATTGATAATCTATATCGCAACATTCACAACTAGAAGATGTCAACTACACCAAACATATTGTCTTCACAGAGGAAGATTTGATTGGAATGAGGACTCTGCACCATGATGCACTCATGATCATTCTCAGGATCGTGAACTAGTAAATTGTCAAATTACTGGTAGACTATAAAAGATCATCAAAGGTGATGTACCTAGAGATGTTCAACAAGTTAAAGCTTAACTTAGCCGACCTCAAGGAGGCCATAATTTCGTTGGTTGGTTTCGCGGGGAAAATCACGATGCCATTGGGAAAGATAGTCTTGGCAGTCAGAGCAGGCAATATTTCAAAGATAATTGAATTCTTGGTTATAGATATAGAATCACCATATCATGCCATTCTAGGCAGAGGTTGGCTGCACCATGAAAGATGTACCATCTACATACCACCAGAAGCTCAAGTGTGTCACCGATCGAGGTATGGTCGAGATTCGTGGAGACCAGGCCACTGTAAGGAAATGCTTCAATGCCGCCATTTTCCCCCGAAAGGAGAAGACAAAAAATAAAGTTCATTCGAGAGGAAGCCCGGGATGGGGCTACACCCTATAAATAGCAACTACGGTACGACCGACTAGGATACACCCTGCCGATAGGGTCGTTGAAAGCCTAGAGGAAGTTGGTGTTGATGACAACTTGTCGAATAGAAAGTTTCTGATCGAGACTACTCTTAACTATAACAAAAAGAAAGAATTGGCTCCCTTTTTAAAAATAAATTTGGATGTTTTTGCCTGGGAGCCATATAATCAGCCTGGGATTGATCTCGATGTAACCTGACATCGTCTCAACATTGACCTAACCTTTAAGCCAATCACTCAAAAGGCACGCCAAATAGCCCCATAAAAGGCTAAAGTAGAGCCGAACGAAGTTAACAAGCTTATGGATGCAGGCTCCATTAGGGAAGTTCAATTCCCCAATGGTTGTCCAACCCAGTGTTAGTACGAAAAAGCAATGACAAATGGAAAGTTTACATTAATTTCATGAATCTGAAAAGAGCTTTCCCCAAAAACTTTTTTCCCCTGCCGAAGATTGAGCAACTAGTTGATGCGACAACAACTCACGAGAGAATGAGTTTTTTGGATGCCTATTTAAGGCATCATTAAATCCTGTTGTTCAGCTTCGACCAAGACAAAATATCCTTCATAACTCTAATAGGTCAATATTATTACAAAGTCATTTTGTTCGGCCTAAAGAACGCAGGGGAAACTTATCAGAGGCTGGTCATGAAGATGTTTAAGCAGTAGATGGGAGACTCCATGGAAGTCTACATCGATGACATGTCAGTCAAGATTAAGGACAAAGATGACCACCTCGAAGATCTGGCCAGAACCTTCAAAATCATTAGAAAGTACCAGGTGAAACTCAAAGCGAGCAAGTGCTCATTCAGTGTTCGGTCAGGAAAATTTCTGGGTTGCCTAGTGAACAATAGAGGTATTGATTCCAATCCAAATCAAATCGATGCTATCAATAGGGTCCAGCCACCAAGGACGTTGTGAGATATTCAGAATCTTACTAAAATCCTCGCATCACTCAATCGCTTCAGCTCAAAGTCCTCAAAATGGTGTCGACTATTCTTTTTGCTCCTAAATAAGGATAAGGGCCTCTCCTAGAATGACAACTGCTCAAGATCTTTAAAAGAGATCAAGTTTTACCTCATCAAGCCACCCCTACTAGAAATTAATGATGATGGAGATACCGTGTACCTCTACCTCGCTGTATCAGACCATGTTGTTAGCTCAACCCTTATATGTGAGAAGAAGGGTAGACATTACCATGTCTATTATGCAAGCAAGACACTCCTGGACGTCGAACATTGCAACTTGCCTTTAAAGAAATTTTCCTTTGAAGTTGCCTCTAGGAAGATAAAATACTCTTTCAAATCCAACTCAATAATGATGATCACATTATTCTCCCTCAAAGCTATCCTTCAAAAATATGACCACTCTCGACGACTGTCAAAATGGTTGATTGAACTCGAAAGGTTCGATATTCACTTTCAGCCAAGGACAATAATTAAGGGACAAGTCTTGGTTGATTTCATCACCGAATTCATGGGAGACAAATCCAACTGACTAATATATGATGGAAAAATCAATAAGAAAGGAAGCATAGTCCAAGGACTGGACCTTATACATTGATGGAGCCTCCAATTCCAAGGGGGAATGAGTAGGGATTGACCTCATCACACTAAAAGATATTGTCATCGAGCAAGGATTTATATTGGGATTTGAAGCCTCCAACAATGAAGCCGACTATGAAGCACTAATATTTGGTCTGTGCGAAGCCCAACTACTGGGGGTAAAGCACCTTAATGTGTTTGGTGTCTCCAAACAAGTTAGTGGAGATTTTAATGAATAGGATGACATAATGGCGGCGTACCTTGTCGTAGTGCGAGAGATTATGGAAGGATTTGAGGAGGTCCACATTCAATAGTTACCTCGAGGGAAAAATAGTCACACTGATGCCTTAACAGCCCCCCTAAGCTCAGCAGTGGACTCTGATAGAAGAAGAACTATCCAAGTGGAGTTACTCTATCATAGCCTAACATTGACAAGATAGTGGTCACTGAGCATATCCTTTCTGTGGAAAGATCTCCAAGATGGATGGATCTAATCACTGCTTATTTGTAAAATGAGACACTACTAGATGATATGAAATTGTCTAATGAAATAAGGGTGAAGGCAACCTAATTCTATCTTGATCTATGAGGAAAGATCTACAAGAGATCCTTTACAGAGCCTTACCTTCAATGCATCCACCCACAAGACACGAAAAAAGTTCTCAGCGAGCTTCATAATGGTATTTGTTGGAGTCATACAAGAGGAAGATCATTAGCATTCCGAGAAATTAAAGAAGGCTATGGTGGCCACACATGCAAAAAGATGCAAGTATTTATGTTCAGAGATGTGAAAAATACCAAAAGTCCTCCCCTATGGTTCATCAACCAGCTAGCGACCTAAAATCCTTGACCAGTCCTTGGCCATTCACACAATAGGGGTTGAACATTATGGGACCACTACCTATCGCACATGGGAATCATAAGTATCTACTATTCAACATAGATTTTACTTCACCAAGTGGGTAGAGGTAGAACCACTAGCCAATATTCGAGACACTAATAAGATTCATCTGGAAGAGGGTCATAACACGCTTTATGGTACCAAGAGATATTATCACCGATAACGGCATGGAGTTTGAGAGTGATTTATTCTAAAACATCTATTATGAGCACGGTATTAATCATCACTTCAGCTCGATAGCATTCTCCCAGAGCAACGATCAAGTAGAAGCTTCCAAGAAGACGATTCTCAATGGTTTGAAAAAGAGGCTGAAACGAGCAAAGGGTGCTTGGGTAGACAAATTACCTCACGACCTATGGGACTATCGTACCATACTTAGAAGACCTATCAGGGAAACACCCTTCTAACTCACATATATAACAGGAGCCAGCATCCTACTTGAAGCAGGTCTCCTTACCATAAAAACCAACTTGGTCGACTAGGGCTAAATGATGATGCCTTATGCTCTGAACTTGACTTAGCAGACGAATGAAGAGAGTAAGCCATAATCAAGTTGGCTTCATATCAGTAGCAACTGGCGAGGTAGTAAAATATGAAAGTCCACCCAAGGAAGTTCCAGGTAGGAGATTATGTCCTAAGGAAAGTCTTCGACAGTGCAGTAAGACCATCAGATGGCAAACTGGGACCAAACTAGGAAAGACCTTTCAAAGTAATCAGGGATGACCTTCAAGGAGCTTATCAGTAAGAAATGATGGAGGGCAGAGAGATACCAAGATCATGGAATGTGTTTAACCTTAAGAAATTCTATTTTAGCCTTCTTAAGCATATTTAGTTTATGCAAATTTTCATTTCAAACTCACGTTGCTCTTCAGTTATTACTTAATGAATAAAGGCCTATTTACTCTCACATATTTCTTTCACATCTTGATTGTCTCAGTTTTATATTGTGTATCTTGATATTATGCATCATTTCCAATCAACAACTCCATACTCAGAATATTAAGTAGAATTACACTTGGTTATAGTAAGATGTTCACTACTCGAACCAAGGAACTTCCTCATGTAGAACATAATCCTTATATATTACAATGGGTTATTCTACATGTTCCAATCAAGGAATCTCCTCACGCCGAGAAGGTTTCATACTAATTACAATAAACTGTTAAGTTTGTTTCAATTAATAAAATCCTTAGATCCTTGTCATATCAAACACAAAGGGCCTCTTGCCCCGATAACAACAAAAGCCCTACAGGGGATCCTTAGGCAAAAAGCCAACTAAGGTTGGTCTCCGACTATGTTGGTCGCTAAAATCTTGATCTTGTGGATGGACCATTAACCATGTGAATTCTTTCCATCATTTCTCTTAGACCTAAGGGAGTGTAATGACACAAACTAAAAGGTAAGGTGGGTGGAATGATATTCCCTAATGCATATTGGACTGGAAGAATGCTTATATAACTAATACTAACTCATTTAGTCGGTAAAAACCCAAAATGATTAAGATTTGTTAATAACTCATTTAGTCGAAAGAAAGTCCAAAATGATTAACATCACTATTGTAATACCCCATATTTTTTAGGGATTTTATTTTAATTATTAAATTAACATTAATTAATTTAAATGGAGAAAATTTATTTATAATTAATCGGGATTTAAATTTAATAATTACTAGCATGAAGAGAGTTAATATCTATTGGTGATAATTATGTTGAATATTATTTAGCGAGTAAAGTAATATATGAGTACTAAAATATTATTATAATCGGGAGTGAAAAATATGGCAGTTGCAATACACTTAGTTGGGACGCGCATGTGAGTCGTGTCGGTATTACTTTATTCGATTAAAAAGATAATTTATTTTTAAGTAACTTGTATGGCCATTTCGAGTGCGCCGAAGAGTTCCGAAGGCTCGAGATAGTCAGAAAACTCTAACCGACTATTTTATTTGGATTTCGAGGCAATTTAGGCCAAACCGACACCCAGAGGGCTATTTTGGTCTTTTGAGATTTTTGGGGATTAAAATGGACAAAAATAGATAATTAAAAAGGAATTGTATGTGGGTGATAGGTTGTCTGTCAGTTTCCAAGCCTGAGAGAGAGAGAGAGAGAGAGAGAGAGAGAGAGAGAGAGAGAGAGAGAGAGGAAGAACTACATAGGTGCCCTGGGATAAAGACTCAAGCACACACACTAAAAATCACACCAACGCGTAGATTGTGAAGAGAGGATCACCCCTATACTAGTTTCATTCAACAAATTAGAAGTTCACAAAAAGGAAAGTGTTTATCTTGCTTTATTTTAGAGCATATAATGTCCATGTTGGATTAATTGATGTTTAAATCATGATATTATGAATTTGGGACTGAAATTGGGTATTAATCTTTAATTGGGAGTATAGGTCTACATGTAGTTGAATAATTATGTTTCTGGGTATGTTAAATGTGGGTTTTATATGTTGATTTCATGAAATTAAATCTGGGTTTTAAATTGTTGCTAATGGAGGCTATATGAATTTAGGGCTTTAAAAGATTTGAGGAATTTATCTTAATCCCTATTATAATTCTAAGGATTTGATGTCAAAAATGGGGTAAAGAGTGACTAATCCTATAGGGATATGATTTAGAACCTTTAACTTGGTGTTAAGATAAATTAGCATGTGCGTTGGGTGAAGGAAGAGGATGAAATTCAAAGTTCGCAAAGTAGAAGACAATCTCGAAATTCTCGTTCGAAGACATGCACAGGTCGTTCGAATGACCTCGTTCAAACAAGAATTCCAACGAGATTACTAACGAGATTTTAGAGTTCGTTCGAAGTGAGATTTTCGTTCGAACGAGAATTCCTAGGTTCTAACGAGATTTCATAAATGTAAATTTTTGCTCGGATGAGTTAAAATCCTTCTAGGTTATTTCAAGTGAGAGAATAGGACCTAAGTTATTCTGGAATAGATTCATTTCATAATTTAGTAGTGAGAAGATTTGTGTAACTACTAAGGTAATGTGTTAGAGTGAGGGAGCCTTAAGGAGTATATACGATAGATAGATAAATCGTACAGTTAAAGTATTGTGAGTAGGAGAGACGATAATACCACATATAAATTCGGGGATTTGGGTTGCGTGAATACCTAATGAATATAATAAGTTGTGTGTATACTTATTGATTGAACTATTATGTGTATAACATACATACGCTGCTTGCTATCGAGTGGAGGTTGCGCATTGTGGGCACTCATGCCTTAAGGAGAATTCGGGTGGGATATTGATTTGTACCATGAGAGCATAGAACCTAGGTATGGGCTATCTGTGAGAACGATAGTGATGACGTAGGTATGTGCGTAGCCCATCAGCTTAGAACTATGTTCGCCACCAATATGTGTGTTTGTTTAGAAGGTTTGCGAAAGATTGAACCTATAGTCCTTTATGCAATGAGCGATGAACTAGGACATGATAGCAGAGTATGCATGCACCGCAGCTGTGTCTTGAGGTGAAGTATTGTGTATATATATATAGACTTGTGATACTATCTACTATGTGAATTAAGTAGACGTGAATAGTAATGAAATCTAAAAGTAATTAAGTTGGTGAACACTTTATTTATATTAAATTGAAAAGGCGCTTATCCATGTTAAAGAGAAATCGATTATAGGTATTGTGTATATTGCGAGGGTAATACATGGGAACGATATTGGGCTATGATTAGATGTTAGACGGGAAAGAACTTGTTAGCATGGGAATAGAAACTAGTAGGGTTTGATGGTACGTTAGTCGTGCACATTAGATGAGAGGTGAGAATCTCAAGTCAGTACAATAATCTAACATGACTAATATATGTGCCATTAACTCATTTTAAGCACTTGCTGATTTTTAAATTGTTTTCAACTCAGGCTCTAACCCATTTTTTGCAAATCTCTTTTCTTGTAAAATTATTTTAGGTGCCCAGCCAGAGGGATACCAAGCATAGGAGTTCCATTCACTCGACGAGTTGTAGCTAATGTGGAAGTTATAGGACCTTGGTAGTAGACGCCTCTATGACCATCAATTCTTCCTTTTGAGCTATTTCATTAGTTAGGGAATGTTACCCCTTTTCCATTCAGATATTCAGAGATATTGGATTTAGTTATTTACTTCTTTTAGTTGTTGGTTTATTTCTATTGGATTACTGTATTTGGGACTTAAACTGGAAGTTTTTACTCCAGTTACATTTATTATTGCAGTTATTTCCTATCATATGAAATTGGTGTGAATGGGTAATGTTTATTTATTCATTAACCTAGTTTTATATTAATCAAAAGATAAAATTTTGACACCAACCTTTTTAAATATTAGGTGGTTAGTATTTAATAATAAAGTTTTCTTCAGTGATACAAAATTTTAACCAACTGGATATTCTGATTTAATTTAATAAATGACTGATCACTCGGTATTTAATTAAGCAGGGTGTCATAGGTGGTATCAGAGAATCAGGTTGTAGAGTCCTTAGGATCTGTGCGGCTTATTATGCCTTTCGCATAGCCTTATTTGATATAGAGACCTAATATTAGTAATGTTGTATTCATCCTTATGCGTTGGAAATTCGTACTTCTGTGATTTATTTTTATGAATGTTGAACTCATTCAATCCATTTTAACTTTTAGATGGCACGTCAAGAAGAACACACTAACACTGCTGGGGGAGTCAATGATCAAGACTAGTTGATACCTCAGGTACCCCTGGAGAGAGTATCAATCGCCGAAATAGTAGGTATTGTGGCACAGGCAGTTACCACTGTAATCTTATAATACCAAGATCGCAGTATGGAGCTTATAGGTGGCAAAACAACAGGAGAAGATAGTAAATCTTACATGAAAAGAGTTAACAATTGTGGGAAGACACCAATACCGCAACAACAAGTTCCTTAGGGTCGCAAAGACCACGAAGGTAATAGAATTTGCATGAAGAGACAAAAGCATCAGGGCCAACAAAGCCACTGACAGAATGATGTCACAAAAAGGTGTTTCAATTGTGGAAGAGACGTCCATAAACGTCAAACTTATCCGGATCAGGCTGGAGAGAAACTTCGACTTGACCAGCAAGGACAACAAGGCCAAAAAAAGCAAAGACTTTCGGGACTCTGCTATAAGTGTGTACAGCAGGGTCACAAGTGGAGGGACTATCCTCAACCTGATATTATTTTTCCTCCAGATACTCAGCAGGGCCAACAGGGCTAAGGAAAAGGTGGAACTGAGCAATAGGGAAGAAATCGACAGAATAGTAATGTGACACAGTTTGCTGGTAGGTGCTTCAATTATGGCAGGATGGGTCATAGAAGGCAGGATTGTCCAAATAAAGGAAAGACACCCCAGTAGCAGGGGCAGAGGGGAGGACACTTTCCAGGGAGGTGCTTTACTTATGGCAACACTGGCCATAAATGTCAGGATTATCCTCAGAGGGGTCGAGCCCCACAGTATCAGCAGTATCAGGGCGCTCTTTAAGAGCCCCAACGGCCGTTATTTCCAACCACCCTCCCAACACCACCCTAGGTACCAGCTTTACCATCCGCTCCAGCAATTCTAGTGCAATAAGGACAGTTAGAGTATGGGTGTGTCTACAACGTCCATCAGGTCGCGATTCATCAGGCCCCGCCCGCAGTCAAGGGTATGTTTTTTATCCAGGGGACTATGGGGTGGATATTCTTTGACACGGGGGCTTCACATAGTTTCATCACCACTATTTTTGCATGCGCCACGGGGTTATTAGACATGGCAGATAGTACAGTTACTAGTTTAGACTCACCAATGGGCTATGGGTCTTTGATATTCTCTATATTTTGGGGAGTAGGCATAGAGACTAGGAGATTCATTTTACTGGTCGAACTGTTCTAAAAAACCGCCTAGGCTTAAGGCTTGGGAGAAACGCCCCATCTTACGCTTTTTACGCCTTATTCTTGGTAAAACCCATAAGACGCACTTTTTTCTAAAAACAACAATGCTTTAGTGAAACGATATTGCCTTTTAAAGATTTTTTTACAAATCGAACCATTATCTCATTCAAAATAATCAAATAATATTTTAATTTGCATATATTCAGACATATTTTTGTGGTATGTACAATTTTAGAGGGGAAAGAACTAGTTAGCATGGGAATAGAAACTAGTAGGGTTTGACGGCACGTTAGGAGCGCACATTAGATGATAGGTGAGCATCTCAAGTGAGTATGATAATCTAACATGACTAATATATGTGCTATTAACTCATTTTAAGCACTTCCTTATTTTTAAAATGTTTTCAACCTGGACTCTGACCCGTTTTCTACAAATCTCGTTTCTTGTAAAATTATTTTAGGTGCCCAGTCACAGGGACTCCAAGCATAGGAGTTACATTCACTCGACGAGCTGTAACTGTTGTGGAAGTTATAGGACCTTAGTAGTAGACACCTTTAGGCCTATAAATTCTTCCTTTTGATATATTTCATTAGTTAGGACATGTTGCCCCTTTTCTATTCAGATATTTAAAGATATTGGATTTAGTTATTTACTTCTTTTTGTTGTTTGTTTATCTTTGTTAAATTATTGTATTTAGGACTTAGACTGGAAGTGTTTACTCTAGTTACATTTATTATTGCAGTTATTTCGTATCATATGAAATTGTTGTGAATGGTGAATGTTTATTTATTCATTAACCTAGTTTTATATTAATCAAAAGATAAAATTTTGACACCAACCTTTATAAATATTAGGTGGTTAGTATTTAATAATAAAGTTTTAGTCAGTGATGCATAATCTGAACCAACTGGATATTCTGATTTAATTTAATAAAGGATTGATCACCCGGTATTTAATTAGGCAGGGTGTCACAGGTGGTATTAGAGCATCAGGTTCTAGATTTCTTAGGATTTGTGCGGCTTATTATGCTTTCCTCGTAGCCTTCTTTGATATAGAGCCCTAATATTAGGAATGTTGTATTCATCCTTACGCATTGGAAATTCGTACTTCTGTGATTTATTTGTATAAATGTTGAACTCATTCAGTCCGTTTCAACTTCAGATGGCACATCAAGAAGAACAAGCTAACACTGCTGGGAGAGTCAATGAGCAAGGCCAGCTAATACCTCAGGTACCCCTGGAGAGAGTATCAATCGCTGAAATAGCAGGTATTGTGGCACAAGTAGTTACCACTGCAGACTTATAGTACTAAGATCGCAGTATGCATCTTATAGGAGGTAAAAAATTAAGAGAATATAGTCAATATGACATAACTAGAGTTAATAATATTGGGAAGACACCAATACCGCAACAATAAGTTCCTCAGGGTCACAAAGACCACGAAGGTAATAGAATTTGCATGAACTGCCAAAAGCGTCAGGACTAACAAAGCCAGGGGCAGAATGATGTCACAAAAAGGTGTTTTAATTGTGGAAGAGACGGCCTTAAACTTCAAACTTGTTTGGATCGAGCTGGGGAGAAACTCCGACCTGACTAGCAAGGACAGCAAGGCCAAAGAAAGCAAAGACTTTCAGGACTCTACTATAAGTGTGTACAACAGGTCATCCTTCAACTTAGCAACCAGCTGGGGCTAGTCCTTGTATACTGTCATTATTGACTTTAACTATTTACATACCTTTAAAAAGGTCCAACGAGCTTACCCACTCACACTTGGGCCTAGAACCTTCCCAATATTTGAGGAAGGAGATGTATAGTCCTCCATAATGACAAGCTACAAACAGAAAAACAAATAACAAGTGCAGAGATCATCAGCAAAAAGAAAAAAAGAACATCAGTAAAGAGGAAAGTCTTTTTTCATTGATAATACAAAAGGGAGGCAAGATCCAATACAACGAGAGAAAGAAAAATTACAACATGCGAGCAAAAAAAGGAAAGGCCCTAAGACTACAGGACTTCACTCATTCACCTACTCAGAGGTCCCTGGATCTTTTCCCTTCTCATAAGATTTCTCCGCTTGGTCAGCAGTCGTCTCGATCTCATTTAGCACTTTTTCAGTCTGGTTGGGAAGCTGACCAGTAGGAAGCTCCTCAACAGTAATGGGATAAGGTCCTGGGAGATGAAGCTTGTACAGGTCAAATTATGGTGGGACTCCTTTTGTCCCTAAGGCTTAGTACCATCCCTTCTTGAAGTATAGCGCTTTGGCATAACCCATTTGGGTCTCAGCGTCATCATAGGCCACATTCCATCTATTCGCGTAGCTACTCTCCTTGATTCTTAGGACCTCTCCCTCCAATTTTTGGACCTTCCCAACCAGATTCAAGTTCTCCACCACCAACTTATGTTTCTTTGTAGTTATAAGGATGTTGGCTACCTTCAAATCGGCTAAAGTCTTTGCTGACTTCTCCCTACCCTACTCAAAGGGAACCTATGCATAAGTTAAGTTATTTTAGAACTTCTTCAGGGCTTCTCTAAACTCCTGGTTTTTCTTAGACTAGTCGGCATGACCATCCAAGAGTGTGGTAAAATCTGACACAAACTGCAATGAATGAGAAAGAATAATTAGTGTGTGAAAGTTGAACAAAGTGAAATGATTAGTAGAAGATAGATTACTTACTAAGGCAAGCGCAAGTGATTTGAGTGCAAGTTAGTCTGACCCCATTCGTGATGAGCACTCACGGTCAACCGCGAGCACTTCCCCCTTCATCAAACCGGGGGTAAGGAATGGGGTGTTAGCCACGCTAGACCCTTTCACAACAACAAAAAGGGAGAGGAAGGACTCAACTGGGGCCCTGAGTGGCTTCTTCTTTTTCCTCTCCTCCTCTATCATTCACTCATCTTCCTTCCTCCTCTCTCATTCTCTTCTCTTATCTTATTCTCTCTTCTTCTTCTCTACTTCCTTCTCATTCTCTTAGGTTCTCAATATGGAACCACTGATTTTAGGGAAGTCCCCCTCATATTTTTTTAGGAGCTTGACCCTATCGAATAGTAAGGTCTAGTCTTCATCATCCGTGATCAATAATATCCTCTTTAAAGGATCTATGTCTTCTTCTTCTTCTTTTTCCTCCTTTTCCTATCCTTCTATATCGATTGTCCCAAATGAAACAGAGGATTCCTCTTTCGAAATATCTAAGACTCGGATCTTATCAATCGATCGAGCAATAAAACTAGAAGTATTATTTATGTATTCCAAAAGATAAGTTGTTGAACAAGGGTGCTCACCGTCAGGCAACCTATATCTAACCTTTCAGGCCTTAAACCGTATCTCTCGGAGAGCAGGCTCTTGGTTCTTGTCATGAGCTGCATAATAGAAGAAGAAATAAAATCATAAGATAGAAAAAGAAATAGCAAAAAATAATTCAAAAATTTTACACAAGGAAAAAAGCCAGCAACCTATGTGATCCTCCCCCCAGTCAGGGCACTAGGGACCCCAGTACCTCCCACCCTAAGGTAGGTGACGATGTTGATAATTCCTAGTAATAAAACCCTGCTCCCAATACCCCTTATAAGAGTCAGGAAGATTTATGACCAAAATCCTGGCAGCCTTCCTTGCCTTTAGGTACAGAACACCATCATTAGTGCCCGACCAAATATAGCAATAGCAATTTTTTAGGATCCCCAAGTTGATCCCATACAATTCATTAATTATGTGTACCCCGTTCACTATTTACCAAGTGTTTGGGGCACACTAAGGAGGGATAACCTCAAAATAATTTTAAAAAAATCAAAAATAAGGGCTTTGAGGGAAAATTTAAACTCCCTTAAACAAGGAGAAGAGTGTGAATCTAGTGTCCATCTTCTATGTCTCGAACATCTTTAAGCATAAGGACACACGCAAATTCTACCCACTCAAGAATACAATATAATTTTCTTAACTCCACAATAATTTTGCCATTGAAATGAGCAATGGAGAAAAGGTTTCAAACAGCAAAGAAGACCAATCAAAATGATGAATAAAAGGAGCAAGTTAGAGAAAATTACAAGTAAAATGGTGAGATAAAGATCTGAAAATATGAAGGAAAAGAGAGAAGATTCAGTAGCAAGTAAACAAAGAAGGAACGGTGAAAAAATGACAGTTGATACAGTTGAACCCATTTTGAACTTCGCATTAATAATGAAAAATCAATTCCCTATGAAGATCTTGACACTTCAAAGATCTTCTCGGACGAGTGTGTCCTCAACAAGTTCACAAGTACGACTAGAATGCCATGATGATTTTAAAACAGTTATGGGCCTTATTCCTTAAACTCCCTTAAAATTTATTCGCCCATCATTTCAGCCCAAATATTTTAGGTGCAATTGTGGGGGCTTAGTTATTCTTCAAGCCCACTAATACAGTTGACCAAACAAGTGTGCAAAGTGGATTGTCCGTCCCAACTCATATATCTAATTTAAACCATGTAATTATCTTCATAGAGATAGGCTGTGAAATCCCGCCTAATTAAATACCGGGTTATCAGCCCTTTATTAAATTAAAACAAGTTTCTCATTTGGTTCATTCTTAGCATCACTGCCGAAAACCATATTAATTACTAATCGCCTTATAGTTAGTTGAGCTGGAGCCAAATTTTATCTTTCATTAAATAGATAACGATATGCAAAATCAAAATAAACAAACCACACACACAATCACTGAGTCTAAAATGATACTGAAAATAAATAAATGACTTGTCAAATAAACCATCGACTATAAATCCAAATCCAATGTATATCCAAGAGATGAATAAAAAATCCAAATGCTTAATCTGAAAGTAAATGGGCAACAAGCCCTAAATGAAATTGCAACTGAGATAAGATTCCTAAACTAGGAATGAATAAGAGAAGCGCCTACTCCAACTCCTACATGCATCCACATGTGTCACAGTTACGTATCCCTGGAATAAATAATCAAGTCCGGCGTCCCTGTGGTTGGACACCTAAAAGGTTTTGAAAATATTTGTAGTAAGAGTTAGAACCCAAAATATTTTTAAAATATTTTGCAAGTGATTAATTTTGCAGTGATTAAAATGCATGAATACTCTTCATATTTAAGCTAGTGTCACACTCCCTTGAGATAATACTCAGCCCTCATCTAAAGTGCACACCTAACTCTTTCTTCCTAACCCACCTAGTTGTACTACCCCGTCAAATTAGTCTGGTTATGAATACTTTCCGACACACTACTCTTGCCCGAGTAATCTTACTGTAGCTTCATAAGTTATTTATCGCAATAACTTAATTAATCATTTTTAAATAAAATTATATAACAGTCTCACTAGTTATATACAAGTAATATCATTTTACTTCATGTAATTATTATATACATATATAATTAAGACAATATCACTTCATGCATTTCACCCGTATATAAATATATATGCTATCATATATGTATAGTTATAATACAACATTTACACACATGTTGTATGTATATCCATCCTCTCGAGTAATAACTCACCGGATGCTTTCTCTGATATGCTATCACCCCAGGTATACTCATCCAACCCAGATACCATGAGACGCTTAACTCACACCGAATCAGGCAATAAAATAATAAGCATAGTGGAGGCGGTCATAGTTCCCCGAGTGTGAGACCGAATCATACCCAAAGCGTCTCACCTCGAAAATAATCACAACATAAAATAATAGACGCTATGACCTGGGGATTATACTCACCCGACATTCACTAACCAGGAGATTCACCCATATTCCACAACCCCCTATGATAGCACTAGAGGGGTATGAAATTATAAAATATCTTACACTAATATTTAAAGAGCACACAAATGTGTGTGTGAGTGTGTATATATATAATAAATTAAACCCAGCTAACCAGTGCCTAACTCCCTTAGCACTAGCCCAAAAATATCCGAGTCAAGTTCCTGACCCTTAATTAAATAAATTACACCTCCATTAATTTTATCAAAGTAGTGTCACCACCATAATTCTCAGACTCCCTAACTTGGTCCGTATTTTAACCTTTTGAATTTATTTTGCCAAATTCCGTTATTTAGTTTCCCACTCTTTTTAATTGAAATGTTCCTTAAAATCCATCTCCTAATGCCATAAGTATTATTTCCCATTTACTTTACTTTTACATTAAATAAATCCTTTAAGAGAAATCCCAAAAGAAATAAAATAGAAGTCGGCAAAATTCCCCACCGTCGTTCGAGGGACGTTGATTGTCGTTCAAACGACATCGACTGTTGTTCGAACGACATCCGATCTTCTTCCTCATGTCATTGCTTCCGCCATTGTTGTTCATCCAAGGTTTTGTTCTTAACCCAAAAAATAAATCCAAACATTTTAGCCTTAAATCCCTCATTTAATCAGTTTCAAAGCATGGATTCAAAACCCTAAACATGCAACCCTTTAAACACCCTCGAATTTACTACACTAACACTAAGATCTAAGTTTGGGATTTTCACGATTTTCCTATACTCATTTTCTCCACGTTTGATTTTAAACTCCAAATTACACGACAAAGATTATTGATTTACGGATATAAATTAGACGGCATCTCTTTTGATTCATAACACAATATCAAACGAATCTCTAATCTACATAAATTGTCCAATTCACAAACACCCGTTTTTCATGTGAAAACCTACCCAAAAATGAATTTTCATTACACCCACCATGATATGAATCGAAAACTGCAAATTATATGAAGGAAAGTTAACCACTTTCCTGTATGGATTCGTAGGGTCTGATTCTTTTGATGAAGGGGATGAATTTGACACAAGCACCTACATCCCTCTTCGAATTGACTCCCAAAAGCTCCTCAATTTCTCCCTCTTTTCTTCTATGCAAATTTAGGGTTTTTATATTTGAGTTATGGTTGCCTCCAATCCCATAACTTAGGTTAAATAATGATGATCCCATTTTTATGCCCATGGGTCAAGCCCAAATGACCCGAAGACCCCCGCGTGGGCTCGGTTATGCTTAAAACGGCCCCGAGACCCGATTACTACCCCTGGGTACTCTATTTTGACTATTTCAACCTATATGTAATCACTGTGCACTCAGAATCGTCATCCGAGTTACTCTATAAAATTTTCCAATTTTGACTTCAAAATACGACACATGTGAAATTTAAAAATAATCCAAATTAATTAAATCTTAATTCACTAAATTAATTAACTCGTCCAAATTAATAAAATCCGATATCACCAAAATAATTAAATTTTTTGTCCCCAAAAATACGGGGTATTACATACTTCCCCCCTTACAAAGGAATTTCGTCCTCGAAATTAAGCTAAGTCTAGTACTCCAAGCCTCGAATATATCCCTATTCGCATACTCCTAAGATGGCTATATATATATCTAACTCTACTAATCATGGATTATTTTAAAACTAAATTAATTAACCAGGGCACCCATACACCCTATACATGTGCTTATCTGCAGAATTGTTACCCGACTCTACTAGCCTTAAATCTTAATATAACTTTTAATTCACAGTTATAACTACATATATGTATAATAACCAAGGTATTAGCCCATGTCCTAATGACCAAACATCTCCCCACTTCCAACGTTGTGCTAGGTTTCAGGCGTGGGAAGTCTCACAAAGCTAAATACAAACAAGAAACCCCCTTGATACACTACTACCTAACATTGCCAATCGTCGAGATCCGTTAGGCCCTTAGTCCATAGCACATACCCCCAAATTCCTGTCTCTTGACATAAAAGTATACTCGTCCGCTCCTATGTTACAAAAGACACCATACAATATAGCGCTCTTACTATCACTAGTTTCTCTGCGCTAAGATAATAACGAGATATATCTCTCCACTCGATAATAAACTAATATACCCTGAATCACATCAATGAACGTCCCTACTCAGCGGGATCAAATATATCAATAGAACATATTCTTTTAAGTCTACTATACAACACACTAGAACATATACACATGTATATATAGGCTAGACCCTAATTCAGGTGATACCTAGTAATAATAATTCATACCCTGGTACAGCGAATACAAAGTCTTACTATAACTATCCACTATATCCCTAAACCATCACTAACTAGTCGAAACTTGGAAAATTATCTACTCTATTCTCATAACTCTCGAAAGTATTAAACTCACATGTAATGAAAATATCCTCTTAGTGTACACACTCGCTCTCTCATGGTAACACTAAAGAGTTCTGCTACCCCGCGGTAATTATATATACATAATATGGCTATTACGGCCAATGCACCCACTAAATCTCACTCCCTTATGAATGATGGT
This sequence comes from Sambucus nigra, assembly GCA_949130495.1. NCBI lineage: Eukaryota > Viridiplantae > Streptophyta > Magnoliopsida > Dipsacales > Adoxaceae > Sambucus > Sambucus nigra. The sequence continues at coordinate 637,855,573 of OX422207.1, read as the reverse complement.
GATCATAATCTTACTTGCAACGCCTCCATGTCATAAAAATCTCCCCCATACTCATAGGATAATAAAGGCAATTTACCTCCATATTCTAACTACTTCACCTGGTCAATGGGTTCCTGATCGAAATCCTTGCATCCGAACTTACCCATTAACTTTTGTAGTGGTTGTACATTCAGAACCTCGTCCTGTAGTTGCCCCTGTCTCGATTAGGACAATCCTTCTTCTTATGTCCTATCTATCCACAAATGAAACATTTTCTGAAAAATCCTTCCTGCTAGTGACCATGTACTTGCTAGTCTCCCTCGCCATTCTTTTGGCCCTGGCGGCCCTGAGGAACGAAATGATGATCCTGATGCTGAGGGCCCTATTGACCCTGCCTGAATCCACCTCTTTCAGATCGATAACCTCTGGATTTAAATTTTTTAACCAGATTCCCCTGCCGAGAGTCCCACTCCTGTTATTGTTATGCCCCACTGGCACTATTCATATCTTCCTTCTCAGCCTGACTGGATCCACTCATCCTTTTTCTATACTTCATGTGAAATCGCTGAACCTGGCAATGAAGTAGCGATATATTAACAACCTCTGTGTATGTCTCTAATGTTGGATTACCCAACAAGTGTTATCGAATCTTCCAGGTAAGTCCGTTCATGAACTTACACATCCTCTTCTCTTCAGTGTTTACCTCATCTTTCATAAAATTTGTTAACCGAGTAAATTCTTACTCATATTCTTCCATGGTCCTATCTCCTTGAAAAAATTTTGACGCATCTCTGTCTAAATAGAGGACGAAAAATACTTGGGGTCAAACCGCACCCAGAACTCCCTAATACTCATCACATCTCTCTCCTCTACGGTGATCATAAATTCCCACCACTATAAAGCTGCACCTGCTAGCTTGAATGTTGTCAAGAACTGTTTCTGAGTGTCACTACACTCATTCATACGCAGATGGCGCTGCACATCTTTCTTCAATTGACTGACCACTACTGCATCTGAATTACCCTGAAACTCCGACGGGTGACCCTTTTGAAATGCTTCTCTAAGTCTCTACCAATCTGACGGCCCCGATGGGCCTGAACGTTGGGTGCCACTAACGTTGTGGATAATTTTGCAAAAAGTGGACGGCCATGACAGTAATGGATGCATTGACTACCTGGGCCACAATCTCTGCCACCTGTGCAGTCATCACCAACCCTGGTGGTGGATGCGACTATGGAACCAGTGGCTCCTGATGAAGCTCTCTCACATAATATCTCGCCAATACTCTAGTTGTTCTACGTCTCCTAGGCGGCATCTGAAATTTAAAATGAGTTGTAACAGAAGTAAAATATCTTCAAACACGTAAAGATGAGTGTAACAGTCCTAATAATAGGGCTCTATATCAAAGGAACGTTGAGCTAAAATGTAAGAAGTCGCACAGATCCTAAGGTCTTAAGAAACTGATGCTCTGATTCCAATTATGACACCCCACCCAATTTAATACCGGGTGATCAATCCTTTATTAAATAAAAATAGGTTTCTCATTTGGTTCATTCTTAGCATCACTGTCGAAAACCATATTAATTACTAATCCCCTAATAGTTAATTAAGCTGGTGCCAAATTTTATCTTTCATTAAACACATAACGATATGAGATATCAAAATAAACTAACCACACACAAAATCATTGAGTCTATAACAATACTAAAAATAAAGAAATGACTTTTCGAATAAACCATCGGCTACAAATCCAACTCTAATGTAAATCCAACAAACGAATAAATAATCCAAATACTGAATCTGAAAGTAAATGGGCAACGCACCCTAAATGAAACTACAACTGAGATAAGATTCCTAAACTAGGGATGAATAAGAGAAGCGTCTACTCCAACTCTTACATGCGCTCACATGTGTCGTAGCTGCATATCCTTAGAATAGATAATCAAGTCTGGCGTCCATGTGGCTGGATACCGAAAAGGTTTTGAAAATATTTGTAGCAAAGGTTAGAACCCAAAATATTTTGAAAATATTTAGCAAGTGATTAAGTTTGCAGTAATTAAAATGCATGAATACTCTTCATATTTAATCTAGTGTCACGCTCCCTTGAGATAATAATCAACCCTCATCTAAAGTGTACATCTAACGCTTTCTTCCTAGTCCTCCTAGTTGTACTACCCCGTCTAACTAACTTGGTTATGAATACTTCCCGACACACTACTCTAGCCCGAGTAATCTTACTGTTGCTTCATAAGTTATTGGTCGCATCAACTTAATTAATCATTTTTAAATAAAACTATATAATAGTCTCACTAGTTATATACAAGCAATATCATTTTACTTCATGTAATACACTCGTATATAAATATTTACTCTATTATATACTTATATAATTAATATAATATCACTTCATGTATTTCACTCGTATAAAAAGATCTACACTATTATATGCGTACAATTATACTACAACATTCACACACATGTTGTATATATATCCATTCTCCCGAGTAATAACTCACCGGATGCTTTATCTAAAATGCTATAACCCCAAGTATGCTCATCCAACCCAAATACCACAAGATGCTTAACTCACACGGAATCAGGCAATAAAATAATAAGCGTAGTAGAGGCATTCATAGTTCCCCAAGTGTGAGACCGAATCATACCCAAAGTGTCTCACCTCGAAAAGAATCACAACATAACATAATGGACACTATGATCTGGGGATTATACTCGCCCTGCATTCACTAGTCGGGAGATTCACCCACAACGCGCAACCTCTTATGATAGCACTAGAGGGGTATGTAATTATAAAATATCTTACACTGATATTCAAATAGCTCACAAATGTGTGTGTGTGTGTGTGTGTGTGTATATATATATAAACCCATGCCTAACTCCTGTAGCACTAGCCTGAAAATATCCGAGGCAAGTCCCCAACTCTTAATTAAATAAATTACACCTCCATTAATTTTATCAAAGTAGTGTCAATCCACCATAATACTCAGACTCCCTAACTTGGTCCGTATTTTAACCTTTTGAATTTATTACACCAAATTCCATTATTTAGTTTCACACTCTTTCTAATTTAAATATTCCTTAAAATCCATCTCCCAATGCCCTGAGTATTATTTCCTATTTACTTTACTTTTACATTAATTAAATCCTATGAGAGAAACCCTAAAAGAAACAAGATAGAAATCGAAAAAATTCCCCACCGTCATTCGAGCGACGTCGATTGTCGGCCAAACGACATCAATCGTCGTCCAAACGACGTCCGACCTTCTTCCTCACGTCGCTGCTTCCGCCATTGTAGTTCATCCAAGGTTCTGTTCTTAACCCATAACATAAATACAAAAATTCCAACCTTAAATCCCTCCTTTAATCATTTCAAAACATGGATTCAACCCCTAAACATTCAGCCCTTTAAACACCCTCGAATTTAACAGTAAGATCTGAGTTTGGCATTTTCACGATTTTCCTATACTCGTTTTCTCCACGTTTGATTTTAAACTCCAAATTTCACGACGTGGATTCTTGGTATACGGATATAAATCAAACAGCAACTCTTTTGATTAATAACACAATATCAAACGAATCTCTAATCTACATAAATTTTCTAATTCATAAACACACGTTTTTCATGTGAAAACCTACCCAAAAATGAATTTTCATTACACCCACCATGATATGAATTGAAAACTATAAATTATATGAAGGAAAGTTAACCACTTGCATGTACTGATTTGTAGGGTCTGATTCCTTTGATGAAGATGATGAATTTGACACAAGCACTTAAATCCCTCTTCAAATTGGCTCCCAAAATCTCCTCAATGTCTCCCTCTTTTCTTCTCTGCAGATTTAGGGTTTTTATATTTGAGTTATGGTTGCCTATAATCCCATAATTTAGGTTAAATAATGTTGATCCCATTTTTAGGCTAATGGTCCAATCCCAAATGACCCCCCTCTGTGGGCTCGGTTATGTCTAAAAATGCCCCGAGACCCAATTACTACCCCCACTACTCTATTTTGACTATTTCGGCCTATCCGGAATCACCTGTGCACTCAGAATCGTCATACGAGTTACTCTATAAAATTTTCCAATTTCGACCTCAAAATACGACACATGTGTAATTTAAAAATAATCTGAATTAATTAAATCTTAATTCAATAAATTAATTAACTCCTGCAAATTAATAAAATCCGATATCATCCAAATAATTAAATTCACTGTCCCCGAAAATACGAGGTATTACATAGACTCAAATCAATTTACAACAATCTCCACTACACCAAAAATTGCAATTTGGCACACCCTGATATTAAAAATCTAGCACAGTTTAAAACTGTGCCAAATTTTGGCATGGTTTAATGACAATTTGGCACACTTTAAAACAGTGCCAAAATTTGACATTGTTTTAAAGTGTGCTAAAATTGAGTATACTTACTAAAATATATAATACCCAAGAAAACATTAGAGAAACATTATATGTTTTCCGCTCTCTCTCTCCCCACTCCCGCTCTCGATTCAACTCATTCTCCCTCTGGCCAGCGCTCTCTTTCTCCCGCTTCTTATTCTCTCTCACATCAATTAATGAACACAAACCCTATTATCTCTCTTGCTCACCACCTGCTACTGCGAACCACTGTAACACCACCACAACGCCACCACGACACCACCAATCAATCACCTCCATCCTGTAAACCCATTAAAACACCTACACCCAAACCCCCACCATCAACCTCCCAACGCAACCACACCAAACAACAATCCCTCACGGCCTAACCAAACCACTTGTCGACACCACCATCCATCCACAACCTACACCATCTCCATTCACCACCCACACCATCCATCCAGCGCCTACACCATCCATCCACCATAGAACTCGTATCTGTTCGTACACACACAAAAAAAAATTGGTCCAAGATCTGTTCGATTTGGTTTGTCATTCAAGATCTATAACATTCATAGATTTATTATTCACATATCTACGATTCAAATCCGATGATTTTCAGATATCTAAAATTCACAGATTTACGGTTTGGTTTAATTCCAGATTTCTCATTCAAGAGTTAGTGTTTTTCGTTTCTTAATCGGGTTAGTAGAGTTCTGATTTGTGGGTTTTGTTGTAATTAACTTTCATTTTCCTACTTTGCATATCTACTTTGCTCTTATTCTAATAAGTGTGTTGCTAAATAGTGGAATTTTTTTTAACTAAACACGGTTTGCTCTTAATTTAATAACTCTATCTGTGCATTGTAGGTTTGATTGCTTATGTTATGCCACATACTCTTTTTTTAACATAAATCGTTTAGAATACCAAAGCCAAGCCTGTTAAAGAGGGAAGTTTAGAACACATAAAGTATGTCTGGCTATGAAGATAAACTAGAGTGATTTAGGGTGGAATATTGTTTCTTTTAGTATAATTTGTTTATAATTTTATTTTATTTTATTTTATTCAAATTGGTTGAAATCTATCTAATCATCTTTTTTTCTAACATTATGTTCATATGTTTTTTAAAATTTCATAGATTTTTATGGTCCTTTGTAGCTAAACAAAAAGGGACTTCTTCCAACCTACACCCATTCGCGGGGATTCTATAATGACCATTTAAGTGTGAACTTAATGTTGTTTTGAGAGTAACTAAGCTTGAATTTAATATTAGAGTCTCCGCTTTTAGTCAAAGTCAATTTGCGTTTTGATAAAATTATGAAGGATTTTAACCCGCGACCATACACCCCCACCATACACCGCCACCATACATTGCCATCATACACCACCTATACCATTTAACTCGGCACCACCATCCATGCACCACCTACACCTAAGAACCCATCGAACTAACGAGAGCAACTAATTTTTATTTTTATTTGCAGATGCTCGGTTTCCCTCTCTATTTACGAATTCAATGTATGAATTCAATCAGGGATTTTCAAATGCTCTACTTTCTCTCTCTATTTATGATTTAATATATTTTTTAAGTTGTGTTTATGTTTAGTAGAAAATATATTGGTATTGTAATTTGTTGACTTTTCATGTTTCATATACTTTGGCTCCCAAGGCACATGCATTTTTTCAATATTGTTGCGTACTTTTTATTTTAGTTTCATACTCGGGTTATTTTTCAAGTTGAAGTGTTTTGATGATTTTTTTTATTTGGGGTCTAATTATAGATGCTTCTATGTAGGCTATCTTCTTCAAATTCATAGTTTCCAATATTTTATTTAAACCTAAGGTGATTCCTTTATTCCTCTAGCATATTTGTACCAACTTATTTCAATAAAATGTCAGATCATTTGATTTTAGTCTCACATGGATGTAAATAGTGATTTGGTTTATGAGTAATTGAACCCTTTCTTGATGTGTTTTTCATACTGTCACACTAATATTTTTTCTTTTCAATTAATTTTTTCAGCAAAATGTCAAAAAAATAATGTCTAAATTTGTGCAGTCATTTGGTTGCGGCGCGAATTATAACCCGTGATGGATTAAGTTCTTTTTAATTATTTATACAATGTCGGTGATGAAGTAATACTATATTTATTAGTATTTATTTTCTTAAAAAGGGTGAATTGTCATATAATCATTGTCAACTTTTTCCAATTTTTTTTTAATTGATAGGTTTTGCACATGGGGTTTAAAAGCAATAATGTTAAATAGGTGACGTAGTTTATATAAGGTTCATGAGTGACTATTTATTTGGTTGTTGAAGTGTTTTTATATCTTAAATAGGTAGATAGTCCTATAAACAAATGAAGTTTTTCCCAATTTTATTTAAATTGTTAGGTTTTGCACCACATGGGGTTTATATGGAATATTATTAAATAGGTTACGTAATTTATACAAGGTCCATGAGTGACTATTTATTTGGTTATTTATGTGTTTTTTTATACCTTAAATAGGCAGATAGGCCTATAAACAAAGGAAATTTTGCCCAATTTTATTTAAATTGTTAGGTTTTGCACCACATGGGATTTACATAGAATATTCTTAAATAGGTGACGTAGTATATACAAGGGTCACGAGTGACTATTTATTTGGTTGTTTATGTGTTTTTATACCTTAAACAGGTGGATGGTCCTATAAATAGAGGGAATTTTATCTAAAAAAATTTCAAAATATAACTTATTATACTTAAATTAAATTGGGTCAACCGTTCTTTTGTTGCGATTATGTTAGATTTCCCGAATATCATCGTGTTAAAATCTTCTGACTCCGTCTGGAAGTGCTTACCCTCATAACTACTTGTGTATCCATGTAATGATTGTAGGGCCATATTAACTTTCACCCTGAGTTTTTATTTTTATAACCCCTCTTTTGTAAGTTTGAGATATATTCGCCAAAGCATTGGTAAATCTATCTAAGTGTCATTTTGAGGGCCTTGTATTACATAATGTGAGCTTTAGCAATGCTTTTGTGAGTGTATCTCAAATTATTATATGAGTGAGGCTGTAATACGAAAGTTCAAATAACAGTGAGGGTGAAAGTAAAAAATTATTCATATGTTGATCTATGTTTACCTTATGCAGATTGTTTCGGAGATACGCAAGACGATGGAATCTGTAGGCTTTCTTGAAATCGAAACACCGGTTCCACAGGTTTGTAAATTTCTTTATGTTCATGTTCAATTGATTCATCTTGTGGCTATAGTCGTCGGATTAAATGAGCTAGACAGATTAAAAAACATACACGTTTAATAAAACAAATTATTTTCTTTAGACAAGTGAAAACTCAAACCAGCCCCCAAATGTCCCCATAAGAGGCACTAACACCTCGTACCGGGTGAATGTAACTCGTAAGAATTGACCGCATAGTCACGGGACATATGATTTGAAAACACTATGATAATTTGAAAATATCTAGACTTTAGCTTAAAAACATGCCGATAGTGGGTGAAACCCCAAACTAGACACCAAATAACCCCGTAAGCGACACGAACACCTCGTACGGGGCAATGTAGCTCGTAGGAATTGACCGCTTAGTCGCGGGTCTCTCAGTTTGAGAATATGATGATAATTTGAAAATATCTAGTTAGGCTTAAAAATAAGTCGTTAAAGGGTGAAAATCCCAATCAGCCCCCAAACGGCCCCGTAAGAGGCACGAACACCTCGCACGAGACCAATGTAACTTGTAGGAACTGACCATGTAGCAGCGGGTCTCCCGATTTGAGAATATGATGATAATTTAAAAATATTTAGATTATTCTTAAAAACAAGCCATTTGAGGGTGAAAACTTAAATTAGATCCAAACGGCCCCGTAAAAGACACTAACGCCTCGCACGGGGCCAATGTAACTCGTAAGAACTGATCATGTAGTCCCAAGACATGTGGTTTGAGAATACGATGTTAATTTGAAAATATCTAGACTTTAGCTTAAAAGCATGCCGTTAGTGGGTGAAAACCTAAACTAGAACCCAAATGGCCCCGTAAGAAGCACGAACACCTCGTACGGGACCAATGTAACTCGTAAGAATTGACCGCATAGTCGCGGGTCTCTCGGCTTAAGAATATGAGGATAATATTAGAATATCTAGATTAGGCTTAAAAACAAGTCGTCAAATGGTGAAAACCCAAACCAGCCCCCAAACGGCCCCGTAAGAAGCACGAACACCTCGGACGTGACCAATGTAACTCGTAGGAATTTACCGCATAGTCACAGATCTCTCGGTTTGAGAATACGGCCATAATTTGAAAATATCTAGATTAGGCTTAAAAACAAGACATTAAAGGGTGAAAACTCAAACTAGTCCTCAAACGGCCCCGTAAGAGGCACTAACACCACGCATGGGACTAATGTAACTCATAGGAGCTAACCACGTAGTCACAAGAATTTCGATTTGAGAATACAATAATAATTTTAATTCGTATATGAAAATTTTCAACTTGAATAAGATTTTTTATTTAAATTACTCGATTACTAATATCATCTCCTCTTTGTATCTTGTTTTTTTGCAGGATGACATTTTGTCGTTAGCTTTTATCAACGTGGAACACACGAAGCCAATGGTTTACAACAAGGGGATTATTTACTTAATGTCGTTAATATTCAGGATTCTATTTTTTGTGTTATGGCCATGCAGGCTCTTATAGTTTTATTGTTAACAATTGTGGTCGTGCGGGCTTTTGTAATTTTATTGTTATATTTTATTGTTGTGAGGACTTTACATTACGCAGGTATTGTATTGTCAGGTTTTAAATTGTCCAAAAAATAGAGGAAACTCTGCCCAATTCTTTTGGTATGTGAATTATAAATACTTGTAATATTTTGAAGTTTGTACGTACATTAGTTTATCAACAAATTTTGAGATTCGCAATTTGTGAATTTTCTTGTTTTCAAATAATTAATTTTTTTTCTTTGATCCAAAAAATTTGGCACAACTCAAAACCGTGCCAAACATGTATCAAATTTTGGCACGTATTGAACTGTGCCAAAAGAGTACCAAAATGTACTCAATTTGGCAAAGTTATAAAGTATGTTAAAAGTGTACCAGAAATATCAAATTCTGGCACAGTTTTAAACTGTGTCAGATTGATATTTTTAGTGTAGTGCTCGGAGAGATATTCAGGAACACCTATGAGCTATCCACAAGTTGATTGAGTTACTTGTACAATTCAATTACTTATAATCAAGGGGTAAAGGAGATGTAACTTCAATTATTTGAGAGACACTAATAGAATACAGTAACCTCTCCGTGAAAATAGGCAAGTTGTCGAACCACATACCTTTGATGTTGTGGATGTGATTACTTATTTTGTGTGATATTGCTTTCTAGATTTTTTATTGTGATAATTCTTGCACTCACACCCACATAATCCATTGGGTTTGAGTACATAAATTATTTTTAAATTCGAAACAATTGTATAAAGCCCTTTAGTTAATTATTTTCCAATCAAACAACCTACCCACTTTTAACCTTTGCCTTCTTTGGATGAGAGTATGTATAAAACCTTTTAGGAGAACTTTTGCCACAACTTTTTTATTAAGGTATCTCTTTACCTCATCTCACATCTAATTAGATTTTCTTATTGTGTCCTACACAAGGCTATAAAATCTTCAACATAAATAATGAAATAATTAAGTCCCCTTTTATTACTATTCATTTAATTGCAATTGTTTAAAAAAAATTATGCAATTTCTGATTTCTCTAAGGGTTATTGAAACATACATGGGATTTTTTTCCTTATTTTTAATCTCTGATATTGATTTTTGATTTAATTTTAAATTAAAAGTTTGACCCTTTAATTTCTAAATTACATAAATTTAATTGCAGATTTTTACGAATCACATAAAAGTTACCTACTATATATTAAGAAAAAAAAATCATAATTTATTAGCCCTTTAAGATTAAATTCCGATTTCATCCCTCCTTATGTTCACGTTTTATACATGTAGACAAACATTTTGAAGAACCTAATGCAAAAATTCATTTTACGTGGGACTGTACCGGCCCCAAAATTTGATTTCGTGTCATATCTACTACTTGAAAAATGTGGAACGAGGATCTTTTGTAACTCTCTTTGCACCCCTGCTAAAAATCAAGTTGCGGTTATCGTTATCAAGGCATCGTGATCTTTATACATAAAGTGCCTCTAAATTTCTGTAAGAGACCCACCCCAACACACATGCGAGAGAGAATAAATAACAATAAATGAGAGAGAGAGAGAGAGAGTAAACACAAACAATGAAGAATATGCATAAATTTTTAACACGTGAATGAAAAAAATAAATTATAAAACGTTGTCTTACTGTTATTTGCATTTTAGAGGTTAAAGTTTTTACACTAGTAGCCCTTGAACTTTGGACAGTGTAACGTTTTGACCTTGAAAATTTTTTGTGTAACATTTAAACTCCCTAAACTATATTATTTTTTCACAAATGGCCCTTCTGTCAATGTTTTTGTTAAATTTAATGGAATTCGTTGTCAAAAATGTCTTTCATAACCACCGTACCCAAAATAACTTCAATCTACCAAACCTAGGGGTGTTCGCGGTAGAATAAAAATCTGTACCGTACCGTACCGTTTTGTTCCGAAAATTAGTAGTAGTGATCTACATTTTTTAATCTACCAAAACTGAAATTGCCGAATTTTTTGTGGTTAGTTTTGGTTTTAACATTTTAAAAATTGATTTATCAATTGTACCGTATCAAAATAAAATACCGAAATATCGTACCACATATTACCGTACCAATTACCAAATAAAAATATATATTTAAAAAAATATATATACCAAATTGTCAAGACTCTTCATTTTAAACTCATCTCATCTATTCATTTCTCTTAGTATAAAAGCCTCAAAACCCTAAATAACTTTTCTATTTTCTCACTCACAACAACAAATCAGCTCTCCAAGATAGAAAGCACAACCTTCTGCACAAGGTACCTTCCGATCATCTTTTTCCCGTCTTACGACCACCCCCCTCCAATTCCTTTTTCGACTGTTATATGTAAGATGATAGTGAAAATCTTGCCGGGGAGTTTTGTTTTCCGACAAGTTGTTTTTGTTCTTTTTGTTGTTGGTGTGGGTCTTCTCATTTGTTTTTTTTTTAAATATAAATCAAAAGTTCATAACTCCTCTTTCATGAAATACTTCACATCCATGAACTGTTATATTGTTGTTGATGTTTCTCCTTACAAATTGTTGGTGATGAAGAAAAAAACAAGTTTTGTAGGTTGCCGGCTTGCAACGGTGTCAAGTAAATTTAGAGAGAATTTGATTTATATAATTTCAAGTCTCGCTATAAACCGATTTTACCGAAATCTACCGTATTTTTTGAAAAAACGATTTTACCGCAAAAAATCAATTTTACCAATGTACCGCACAGTTTGATTTTGATTTTGATTTATGTGTTGGTATACCGACTGGTAAAACTAGTAATTTTGTTTTGATAATTTCAAAATTGATATGGTATTGGTATGACCACCGACCAAACCGACCGAAAACCGACCCCACCCAAACCCATTATTTGCAAAGTGGTAATATGTTTTGTTCATTTTTTTTTTCTTTGTTCTTTTGGGTATGGTTTTTGAGTTATTTGAAGTACAAGGTTTGCGTATGGGGTGGCTAATGAAATTTATGTATTGATTTAGTAGTCGCGTTGACTAATTTTGTTGGGATCTAAAGGAAAAGTTGAGAGAAGATTGACTAGAGCAGACATAACAAATATTAGGGAATTAAATGTTACAAAAAGAAATAATAAATAACTGAAACGTTACACTGGAATAAAATTAGATTGGGTGCATAAAAATTCAATGGCCACCTTATCTCATCAATTATAGCAACCCAACAAAGGGCATGCTTCCTACCAACCAAGCTGATTGATACACTGTACCAAACACAGGCACATGAATGGAAAAGGCAACATTAAAATTCACAACCAACCATACACAAATAAAATGGCTGGTGTTAAAGTCTTATGCCATCAGTAAAGTTCCCCGCTGAACAAACAAACAAACAAACAAACAGACTACACTGCTAACGAAATCAACAAATTCCAAACTCACAAAGCTAACACCTCTAATGTTTTTTCCTTTTCTGCCAAAGAATATAACCTCACTTCTTCCATCATAAGTGTGTCTTCTTAATCAGGGATGGTTGGGGTGCCAAGCGGTTACAAGGCAGGCAAAGAAGAGTTGACCCAAGGAGGCTATTGTTCTCTGTCCTCGGGCTGCTCCCCGCACTGCTGTTAGAAAGAGACCGAAATGTGGTCTTTTGCAAGACCCCAGTTGGTGATGATGTCATCTGAGGGCTGCTACTGTCCCACGCGTCAGTCATAAGGTTAAGAGCCGAGATGTTCTTAGTCATACACTCACCTCCATTACTAGTGCTGTGTAAAACTTCGCCGAGGGGCCCACCCATGGAATTTTCCCACGAAACAGGAGCCCAATTTGCTTGCTTTTGGTTCTGTTCATTTAGGCCAACTCCCAAACCCATTTGAGCCGAGTCAAACTCGCGCGACAATCTAAGGGGCGATAACGTAACTGTTTCGTTGGTGGGGGATGAGGTCGAAGACTGGTTTTTAGGCCAGTCATCCATGAATTGCCTAAGGGAATTTTGCGATTTGGTTTCGTGGTTGGGGTCTTGAGGAGAAGTGTAGGTCCCGCAGCTCATGAGTGAAGAGCTTTTATTATGCAAAGGGTTGAGCAAGGAGTTGGAATAAACAAGTCCAAATTCTGTTCGTAAGGGTTCTTCGTACAGGTTGTGGTGTTTTGGAATGGAAAATTGGTTTTCTTTTAGGCCAATGGTAGATGATAGCATGGGTCCTGTTGCATTTTGAATTTTCTCATCTGCTTTTGCCTTGTTTGGAAAACTCCTGCAAAGAGAATACAACTAAGCCCAAACTGTTGCAAGTTGGAATTGTGAAACAACCACCGGGATGATTGAGTTTCACACCCACTTTTAGTCAATTTTCAGTTGGTCCAAAAATAAAATTGAGTTACACCCCAACTCATGGTTTCAGATACTTTGTGAGCTTTTGCGAGACTCTTGGGAGATATCAATTTATTAAACTTTGGGGGATGTAAATCAAAAGTGATCACAAATGTGTGTGTGTGTGTGTGCGTGTGTTGGTGTTGGTGTTGGTGGTGGGGGGGGGGAGGTCGGGGCGCGCATCCGAAACTAACAATTAATATTTATTTGTTTGCCTCTGAAATTAACAAGGTAAATTCTGATTTGAAGGTAACTATCCATTCAATATTGGATATTATAGTGTCTATTTCATGTCTGTTCTCTCAGTTTTTTTTTCCTTTCTCTTTTTCTGCCACGAACCACCTTTCTTGTATACATGTAAAATGAAGAGATATGCTTCTTTAATCTTAAACTTATTCTTGATTCATGTTCATTATCACTTGATGCATACTAGCTGAGGGCCATAATTGTGTTATAACTAGATTGTATCACTAATATCAAAACGAGAAAACGCATTTCAAGTTTTGTTGAATTAAAGTTCCGCAAAAATCATCACCTAAAAACTGTATTGGTGTAAAATTATTATGTCACTCACTGTTACACAAATATCCCCTATATTGATTAGTTTATTGTTTCTTAGAGAATCACATATTGTCCTATCCTGTGCATATGTGTTAGTATTCAGACTTCTATCTTCATTATTACTTGTTTAACGAGGCGTGGGATAATAGATTAGATCTATCAAGTATAATTCAAAATTCAGAGCTAGACATGTTGGACATAACATACATTCAAATGTTCATTTCGACCGCCCCAATCTAGAAAACTTCATTTCAGTATTCACAATTTAGAATTTATCATCAAATATCCAGATGTCAAAAAACAAACTAAAAAAGTGCACAAAATTCCACCCCACAGCAAACTCAATAAGTCCAAGATATATAGTTTTATTACCTATCAAGGTGAGGGGACACAGGAAAAATTGCACCAGGCTGCAAGTTATTGAGTTGGTGGTGGTGCAAGCCGCTGTTGCTGCCGCCTCCGGTAACAACTGCCGCCACTGCTGACGATGTGGAGGAAGACAGCGGCATGAGCTTAGCGGTGGTTGTGGGTCCAGGGACAGCATGGCCACTTTGGCCTTCCACAGGCTTTCTTGAACGGTGGCGGCCTCTGTTGATGTGCCGCTCACAATACTTCTGGTCAGCAACCGCATCTCTAGAGCACCGCCATTTCTTCCCATCGGTACGACGACACCTCCCCGGCTCAGGGTCCGTGTTTGAGAATCCCAGATGGAAACCACCCCATCCCACTAGTCAAACATTTAACAAATGGATCCACTTACATCAAGAAACACAAAATGAAACATCACCAATATTTGATTTTGAGTATTTTGGATATAGAATATCTTTCAGTTACCCAATGTCATGCTATGAAATTGGAATTGAAATATTTTCAGTACACAAACATTTGGACTGAATATATTCCAATTCCAATACCGATTTCAATGCAGGAAATTCCAATGGACCCTTATTCAGAAATTCTGATTTATTGCAGATAATTTGCTATAATGAAACAGTGTAATTTTTTAAACATAATTTAAACTAAAATAATGACCATCAAACACATTAATATAAATTGAAGTTCATGAAGAAAGATACAAAAATCATTGAATATAGAGAACAAAGTGGTGTATTTTTTAAAAGATTGGAGCAAACTAAACTTACAGGTAGTGGATTTTAAATTGCCACCTGGAAAGTTAGAGAAGCCAGCAGATTCAAGGGCTTTTCTGATTGGGATGAGAAGATTTGAAGGTACAGGCGCATTTGCAGTAATATACTTGTAGATCAAGGCCTGGTGTTCTAACTCCATCCATTGTGATGATGTGAATGGCCCTCTAAGTACCCCATGCATGTTTGAACAAGACCCATAACCTGAAACAGAGAGAAATCAAAGATTCAGCTAAACATGTGATGGAACAACATGACAGGAAGAAAAAGAAAAAGAAAAAGATAAGACCAATCTTAAATGCCAAGGAAATGTCAGAATATGGAAAGGGATGTGACCAGAAATCAATTTTCTTGTCTCTTGAATCTTGATAGAACTAGGAAGAAAAGGACACAAAGATAGAGCAACAGAAAAATCAGAACAAAATAATTAAAAGAGGGATCTTTTGCTACTTCTTTCTGTTCCTGCAAAATCCAAATCCTTGCTTCATATTTGATATTTCCAAAACAGTTACATAGCCAACAAGGAGGGAAAAATCCCCTTTTTTTTTCACAAGACCCAATTTTTACATGAAAAGACCCAACCAATAACTAATTTCTAGATCCCCACAAAAATAAAATAAAGAATAAAAATTAATCCATAGAACCCCACAATAAATAAAAAAAACATATATCCCATCTCATAAAACAAAACCTTCACGCAAATACAAAAATACCCATTTACCCAATTAGTGACACTTGAGTTTCAATACCCAAAGCTTGAAGATTTAGTGATGTATCATGTACCTGTATTTCTACCAGCATAAGCAGTTGATGTCTGGTGATAGTAAGGCAATGTCCCAGTGAGTGAGTGTGAGTTAGGTGCAGAGAAGCTCAGCATCTGCTGGCCATCAGAAATGAGAGACCCATACCCATTAGATCTCTGCATTGCCATTGTCTCACTAGTTTTAGCCATTTTTAAGTCTCTCCAGTCATCCTCATTAGATCTCTGCTGCTTGTTAAACCCAGATCCGTACCACTTTAGCTTGGTCTCAGGATCTGAAGCAAAGCCAGTGTCGGAACAAACAAACCCATCCAAACCCACAACCCCAAAATCCATTTGGGGGACACACTAGTACCAATCAAACTATAAAACCTCCAGAGAGATTAAATGGAGCATTGGGTTTGGGGCATTAACTAACACAAAGGGATAGACTTAGACTTATAAGAGGGATGGTGCGTTGGAGACAGGACCATCTTAAACACTTGCTACCTATTACTATGGTTAAAGAAGCTTAAAACACTACTAGCCTTTTGTTTAGTAGTACCATATACTCTTAGTCACCTAACAAAAACAAATAAATAATGGCTTGAGAAAGGATGATAATTGGAATTTGGAGGGAGAGAGAGAGAAAGATGTCTCTGACAAAGTAAGTACCAAATACTATAGTTGCCTAACAAAAACAAATAAATAATGGATAATTTGCTTTTTGGCGTTGTGGTGAGGCTAAAATTAAATTTAGCACTTAAATTAAAGAACAAGGTTTAGATGGGTTGGTGCTGTCTCTTAAATTTTTTTCTCTTTAGAATAATATTTCCCTTTTTATATTTTTGACTTCAAGATGTTTTTTAGAAACAATTAACGTAGAATTAAATTTGATTTTGTAATTTTTTTTTATCCCATATTTTAGAATCTATGTCAATTTGATTTTTCTAAAAAATTTATGTTTTTAAACCTTTTTATAATTATATTATTCAAAGAAAATTATCACGCGCATTTTTATGAAATTTTTGACTTTTTTTCAAAATGATTCTGAAATTAACTAGTAGGAACTCATAAATGAGACGAGTAATCCAAACAAGGAAACACCCGTATATACTCAAAACCTACGTATTTGAGTGTTGGACGCAATGCTTACGAAATCTCTAACCCACGCAAAGAACGACTACTTGAGGACTATAAGATAATGGACTTGACACTCAACCACTGGTAGGGCCCACTATGTCGGGTGTAAAATCTTAACAAGGAACCTTATTATATACCTTAGGTCCACCTAGTTGAGAGTTATTTCACTAACTTATAGGCCACCTAAGTATATTGAGCCTTATATTCCTTTCTATATGGACCGACATCTCTCATTGCCAAAACCATACCCTGGTGAGTTTCCAGCTCCTCACAAGAGTGAAAAATCATATGACAAGTACAATCAGTACCCTATTTAAAAATTTATGGGCCCCTATCTAATGACTGGAAGAAGTAGCACCCCGTTTCTTATAGATTTAATTGAGAATGTGTTGGATTAGTGGGTACTGTCATTTCTTCCTTAATCCATGAGGGCGAATAGGTTTGCCTCAGAGGTCGATCCTCTCTATCTAGAGGATTGGATTGTACTACGAAAGCGATATGTTCGGTGTCTTGGAGAGCTTTGTCATATATTTCCTCCCATTTGGCTGAGTGATATGTTTATTTTTTTGAGGTGGGGGTGGGTGTGGGGGGGTGGGGGTGAGGAGTCCTGGATCTTTCAAGAGCATTAATTCCATAACTAGAAGTAAGTCCGGGTTATAGTGGTTGGTCTGCAAGAAGTGTATGGTCATGATGAAGAATGTTATATGGTCAATGGTGGGCTTAATTTCGATGATTATTTTTAGGCCTGCACTTTTTAGTCATATGGTTAACTGTCAATGTGTTATATGGTTAATGGGACCTTTGGGTTGACCTTTTCTAAAACCCTGGATAATGTTTGACACTCTATAATAAACAATGGTCTTGGCTTTAGTAATAGAAGCATTAGAATCATGAAAGCAAGTACAATCAGTGCTTGAGTCTCTTAGATCATCTTTTAACTTCAAAATTCTAGACTCAAGCAAAAACTTAGATTCCTCATATGTTAGGGAGTCCTTCTTCAAATTTTGAATCATTCCTAAAAGGTTATCTTGCTCCCCATAAATGTAAGCAAACTTATTCCTATGAGTCTTCTCACGTGCCCTTAAAACTTACCAATTTATTATTGTCCTCTAAGGCATGTTCATTAACCCTAAAAAATTTAGAGTCCTCTAAGTCATTATCTAAAACCCGAACTCTAACCTCACTCTCTTTCTTGGACACTTCTAAATATTTAAAATCACGGTTCATGTCCATGAGCTCCTTACGAAGGATGCCTTTATAAGTTTGAACAGTTCGTAAAAAATCAGTTTTATCTTTAAAACAAAAAATTTATTTTTCAAGAAATTTAATTCTTTTTTTTCAAACTTCAAGTTCAAAAGATCTATTTTTTTAGCAAGATTATCAAGCTCACTAAACTCATCTTGAATATCATAATTGTCATCATCGATAAATGCATCGGACAACTTGTCATTATGGGGATCCATCAAGAGAAAAATAAATAAATAAAATGAGTGAGAGAGACAAATAGACCACCCTAAACAGCACTGAATAAGTATTTACATGATAACTTAGTGTACCTTCTCCGATACCAATTTGAGAAAGCTAGGGTACTAGGTATAGGGATTTTATGCGCATAGTGGTCAAAACAAAAGTCAAATTTTAATATTTTAAAATTAAATATTAAGCTCAAATAATTTAACCATAAGCACCAATTTTAAGCAATTGTTGTGATAAATTTACCAAATTTTATCTTGTCCTAAAACATTTATCTAGGCGTGGATAAAAATAAATAAAGCAACAAACCACAACAGTCCAATTTACGAGAAAACCCCACAATGGAAAACAATCTCAGACGGCTCATCCATATAAATTCACTATGATGAGGAGTTATGAAAATCGACAGATGATTTACAACACATACTCGACGCCCTCGCAAGCCTTGACGCATATACGATCTTTAACCCTTTCTCTACAGCGACACACATGAGTCCACTCGGGCAACTGTCATAATGTATGAGTTCACACATGCCTAGGTGTCCACCGATAAGGCTTAGAAACTGTTTACGGATATAGAACACATAGTCATCGCTTCTTTATCGCAACACCATAAACACAGAGTCCATTGTGTGTAAACAATAAACACGTAATCCACCGTATGAAATGTACTTAATAAGGATAATGATGAGTAAAATCTTGATAATAAATTATATCTCAAACCATATAAAGATTAAAACTTATATCTAAAAGAGTTTGGGTGAAACTAGAGTTTGGGAGCTTTTGGAAATGTATGGGAAAACATTTTTCACCAAAAGTCAATCTAAAAACAAATGCTAGAACCCCTTTATATAGAAAACTCATTTTTTGAGGAAGCATAGTTTTTGAGAAATCTTGTTCAAATGAAAATAAGGGTTGTTTCGAACGACTACACAATCTCGTTCGAATCAAACTGGAAATCGTTCGAATGAACAACTTATCTCATTTGAGACAACTTCGAACGACATTTGTTCTGCTAAGAGAGAAATGGCGTTTGATGTTTATTTGAATGAACTACTAATCTCGTTCGAACTAAGATTTAACTCGTTCTAATGACTTACAATAAAAACTTTTTTTCTTTTAAAATCATTTAAAAGGAGCCCTAAAAAATTTTATAAAAACAAAGACCCAAAATAAAACTTTAAGGATCAAAATGTTTATGCATTCATACACGAGAGATCCTCGAAACATAAAGACGAAATGTGGCACTAAACATTGCATGATAATATAATCTCTGAAGCTTTATCGATACATCTTCAATCAAACACGTCATAGGCTTGAAAGGTCAACATACAAAGCTTAACCTATTACTCAAAATATTTTGTCTGAAATTAAGTCAATACATAAAAATTGACTATATTGAAAATTTATCATTACAAATCTCCCCCTCCCCCTATTCTGGGACAAAACACAAAATAAAAACTCATATAGGCCATCAAGCTCTCTTAAAGACTCAATTTCCAACCCCAAAAGAAAAAAGTACAACTTGACAAACACATACACCGAGTAGCTTTCCACGCTTGTAAACTTTGTCGCATGTTACAAACCTGCATGTTTAACAAACCTTAAAATGCAAAGAGAATATATAAGTAATATAAATCTACATATGAACAAACTCCCCCTATGTCCAGTAATCGCCACCTAGGTAAGACGTCTCCCCCTAAGATAAACATCTCCTTCTAACACTAAAGTGAAATATACCATTTATCCCCCTATTTGTTTTGGAATAGACAAAGTAAGAAAGCATAATAATAATTTTTCGCCCATAAACCATATCTCCCCAAAAATGTGAGAACATGTGATATTGATTGGAAATATAGAAGAAAGAATAATATCATGAAACAGTGTGAAGTGCAACAAACACAACATGGAAACACAAGCACAAATAATCCAAATAATAATCAATTAATACCAGTATTGATGCGATAAATGATATCAACTAGAGTACACAGTGAAGCATGAGATATCAATGTAAACAAGCGACAAGAGATAATAAAATGATCACATAGTTTTCAATTTGAATTAAAGATAGAGAATATGGCAAACCTGGATTAAATGCAAATGAAAATACTCAAAACAAATGATACCATATATTAATATGCAAAATATAACAATGGCACACAAACACACGCATATATAGGTATAAAAAAAACAAAAATGATATAAAAACATAATCTTTACAACTATCATAGTATTGATATGTCTAAACATGTTGGATGGAGTGAAGGGGCATGAACTAGTAACAAAAAAAATATATCACAATCACTCAAAATATCTAAGGAGGTCTATTTGACCACAAAACTTTATCAAACTAAGATTTAGCGTCAAGTGATAGATAAAGCGTACTCAAAGAACAAACAAGCATAACACACACAAGCTTATAATTTTGATGATTCTACAGATTAATATTTCCATGACATAATAAGCATAATCAGGATTCATTGTGCAAACCTGTTGATCTTTAACTAAAACATTCTCATAAGTTAATCAAATACAATATATTTTTTTACTGAATTCTTTTAAAGACACCAATTTTTAAAAATCAATCAAACAAATAAGTTGGCCTTTAATCTTTTCTTTTTTACTCACATTTTTAGGCTCTTTCCAATGGTGGATTTCTTACAAGGGAGACTTGCACATTTCGTAGCCCTTTTTCATGAACCCTCATATATTCAATAAGAACCTACATACTCACAGACAACAGTTTTCACATGCACAAATCCCCCATAGTCAAAAGATATGTAGATAACAAGATCTACAAGAGAACATATCATTTAGCTCAGATTTAACATGCGAAGTTAAAATCCAAAAGAGCTTATGCATGTGTGTGTGGAGGCATATACAAAGTGAATCCATTGAGAAAATCAAAGTCGAACAACACCATGAAAGCATGATAATAACAATCTAAGCATTGAAAATCATAATCAAATGTCCTACATATATGGAAAACATGTAATGAAATGAATTCAAAGACACTAATAGCCACAGAAGACCTGTAAAACTATACTACAAATAAACTAAAAATCTTTTTGAGTTTTTAAACATTTTTCAAAATTATACTAATTTATCATTAAAAACTCAAAAGATAAATAAAATCTTTTTGTATTTTTTAATAAGACCCAATAAATGAAAAATTCAAAAACAAAAGATAAACATCATACAAATAGAAAATACATATAACATGAAGTACAAACCCTAGTGTATGAAAAACATTCAAGCAATCACTTATAAAATATAGCATGTGAAGAGTCATGTGCAAGAATGTGAGAATCAATTAGTCTAACATTTAGCGCCTCCAAAATAGATTTCCTAATCCAATTACATAACTACTTAACGCGTCGGGTTTTGGGAACCATGGGGACACTAGAGTTTAAATTCCTAGTGTCTATTTTAAGATCATAAAAAATGCCTAAGGTGGCCTTTCCTACCATAGTGTGTGCACGTGTACAAGCGAAGAGGAATCGGACCTTTAAGTTGACCTTTTCTAACACCCTGGGAAGTGGTTGACCCTCGTAAATAAACATTAGTCTTGAATTTAACAATACAAGCATTAAAATCATAGAAGCCCGTACCATGACTACTTAAGTCTCTTAGATCATCTTCTAACTTCAATATTCTAGACTCAAGCAAAAACTTAGACTCCTCAAGCATTAGGGACTCCCTTTTCAAATTTTTAATCATTCCTAAAAGGTTATCTCGTTCCCCCTCAATGTAAGTGAACTTATCTTTAAGAGTCTTCTTGCGTGCCATTAAAACATTTATCTATTTATCATTATCCTCTAAGGCACGATCATTAACCCTAGAAATTTTAGCATCATCTAATTCATTTTCCAAAACTAGGACTATATCCTCACTCTCTTTCTTGGATACTTATAAATTTTTAAAATTTTGGTTCATGTACATGAGATTCTTACTAAGGATACCTCTTTGAGTTTGAAGAGTTCGCTGAAAATAAATTTCATCTTTAAAACAAAAAAATTCTTTTTAAGAAATTTAATTCTTTTTTAAAAAATTTAATTCTTTTTTTCGATTTCAAATAAAAAAGAGGTAATCTTTTCGCACGATTATTAAGCTCATTAGGCTCATCTCGAATATTAAAATCATCTTTATTTCTAAATGCATTGAACAACTTATCATTATGGGGATCTATCTAGAGGAAAATTATCTCTTTATTTATGAATTATGAATTAATCTAAATGAAGAAATGCATCTCACACCTCTTAATCAATTATACTACAAATTCCTATGAATTACAAAGCATTCTATATGATATGCAAATAATTTCAAATCTGTTTTGAATAATAGACTTCAACAAATTTCAGATATGGGATAAACTATTTTTAAATCAAGACTTGTTTAAAAAATTATTTATGTTCAAACTTATTTCATCAATTTGTAAAATTATATTTTGAAACGAAAAATGTATTTTTAGATCTGAATATATACACAACAAGAAGTCTTATGTTTCAAAAATTTTTTGAAACCACATTGCTGGATCAAAATAACAACAACAATGAGATCTAAGAACAATTCAGATAAAGAACAAAAAAAAAAAAAATTGTGTGAAACAAATATGGTTCTTAGAGATATATAATTGTTGATGTAAAAAATTAGATTACTCTAATAATTTAATCAAAGATAAATAAATGAGACAAAGAATTTTAAAGTGGTTCAGCCTTATAAGAATGGCCTACGTCCACTATTGCTTTATTTCTGAGTGTTTGGGAATTCTCGATTATAAGTTCTATCAAGAAATTCCCTTCTGAATTTAAAGTTGGATTCGGATCCAGGTCCCCCTCACAATGAGGATTGTACAATGTATTTATAGCCCTGAGGCTGTAGTGTGAAAGGGTAATACATTAAATGATATACATATGAAAGGGTAATACATTTAATTCCCTTTTTGTGTGTGCGTCTGAATGATAAGCATTTAATGAATCAGTTGAACTGTTAGTTATCCAGTTATTAATGCTTTGTTCGAGATGCAGCTCGGACCGTCTGAGTTGCTCGGACCGCCTAAGCTTCTCGGTACTCAAGAGTTCCTCGGAGAGGCATTGTTCCTCGGAGCGCGTGAGTTCCTCGGGGACTAGTCTTCCTCGTTGTAGTCTTGTTCCTCGGAGCGCGTGGTTTCCTCGGAAGTGTTGGTTGTTGCCAAGTAGATAGCCACGTGTTTTCATATGATTGGTCCATGTCAGTAGATTAAATTTGGTATCAACAGAAGCCCCCAATGTTTCATAGTTCGAAATTTGAGGAGTATGGAACATTCTTTCTCGGAATATGGTAGCTTTAAATAGTCTTCCTGATTTTTAGGAGCGTTTCCCTTGTATTTATTTCTCCTTCCCAATTCGTAGAATCATGCTTTTTTGGACTTTTCTGCGTGCTTCGATTCTCGCGTCACTTTTCATCTTTTTAGCCGTTGTTGTCCGCTTTGATTCCCGCGCCACTTTTCATCTTTTTAGCCGCTATTGTCCGCTTTGATTCCCGCACCACTTTTCATCTTTTTAGCCGCCGGTAACGTAATCATCCTTTTTTGTAATCATTACTTCACCATTTCCCAAGGCAAGGTATTTAAACTTCACAGACACTCCCATCGTCCTCTACCTTTTCAAATTGTTATCCTCGAGTTTTACGTCGTCTCTTCCTACTCTCTTGTGCGTTCATCTTTTCCGTCGTTCGTTGTCAACAACTCTACTCTTTTTCTGTAAGATCTTCTTCTTTCTTCTTCATTTCTTTTATTCATCATCATGGTTTACTCTGTTGAGTCTCTTGAAAAGTTTCGCTCTGATTTTTCCATTCCCTCATGGGTTGTCTTGGAATAGCTTTCTGAGCCTTCTGATTATTTCAATTTGGTTGAGGGACATTGGTTCCCCAGACTTTTTATTGCTGAGTGTGGATTTTCTTTTCCACCAAATTCCTTGTGTCTGGAATTCTATCATTATTTTGACGTCGTTCCTGCGAGAATAGCCCCCAACACATGGAGAATAGTTAATGGGGTGCATAAATTAAATCAAGTCCATGGAACTCGCATAGGAATTCCAGAAATCATGTACTGCTATAGATGGGAAGTTAATGATAATATTTTTTATTTAAAAACTAGATTTTTAAATAGAGCCTTAGTAGTCAATCTCCCTGATGCCAATAGGGATTATTTTGAACATGGGGTTGTCATAAAAAATTGGCAACACCCTCCATTAGCTGGAGATGAGGTTTACCAGGGTCCCAGATGCCCTCCTTATGGCAATGGGATAGGTTATTTTTATTTTATTTTATTTATTTTGAAATCATGTTTCTTTTGTGTTTGATAAAATGTGTCACTGATAACAATGTTTGTTTATTTGCAGTTGATAGCAAGAGAAAGTGCCCAAAAGATGCAGATGTCAATATAAGGCATTTGAAACTTATCTGGAATATGCATCAAAGTGTTGCCGACGAGCACATTAGATCATCTTCGTATCTGTTGCAGTACAAGAGCTACACCACTTCTTTCACTGCTCGTCCAGTGATAAGTGAATCAGAGCCAGTACCAACTTCCACAATCTCATAGCCTAAATCCAATATTCCTTTAAGTGAAAGGATGAAGAAGAGAAGACCTCCTGCCTTGTTTGAGAAAATTGCCTCCGGTTCTGCGGAGGTAAAAAGGAGTAAGATTGATGTCTCAAGGGAGGGGACGAAGAAGACTGATGCAACTCCTCCAGCTGCTCCTGTTAAAGTTGCCGAGCAGCCCGCAGTGGCTCCGAGCAGGTCTGCTGCTCCTGGAGAGGTGATTGTGATATCACCGACCAAGGGTTCTTCCTTGGTTGAATCTGTACTTGTTCCCCCGAGGAGCCTGAAGAAGAGCTCCTCGGTCAATTTGGCTGATACCATTACTCAGCCCCCAGTTACTAGAACTGGGGTCCCAACTTTTGTTCCCCCGAGCTCTGATATGAGCTCGGTAAAGTCCTCGATCATTCCCGAGGTACAAGGTACTGAAGAAAACCTTACTCGGGACATGGTCACCTCACTAGCTGCTCGTCACCTTGCTTCTGTAAGTCATCTTACTTTCAATTTTTCATATTTCCTTTGTCATTTCTGTTTCTAACTTGCTTTCTTTTTCTGTTAACAGTTGATGAGCTGCTTTAACATAATCCTGAAGAAGGATGAAGTGATTAAGGCTTCTTTCTCCTCATCCAGTGTGGAGGGAGCTCTGGAAGAAACTACCAAGTCTCTGGCAGATTCTCGCCAGAAATATGCTGATGACAAAGCTATCTGGGAGAAGAAGTTTGCCTCCTCCGAGCAAGAAAAAGCTCGGGCTATTGATGCCTCCAAGGAGTTGGAGAATAAAATAAATGCCCAAGAGAAGGCAAATAAGGAGCTTGAGGAAAGGCTCAAAACTGTTGGAGAGTTTGAAGATAAACTCAAAGCTGCCGAGGAGGAGTTGGATCAACTTCGGGAAGTAGGTCGGCAGAAGGAGGAAATAGAAAATAAATTGAAGGCTGCTGAGAACCTGCTGTTCGAGAAGCTCTCCTCGGATAAATTAAAAAGGAAGATGGCAGTGAAGAAGTCTTTCAGCTCTGGCTGGGACAAGGGGTGGAACAAGGGGTTGGATGCCATGGTGTCGCAAGTGGACTATGGCAGTCTCAAATAGTTTAGGGATGGATGGGTTGCTGTCCTTCAGGAGATGAAGGTCGATGAGTCTTTCGAGCTCTTCCAGAGACATATCCCTGGTCCCCCTCCCACTCCAGAAGTGTTAGAAGAGGACGAAGCTACCTCCTAAGAGTCTTCGATGGTGATGGGAGATCATGCCCTATCCATCCAGCCTGCTGCTGAGGAAAATCAATAAATTATTTCATCCTCCGAGCAACTGCCTATTCTTCCCGAGCAACTATCCCTTCCTTTCGAGCAACCTACCTCTTCATCCCAACTTCTCGAGAAGGTTTTGGGAGATAAGGAAAAGGTGTAGTGTTGTTCGGGTTTCTCTTTATTTTATTTCTCTTTATTTTGTTTCTCTTTATCAAATGTAACCCAGAAGATGTAACTCTGAACTATGATCTAATAAAACTTGAACTTTTTTGCATACTGTTGTCTATATTTTATTCATACTCCGCTTATTCTTTTTATTGATGATTGCTCTTCTTTCTCTGCTAGTTTCTGGCTAGGATGTAACTGCCATCTGCCCATGATACAAAATTGCTGCGATAATGTAATGAGTACTTTAAGGCTAGTCACACAGACCTGAGTGCTGCACAAGTTGTCGACATACTTGGTCATGATGCTTCAGAACAGGCAGTGGAAGAATATCAATATCTGAAGTGTCTTCTTGATAGGGCTGTAGATAATAACGTTGCCTATTATGAAATGATTGAAGATCTTCAAAGAACCCTCGAGGACCTTCAGCTTCAATACAAAGAATCCACTGCTTTGTTGCATGAGGGGTACGAGAAGAAGTACCAGCAGATCATTATCGACAAGGGCTACGAGAAGCTTTTTACTGGGTACGATGTAAGGGAGAGAACCTTGAGAGGTGAGGTCGAAGAATGCAGACAGATTGCTGAGTTGCTGGAAAAGGAAAACAACAACCTGCAGAAGGAGCTGTCACAATTGAAGTATGCAGCTTCCACTTCTAGTTCCTTGATCCTAGTGGCCGATGAGAGATTTTCGTTCTTAGAGGTTGAGAACGCCAAGTTAAGGGAAGAGTTGGACACCTTGAAGAGGTCGGGCCCTTCCACATCTTCTCGAGGACGAGAAAGAGCTCCTCGGGGATGAGCAAGAGCAGTTCGGGTTCTTGTCGAGGAACAGAGGACTCAGTCTGCTTTAGAGAATCAGGCTTTCTAATTAATGAAGAAAAACCAGGCGTTGTCTGATATGTCAAAGAAGATTAGGGACTTGGAAAAACAGCTCTCTGCGCAGAAGTCAGTCTTGGAGAATAAGGAGCTTTTCATCAAGAATCTCCACGACCAGCTAGAAAAGCTAACATATCAATTCCACAAACAGCCCAGGGAGTTCTGGATGGCTGGATACAACGAAGCACTATTCCACTTGGATGATCGTATCCAGAATGCCAACAATGAGGGCTACAAGCAAGGCTGGCTGAATGCCTTAGGTGTGTTGAAGCTCGAACAAGGTCATTATCTATGGGACTACCATGATCCCGGGTTGCTCGACTTGCCTGTGCCACCATACAATTTGGACATGGATTGGATCCCTGCTCGGGCCATTCCTCGGAGCTTAATTTCAAAGTATCTCGGTGACTACAATTTACATTCTCAAATCGAGGTATCTCGTCCCAAGCATCTCTTAGATCGACCATCCGTGATGAATGTCAGGATGTTGAAGGATCTCAACTTCATCAATTCTCCTCTATCTTTAAATGATCCGCCTGCTGGCGAGGAACCCGTGTCAAAAGCAGAGGGAAAGAGACCAGTAAAATAGGAATTTTTGTTGTAATAGTTAGTATACATGTCAATGTAACTGTAATTTGATATCAATGTAATTTATTTTGAATTCAATGAAAGACTTCCATTTTTGTTTGCAAATCTTGATTGCTATTGTCTTGTAGTTATCAAACACTTTATATTTATGCATATGTGTAAAAAAAATAACAATATTGTGTTGTTTGTCGACCAACTCAGTAACAAAAAAGTTACAAGTATCAATACTATTGCTCGATCACTTAATAATAAAGTAATGAGTATAAAAATGTTGTTTAAAATGTTTCCAACCAACCAAGGTTGTTTGATTCTCCATGTCGACCAACTACAGTTAGTGGATTTTTATCCCCAACCAGCTATAGTTAGTCTTTTTGAAATAATCTTACCCATAAAATGTTTCCGACCAACCAAGATCGGTAAATTTTGCTTATCGACTAACTACAGATGGTGGGTTTTTATCTTCGACCAGCCATAGTTAGTAGACTTTTCTCTTAAATGTTTTCGACCAACCAAGGTCGATAAAGTTTCTTTGTCGACCAACTACAGTTGGTGGTTTTTTATCCCCGACTAGCCATAGTTAGCAACTTTTGCACTTTCTGGAATAATCTTACCTCCCAACCAACATAAGTTGGCATTTGCGAGAATATTTTGTTTCCTAACCAAACAGGTTGGCATTTTTAGGAATATTTCGTTTCCTAGCCAAACAGGTTGGCATTTTTAGGAATATTTCGTTTCCTAGCCAAACAGTTGGCATTTTTAGGAATATTTTGTTTCCTAACCAACCGAAGTTAGCATTTTTAGGAATATTTTGTTTCCTAACCAACCGAGGTTGGCATTTTTAGGAATATTTTGCTGCTGAGCAGTCTGAGCTTTGCCGAGTTTTGCCAAGTAGTGTGTATCAATAAAAGGAGAGACTTTAGCAGAATATCTTCATTTTATTCATACTGATGGAACTGTGTTACATATACATCACTGATAATACTTGCATAGGTGCTCTGCGTTCCATGCATTCTTAAACTCCTCGCCTTATAAAGTTGTTATTCGATAAGTTCCTGGTCGAACAACTTCTGCAACTCGGTATGGTCCATGCCAGTTTGCTTCCAGCTTATTGTGCTTTTGAATTACTTTCTTCAGCACATAGTCTCCTTCTTTCAGGTCACACTTCTTCACCCTTTTGTTGTAGAACATAGTTGTTCGCTGCTGGTAAGCAGCATTTCTAATGGCTGCTTCTTCTCTAACTTCCTCGAGCATGTCTAAATCCAATCTTCTCATTAAGTCGCTGACAGGGGAATTAAAATTTAGTACCCTGTGTGTTGGGAGGCCCAACTCGGCAGGTATGACAGCTTCAGTTCCAAACGCCAGCATATATGGTGTTTCTCCAGTTGCTACTCGGGGAGTAGTTCGGTAAGCCCAGAGTACTGTTTGTAGCTCGTTGATCCAATTCGATTTTGCATCATCCAGTCTTTTCTTCAAGCCATTTAGTAGCGTTCTGTTTGTCACTTCAGTTTGTCCATTGATTTGAGGATGGCCTGGTGCTGAGTGGACCTTCAAAATATTTGATTGATGACAATAGGCGGCAAACTCCTCGTTATCAAATTGTGTTCCATGGTCTGTGATGAAGGCATGAGGTAGACCATATCGACAAATGATGTTCTTCCAAACAAATTGGAACACCTTCTCGTACGTCATATCAATGAGTGGCTCAGCTTCTACCAATTTAGTAAAATAATCCACTGCGACGACGAGGTACTTGAACCTTCCTCGGGTCGTTGGCAGTGGCCCAACCAAGTCAATTCCCCACATGACAAATGGCCAAGGGGAAATTATGGGTGTCAACAATGCTTGTGGAGTTCTTAGGATGGAGGAAAAGCGTTGGCACTTGTCACACTTCTTGGCGTAGGCTATACAATCAGCCCTCATTGTCGGCCAGTAGTATCCTTGCATTATTATCCTTTGTAAAAGCGTCCGACCTGCTACATGTGCTCCACAAGACCTTTCGTGGATCTCTTCAATTAATTCTTTCACCTCGGAGGGGTGTAAACATCTCTACAAACCTGCCATAATTCCTTGTCTACATAAAACACCATTAGTTAATACATACCGAGCAGCTTTAAACTTCAATTTTTTGGCAGCGAGCTTGTCAATTGGCAATTCTCCCTCCTCGATATACGCCCTGATGGAATCCATCCAAGATGGTCCTAAATCAAGGGTGATAAAGTTCATCGTTAGATCTTCATCTATGCTCCGACCAACTAACACTTCAATTGGGATTATTCATCGTAGCTCGGTGCGAGTAGCTGATGCTAGTCGAGCTAAGGCGTCTGCTCTCGCATTCTCCATTCTTGGTATTCTGACCAGCTGAATAGCGGTAAATTCTGACACCAGCTCCTTTGCCTTTGCATGATATCTGATCATTAAATCTCCTCTAACTGCATATACTCCCATCATTTGGTTTATGATCAATTGAGAATCACTGAAAACAATGACCTATTGCGCCTCCATAATTTTGGCCAAACTAAGTCCTGCAATCATGGCCTCATACTCAGCCTCATTGTTGGAAGCTTTGAATTGGAAACGCAAAGCGTATTCCATATCGACCTCATCTAGAGTGCTCAAAACTATCCCCGCGCCACATCCTGTAGTACAAGATGAGCCATCTACATATAGCCTCCATATAGGTAACTCGTCTTCGAATTTCTGATCAGTTACAGTTCCTCGGTGAAATATTTGTTGCTTCCTTTCCTCCTCAGATTTTTCTTGCTCTTCGTCGATCATTTCTTCTTGCCCTTTTACCAACTGGAGTTGGTCTGAGCCCGAAGTCAATGATCTTATAACATCCACTTGCCCTTTTACCAACCGTAGTTGGTCTGAGCTAGTGTTTGTTGATCCTGTAAGATCCACAGGTTGATCAGCGAGAAACTCTTGTATCTCATCCAGGGTCCTCACAACTATCTCTGCGTCACATCCTGTAACATCCACACGCCCTTTTACCAATCAGAATTGGTTTGAGCCTGTGTTTGTTGATCCTGTAACATCCACAGGTTGATCAGTGAACAACTTTTTCTCCTCCGTTGTATCAGGATAGGTGAACACCGCTATAAAATCTGCTACAGCCTCAATAAGCGCCAGTGCTAACTTTTCCAGCCTTAGATATCTGATCTCTGCTCCTCGGAAGGCCTTACTTGTGTAATAGATTAGTTTTTGTACTCTATTATTCACTCTTATCAACGTCAAGCTAACTGCATTCTTCGATACTGCTAGGTACAAGTACAATTTTTCTCCCATCACCGGCTTGGACAACAGTGGAGGTGCTCCCAAGTATTTCTTCAAGTCTTGAAAAGCATTCTCACATTCATCATTCCACTCAAAAGTCTTTTGGAGTGTCTTGAAGAAGGGGAGACATCGATCATTTGCTCGTGATACAAATCTGTTGAGTGCTGCTACTCGTCCTGTAAGACTTTGCACCTCTTTCTTCGTCGTTGGAGATCGCAGCCCTAATAGAGCTTTGATCTTTTCAGGATTTGCTTCAATGCCTCGTTGGTTGACAATGTATCCGAGAAACATGCCTTCTCGTACTCCAAAGATGCACTTCATCGGGTTCAGCTTCATTTGATATTTATCTAGTTAATCAAAGTCTGACTTAAGTCAACTAGATGATCGACAGCTTTCTTGCTTTTCGTCAGCATATCGTCAACATAGACTTACATATTGTCACTGATTTGTTCGGCAAAGACCTTGTTCATCAGCCTCTGATATGTCGCACTTGCATTTTTTAAACCAAAAGGCATAATATTATAACAATAAGTTCCCCTAGGGGTAATGAAAGAAGTACTCTCCCTGTCTTCAAGTTTCATTTTTATCTGATTGTAACCAGAATAAGCATCCATGAAGCTTAGCAACTCGTGTCCCGAGGTAGCATCCACCAGTTGATCAATTTGGGGCAATGGAAAGTGATCCTTTGGGTATGCTTTGTTGAGGTCGGTGAAGTCTACACACATCCTCCACTTGTTGTTCTTCTTCTTTACCATCACCACATTAGCTAACAAATCTGGATATTTAACATCTTCAATGAAATAAGCTTTCTGGATCTTCTTGACTTCCTCCTGTATAGCTTGATTCTTCTCGGGAATGAATACTCTTCTTCTTTGCTTCACAGGTTTGATCTCCTTATTCACATTGAGCTCGTGACATAAGAAGTTTGGGTCTATCCCGGGCATATCTTCATGACTCCACGCAAAAGTTTGTTTTCTGATTTTAAGGAAAGTTATTAATTCTTGTTTTAATGAGGCTTCCAACGACGAACCTATTTGAGTAGTTCGCTCAGGGTGCTCATCGTCCAGAATGATGTTTTTAGTAGCTTCCACCACTTGACCCTTCACGAGTTGCGACTCATCTCGAGGATCCAATGTTTCAATTTCTGCACCTTCATCCACTTGATAGGTAGTAGTCTTTTTCTTTGATGCTTCCAATTCTTCTTGCTCGGCGGATGAATAATAGCATTCCCGAGCCACTTTCTGATCACCTTTCAAAATTCCCACTCCAAAGTTTATTAGAAATTTTAGGCACTGATGCACTGTAGATGGCACAGCCTCAAACTTCTTCAATCCTACTCTTCCCATGATGATATTGTACGATGATTGGACATTCTTATCCATCACGAAGAAACTTATTCTTTCTGTCCGACAAGCAAGCCACGTACCAATGAATATATCCAACTTGATCGTCCCAAGTGGAAATACTTTCTCGCCAGCAAAACCAATGAGGGGTCTGTGGTAAGGCTCTAGTTGAGATAGCTTTAGATTTAAACTATCGAAGCACGAGTAGAGCATGATGTCTGCCGAGCTACCATTGTCGACCAGTACTCTTGACATCATGACTTCCTTCATTCTCATTTTGATCACTAGCGTGTCATCATGAGGATATAAAGCACCTGCAAGGTCATTTTTTGAAAAACCGATAACCAATTTCTCCTTGTTCACCTTTCTCGGGCGATCTTCCTCAACTAGATTTATTCGCTGAATGTACGAGCAAGCTTGAGCCTCACCGAGTTAAGCTTTTCTTTCTGCAGTAAGGTCTCCTCCTCCTGCATTTCCTCCTGTAATAACATTACAATTAAATGACCCAAAGCGTATTAAAAATACCTCTCGTTCTGGCTGCCTTGGTTTCTTAGGAAGATCGGGGTCATCCTCTGGATCAACTTCATGGTTTCTCTTCTTGTTCTCCTCTGCTCGACAAGGAGATCTAGACCTCTCTCTAGTTCGGTTGTTGTTTCTTCTTTCGCTTCCCCGATCAACGTACTTTGCTAGATTTCCTCGTCGAATGAGTGTTTCAATCTCATTCTGAAGAGCTATACAATTTTTGGTCATATGGCCATGATCCTTGTGGAACTCGCAATATTTTTCCCTATTCCTCGTGTCAGGGTCTGCCTTCATTTTCTTTGGCCAGTTTAACTCCTCGCTGTTCTTGATTTTTTCCAGGACGTGGTTGATATTTGCCTTCAAAGGTGTGTAATTATCAAATTTCCTCAAGACCTCCCATGACGACCTATTTTTGGATTGTTTGTCACCACCATTGTTCTTATGTTCTTTCTTCTTAGCTTTATCACCTTCCACCTTGGTCTCTTTGGCGTCCATATTCTTCTTCGCAGACATAGCCTCCTCGGCATTCATAATCTTGGACGCTTTTCCCATCAGGTCCGACATGGTTCGAGGTGGATCTTTGGCCAAAGTTTAGTACAACTTGTTTGGCAGTAGTCCACTCATCAAAGCAGTAATCGCTATTTTCTCCTCATAATCAATGACTTCGAGTTTCTCGTTATTAAAATGAGTTATATAATCTCTGGTACTCTCACCAACTTTTTGTCTAACACTTAACAAATGTGCTACTCGTTTCACTGGCTTTGATCCAAAGAAAAAATTCCCAATGAATAACTCGGCCAGTTGAAGAAAAGTTGAAATCTTACCCCGAGGAAGACTATTATACCATATTTGAGCAGATCCGGCAAGTGTTCCCGAGAATGCTCTGCATCTCATCTCATCTGGGACAGCATAGATGTCGGCTGCAGCTTGGTATTGTTCTATATGGAGGACAGGGTCAGTCTTTCCATCATACTTGGGAGTCACAACAGGTGCTTTGAACTTTGATGGTGTTGGAAAATCAACAATATCCTGGACAAAAGGTGTTCCTCGAACAAAGGTTCATTGTAGCGGGTTCTTGGCCTTAGCCATTTCCCCTAATCTATCCTCCAGCCTTTGAATAGATCCTTTCCATGCATCATTTCCTTCCTCGAGCCTATTGGTTCAAGTAACTGATCGCGTTGAAGTGGCTTCTTGGGATTTATCTTGATGAGCAGCTGGTCGGTCATAGGATCTATCTTGACGAGCAGCTGGTCGCGACTGGGCAGATCCTTCCCTTAAATCTGATGGTCGCTGAAAGCTCCTCGACGTTGCATTAAGAGGACTTTTGTTCCTCCTAGGGCCTAATCGGTCAAAAGGAGAAACCCTACTTAATCTTTCCAATGCACTGGTCCTTTCGGGGGAGAGGGTGACACGTTGTTCAGTATCTGTGGCCCGCACTGATGAAGTTCGCCCAGGTTGATAAGAAAAATCTTCAGATTCCACATTGCGATACGAATTAGTACGCCTAGTATGCGAAGAAGGCGCACGGGCATTTCTTTGAATGCTTCGTGGTCCGGAATGGGCTGATGCACCGCCATGGAGGGTTTGGATGAGTTATCGCATTATTTCTTGCATGACGGTCTGGCCCTGAGCCAGATTTGCCATTATTCCAGTCAGATCTGGAATAATTGGTGGAGCAGATGGATTTGGAGGGGTTCCAGCGTTTCGATTGCTGAATTCAGGAATATCAGCCATTGGTAATGGATTGCTTTTTATGAAAAACGATATTATCAGTCGTTTCCCACAGACGGCGCCAATCTGTTGATGTAAAAAATTAGATTACTCTAATAATTCAATCACAGATAAATAAATGAGATAAAGAATTTTAAAGTGGTTCATCCTTATAAGAATGGCCTATGTCCACTGTTGCTTTATTTCTGAGTGTTTGGGAATTCTCGATTATAATTTCTATCAAGAAATTCCCTTCTAAATTCGAAGTTGGATTCGGATCCAGGTCCCCCTCACAATGAGGATTGTACAATGTATTTATAGCCCTGAGGCTGTAGTGTGAAAGGGTAATACATTAAATGATATACATATGAAAGGGTAATACATTTAATGCCCTCTTTGCGTGTGCGTCTGAATGATAAGCATTTAATGAATCAGTTGAACTGTTGGTTATCCAGTTATTAATGCTTTGTTCGAGATGCATCTCGGACCGCCTAAGCTTCTCGGTACTCAAGAGTTCCTCGGAGAGGCATTGTTCCTCGGAGCGCGTGAGTTCCTCGGGGACTAGTCTTCCTCGTTGTAGTCTTGTTCCTCGGAGCGCATGGGTTCCTCAGAAGTGTTGGTTATTGCCACGTAGATAGCCATGTGTCTTCATATGATTGGTCCATGTCAGCAGATTAAATTTGGTATCAACAATAATATTGTAGAGGTCTTCAATAGATTAAACACACCCAAAACTAGGATTCTTTCAACAACCTCACGATTTCTTATTATTTCGGATTTTCAGGTGTGTAAAGAATATAGAGTTTTGGGTTTGCTGTATAAGAGAAACTATTGGGATATAGTTTTGGATAAACTGTTTCTCTCTCTCTCTCTCTATTTACTATTACACAGCTCCGGCGTTGAGTGATCTCTGTTCAGTGCCGATCTTCCCTTTCGATTTATCAATGCTAAAGATCTCTACTCTCTCTCTCTCTCTCTCTCTCTCTCTTAGCGCCGGTGACTCTCTCCTTTCTCTCAGTTTATGAAGACCCGAACTCTTATCTTTTTCTCTCGGTTCTCTCACTTAGAGATGAGATAAGTTTTCTCTCTCCCTTTCTATTAGGCACCAACCTCTCTCTCTCTATCCTCTCAATCTAAATGAAAAAATAAAACCCCAATAAACAATATATACTCTAAAACGAAAATACGGTTACAATCCAGGGGTCAGGATCTGTTAACAACAAATCTAAGGGTTTTAAAAACAGTGATGAAAAACTAACGCTGGTTGGTTGATTTCAAAGTTACACAGATAGAGGCTAATCAAATTTTGTTCATTGATAACACAGGGATCAAGGGTCACGATCTAATGGCTCACAACTCATATTGAAAGATACACAAGATGCTGAGAGAAAAATGCAAAAAGCGTTTGGCCAGAATAGGATAGAAGACGCGAGTTTTGAAGGTTTAGAAAAATTCAAATTGCAACCCCAAAGATTTTCACCATAAAAAGTAATTTTTCATTTTAGCCTCAAACATTTTAAAAATCAATTTTAATTAATCAAAAACATTATTTCAAATGATTAAAAAAAATGTTTTAAATGAATCTCTCTTTTTTTTATAAAAATGTTTGACGAGGTCTAAACGCCAATGAAAATTGTGCACACATAATAACATAAATATGTAGTTTGTGTGTCCTAATGTGGTTCATGAGTTGTACTTACCTTTTTGTAGAACATTAAAGAATTTGCATTCTTGGACTGGAATTCCTTTGTTGAAGCTTGGATACCTTTTTGAGATATAGTAACTCACAAAAAATCTAATTCTATTTTGTCTTGATATCTAAACTAGTTGGAACTCCTATATTGCACAGACTCAAGTAAGTCAACCATATAGTGTGTTCTCAATTTCCCCCTTTGGATATTAGAGAAAAAATTCTCCTGAGTATCCTGTACTCGTGGGTAAAAATGAAAAATCTTAGATTTCCTATACAAAAATCTCTAACTTCCCATTCCCATCCTAGAACCAAAAATAAGAGAAGAAAATACATTACTCAACTACAATACAAATCAATACCATAATAAATACGACTAGCTATACAATTGGGTCAGAAAAATGCCTGAAAAAAAATTAAACACTCAATGGCATATTAGTTGAGTTAGTACTAGAAAAGATATGAATCGTAGCACACGTACTCAAGTTCTTCTCCTCCTCCCAATTTTGATCAAATATACAACAGGGTAAAAGGATATAAATTAGGCGAACATGATATAACATGTCAACACAAGCAATAACATATACAAGGGCAGATATAAGGTCCTCCTACATTAAATAGATATTAGGAGGCGTCTTTTATCATTTGAGAAACGTCCATGCCCTAAATCCTCATATACCAATTATTAGCACGCACCTACCGAGGATATGAATGATGTGTTGAATTAAGTAAGAAATATCATACCAATGGAATTATGAAGATACTCAAATCGAATATTATCAAGAGGTTTGGAATTCTTCCAAAGGTATACACGATTAATGATATGATAAGCCGTTTGAATAGCTTCGGCCCAAAAATACTTAGGTAGATTTTTCACATGGAGCACAACCCTAACGATCTCTTGTAAGGTTCTATCTTTCCTTTCAATAATGCTTTTTAGCTGAGGCGTCTTAGGCGCACTAAATTCATGGTTATACCCATTGCTTATTCAATATTTTGCAACACCAGAATCTTTGAATTATCCACCTCTGTCACTTCTGATGCGACATACTTGCGTATCCTTCTCGTTATTTATTTTTAAAAGTAGTTTTAAGAATTCATCGAAGGTATAGAATTTATTTTTCATAAAGGCTACCCATGTATATCGTTTATAATCATCCACAATAATAAGTATGTAACTGTTACCACAAAAGCTGACAGTTCTAGAGGGACCCATAAGGTCCATATGGATTAATTCCAAAGGTTTTGTAGTTAAAACATCTTTAACTTTCCTGTGAGGGGGTTTACTTCTTTTCCCTTCCTGAATGGGACCACATATAGGATTAAAAGAATTTTTTATTTTAGATAATCCTCTAACAATTTTCTAGGAACTTAACCTATGAAGATTATCAAAATTTGTATGTCCCAATCTATTGTGCTAAAGATTAGCATCTTCTAATCTGACAATATAAATATAACAAGATTCAGACTTAGGTACGACTATGTAACAATTATCCTCATTTATGTTTCCTATTAAAATACAATTTCCCTTTTCATTAAGGATTTCGCAATGAGTTTTAGAAAAGGTAAAAGTATGATTGAAATCACAAAATTGAGATATGCTAAGTAGATTAGCCCTAAGACCTTTAACTAGGAGGACATTATTTAGATTGGGGAGACCTTGCTCATACAATGTTCCATTACCCATGATCTTAGACGAAACTCCATCACCAAACACAACACTACCTCCAAAGAAGTATGTTTTGTTTGTTTATTTATTTAATATCCGGTCATATGTTTAGAACATCCAGATTTAAAGTACCATTTAGATGAAGTGCATTTTGCCTTAAAAGAATATATGACAATATTGCCCTTGAGCTGGGGTAACAAGTCATCTTTATAATCCAAATAGGCCTATTTTTAACAGTTTGATTGGCCTTTGATTTAGAAAAGTTTTGTTTGGTCTTTCTAAATGATTTCTTCTTAGTTTTGAGTTGTGAGTGGTCTGTCTTGGGAGAACATAAGCATTCCTACTCTTTCTAGAATAGTTAAAATTTGAATAAGTAGGTGTATACAATCTCTTTTGAAAACATAAGGCTTGGCTGTAGACATCACAGTATGAACAGTACTTATGTGTGTAGGACTTGACTTTATTACTAAAGTCTTTGAAAATTGGTTTATCCCTAATAGGAATGGTCATCCAAGTGTCATTGGTTTTGGGTTTCTGATAAAGATTTCTAACAGGAGGACAGACGTACTTAGATGGACCATTATATTTGGGTTGTTGAGTATAGTCACATTGTTTTGCCTTAGAGACATTATTAAAATAATTTTCTTTCTGAGTGTTTTGAAGATTTTGGCCTTGTTTTACCAAAACAACACTTTCAGGAGAATTTTTTTTGCTAGTATAAACTTTTTCTCCAAATCCAAAACCAAATTTGTCCTAAGAATCAAACTTGCTTCCTACAAAAAAAAATCATAGGATTTAGCTTAAGTTTCAAAGTGTAAACATTTTTTAAATACGTTTGAAAATTTTTTCTTAGATTATTCAAGTTAAACTAAAGTAGACTTGTATTTTTTCTCCAAAATGTTATTTTTCTCAGAAAGATCTTATATTTTTGTGGAAAATTCCCCAGTTTCAGTCTCATGGGCAACACATTGTGCTGTAAACTCTTCAACGTTCTTCCTAATAGTCTGGTTGAGTAAATCAATACGCTTATTCGATAGCTTAACCACTTTCTCAAAACGGGCACTTTTCTTAAGCATTTTCGTGTATAGCTCTTGAAGATCTAGAAAATCATAGTTGGACTCACTAAATGTAGTGTGTGAAGTGTCTCCTATAGCGCTCATTTCATATGTGGAACTCACACACACTTCAGGTTTATCAACAATGTTTTCAGTTTGACACACCCTTAAACTATCACTATCAGTGTTGTTTTCATCATCAATAGTCACAACATTCTTAACAACAGATGCAACAATAGGAACATTAGAATCATGAGTAGTCACACATTCATCATAATTATGGTATATGATCCTAACATAGAATGACATACAGGATTCATAATTATGGAGTGACTCGGTTTCATCTTCATCAGAATCACTAGAGTCGTCCCATATCATACACAAATTAGCAATAGTATTGTTGTTAAGTATGTCTGGGCATTAATTAGCCAAAATGTCCCTTTTCCCACATCTATCACGTTGGCATCTTTCATTTCTATCTTAGGTCGATTATTGTCATAGGTCCTTTTGGTGTCATATCTTTCATGAGGTCTGTGATTTTGATTACCTTGATAATTTTGTCTCCCTTGTTTATAGGCTAATACATTTTTGAATTTGATCATCTTTTTGAAATGCTTGCTCATAAGAGCTATTTGATTATCAAGGTTATCTAAATCACAGTCATCATTCAAGTCAAGGTCAAAGTCTAAGAGACTGACTTTAGGTGAAGTCAATTGTGATGAAAACACAACATTAGATCCAGTGAGTCTCTTGTTTTGGGCAGTCATTTGTTTTTTAAACTAGCAATTCAGGAGTCAAGTTTGGGTCGTCCACTTCTTCTATGGCATATCTTTTATTGTCAAACTTAACAGGTAATGACCTAGGAATTTTTTGAACGATTTCTTTTCTACTATAGGTTATACCATTTGCATGTAATTTTGTGAAAATATCGCTTAACGTAATGTAGAAATCGTCAAAGGATTCATTGTCATCCATAATCAGTGTATTATACTATTGGACAAGCATTGTATTTTTTCGGCCTTAACACGTTCATCACCCTCATGTGTGATGACTAGAGTGTCCCATGCCTCTTTAGAGGTAGATAAAATAGATATTATTTTAAAGTCATGCTCGTTAATGGACATAAAGATAACATTCTTGCCCTTATTATTATCGAGAAACTTCTTTTTCTTTACCGTAGTAAATTCGCTAAGAAGTTTCTTAACCCTTGTGGGATCAGTATCAAATAAAGACTTAGTTGGATGTTCATAACCATTTTGAATCATATCCCAAACATCATCACCAAGAGTTCCTTGAATGAAAGCAACCATTTTAATAAGAAAAGTTATTTCCATCAAAGAGTGATGGTCGGGAAAAGCTACCTAACTTCTCAAATATTTCATCCATATTCAGAAATAGATTTTCAAAACAATTTTTGGAAATTCAGGATCAAAATATCTTTTGATAAACCCGGTCTGATACCACTTGAAACACTGCTTACTAAGTTAATAACAAAATGTTATAGATTAAGTAAACTCCAAAAATAAACTCTTTTAACAAATCTCTTTTCAAAATACAACACAAGACATGTTGAACGTTTTTTTGAATATGTTCTCTAGATTCATTAGTTTGATTACCTTAGGTTTTTTTGAAACTAAAATCTACAATTGAGTCTTGATTGAGATATTGTTCACAAATGAAACTAAGAGCATTCAAGCAAATTTGACACGCGATTTTTAACATCGTAAAAACTTAAAATAAGGGAAACATCCACGGCCCCCTCTCAAAGTTACAAAACTAAGCATGCAATAGAAGATCCTAAATCTAAGCTCAGAAATTTT
Source organism: Sambucus nigra (assembly GCA_949130495.1). NCBI lineage: Eukaryota > Viridiplantae > Streptophyta > Magnoliopsida > Dipsacales > Adoxaceae > Sambucus > Sambucus nigra. The sequence continues at coordinate 637,814,575 of OX422207.1, read as the reverse complement.
ACCTACATGAGTTACTCCACTCTCAAAGGCTTATGACTTGATATGATCTTCCTCCCACAACTTCCTTGCTTTTCCCTTGTCCACTTGATTATTGTAGCTCAACAAACAGTATATCTCACCAAGAACCACAATATCTAAGTTTTCGTGTGAGATTGAAAGTGTTTGTGAATTAATCTAAATGCAGAAATGCATCTCACATCTCTCAATCAATTATACAACAAATTCCTACAAATTACAAAGAATTCTATATGATATGCAAATAATATCAAATCTGTTTTGAATAATAGACTTCAACAAATTTAAAATCTGGAAAAACTCTTTTTAAATCAAGACTTGTTTAAAAAATTATTGATGTTCAAACTTATTTCACCAATTTGTGAAATTAGATTTTGAAACCAAAATGTATTTTCAGATCTGAATATATACATAACAAGAATTCTTATGTTTCAAAATTTATTTGAAAGCACACTGTTGGATCGAAATAACAGCTACAATGAGATCCAAGAACAATTTAGATAAAGAAGCAAAAAAAAATCATCTGTGTGAAACAAATATGGTTCTTAGAGAGATATAATATTGAAGAGGCCTATAATAGATTAAACACATCCAAACTAAGCTTCTTTCAACAACCTCATGATTTCTTATTATTTCGGATTTTCAGGTGTGTAAAGAATATAGGCTTTTGGGCTTGGTGTATAAGAGAAACTATTGGGATATAGTTTTGGATAAACAGTTTTTCTCTTTCTCTCTCTCGGTTTACTTTTACACACCTCTGGTGTTGAGTGATCTCTATTCAGTGTCGATCTTCCCTTTCGATTTTCTTAACGCCAACGATCTCTCTCTCTCTTTCTCTCTCTCTCACTTCGTGTCGGTGACTCTCCCCTTTCTCTCAGTTTATGATGACTCGACCTCCTATCTTTTTCTCTCGGTGCTCTCACTTAGAGATGAGATAAGTTTTATCTCTCCCTTTCAATTAGGCGAGGACCCCTCTCTCTATATCCTCTCAACCCAAACAAAAAACAAAACCCTAATAAACAATTTATACTTTGCAACAATCATACGATTACAATCCAAGGATCAGGATTTGTTAACTATAAATTTGAGGGTTTTAAAAACAGTGATGAAAAACTGACGTTGGTTGGCTGATTTTGAAGTTACACGGATAGAGGCTAATCAGCTTTGGTTCGTTGATAACACATGGATCAAGGGTCACGATCTAATGTCTACCAACTCATATTGAAAGATGCGCAAGATGTTGAGATAAAAACACAAATAGTGTTTGTCCAGAATAGGATAACAGACATGAGATTTGAAGGTTTAGAAAAATTCAAATTACAACCCCAAAGATTTTCACCGTAAAAAGTAATTTTTCATTTTAGCCTCAAATATTTTAAAACTCAATTTTAATTAATAAAAAACATTATTTTAAATGATTAAAAAAATGTTTAAAATGAATCTTTTTTTTTAATGTTTGACGAGGTCTAAACACCAATGAAAATTGTGCACACATAATAACACATATATGCAATGTGTGTGTCCTATTATGGTTCATGAGTTATACTTACCTTTTTGTACAACATTAAAGCATTTGCGTTCTTGGACTGGAATTCCTTGGTTGAAGCTTAGATACCTTTTTGAGATAGAGTAACTCATAAAAAATCTAGTCTTATTTTGCTTCAATATCCAAACTAGTTGGAACTCCTATATGGCACAGACTCAAGTAAGTTAACCATATAGTGTGTTCTCAGACTGACGCTTCAGTCTTGTTTGGGGGTGATTATCATCACCGAATTGTTCTGCCACCCCGCACTTTCCTAGATCTTATCTGTAGGGTAAGACTGGTTCGGTCTGGCTGAAGATATTAAACTTAGCGCTATCGGGAGGCAGCCCGCGATTTCTGAGTATGAGTCTCATCCTGTTTGGGGGTGGTGTTTCACATCATCCTATGCTTTCCATGTTTATATACTTGTACGCATTTTTATCTCATCATTTCTTCAGGTTTATTCTTGGATTTATCATTCCACTTCATTATCGGTTGATTATGGTAATATATTTCCTCCCTTCTGCTCTCAATTTTAAAAATAATTTTACTTAACATCGAGGACGATGTTCCTTTTTGTTTGGGGGTGGGGAATTTTATCAAAATCGTACCTCTTTTGAAAAATTTTGAATTTCAAAACCTGATTTTTTGTTAAATTTTCGTGCAGTTTCTTTCATCTCACTCATTTGACGTGAATTTTCTCTCATCCATGCTTTAAGTCTAGGAATCGAGCTAGAGGATTTATTTTTCTAAATAGCTTATGTGATACGTAACAAGGCATTTTGCACTGTGAATTTCTAGACTCAACAAAATTTGTGCACTTAACACGTCACTACGATTTAGAGTTGAAGAGTGATATAATTCTCAAGAAAGCCTTAAGGATCACTAGTGGAGACTTTATCTTGTGAGATTTGTGCCTTTCAGAGTGTTTTACGTAATCTCCGAGTCACAAGTTGATTCAACTTTCTTTTGGTTCCGCACTTTAAATCGTTGTATGATCTCATTATTTTTCATAAATTTTTTGGCTTTATCCCTGAGAACGACATCACTTTCGAGTTACAAAAACATGTGTCTTGAAATTTTTCCTGATCACTAGATTTTCATCCATACACCTACCATTTACCATTCACTTTACCCATATTCTTCCACATTCCCCTCACCATCCATTTATCATCTCCATTCATATATCATCCATCATTTTGAGAAAAAGAGTATTTCCAAATGTAAAATGTCTTCAGTGTTGAGAGTATAGAAGAAAAGAAAAAAGAGAAAAAAAGAAAAGAGAAAAAAGAAAAAAAAAAGAGAATATATAAAAAAAAGAGAAAAATAAAGAAAAATAAAGTTTTTAGTTAGTTTTTATGTAATAAAGACATTTGTGCCTAAAGTGTTGTACACTCTTCTCACACGTCCATCATATCACCATCCTATCCTATTTCATTATATCCTTCCCATTTCATTTTCTCCTCACCCATATGCATCCTTATTTTCCCCTACGTGTTCGGGAAAATGAAAGTCAACGTGGTGAATCCCCTACGTGTTCGGGAAAATGAAAGTCAACGTGGTGAATAACTCGACATTCTCACTATAGTGATTAGGATTCTTTCATGAAATCATTTTTCTTTCTAAATTATTCGTTCTTTCTTATGTATGTGTGAGACGTTTGAACTTGATTACATTTACTCACCTCCTCACACACAAGAGCGATACACTACCCAAATCTCGTGAGTTCGTTTGAGATATATATATCTGTTAGATATTGAAGTTGAAGCGTTGATTCTGAAAAGGCGATATAAGAATTACTCTTATGATACTCGACCCGTTTTGACTGATTCACACTACACATGTTGAGTTCTATGAAGGACATGCCTTGAGTATTTACTTAGCTAACCGTTTCACACTAGCTTGTATTTCTCAAAATATTTATCTCATTGTTGATGTAAAAAATTAGATCATATCTAATTATTCAATCACAGATAAATAAATGAGGCAAAGAATTTTTAAAGTGGTTCAGCCTTATAAGAATGGCCTACGTCCACTGTTATGGTATTGCAGATTGTATGGAATTCTCGATTACAAATTATCTCAAGAAATTCCGATCCACTACAATGAGGATTGTACAATGTATTTATAGCCCTGAGGCTGTAATGTGAAAGGGTAATACATTAAATGATGTACATATGAAAGGGTGATACATTCAATGCTCCTTAAGCGTATGCGTCTGGATGATAAGCATTTAATGAACAGTCAAACTATTGGTTATCCCGCTATTAATGCTTTATTCGAGGTGCAGCTCAGACCGCCTGAGTTGCTCAGTCCGCCTAAGCTTCTCGGTGCTCGAGAGTTCCTCGGAGCGTTTGAGTTCCTCTGGGAAACAGTGTTCCTTGTTGTAGTATGGTTCCTCGGAGCGTGTGAGTTCCTCGAAAGTGTTTGTTGTTGCCACGTAGACTGCCACGTGTCTTCACTTTATTGATCCATGTCAGCAGACTAAATTTGGTATCAACAGAAGCCCCCAATGTTTCATAGTTCGAAATTTGAGGAGTGTGGAACATTCTTTCTCGGAATATGATAGCTTTAAATAGTCCTCCTAATTTTTAGGAGTGTTTCCCTTGTATTTATTTCTCTTTCCAAATTCGTAGAATCAGGCTTTTTTGAATTTTCACAACCGCCTCGATCTCTACGTACTTTTTGTCCTTTTAGCCGCCGATAGCGTAATCGTTTCTTCTCGCTTCGATTGTCGCGCCCTTTTTGTTCCTCTAGCCGCCGGTAGCGTAATTGTTTCTTTTTGTAATCATTACTTTACCATTTCCTAAGGCAAGGTATTTAAACTTCACAGATACTCCCATCGTCTTCTACCTTTTCAAATTTGTACCTTCGAGTTTTTCGTCGTCTCTTTCTCTCCTGTGTATTCATCTCTTCCATTGTTTGTTGTCATCAGATCCACTCTTTTTCTATAAGATTTTCTTCCTTCTTCTTCATTTCTTTTATTCATCATGGTTTACCCTGTTGAATCTCTTGATAAGTTTCATTCTGATTTTTCTATTCCCTCCTGGGTTGTTCTGGAAGAGCTTTCTGAGCCTTCTGATTATTTTCGCTTAGCTGAGGTACATTGGTTCCCCAGTCTATTTATTATTGAGTGTGTATTTTCTTTTCCACCCAATCCCTTATGTCTGGAATTTTGTCAATACTTTGACATTGTTCCTGCAAGAATAGCCCCAAATACATGGAGAATAGTTAATGGGGTTTATAAGTTAAATCAAATCCATGGAACTCGCATAGGAATTCCAGAAATCATGTTGTGTTATAGATGGGCAGTTGGTGATAACCCCTTCTATTTAAAAACTATATTTTTGAATAGGGCCTTAGTAGTCAATCTCCCGGATTCTAATAGGGATTATTTTGAGCACGGGGCTATCATAAAAAATGGCAACATTCTCCTTTATCTGGAGATGAAATTTATCAGGATCCCAGATGCCCTCCCTATGGCAATGGGATAGGTTATTTTTATTTCATTTTATTTATTTTGAAATCATGATTCTTTTGTGTTTGACAAAATGTACCACTGATATTGTGATGTTTATTTATTTGCAGTTGATAGCAAAAGAAAGTGTCCAAAGGAAGCAGATGTTAATATAAGACATTTGAAACTTATCTGGATTCTGCATCAGAGTGTTGCCGACGAGCACATTAGGTCAACCTCATATCTGCTGCAGTACAAGAGCTACACTACTTCTTTTACTGCTCGTCCAGTAATAAGTGAAGCAGAACCAATACCAGCCTCTGCAAGCTCTTCGCCTGAATCACTCATTCCTTTAAGAGAAAGGATGAAGAGAAGAAGACCTCCCACTCTCTTTGAGAAACCTGCCTCTGCTGCTGGAGAGGCCAAAAGAAGTAAGACTGATGTCCTAGAAGGGACAAAGAAAAATGATGCGCCTTTCTCGGCTGTTGCTGTTGTGAAGGTTGTCGAGAAGCCTCCAGTAGCCCCGAGCAAGGCTGCTGCTCCAGGCGAGGTGATTGTCATATCACCGACTAAGGTCTCCTCCTTGGTTGAATCAATCCCTGTTCCCCCGAGGTAGATGAAGAAGAGCTCCTCGGTCAATTTGGCTGACACCATCACTCAGCCTCCAGTTACTGGAACTGGTGTTCCAACTTTTGTTCCCCCGAGCTCTGCTATGATCTCGGTGAAGACTTGGATCATTCCCGAGATCCAAGGTGTCGAAGAGAACCTTTCTCGGTATATGGTTACATCATTGGTTGCTCGTAAGTCTTGTTGCTTTAAACTTTTCATCTTTCCTTTGTTATATCTCTGACTTGATTTCATTTTCTTTTCACAGTTGGCGAGCTGCTTCAGTATAATTTTGAAGAAAGATGAGGCGATTAAAGCTTCATGCTCCTCATCTAGTGTGGAGGAAGCTCTGAAGGAAGCTATTAAGTCTTTGGAAGATTCTCGCCAGACATACGCTACTGACAAGGCAATCTGGGAGAACAAGCTTGCCTCCACCGATCAGGAGAAAGCTCAAGTTGCTGAAGTCTCCCAAGGGTTGGAGAAAAAAGTGAATGCTTTGGAGAAGAAAAATAAAGAGCTTGAAAAGAAGCTCAAAATTGCTGGGGAGCTTGAAGATAAGCTTAAGGTTGCTGAGGAAAAATTAGGCCAGCTTCAGGAAGTAAGTCGGCAGAAGGAGGAGGTTGAAAATAAATTGAAGATTGCTAAAAACCTTCTGTCCGAGCAGCGTTCTTCGGAGAAGTTGAAGAGAAAAGTGGTTGTGAAGAAGTCTTTCAGCGTTGGCTGGGACAAAGGGTGGAACAAGGGGTTGGATGCCATGATGTCACAAGTAGAATATGGTAGCTTCAAGTACTTCAGGGATTGATGGGTCGCTGCTCTGCAGGAGATGAAAGTGGATGAAAATTCTGAGCTCTTCCAGCGACACATCCCTGGTCCCCCTCCAACTCCTAAAGTAGAAGAAGAGGATGAAGCTGCCTCCGAAGAGTCTTCTATGGTGATGGGAGATCATCCCCCATCCATCCAGCCTGCTCCCGAGGAACCTCAGTAAATCATTACTTCTTTCGAGCAACTGCTGGCGCTCCCCGAGTAGCTTTCTATTCCCTCTGAGCAACCTACTTCCTCGTCCCAGCCTCCCGAGAAGGTTTTGGGAGACAAGGAAAAGGTGTAGAGTTGTTCGAGTTTCTCTTTATATTTTTCTTTTGTCAATCGTAACCATGAATATGTAACCGTGATCCTTGATATAATAAAACTTGATTTTTTGTTCTTGCATACTATTGTCTCTTCTTCATACTCTGTCTTGATTCTTATTGATTATTGCTTTTCTTCCTCTGCTAGTTTCTGGCCAGGATGGAATTATTATCTGCTCATGACACTGTGCTGCTGAGGTAATGCAATGATTATTTTAAGGCTGGTCACACAGATTTGAGTGCAGCACAAGTCGTCGATATCCTCGACCAAGATGCTTTTGAACAGGCAGTTGAAGCATACCAATATCTGAAGTATTTACGTGATTGAGCAGTGTCCAATAATGTGGCTTATTATGACATGATCGAGGATCTCCAAGGCATCCTCGAAGATCTTCAGCAACAATATAAAGAATCCACTGCCCTGTTGCATGAGGGGTATGAGAAGAAGTATCAGCAACTCAATGCTGACAAGGGGTACGAGAAGCGCTTTGCTGGTTATGAGGTGAGGGAGAGAACTCTGAGGGGCGAAGTCGAGGAGTGCAGACAGATAACTGAACTATTAGAGCAAGAAAACAATAATCTTCAAAGAGAGTTGTCATAATTGAAGTCTGCAGCTTCTACTTCAAAAGACTTAATCTCAGTGAATGATGAGGGATTCTCATTCTTGGAGGTCGAGAATGCCAAATTGAGGGACGAATTGGAGACCTTGAAAAGAGCTGGTTCCTCCACATCTTCCCGTGGTCGAGCAAGAGCTCCTCGGGGGTGATCAAGAGCAGCCCGGATCCCTATCGAGGAACAGAGGACTCAGTCTGCCTTAGATAACCAGGCCTTCCAGTTAATGGTGAAGAACCAGGCGTTGGCTGAAATGTCAAAGAAGATCAGGGACCTGGAAGAGCAACTCTCAATGCAGAAATCAGTTTTGGATAATAAAGAGATCTTCATAAAAAATCTCCATGAGCAGCTGGAAAAACTAACATATCAATTCCATAAACAGCCCAGGGAGTTCTGGATGGCTGGATACAACGAAGCTCTCTATCACTTGGACGATCGTATCCAGAATGCCAATAATGAGGGCTACAAGCAAGGATGGTTGAATGCCTTAGGTGTGTTGCAACTCGAACAGGGTCATTACCTGTGGGACTATCATGATCCTGGGCTGCTCGACCTACCTGTGCCACCATACAAACTGGATATGAGTTGGATCCCTGCTCGGGCCATTCCTCGATGCTTAATTTCCAAATATCTCGGTGACTACAATCTCCATTCAAGTGTTGAAGTATCTCATCCCGAGCACCTTCTAGATCGACCATCCGTGATGAATATCAGGATGTTAAAGGATCTCAACTTCATAAATTCTCCCCTGGCTTTAAATGATCTGCCTGCTGGCGAAGAACCTGTGTCAAAAGCAGAGGGGAAAAGACCAGTAGAGTAGGAATTTTGATGTAATAGCTAGTATACATTTCAATATCAATGTAACTTTCATTTCATTATCAATGTAATTTATTTTTGGATTTAATGAAAGACTTTTATTTCTGTTCGCAATCTTAATTGCTATTGTCTTGTAAAACACTTTATATTTGTGCATGTGTATCTGATAAAAAGATAACAATATTGTGTAGTTTGTCGATCAACTTATTGTCGAGTAGTTTGAACTTGTGGTAGTCATTTGGCAAAAATAATATTTTGTTTCTCGACCAACTTAGTAATAATTAAAAAGTTACTCGATCACTTTAAATTTTACTTGTCGATCAACTATAGTTAGTGGGTTTTTATCCCCGACCAGCCATAGTTGGTAGATTTTTCTCTTAAATGTTTCCGGCCAACCAAGGTCGGTAAATTTTCCTTGTCGACCAACTACAGTTGGTGGGTTTCTATTCCCGACCAGCCATAGTTAGTCTTTTTGAAATAATTTTACCTCCCGACCAACTCAAGTTGGCATTTTCGAGAATATATTTATTTCCTAACCGACATAAGTTATCATTTTTAGGAATACTTTTATTTCCCGAGAAACATATAGTTTTATTTCCCTTAGGAATACAAATTTTACTTCCCGGAGGAATGCAAGTAGCTTTACTTCCCGGAGGAATACAGGTAGCTTTACTTCCCGGAGGAATATAGGTAGCTTTACTTCCCGGAGGAATATTGGTAGCTTTACTTCTCGGAGGAATATAGGTAGCTTTACTTCCTGGAGGAATATTGGCAGCTTTACTTCCCGGAGGAATATTGGTTTCTCGGCCAACCTTAGTTGGCGCTTTCGAGAAAAAATTTGAGTAGCCTGAGCTTTGCCGAGTAGTGTGTAGCACTAGTATTCCCCGAAAAACTTTCAATAAAAAGAAAGAATTCGGCAGAATATCTTTATTTTATTCATCACTGATAATACTTGCGCAGGTGCTCTGCGTTCCATGCATTCTTAAACTCCTCCCCTTCTAGAGTTGCTATTCGGTAAGTTCCTGGTCGAACAACTTCTGTAACTCGGTATGGTCCATGCCAGTTTGCCTCCAGCTTATTGTGCTTTTGAATTACTTTCTTCAGCACATAGTCTCCTTCTTTCAGGTCGCACTTCTTCACTCTCTTGTTGTAGAACAAAGTTGTTCGTTGTTGGTAAGCAGCATTTCTAATGGCTGCTTCTTCTCTAACTTCCTCGAGCATGTTTAAATCCAATCTTCTCATTAAGTCGCTGACAGGGGAGTTGAAATTTAGTACCCTGTGTGTTGGGAGGCCCAACTCGGCAGGTATAACAGCTTCACTTCCAAACGCCAACATATATGGTGATTCTCCCGTTGCTACTCGGGGAGTAGTTCGGTAAGCCCATAGTACTGACTGTAACTCGTGGATCCAATTTGCTTTCGCATCGTCCAGTCTTTTCTTCAAACTATTTAGCAGTGTTCTGTTTGTCACTTCAGTTTGTCCATTACTTTGAGGATGGCCTGATGCTGAGTGGATCTTCAAAACATTTGATTGATGACAATAGGCAGCGAAATCCTCGTTATCGAATTGTGTTCCATGGTCTATGATGAAAGCATGAGGAAGACCATATCGACAAATGATGTTCTTCCAAATAAATTGGTACACCTTCTCGTACGTCATATCAATGAGAGGCTTAGCTTCCACCCATTTAGTAAAATAATCCACTGCGACGACGAGGTATTTGAACCTTCCTCTAGTCGTTGGCAGTGGTCCAACCAAATCTATTCCCCACATGGCAAATGGCTAAGGGGAAGTGATGGGTGTCAACAATGCCTGTGGAGTTCTTCGGATGGAGGAAAAGCGCTGGCACTTGTCACATTTCTTGGCATAGGCTACACAATCAGCCCTCATTATCGGCCAGTAATATCCTTGCGTCATCATCCTTTGTAAAAGCGTCCGACCTGCTACATGGGCTCCACAGGACCCTTCATGGATCTCTTCAATCAAGTATTTCACCTCGGAGGGATGTACGCATCTTTGCAAACCTGCCATAATTCCTCGTCTATATAAAACACCGTTAGTTAATACATACCGAGCAACTTTAAACTTCAATTTTATGGCTGCGATCTTGTCAATTGGTAATTCTCCCTCCTCAATATATGCCCTGATGGGATCCATCCAAGATGGTCCTAAATTAAGGGTGATAAAGTTTATCGCCAAATCTTTATCTATACTCCGACCAGCTAAAACTTCAATTGTGATTGTTCTTCGTAGCTCGGTACGAGTAGCTGATGCTAATCGATCTAGGGCATCTGCTCTTGCGTTCTCCATTCTTGGTATTCTGACCAGCTGAATTGTAGCAAATTCTGATACCAACTCCATCACCTTTGCATGGTATTTGATCATTAATTCTCCTCTAACTACATATACTCCCAACATTTGATTTACAATTAATTGTGAATCACTGAAGACAATAACCTGCTGCGCCTCCATAATTTTTGCCAAATTAAGACCTGCAATCATGGCCTCATACTCAGCCTCATTATTGGAAGCTTTGAATTGGAAACATAGGGCGTATTCCATGTCGACCTCATCCGGAGTGCTCAAAATTATCCCTGCACCACTGCCTGTTGTGCAAGATGAGCCATCTACATATAGCCTCCATATAAGTAACTCGTCTTCAAACTTCTGATCTGACAGAGTTCCTCGGTGAAATATTTATTGCTTCCTTTCATCTTCCCCTAATATTTCTCGCTCTTCGTCGACCATCTTTTCTTGCCCTTTTACCAACCGGAGTTGGTCTGAGCTCGAATTTGATGATCCTGTAACATCCACTTGCTCTTTTACCAATCGGAGTTGGTCTGAGCTTGTATTTGTTGATCCTATAACATCCACGGGTTGATCAGCGAGCAACATTTAATCCTCGGGGGTATCAAAATAGGTGAACTCTGCTATAAAATCCGCTACAGCTTGCCCTTTAAGCGATGATCTGGGTTCATAAACTATATCGTATTCTCCGAGCTCTATTGCCTAGTACATTAATCTCCCTGATTTTTCAGGTTTATGAAGGTCTTATCTCAACGGCATCTAAGTATATACGACTATAGTATGAGCCTGGAAGTATGGCCTTATTCTTCTACTCGCCTCAATCAGCGCCAGTACTAACTTTTCCAGCCTTAGATATCTGATCTCTGCTCCTCGGAAGGCCTTACTTGTGTAATAGATTGGTTTTTGTACTCCATTCTCCACTCTTATCAACGCCGAGCTAACTGCATTCTTCGATACTGCTAGGTACAAGTACAATTTTTCTCCCATCACCGGTCTGGACAACAGTGGAGGTGCTCCCAAGTATTTCTTCAAGTCTTGAAAAGCATTCTCATATTCATCATTCCACTCAAAAGTCTTTCGGAGTGTCTTAAAGAATGGGAGACATTGATCAGTTGCTCATGATACAAATCTGTTGAGTGCTGCTACTCATCCTGTAAGACTTTGCACCTCTTTCTTCGTCGTTGGAGATCGCAGCCCTAATAGAGCTTTGATCTTTTCAGGATTTGCTTCAATGCCTCGTTGGTTGACAATGTATCCGAGAAACACGCCTTCTCGTACTCCAAATATGCACTTCTTCGGGTTCAGCTTCATTTGGTATTTATCTAGTTGATCAAAAGTTTGACTTAAGTCAACTAGATGATCAATAGCTTTTTTGCTCTTCGTCAGCATATCGTCAACATAGACTTACATATTGCAACTGATTTGTTCAGCAAAGACTTTGTTCATCAGCCTCTGATATGTCGCACCTGCATTTTTCAAACCAAAAGGCATAACATTATAACAATAAGTTCCTCTAGGGGTAATGAAAGAAGTACTCTCCCTGTCTTTAGGTTTCATTTTAATCTGATTGTAGCCAGAATAAGCATCCATGAAACTCAGCAGCTCGTGTCCCGAGGTAGCATCGACTAGTTGATCAATTCGGGGTAATGAAAAAGTGATCCTTTGGGCATGCTTTATTGAGGTCGGTGAATTCTACACACATCCTCCATTTGTTATTTTTCTTCTTTACCATCACCACATTGGCTAACCATTCTGGATATTTAACATCTTTAATGAAGCAAGCTTTTTGGAGCTTCTCGACTTCCTCCTGTATAGCTTGATTCTTCTCGGGTCTGAACACTCTTCTTCTCTGCTTCACTGGCTTGATTTCCTTATTCACATTGAGTTCGTGACATAAGAAATTTGGATCTATTCCAGGCATATCCTCGTGACTCCACGCAAAAGTTTGCTTTCTGCTTCTAAGGAAAGTTATCAATTCCTGCTTTAATGAGGCTTCCAACGATGAACCTACTTGAGTAGTTCGTTCAGGGTGCTCGTCGTCCGTAACGATGTTTTCAGTAGCTTCCACCATTTGACCCTTCACGAGTTGTGCCTCATATCTAGGATCCAATGTTTCAATTTCTGCCCCCTCTTCCACTTGATAAGTAGTAGTCTTTTTCCTTGATTCCTCCAGTTCCTCTTGCTCGGCGGATGAATAATAGCATTCCCGAGCTACTTTCTGGTCACCTTTCACAACTCCTACTCCAAAATTTATTGGAAATTTTAGGCATTGATGTACTGTAGATGGTACAACCTCGAATTTCTTCAATCCTACTCTTCCCATGATGATATTGTATGATGATTGAACAGTCTTATCCATCATGAAAAAATGTATTATTTCTGTCCGACAAGCAGGCCACGTACCAATGAATATATCCAACTTGATCGTCCCAAGTGGAAATACTTTTTGGCCAGCAAAACCGAGGAGGGGTCTATGATAAGGCTCCAGTTGAGATAGCTTTAGATTTAAACTATCAAAGCATCAGTAGAACATGATGTCTGCCGAGCTACCATTGTCGACCAGTACTCTTGAAATCATTACCTCCTTCATTCTCATCTTGATCACCAATGGGTCATCATGAGGATATAGAACACCTGCAAGGTCATTCTTTGAGAACACAATAACTAACTTCTCTTTGTTCACCTTTCTCGGGCGATCCTCCTCAGCGAGATTTATTCGCTGAATGTACGAGTAAGCTTGAGCCTCACAGAGGTAAGCTTTTCTCTCTACAGTAAGGTCTCCTCCTCCTGCATCTCCACCTGTTATAACATTACAGTCAAATGACCCAAAGCGTATTAAAAATACCTCACGTTCTGGCTGCCTTGGTCTCTTGGAAAGATCGGGGTCATCTTCGGGATCAACTTCATGGTTTCTTTTCTTGTTCTCCTCTGCTCGACGAGGAGATATAGACCTCTCTCTTGTTCGGTCGTTATTTCTTCTTTCGTTTCCACGATCAACATACTTTGATAGCTTTCCTCGTCTGATGAGTGTCTCAATCTCATTCTGAAGAGCTATGCAATTTTTGGTCATATGGCCATGATCTTTATGAAACTCGCAATACTTCGCCTTATTCCTCTTGTCAGGGCCTGTCTTCATTTTCTCTGGCCAGTTTAGTTCCTCGTTGTTTTTGATTTCCTTTAGAACATGGTTGATATCCTTCTTCAAAGGAGTATAATTATCCTATTTCTTCATCACGTCCCATACCGATCTGTTTTTTGAATGTTTGTCATTACCATTGTTCTTATGCTCTTTCTTCTTAGCTTTATCGCCTTCCACCTTGGTTTCTTTGGCATCCATGTTCTTCTTCGCAGCTATAGCCTCCTCGGCATTCATTATCTTGGATGCTTTTCCCATCAGGTCTGACATGGTTCTAGGTGGATCTTTGGCCAAAGTATAGTATAACTTGTTGGGCAGTAGTCCACTCATCAAAGCAGTAATCGCTGTCTTCTCTTCATAAGCAATGACTTCAAGTTTCTCGTTATTAAAATGAGTTATATAATCTCTGGTACTCTCACTAGCCTTTTGTCTAACACTTAACAAATGTGCTACTCGTTTAATTGGCTTTGCCCCAAAATAAAAATTCCCAATGTATAACTCGGCAAGTTGAAGAAAGGTTGAAATCTTACCCCGAGGAAGATTATTATACCAAATTTGAGCAGATCTGGTAATAGTTCCCGAGAATGCTCTGCATCTCATCTTATCTGGAACAGCATAGATGTCGACTACAGCCTGGTATTATTTTATATGAAGGACAGGTTTAGTCTTTCCATCATATTTGGGGGTCACAACAGGTGCTTTGAACTTTGATGGTGTTGGAAAATCTATAATGAATTGGACAAAAGGTGTTCCTCGAATAAAGGTTCGATGTAGGGGTTCTTAGCTTTAACCATTTCCCCCAATCTATCCTCCAGCCTTTGAATAGATCCTTTTCATGCATTATTTCCTTCCTCGGGCCTGTTTTTTCGAGCAGCTGATCGAGTTGATGTGGCTTCCTGGGATCTATCTTGACGAGCAACTGGTCACGACTGGGCAGATCCTTCCCTTAAGTCTGATGGTCGTCGAAAACTCCTCGATGGGGCTCTAGGAGTACTTTTGCTCCTCCTAGGACCTAATCGATCGAAAGGAGATACTCTGCTTAATCTTTCTAGCGCACTGGCCCTTTTTAGGGAGAGAGTGATACGTTGTTCAGTATCTGTGGCTCGCACTGACGAAGTTCGTCCAGGTTGATAAGAAAAATCTTCAGACTCCTCATTGCGATATGAATTGGTACGCCTAGTACGTGAAGAAGGCACATGGGTATTTCTTTGAATACTTCGTGGTCTTGAATGGGTTGATGCACCACCATGGACGGTTTGTATGAGTTGACGCATAGTTTCTTGCATGACGGTCTGGCCCTGAGCCAGATTTGTCATTATTCCAGCCAGATCTGGAATATTTGGCGGAGCAGATGGATTTAGAGGGATATCGGCGTTTCGATTGCTTGATTCTGGAGTATCAGCCATTTGTGATGGATTGTTTTTTATGGAAAACGATATTACCAGTCGTTCCCACAGACGGCGCCAATCTATTGATGTAAAAAATTAGATCATATCTAATTATTCAATCAAGGATATATAAATGAGATAAAGAATTTTTAAAGTGGTTCAGCCTTATAAGAATGGCCTACGTCCACTGTTATGGTATTGCTGATTGTATGGAATTCTCGATTACAATTTATCTCAAGAAATTCAGACCGCCTGAGTTGCTCGGTCTGCCTAAGCTTCTCGATGCTCGAGAGTTCCTCGGATAATTCTAGTTCCTCGGAGCGTATGAGTTCCTCGGGGAAACAGTGTTCCTTGTTGTAGTATGGTTCCTCGGAGCGTGTGAGTTCCTCGGAAGTGTTTGTTGTTGCCACGTAGATTGCCACGTGTCTTCACTTTATTGATCCATGTCAGCAGACTAAATTTGGTATCAACACTCATGATGGATTGTGCGATTATTGTATGTCTAATAAGAGATTGACTGTTGTTTTCAAGTAAAGAATTTTATGGGTGTATTCCTTGCAAACCCTCACAAGACACAACTGTCCTATAGGGCAACCTATAAGTTTAAGGGCTTGTTGCACATGTTAAGTGCAATCGCAAGTGCCCGCGAAAGTGGTACACTTTTGGTTTCTTATCTCTATTTATATCTATATTTAGCTTGAGGACTAGCAATGTTCTGTTTGGGGGTGGTGTGATAAGAACCCAAAAGTGTTCAAATAATACCCGAATAGACCGTTTTTAGTTGCTAATTCTTGATAAATTGGGTCTTATATGCATAATTATCTACTCTACAGGCTTGATCGCCAGCTGCGGAGTTTAAATACTTATTTCAAGGAAAATGTGCGATTTATGGAGCTAATTCCCCAGTCCCATACCTTACCCAAGCCCAAACTTTCACCCGAACCCCGTGTGTGTTTAGTTTGTATTTTTAGATTTTTATTTTTCATGTTTAGGTTTTATTTTTGATTTATTTAGCATTTCCTAGAATTTATTTTCTAGTTCTTTTTATTTTTTATTAGTTTTTAATTTGTCTTTATTTTTATTTTATTTTATTATTTTTAGGATTAGTCTTTAGTAGTTTACAACATTTTATATTTTTAGGACTTTAGGTTTTATTTTTATTTGATTTGTAGTTTTCATATTTATTAATTGACTTTTATTTCATAGAAATTTAATTTTAGATTTTATACTTTTAGGATTTTGAGGAACTAATTGCAATTTATTTAGTGTTGTTTTATTTTGATTTTTAGTTTTTATTTTATTAGAATAAGTTTTTTTTAGGAATTTATTTTTCTACTTTTATTAGTTTATTTTTTTTAAGACTATGGTTTTAACTTTATTAGGTTTTTATTTTTATTTTGTTAGGATTTAATTTTTAGTTTTATTAGTTTTAGTTAGATAGTTATTTTAGGGGACAAATTAAACACACATACCACACTACAATTCCATACTAACCCTCACCTATGTCCTATACACCACACACACCCAATCAGACCCATCATCATCTTCAACCTTTCACCCACTCACTATCTCTCCAAACTCCATTAATAACCCAAAACACAACACCCTCACACCTCTCTCATTCTTAATCACAAACCCATCTCAACCCCTGCTCCGACGAGAAACTCGGTTCTACCCACACCACCTAACCCGAAAACTATAAACCTCCGATGATCTCCACTTCCTACTACCTAAAATCGGAGCCGCCCATGCCAATATACTGAAAAGAAAAAAAATGGCCAAACCCCCATAGCTCTGGCGACCTGAGAAATCCAATCCATACTCGGAACCCACTCAACCTGAGTTTTGGCAGCTCTTCCCATTGAACCAGGCCACACGCGATGCCAACCCAAACGTAACAGTCCTCAATGATCTAACATGATGTGAACCCCCATAGCCCCGGCGCTACCCAAACCCGAGACTCCAACCTCCATTTCCATTCAAACCCGCAACCCTTGTCCAATCGTGAAAATCCCATTCCAACAGAACCCATCTCTATTTTTCACCTACAAAAAGACCTAAAGCCAAATAACAATACCCACATGTCTTTTAAGCCACCCATTACCCCTTTTCCCAAATTAACCCCAACTAAAACAATTTAACCCCATATACCCATTTTACCCCCAACTCATCCTAACTACCACATCTTCCACATGCACAATTAAAGTTCCCCAAAATACCCTCACCCAAATCTGATTTCTACCTCACCCCATGCACATGCACCCCTAGCCCATTTTCCCAATTGTGCCCCATGTTCCATGTGCCTCCTATATAACAAGACCCAAAGCTCATTTGTGGAATCATCTACGGTTTTAGAGAGCAAATTTGATAGAGAAACACTTTTTATTTTTTTAGAGTAGTTTTTATTTAGATTTTAATTTTCTTTTATTTTAGAGATTAGTGTGAAATTAAATTTGTGAGATTTAAGTTGAGTGAATTTTTTCATTTATATTTTAGTAGGTCACTCACTTGGAGGGTTGTATGCTTTTCATTCAAGGATTGAAGTCAATTGAATTCAAGAGATTGGTTTGATTGTTCTTCTCTCTACTCTTTTATATTAAATGCCTATTGAATATTTGTTTATCATGTTTGATATCATGTTAGGCTAAATCCTTTGAAAGGGGTGGGGTGACCCATTATTTGATGTTAATCCTAATTTAATTAATTAATTTAAATTAAATGTCCCTTTGATGATTAAATTTGCACTCTTGCATTTTAATTTACGCCTCGAGAGAGGGTAAATGATTTTTGAGAGAAAATCAAAATTCTAGTTATAATACCCATTTTAGAATCGAACTAGAAATAGGGGTTTCTCAAGTGTGGTATTATTCCTTTAATTTCAACCCAAACCCTTATTTTATTATTTAAACTAATTTGATAAATCGATCCTAGCGGGTGATTTGTTAAATAATGTTTAAATATACTTTTCTAGAGTTGTAGGAGTGTTAAATTTAATTTTTAAAATGTTATTATTAAAATTACATTTGCAACGAGAATTGATTTACGATTTTGATACTAATTTGGGACAATTAATTTTGATTACTAGAATATATGGTGTCGTCCTATCCCTTGTTAGTTCTCACTTTTATTTCCTCACTCGTCTCATATTTTAGATTTTTATTTAGTTAGATTTACTTTGTTCTTGTCTTACTTTCTCGTTAGTAATTAAATCTTTCATTTAGTGTGTCTTATTTCACCCCATCTCCAAATTGTTTTAATATTGAAAAAAACATAAAAGAAATATAAAAAGCAAAAAATCCGAAAAGAAATTAAATAAAAATGAATTACAATAGTCTTCCTCTCATTTCACCCATTTGATTTGGATTGATACTTCACTTACAAGTATATTCTAGTTTATTATATATTTTTGTAGGTAATTAAGATTTTTGATTAAAGGAGCTTCAAACAACGACATATCAAAAAGCAACTCTATCACTATCTTCCCTAATCTCTTCCACCAGATCATGGAATTTTACGTTACTGATCTAGTAATCAAGTCCAAAAAAGAGGGATCCCACTTAAATGACTTGAGGAGGGTGTTCATCTGATGCAGGAAATACAAGCTAATGATGAACCCTCTCAAATTTTCATTCGGGGTAATAAGTGGGAAGTTCCTGGGATTTGTGGTAAACCAGTAAGGAGTCCAGATGGACTTAGACAAGTGTTGTGCTATCCTCGATATGTCGAGACCGAAGTCAGCAAGGGAGATGAAGAGCTTCCTAGGAAAAGTCTCCTACTTGAGGAGGTTTGTTCCATGACTGGCCGAGGTAACGTACCTGCTGATAGAATTGATGAGAAAGGGCACTAAGTTCGTGTGGGAACCTATGCACTAGGACTCCATGGATAGGTTGAAGACGCTCCCCATTTACCCCAAACAATGTCCCCCCGAAGGGAGGTATCCCTTTACGTCTATAACTTACATCCACTAAAAGATTTATTAGCGCGTTATTGGCCCAAGAGATGGATGGTATAGAAAAACATGTTCATTACTTGAGCATAATTATACATGGGCCAGAGGCCAGATATACCAAGATTGAGAGGCATTATTTATCCCTCATATTTGTGGAACAAAAACTTATGCACTACTTACTGTCATTCACAGTCCACATTGTCACTATATGTGATACTGTGACATTTTTACTAGATAGAACTGTATTAATAGATAGGGCATCCCGATGGTTCGTAATCCTCTCGGAGTATGGTCTTTAATGCGTAGTGCCTCGAGCTATCAATAGCCAGACTTACACATATTTATTGGTTATCTTAATGTCTGGAACATTCGAGCCACCCCTGGAGTAACTTCTGGGTGATGATCTTCAGGCTAACTTTATAGCAGCGAGCCTATATGAGTGGAGCATGGAGTTCAATGTCTTCTTGACCGAAAAGAAAGGGGGAGCTAGGGTCATCTTGAGAGTGAACGGTGAGGAGATTCAATTATGTTTCAAGATGGAATTATAATGTTTGAACAAAGAAGTTGAATATGAAGCGTTGGTAATGGGACTACTCGAGGCTCTCAGAAGGGGTATCCAAGTCCTAAAAATAAAAAGGGACTCCAACTTAGTGGTAAAACAAGTAACATGTGAGTTATCTTTGAAGCATATGATCCTCATGCCCTACCAAACAATCATGCATCGGTTACTTGGGCTATTTGAAGTTGTAAAAATTAAAAGACATCCCCGAACGATGAACTCACATGCCAACTCTTATGCTTCCATTTCTTAGAAGATTATTTTTTAGGGGGAGTCAATAGTCATAAGAATCACAAAGAGGACAGCTCCCTCGACCATGTTGGAGATGCTGCCCACAGATGATGAAGATGATTCGAGGGGTAGGATTAGAAAGCAATTGGAAAGAGGTAAAGGCCCACTGAGCCTAGTTGATCTGGTGTAGTATTTCATTACCAGGGGCAACTTATACTATAAAAATAAAGGGGGCTGGTTATCTAGATGTGTAGGCCCCGAAGAAGTCAAGAAAAGACTAATAGAAGTGCACGAGGATAGCTATGAAACTACTGAGATCTGTTTGTAGAGAAGAATCCAACGGGTAGGGTATTTTTGGCCTTCAATGAGGCAAGACTCTGCGATAATACAAAGAGATTGTGAGAATGCCACTTATTCTATTAGGTAGAAAAATGCAACTTCATAGATCAACCCCAAGACTGGAGACAACCATGCGTGGACCTGCTGGTAGATGAAGTAATGCCGATGGATAAAGAGGATGCTATGAAGTTGAAAAGATGAAAAACAAGGTATTTTGTCCAAGAAGGGCAATTGTATCGATGAGGCTATCATAACAGGCCTCTAAAGTGCATCAAGGGGGAAGAAGCTGAAGAAGTGTGGAAGCAAGCCCAAGAGCCAGGAAACATCATGGGAGCCAAACTCTACGATCAAGTCATGACTTTGGGATACTATTGGTCAACAATGGAGAAAGACTTAATAGATTTTGTTCGCAAAAGCAAATCTTTCCAACTGTATGGAAATATGATACATGATCCTTCGGTGGATTTGCATTCTCTCTCTATGCCTTTTTCATTTCACACATGGGCATTCGATTTAATAGGGGCCATAAACCCCTCTTTTAGAGGAAATATTTGGATATTGGTCACCACCGAATGTTTCACCAAGTTGGCAGAAGCCATGCCACTCAAGAGGTCCACAGCGGGGGTAGTGGCTCGATTCATGAAAGATTACATCGTTTGCCGATTCGGCATCCCAAAAGTGTTCCTATCAGATAATGGCACCCCTTTCATGAATAATGAAGTGAGCTTACTAATAGAAAAGTACTCAATCATCCACCATAAGTCGACAGTAGCATACCCAAAGTGCAACGGGCAAGCAAAATCCACTAACAAGTCTTTGGTGAATATCATGGCAAAAATGTTAGAATATTTACACAATAACTTATTTTACGTGCTCTGATAATAATTTGAGAAAACTAAGGTACTAGAATTGGGAGTACATGTATGGAGTTGTAAAAATAAAAGTCAATTTTATGTATTTTTAAATTAGATATTAAACTTAAACAATTTAACCCAAAGCACCAATTTTAAATAACTGTTGTGATAAATGATTTACCAAATTTTATCTTTTCCTAAAACATGCATATAGGTGTGAACAAGAATAAAATATACCAGGAAACCACAACATGTCGATGTACGAGGAAAACCCAGAACGGGAAAAACTTCGAACGAACCAGCTTTACAAATTCACTGTGATAAGAAATTGCAAAAGTCGACAAATGACTTATAACACAATCTCGACGCCCTCACAAGATATGATGCATCTTCAATCTTCAACCTCTTATCCACAACGACAAATAGGCGTCCACCCACTCAACTGCCACAACGTGTGAGTCCACACATGCCTTGGTGTTACCAATAAGGTTCAGCAACTGTCTACGGAACTAGCACACAGAGTCGATGCTTATTCATCGCAACACCAAAAGCACGAAGTCCATCGTGTGTAAACATAGAACATCGAATACACCGTATGAAATGTACTAAAAAAGGATGATGATGAGTAAAAACTTGATGAAAAACTATATTTTTACCCATATAAACATTGAAACATGGATCTCAAAGGGTTGTGGTGAAACTAAAGTTTGGGAGCTTTTGGATATGTATGGGAAAATGATTTTTGCCCAAAGTCACTCTACAAAAATGCCAAAACACCTTTATATAGATTTTTTTTGAGGCAACACATTGTTTGAGAAATCTCATTCGAACGAAAATAAATGTTCGTTGGAGCGAACACGCAATCTCGTTCAAACCAAATAGGATCTCATTTGACTAAAGAACTTAACTAGTTCGAACTAACTTTGTTCTTTTATAAAAAAAATGTCCTTTGATGTTCGTTGAAATGAACTGCTAATATCGTTTCAATGAAGACTTAAAGTCATTCGAGCAATTTAAAATAAAAAATGTTTTTCTTTTAAAATCTTTAAAAACATCCCTCAAATTTTTTATAAAAAATAATATCCAAAATAAAATTCCAAGGATCAAAACATATACGCATTCATACCTGATAGATCATAAAAAAATAAAGACGAAATGTGGCACTAAACATGACGATAATGTGATCTCTAACGCTTTACCGCTACGTTATTAATCAAACATGATATAAGCTTGAAAAGTCAACATGAAAATCCTAACCTACGACTCAAAATGTTTTGTTCAAAATTAAGCAAATATATATAAATTGAATTTAGTGGATATCTGTCCTCACACAGGAACCCAGGTGAACCCGAGTTTATTTTGTACTTCCTTCTTGAGGTTCCTAGTCATGATCTCTATCTAATAATTTTCTAGGGGGATGTTGACCATCTGACCGACTTTTTGTCTTCAGCAAGTGACGAAAGTACCAATTGTCTCTCCTTTTTCCACTCCATCATCTCTAGGTATTTACGGGTGTCGTTAAGTTTTTTTTTGTATATTTACTACTTTAACAAAGAATGA
Organism: Sambucus nigra; assembly: GCA_949130495.1. Taxonomy (NCBI): domain Eukaryota; kingdom Viridiplantae; phylum Streptophyta; class Magnoliopsida; order Dipsacales; family Adoxaceae; genus Sambucus; species Sambucus nigra. Next base: position 637,792,097 of record OX422207.1, on the reverse strand, counting down.
CATACAACGTCCTATGTTTTGGTGGTCCCATCACGTTTCAGTCCACTTTACCAAGTAAGGTATTCTCTTGACAGAGTAGGAGAAAACATGCTCTCTAAAACCCCTATGTCTACATTTAGACATGCATAAAAAAGTGGTAGTTGGATAAGTGGTCAGTTAGGGAGCCAATACTTTATAAGTTTTAAAGGCTGATATCTTTAATTTTTTCAACAACCATGCTTCAGGATAGAGGGACATATTCTTGATGTTTATGGGCTCATCAACGGTTTGCATCTTACAGATGGGTTATTGAAGGATACATAGTTCAGACTGGACCTACATTATATCCTCATTTGGAGGTGAGGGAACAACTTTGTCGATCGATGAGGGAGTTATGGATTTGGCTCATGAGGGGCCTTGGAAGGCGATGTCTGGGTATTCATGGTAGTTTTAGTATGGTTTTAAGTATCCATGTGGGGAAAATGGTCCTTGGAAGTGAGGGGAGCTCACATTAGTAGGGGAGCCAGTGTTGGGCATGGTGTAGGTGGATCTTGGAGATTAACTGGTACTACTTTGGCACCCACCATGGGCGGTGTTCTGGGGTTGGGGATAAAAGGAGGAAGAATGTTTTCTCTTATTTTGAATGTAGAAGTGGCATATTGTAGGTGGACTTGTGCTAGGTTCAATGCCCTGATCTTGAACTACGTGGTATTTTGTGAGGTGGTGATGGTCTCAAGCTATCTTAAAATTTGATTTATTGTAGATGAAGGTTGATATTATTCAATAGACATAGAGCATACTATAGAGAAAACTTGACAATCGTGGGTGGGGAGATCGGTGATTAAAACTAATCCGCCGCACGGAGCACAAACTTGAGTTTCTGGGGTAAGAACTTAGTGTGATCACTTTGCGGATGAAAGAAACCTCAGAAAAAGTTGACGCACTTTCGTTGAGGTTTTTGCAGACAAAAGGACTGACAAAAGAACAATACATAAAGGGAGAAGGACCCACATATGCATGGTGTTTTCCGATGCAATCCTTTCATTTATATTTAGCTGTATGCAGATGGTATTTTGTTTTTGTATTTTTTAATATGTTCTGAGGGGAAGAACTAAACAGATTCCCATTAGATTTGGGTAGACAGGGGTGAGATATCATTTTTTATGCTTGGAGTGAGGAAGTACTAAATTGATGTCTATTATTGTTCGAAAAAAAAAATTGGGTAGGGTAATACAATGTAAGGGAATTCTATTTTGGCAATAACTTACGGATTCATACTGTTTATCTTCTACATAAAAATGGCCAGACATTTATCCTGGAATCTGAGGGGTTTTGAACCAGCCTCCTATCATTTGATAATTTTAAAACAATATCATTAGAGCGAATAACTCGTATCTATTCTTTTTTGTGCAGTGTGGTGTGTTCCAAGATATTTTTCTATATGCAAAAGGGTGATGTGACTCGATGATCGATGGATCACTTTTCATTACCATGGATCACGATATACAGGGTTACTTGAACTGAGCAACCTTCAAGGTACATGTGAAACCACTTTACCTTAAACTGAATATCTTTAAAATCCTATTCGATATACCCTTGTACTGAAAGAACTTCAAATGTTCCTTATCACCGAGACTTTGGGATCAAGAGAGAAGTTGATCGATATACTAGATGGGTGTGAGAAAAGAGTGAGAATCCATCAACGATTACACTTTCGGGGAAGTGAGGTTCTAAAAGTACAAACTTCAATAAATGAAATAATTTCTCCAAAGTACGAACTTCCTTCAGGGGGTGGGGGTGACCTTTTTCAAATACGAGTTTCTTTTCAGGAGAAGAATGTTTTCTAATGTAAAAACTTCCTCTAGGCTAATCACTTTTGGCTCTCGAGGGTATAAGGTTTAAGCTACATGGAAATCAAGATTATGAAGTGCATGATGCAAAATAGAAGATCTTTATTCTTACATACATTGATGTTTATTTTATCTTGATGTCCTTCACACGTACCTATGTGTTTGGGAAAATGTACAATGTTGTACATAAGGACCTAAGTACGTATCCACATTATAAGGGACTCTAAAACTAAGTCCACTAAATAGTGATGTAGTTGGGAAGTCTAGATAATAAGCATAAAGATAGTTTGGTTCTCTAGATTTATCCCCAACAAAATTTCCACAGTGATGTAGCTGGGAAGTCTAGATACAACATACAATGTTGATTTTCGATGGTAGAAAAAGTATCCCCAGCAGAGTCACGACTGTGGAATTGCGAGCCTCTAGTGGTGTTTCACATAGGGGAACTCCTGTGTGAATGGTAGATGCCTGATAGTGATTATCTCACGATCCGTCACGTCCCCTAAGGTTCGATATTGGTTCGATATGGGTCGAGGTTACTTTCCCTTGGAATATGTTTGACGCCATATTCAATTTGAGTTGCACACCCCTGGTTTTAGGCCTAAGCCTAAATGTGTTGCATGAGATAAGGGGTTTGGTTATTTGTTCAAATTTAACCGTTTATTTTATACAAAAAGAAATAAAAGATTCGATTTAGACCTATTGGTCTAATTCTTAAGCAGGTTTAAATTTATGGTTGGTCCGGAGATTCCTGTTATGTTGGTTCGGTAACTTAGTTATGAGTGAGGAAAGTGTTAGGCACCCCAGTTATTCCTTATTATTCCTTAATTATAAAGACCTTAAGTTGAGAATCCCTTAAACGTAGATAAGTGCTTGAGTATGAAGTGGTATCAGTGAGAGGTGGAGGAACATCGCTTCAACCGACGCAGGTACACAAGGGAACTTGTGCACGACTCTATGCTTTAATAACGATTGACCTTTAATACATATGTAAGTGTGTGAGAGAGATCAACTTGAGTAACGGGTGACCATTAATGTGTGTAAGGGTACAAGAAATCTCGGCTTGAGATAGTTTAATATCTCGTTCGAGGTCTGAGAAGAGATAGAAATGTAAGTGAGAGATGGTTTGATTTTTTCTATTATGATAACATATAGGGAGATATATTGTCAAGGTCCGTCCTCAAGATGAGGACTCGGTATTGTGCCTACGTACCTAAGAAGACATGGGATCAAAGCCTGCATAGTTTGGTTGTGTATATGCATTTGAGCATTTATCTTGGTTTGCGCAGGAAATCGCGACATGAGATAGTTTGATATCTCACTTATTTTGTACGAAGAAGATCAGGGTGAGGGATAATGGTTTTTCATCCTTTCAAATATGTATGCTTGAGTTTAGAAAGATCACGATTGTTTCAATGGTTTCACTCGAACTTTTAGTAAGTCATAATCCTGCAAGATATGAGCCTTGCATGAAAGATCGACCGCTTAATCATGAGAGAGTTAACAACTATGAATATACTTATTTTTCTTTCAATATCTAGACTAAAAGAAATATTTTTAAGTGTGTGGACGGATGATCCATTGTTCATAATCCTGTTGTGTATAATATCTATGCTTTTAGAGTTTGTATGTGGGTGTGCGAGAGATCGCAGCTTTAAGATAATTTGATATCTTCTTTATAGTATGTCTGAAAGAGGGTGTAAAAGATGTGAGATAAGATTTGATCTCTATGGGGACAATATATCTAGAGATTTATTGGTAAGGCTCGAGCTCATGAGAAGGACTCAGTATTGTGTCTACATATTCGTGTAGCTACATGATCAAAGCCTACATAGTTTAGGGTTCATGTGTTCGAACGTGATGTGTGTGCAAATATAGAACTTGGATTGGGAGGCAAATATTCTATCCATGTGCTAGAGATTAGCTTTTGTAGGGGTTCAGAATGGGAGTTGTCCTGAACGTACCAATAAAACAATAATTTGTTATGATTATCGTCCAATCACTAGCTGATAGGGTTGTCCTTCAAACTAGTTTGGAGCTATAGGGTTAAGGATGTCATGTTTTGTACATCTTTGCCTATGGAGGTAGAGGTATAAGTGGGAGAGTTTTGTCTTAGGATGGATGCATCTTAAGAAATGATACACTGAAAGATATATTATGAGGCTTAGGCTTCACATGTTTAGTTCTGCATAACACATACGTACCCAAGGAGACTTGGGATCAAATACAATATAGTTCAATAGACAAGGGGCGTTTACAGGTGTAGGTGACATGATACTAGGTATACAATACACACTATTACGGTATTTATGGAGACTAGTCCTTAAAATAACATTTTTGTTGTGTTAGATTGATATATCTATATGTTAAAAATAATGTCTAATCCAAGGTTGACTTTTGACAAGTAATTGATATGAAAACACAGATTAAGGATACTGGCACGGGGATGACCATTATTCGTTTAGAGAATTGGTGGGAGTAGTTAGATTCTACCCTTTGACTTGTGAAATGTTTACACTGATTCGGCTCACTGGCATTTTTCTCAGAATGATTTTAAAGAGTATGTTTTCATGTTTTTTATTTGGCCATTATGGAATTTGAATAACATCGTTTTAACATATGAACATGTCAAGACATTTAACAGAGGTGCTGGTTTAAAAGCCACGCTTTAAAACATAAGCACTATAAACTGTATACCACGTCCCCTAAATGGTGGCGGGGCTAAAAGAGATAAAAAATATGTATAGTTTATCATAATATATATTGGGTGTTTGACTCAAAATTCGGGCAAAGTTTCCTTACCCTTGTAGCGTGAACATAATTTTTCTTGGGGAATGTCCCCACTTGAGGTTCCCTAGGTGGAGAAAGCTTCATTTAGAATTGTCGACATTTGCGGAATGTGGACAGAAGTTCGATATGTTTCTATTTCGGAGGAAACCTTTCAGAAGTAAAAACCTCTTTTGAAACCGAAGCGACATTCTAAAAGTACAAACTTTCTTGGGGAAAGATACTTCCCCAAAGTATGAAATTCTTTGGGATTTTTCATAATGATCTTGAGTTTCTTGGATGCTTTTATAAGAAGAAAATAATAAAATCAAATCAAGCTCAGGTTTTGGTTCCCTTTTCTTGGTTGGTGGGGACATCTAATTATAGGGGTTTGACCTAGGGCAGTTAACTGATTGGTAAAAGCCCTTGGATGGTGGATCTGAGGCGTGGAACATATATATAGTTGAGAAGATATTTTCAAAGATCCCATAAGGATTACTCTAGTTGGGGATAACCTACTAGTTATCGATTTGGAGGACCTTTAATCAATCGGTTAAAGGACCCATAGGGACAATTTTGCTCATTTTTTGTTGTTTTTCCTATTTGCATTGTAACTGGATGGAGGGTTTGATCTTGGATTTTTTACCACTTGAACTTTTTTTCTTGGTTTGGGATACTGGTATACACATGGATTTTTTTGGAGTTCGTGTCCGTGGTCATTTATGACAGGGGCATAATATACCACACCCGGATTATAAGTCAGGGTGTCCACAATAAGGACCTCTCATTTGAAAGCTCTTGTTCTAATGAGGGCTCCCTGGTTCGAACAAGGACCTTTGTCTTGGAAAGTATGTTTATTTGGATGAATTTCACTACTAAACTATTTAAACCCTTAAAATGCATCGTCAAATTGATGAAGCCCGATTTTTCCCAAACCTTATTAGTTTTGCTAGAATCTTTTTATTTGTGAGGTCATGTTAGCTCCATGCAATAAAACTAGACTCTAGGTCTCTAAATTCCCAAAAATATTATAGTTCAAAGAAGACAACAAATTAGATTACTTGCGAGCTGTTCTTTGCTAATCGAGATCAATGTATACTAAGTCCTTGGAGGTAATGCAGTTGGTTCTTGGACTCGAGCGGCTATTGCTAGTACGGGTAGAAGCAGGGCCAAATAACTTAATGGAGCGACATTATGCAAGTTATCATTGTTGTATATATAACTCATATCTCAGGCCTTGTTAAGGCATGTAATAATTAATTTCAATACTAATGGACTTGTAAGTGGGTTGGGAAATAGTGTTTTTTTGTGTGAGGGTTATCACTTTAAAATATTTGTGTGCTTGGTTTTTATTTCTTTCATTGTTAAGTACCAATTGGATGAAATTTGGACTAACTAATTTTATTAAGTAAAATGAAAATTTTATTCATATAAAGAGGACTTAATTTTTTTTCCGTGTAAATAAGAAATTAATTAATTAGAATTTTACCATTAGGTACATATCCGATTTTTAAACTAGTATCACAGCCCGTTGTATAATGAATCTTGGGGGGGGGGGGGGGGGAGGTCTGTTAAGGGTCAATTAGTCACACATCCACCTATATTTTATGGTAGTAACTACGTAGACTAGAAAGTGCATATGACCTTTTTCCTTAAATCCTAATATGCGAGAGTGTTGTTAACTGTAGTTATGGGGTGAAAACATCTAACAACCTTGCTATGAGATACCGCCTGAGGAGTTATGGTATGATGATGAACATAGGGTAGAAAACTAAAATTGTAGGGGGCCTAATTCCATTTTTTTATGATGTCACCCAAGAAGAGTTCCGCCGGATCTCAAGAGGTTACCAATAAATTCGGGTCTCAATGCTCTAATATCTCGCCAGTCGATTTTAGTTGTTAAATATGCAAGAAAATGAGACCTTCGATAATTTTTATGAAAAACTCTCTTACATAGTGAACTCTTAACTTTTATGGTTTTGGTTTTATGTAAGAAAATTAGACCTTTGTTCTTGTAGGCTTGATAGGACATTTATTCTTCAATGGATCAAGAAACATTTAGCTACCGTAAAGAGAAAAAATGAACAGTATGGATAATGTATTGAAAGATGAAAACTACCCAATGAGGATGGGAAGTAGGAACGTATAATACCCCGTATTTTTGGTAATTATTTAAATTATTGTTAGTTGTGATAATAAGTTAATAATATAGAATTAGAAATTGGTAATAAGTTTGTGCATGTTTAGATGCTGATTAAATTTGCATGTATGTGATTTATTTATGAGACATATTATGTTTAATTAATCAGTGTAATTAATTAACTTGGATTATATGCGATTAGGCGTAAAATAATATATATGTGCTTTATTTTATATTGTGAGTAATTTCGTGAGTTATTACCATTTGAAGCGGACTCTTGAGTAATATGGAGACCCGATTACTTATTTTATTTGCTTTAATTTGGGCCGGGGAGATAGGTAAACCCTTAGTCTAAGTTTCAGGCTATTTAGGGTAGTATTTCTAGTTCATTTAGGGGCCCAAGAATAGGCTTATTACAAACTTGCTGAATTTATAGGTATTTAACATAAATTAGCCTCATTAATCCATTACTTTGAACATAAGAAACAAACCTTAGCAGTCTTAGACTTTGGGAAATGAGCTTATGGAGACATTGGTAGAAGAGGATAACAAAGGCATAAAGATTCACCATTCATCGTTTAAGGCAAGAAATCTCGTGTTATATCACAATTATAATATGTAACTTATTTAGAATTAATTCTTTACATTAATTATGAGATTTTTGAACGCATGTTTAGATCTAAATTAGTTTATCTTGATAATGTTGTATTTTGGGATTAATAATAATTAACTCTACATTGAAGACTTGCACTTTTGAGTATAAATCTGAATTAAATGGGTTCGATAAATGAATTTGTGATAAAACTCATGTTTTAGGATTTAATTTGTTTATAAGTTGAATATCCATGTTAATTTGATATTTAGATTTGAAATTATAGAAGAAATTAGGCTTCATTCACATTGAAGATAAACTAGGTTTAAATCTATGGTGGGTCTTGAAGGAATTAAATCTTAATTGATTTTTTAGATCTTAAATAATTGTTAGGAATCATTTAAGATCATAAAACCATATCTAGTTTTGATTTTGGTATGTTTGGTTTTCTAGTTTAAAACTTGAAACTCGTTAATAGAGGTTGGAGTTTGAAATCATATTTTCTAATATGAAGGGGATACTCCACATCATTCGCGTTCTAACGAGATTGTTGTCTCATTCGAAAGATTGATAGTTTCGTTCGAATGACGTTGTTGTCTGGATCGAATGACATCTGGGTTTTTGTTCGAATGACGGTCGAAAAAGTCACTCGAATGAATTTAGAGCGCAACAACTATTTGGTTTATAAGTTTTACTTTGGGTTATTTTGGTATAATTTATTCGGGGTAATATTTATACACCGATTCACAGTTTAGGACAATAATTAAACTAAAGAATGACAAGAAAAGATTTGATATGTTTAGAGTAGAATAAACTCATTTTAGTTAGCACAGTCTGGAGTTGGGGATAGGGTCAGTTTCGATAAACACGTGAGAGAGCGATATCCCATATTTATATACATATATTTCATGATATATATACATGATTTGTGTGAACATGCTGCAACTCGTGATGAAGCTATACGTCGGGTTTCCTTTGGAGGGTTTAAATATGTGTCGCACACCTGGTCGTTGATGCAAGATATCGTGGATGTCCTATATTTTGATAATTCATTCAGTTGATCTAGACTTCGGGATGAGAGAGGTTGATGATCCGATCTATAGGTTGGGTTCTATTATAGGACTACATGGTGGTACGATTGCATATTAATCCCCTATTATCATATGTTTGTATTGATGTGTTTTAACTTTGATAGGTAAGGGACTCTGATTAATTTATCGACAGAGGCACGGGAGTGTCCCCAAAGGTTGTCATCATTGTGCGATTATATTATGAATACATAAAAGAGAGACTTCAGTCTAGTTATGGACTATTAATTTATTAATGAACCCTATGCCACGGAAAATGTGTTAATTGTGAGTTTTGTGCACTCTTTCGTGAATAGCATTGTGGGCGTTGGTATTTGAATTGTATTCTCACATGTGTAGTTAGTTAAATCCCGATTACATTTGATTAGTAGATGATTATGCATTAGTCTAGGGATAGAGACTATTAGTATAACTTATGCCTTGGGTTGGGACATGTTCGTAGTATGTCCCTTAGGTGAGATGTGAGGTATTTATTGGATGTGAGTGTCGACAGGTTGGGATATGAACTTTAAATGATTTGCTTGATTATTTGTTGTTGATATTCGAGATATTTTTTATAACTTTTAGGCTCTGGCCAAAATTATATAAAAATATTATCCAGGTATTCTTAGACAGGATCAATATGGTGGAGGAGGTTCAGACTTGCAGCTCCACTTGTTTATAATTTTAAGCTCTTTGATTCTAACATAGGTTGCTACTTCATGGGTTGAGATACTAGTGCTTAGTCATTAAATCATTAGGCATGCCTAAGAACCCACAATTATTTTACGTGGATGATCGCAAGCCCTTTTACGAACAAAAATTCCAGCAAATATATTTTGGCACCATTGTCATGGGGGATTAAATTGTTAACATGAAAATATGAGTCATTCTCATTACAGATCAGACTTTATCAAAACACTTTGTTCAAATTTAAAGGAGTATCAAAAAATGGCACAAAGTCTCAATGATGTTGCCTCTTATCTTTGCAATTTGTTTGTAGCACCTCATGTAAACCAACTGTTATAAAAAAAATGTTTCAGCAAAAATCATTAGAGAAAAAATGTCTTAATAAATTTATGGAATTGATTTAAGGACCAACTTCCTTGTTTTTCATTACAATTTTGCAATGCGGAATCAGAACTCTTAGGTTGGGAGATCTTCAAAGAATTTCTAAACTCGTGGGGTCCATAATTTTTTTTTTTTGAACCAGAATTTAGACTGAAAAAATATTTACAGAATTATCTAGAGTCATGGTCAAGAATTATAGAGAATTTATGCTTTGAACCAAAGCACAGGGGGTCCCTCAAAAATTTCTAAATTGACCATGACGGATGATGAATCCCAATGGTGTTCTATAGGAGTTTTGTAGGCCATTGTTTTTACAAAATTTATAAACCAACTGTAACACCTCGTATTTCTGTGCATGTAATATTTAATTAATTCGAATTTTTTTAAATTACTTGTGTGTCGTAATTTAATTGAATTAATTATGGTAATATGTATTTAAATATTAATCGGTGAGTGAATGGTTAATATTTAGGGAAATTTAATTACTAAGTGAATAGTAATGATTTATTTACATCTTTATTTATCTCAGCCGGGAGTCGGTATAGACTAATTTGGGTGTGAGATAAGGATTTGTATAAATTAATTTGGATGTCGATTTTGAGTGCACGGTTGAGTCCAGATGGGCTGAGATAGTTAGAAAAGTGTACCCGGGGGTAGTAAACGGGTCACGGGGCATTTTTAGGCATAACCGGGTCCACACGGGGATATTTGGGTCACTTGGTCTTGGCCCATTAGGCTAAAAAAGTGATTAGTGTTTTAAGACCTAAATCTAAGAAAAAGGAAATGGAAAAAAACACAAGGGAGAACCTAGGGTTTGGAGAACAAGCCATAGGGAGTGATTTCGCTGCAAAATTGGAGTCTTTTGGAGAAAAGGCAAGGAACCTATTGGAAGTTCATCATCAACCTTGTGAATCACATGCTCGGATCAGACCCTACGAACCCATAAGGTAAGTGGTTAACTTGCTGTGATGTTTAATTGCGATATTCAATTCATATTTCAGTGATGTGTAAACCAAAATCCGTTTTTAGGTATAAATGGGTATAAAATAGGATTTTTGTTAATGGAACACTGGAATGAATTCAAAGTGCGAATTAGTTGTGTTACATGGTTCTGAGTATAGATATCTAATTTGAACGTGAAATCCAGTAGAAATTATGGACAAAATTGGGATAAATTGATGGAATTTGGATTTAACGTGTGAAAACCCAGAAATTCCCCAACTCGGAAAAATAGAAATTCGTGAGATTTAATTTGAGTTTGAAGTTCTATAAGGTGCCTTAATCCTATTCCTATGTAGATATAGTGTTGATTGTGCTTGGGTTAGACCAGGGGAAAGGATAGAACTTGGAGGTTTTCGTTAATGGTGGAAACAGAGTCTCGGAGTAGACAACCACCTGTTTGATCGATCGAACGACGGCTGGGGGTCGATCGATCGACCCTTCAAGTTTTTCGGCAGTTTACCCTTGGGATTTATAAGGGTAAAAATCTTCGTTAAATCTCCTACCTAGTAAAAATAACATAGAGAGATTAAATATGGGAGTTAATGCCTAACAATTATAAGGGAATATAACTGGGATTAGTAGGGAGATTATGTGCGACACATCAAGGACGAATTTTGATGAAATAAACTCTTAAGGATAAAATAACGAATTGGGTGGATATGTTCGGGTATAGTGGTAATGAGACACTACCTCCTTAAATTAATTATGTAGTAAAACTAATTAATTTAGAGTCGGGGTATAGATTCGGGTGATATTTAATTTCGGGCCACGAGAGCAAGTCCGAGTACATTGGTTGGGCGACACCAAAAGTATTAAATTAATTAATGTACAAATTAATTAAATTAGAGTCGGACCATAGACTCGAGATTTAAATATAGGCCAGCGCTACGGATTTTTGTACACGTTAAACCGGGATTTAAATAATTATATATATACGGTGCAATAGTATATATATATATATATATATATATATATATATATTATGTGTGCTTATGAATATCAGTGACTAGATATTTATTTAAAGTTTATACTCTAGTGCTATCAAGGGAGGTTGCACGTAGTGGGTGAATCCCTTAGCTTGAGGAGTAGGGCGAGTATATCCCCATGGCATAGCGTCCGTTACATAGGTGAGGGGCTTATCTCACTTTCAGGGAAGGAATATGACCGCCTCCATTATGTTTATATTTTTGACCAAGTTAGTGAGCGATTCTGACTTGGGGTATCTAGGTTATGCGAGTTAACCTAGTGTGATAGAATTTTAGAGAATACATTCGGTGAGTTATTACTCAGGAGGATGGGTTATATTTATATTCAACATATGTGTGAATGTTGTAATATGGTTCTACGTATATAATGGAATAGATAGTTATATACGGGTCATTAAATACATATAGTGAATTGTAAGTAACTATATATGGGGTATATTCATATTCAACATACGTGTGATTGTTGTAAGATAACTTTACGTATATAATGGGATAAATAATTATATATGGGTAATTCAAATACATGGAGAAAAATGTATTATTTATATAACTAGTGAATGTTATATGGCTTTCAAGGAAATATGATTAACTAAGTTACGGTGGTAAATAACTTATAAATCATGCGTTTAAAATACTCGGGATTGAGTAGGGCGATTGACAAGAGTTATATCAAGTATTTAGTTTCAGGGAAAAATACTAGGTGGGATATAAAGAAGGCATTAGGTGTGCACATTCGTGGAGGGGTGAGTCTGTCCTCAAGGGAGTGTGACACTAACTAAAATATGAAGCGCATTCATGAATATTTTATTACTGCAAGTTAATCATTTGCTAAATGTTTTCAAAATGTTTTGGCTTCTAACCCTTGCTATAAAATATTTTCAAAACCTTTTAGGTGTCCAGCCACAGGAACGCCATGCTTGATTCATTCTAGGGATTCGCTACTGCAGCATATGTGGATGTTGCAAGATTTGGATAGGTGCCTTTATTCCTTCTATTCCTAGTGTAGGTATTTTCTATCAGATATTCGAGCATGTTGCTCACGGTTTTATTTAGTATTTATTTCAGATACTTGAGATCCATTATTATCTGTCTTTATATTTGTGTTGGATTTTAGCCGATGGTTTATTCGGCTAGGTTCTTATTTATATGTGATAGTTGGATTTAGTTAACTTGTGATTGTTAATGATTTATTTGCGCATGAGTATTCCATTGAATTAATGAAAGATAAAACTTGGCACCAGTTTAATTTCACTTAGGTGGTTATTAATTAAAAATTTTCGACAGTGATGCTAATAATGAACCAACTGAGGAACCTATTCTAATTTAATTTAGGACTGATCACCCGAGGTTTAATTAGGCGGGATGTCACAGATGGTATCAGAGAATCAGGTTCTAGTGTCCTTAGGATCTGTGCGGCTTTTCACGTTTTGGCTTAGCATTCTTTGATGTAGATCTTTATGATAGGATTATTGTATTCCTCTACGTATGCGAGTTACGTTCTCCTGCTATCAACAATAGTGAGGTGACTCATAACCGAGTTCGGTTAGGCGTTGTATACCGAACATTCTTTGGGGCGACCAACGAGAGCCATGGGAGAATTTCAGGAGGAGAGGCTCAATAGAATACATAGGGTATTCTGGGAATTGTTATCATGATAGGAATCACCTTGATTGTTGTTTAGGCCAGTGGGATAGAATAATCACCCGAGAGCCATAGTATCTCAAAGCACTGTTGTAGATAACAGTGGTGCAATTTCAGTCTCACCTGACATAGTCAACAAAGGGTGGGGAAGTGTGGAAGGACCCGTTTGGAAGGGCTATCTATAACGATGGAGTAGCAGAATAGCACGATAAGTCGATGGGAGGAAATAACCCAAAGATAATTGTGTAGGATGGTGTGCGTTGGCACCCAGGACTAAACTTTGTATGAAATTTTGGCCCAGTGGGGCGGTGTTGTAGTGGTAGGAGAGTCGGTCCCACGTATGAAGGAGAATATATGGAGTCAAACGAGAAATTTTTGGTATGGTGTGACCTTAAGATCGTTCATCCTCTATTCAAATAAGAATGCGAGTGAAATTTTAGAGTTTATGAAATGGGTAAGATTGTAACTGATCATGAGAGAGACGATGAATTGTATAAGCGAACTTCGTAACCAACGAAGGGGATATGGAGAATGATAAAGGAACCCACAAATGGATAATGAACCGTGTGAGAATACCCAATAATGGAGGGGAAATCCGACTAGGATGACTAGTGTTTAGTTCATCAACATCTTTTGTTTGCCATCATACATTAACGCTTCTAAGATGCAGGAGCCAATAAGGTTAGAGAGTTTAACCTAAGAACGAAATGATACTTAAGGGTGCTAATGAAGCACGATGGAAGGGTATACCTAGTAAGGGACCTATCTTGACGTTTTAAATTAAGTAAATTTCTACCTATTGACGGTGGATTTGATTCGGGTCATCGAGGCCAATAACGAGTCCCATAGGGCTAGGGAAGCCTAAGGGACAACGGGGGTAGCACTTAGGGTCAAGACTACCAAGTACGAGAGAAGGATAACCCCAATATGGCCACTTGGGCCAGAGGTAGGGGATTGACACGGGATATAGGGTGTATGAGCGCCCTGGTTAGTGTGATTTCAGTGTCGTCTTAAATAAAAGGGATATATAAGTAAAGATATTGAATGTACGCCTGCGGGGCAGTCAGAGAATAAGTGGAAAAGTGTAGTGAACTGAAATCCGTTTGAGAAAGGAAACGGTTTGACTATATGTATATCAAGGAGAACTACCTCCACCGTAGGGGTGGGGGAAGGTGGGGGATACCTATGTAATAAGATATCCCTAGGAAAGGGAGAAGCCCACATTTTTGGGAAAAATATAGAAAAAAGTTTCACTTAGTCTTATGCCTAGAGTGGTTTTTTCGCATAGTCATGGTGTAGAATCCTACCCGACGAAATTTGCACAAGGATTAGAGTTCTTAAGCATGGGAATTATTGATGAATTAAACATAGTAAATTTGTCTCCAGGTAGATCATTTAAGGATGGACAAGAGTTGATTGGAAGATATCAAACAGGATTTTTGGTTCTAGTGAAGGAATTAATGCCCAAGTTGGTAAAATCGTGGAGGGGTCAAGGTTTCCATCGCGTTGCTGAAGGGATTGACATAAACACGAATTGTTATCTTGGAATGGGTTATACTATCAAGTAGTATACCCATATTTACCCTTCACGGGTGTGGCCACCCCTGATCCTCGTCGTATGCGGGCGCGTGAAAAAAGGATCCTCGGGTCCCGCGCGTATCTCTCGGGAGCGCTTCGGCCGGCGTCGTTTGAGATGAGGTGTAAAAATGTAGAGAAATTTAGAGTCGCCAGTCTATTTTACTCAAAATAGACAAAAGAAAAAGGTGAAGCCATCCCGAAGGACGACATCCAAAGACATACTGGTGCATACGAAACAAAAATGATTCGACAAGGGTTCGGAGGCTAAGTTACGAAATGGGAAGGTGTTAGGCACCCATTCTGCCCTTTCGGTCTCTCATGGATATTTGCTATTTTCCTTTTTTATTTTCCCCGTGATATGTGTGCATGTGTAAATATATAGTGGAGATAGGAATCCTCGACTTGTATCATGGGAGAGATAAAGCGAGTCATCCGTAGGAAGGTATAAAAATAAGATTAAAAAATAAGATTTACGCTATTACCCTTACGTTGATCGTTATAACGGAATGACAACGTATATGGGGTGATACATCACTAATAACAAGTATATAGAATATAGGAAAATTAGATTTAGAGAAGATAGAAAATGAGGAAGAAAGTGAGAATAGGACTCGAGTCTCGGGTTTTACCCCGAGACGCCTACGTAGCCTATAAAGGCATTGAAGTCCACGTAGCTCGCATACAAAATGAGGGGTGGGGTTTATCCCATAAATCCACATGGGGGAACTCTTATTTGTGAGTGTGTGTGTGTGTAGAAAAATTATTTTAGTTGTGAGAAAAGTGTGATAAAAATATGAGGATCCCTATTTGGAATTTATGAGCAAACCCTCCTTTTCTTATTTTTTGGGTTTTATTTATATGAAAATAAGAGATGTGTAATAATACTAAACAAAAAGTATATTAGGATATGTGAAATGGGATGATAAAAGTTCTAAGTAATAAAACAAGTTGTTGCGAATTTAAGAGAATTTGGAGAAAAAGTTGAGAAAGTTGGACCTTCTTGAAGATCTTGAGCTTGATCTTGAATATTGGAGAGCATCCCATGCATTTGGATGATGATGGAGAGTGGATAATTCACCAAGTTTGATGAAAAGGATTATGAAAAGTGGAAGTTAGAAAGGGATTTGGATGTTGAAATTGCGTTGTCTTCGAGAGAGGTTTTTGGGATTCGTTGAGAGCGATTTTTATCAGATCTGAGCTCCCTTTTGCAAATGAGGTGAAGGCCTCCTTTTAAAGGTCCAGGTCACTGCCGATTGGCATAGACCTGCCTATCGGCACCTTCCAATAGGTAGGGTCTGCAACCTACCATTTGGTAGTGTGTTTTAGGCCTTTTCGGAAAATTGGCTATCGAGGGCAAACCGTTGGTCAGAATCGCGCATGGGGCAGACCGTTGGAAAGTTAATTCAGAGACCTTTTTACCACTCCCGGGTTCAGGAGTTGACTTTGGATCAAATATGGTTCGGAAGCATTTGTCGGTCCATTGGACGGGGAATCGTTCGGACGCAAACGGATCATTCGTCCGCATGGTAAGTCCGAATCACGCACAGATCGGACTGGTAGAAATTTTAGGAGATGTACTTAGACATTGCAAAGAGTTTGACACGGTTTGGGGTGTTGAATTTAGTCAACCGAGACCTGGAAGAATTCGGTGACCTCTTAAAGTCAAACGGGTCGTTCGTCCGCATGGTAAGTCTGAATCACGCACGGAGTGGACCATTGGAAAGAGGTTTCAGTTCCCTTCAAAGATTCATTTATCCTCAGTTGAGCTGAAGAGTTAACTTAGGTCAAACAGTGCCCGGGAGCACCCGGTGGCCTCTAGATCAAGTTTCGAACGCAAACGGATCGTTCGTCTGCATGGTAAGTCAGAATCGTGCACGGGATGGACCGTTGGAAAGGGATTTTATTACCCTTTGAGTATTCATTCAGTCTCAATCGAGATGAAGAGTTTCAATTTTTGTTCAAACGGAGCCTAGGAGTCCATCGAGCACTCCTAGGTCAAAATTGGTTGTTCCCCCCTTACGAGGCCTTCTAAGAGTGGTGACGACTGAGGACCGAGGTCAATTCTGACCTAACTCAGGTAACGATCCAAGACCGAGGTCAATTATAACCTAAGAGTGGTGACGACCGAGGACCGAGGTCAATTCTGACCTAACTCAGGTGACGATCCAAGACCGAGGTCAATTCTGACCTAAGAGTGGTGATGACCGAGGACCGAGGTCAATTCTGACCTAACTCAGGTGATGATCCAAGACCGAGGTCAATTTTGACCTAAGAGTGGATAAAGATTGGATTTTGATTCTGGTGGAGAAAGTGCCTTGTGATTTTGATCTGAGCTGGGGAGCTGACAGCTGGGGAAAACTTTTGTTTCTTTAAGAGGCCTCATAGGGGGGGAACAACCAATTTTGGTGCTGTAAAAAAACTCCATTGGAGAAGTGATCAGGCGATCCTTAGAGATCCTCCGGGGCTTTTCCTGGAGGGGATCCACTTGGTTTTTGAGGATCTTACTGGGAAAGAGGGGTTCTACTTGAGGGAATGCGAAATTTTCCTGGTGAAAATGTTCTAAATCCTTCCTGGGATTTTTTGGATTTTTCTGAGGATTTTTTGGGGCTTTCTTGTATTTTTTGGTAATTTATGTACGAAATTTAAGTGGGGTGTCGGTCGGCATGGTATGAGGGGTGCCATTTAGCAGTGGCACATACTTTTGAACTGCCTCGGGAAGGTAAGGAGTCAGTGTTGATCGGTATAGTTGGGGTAATTACCGATCGGCATGGCGTTTGGCATCCTATATAAAGGGGGTGAATCCCTTCATTTTTTCATAGCTTCTTTGCTTTCTCTCTTTCTGCGATTTCTCTGCAAATCGTTCTAGCATTCCGATCTTCAAGAAATGGCCTCTTTTGTGAGCACTGCAGCCCATAGGGAGTGGTTGATCGTTGATGATTGGGCGAATGTGGAGTGGTGGGCCAGGGCGCTTCTTACTTTGGGATGTGAGAACTCCTTTGATACGTTTGATCCAGTCACGAATGAGCGGACTTTGCTGCGGGAGCCATCGCACCATCGCTCTTCGAGAGTGAATCCTGGTGGTTATGTAAGTAACCCGACCTTTGGCATTCCTTTCTTTTTGGGGATTTTTATTTCTTTCTTGACTTCTGATGAGATTTTTCCTTTTTTGCCAGGCTGATATTTCTTTGAAGAACATGCGCGCCCACGGGACGACGGGGTTCAGGGATGTCTGGGAGCATCTCCCACCTATGGTGCGTTGGGTGATATCATCAGCGGGTTTTGGGAGGTTGGCATCTGCACTGGATGAGATGCCTCGTTCGACAGTGGTCCTGTGCGCTTTGGGGGAGAGGTGGTGGGATACTACCCATACCTTCCATTTCAGCTTCGGGGAGATGACTGTGACTCCTATAGATGTGCAGCAGTTGTTGGGGCTGGATTATGATGGAGAAGGGATAAAGGTGGATCGCTCATTGCAGGTGAGATCAGAGGCAGTGCGTGCGTCACTTGGTGATATAGGGAGGATAGTTTTTGGGGATTCTATCCCACTGTCTCTGCTAAAGGATGTTCTGTTGGGCAGGGTGATTGATGTGGAGGACGGGCAGTAAGTGAGGCAGATGGCTTAGTTATTTATTTTGCTAGTGTTGGGAGGTTTCATGGTGGCGTCGAGCGGTGACGTCGTCCATTTGTGGTTCTTATCGTACTTGAGGCTGTTTTCGAACATCCCTTTCTATAAGTGGGGGAGTCTGACTTTAGCAACCCTTTACTCTTTTCTGGATGCATTCAGTCGGTGCTGCTGGCAAACCTTTACTGGAGCCACGTACCTTCTTGAGGTATTCTTCAGTTTGCACATTTCTTTTCATGCATTCACATTTTCCTTTCATGCATTCGCATTTTCTTTATGCATCTCTTTTTGTTTGTGAATTCTTATCTTTGACAGATGTGGTTTTATGAGGTGATTGGGTGCAATACCCCACTGATTGATCTAAAGGCAGACACTGTTGGGGACTCCTGTCGATTGTATCGATGGCGTAAGACCAATCGGCAGTCGAAGGGATCTCTCTCTGGAGGTGGTGCGTCAGGTCTTGAATGACCTGACCAGTGGCACGGTGAGACTCTTTCCATTTTTATTCTTGGTTTTTGTGCATCCTGATTTTGTATTGATTTGTGCATGCTTTTATAATTTAATATGACCTTTTATCCCTGGGGGACATCCATTCAGGATGCGGGGACGACCGGGGTGAACGTGCAGATACGATGTTTGCTGGCACATGAGTTCAGCCATTCTTGGTATCTCGGGGATAGGGTGGTTCGCCAGATTACTGAGGAGGAGGTGGTGGTTCCACCTGTGTAGCCTCCTACGTCTATGAGGCGGGAGCGACTGCTGTCGGAGGATGCGAGGATCGCGGCGATGATCGGCGAGTCCTACTTGTTGTACACTGATATGGTTACACCGTATGACTATATGAACTTTGTGACGAGCTAGTTGATGGTGACCAGCATATATGATGCCCTGCCTTTCCCTCCTGCGGGTTCGAGTCAGTCGGTGGGATCTTCTCACAGTGGCAGAAGTCTGACGGCATCTGCGGCGGCGGCGACCTCGGAGGTTTCTTTTTATACGGTTGCACAATCCTTCATACAATATCCGGCGGGCTGATGGAGGGATAGTGCCTATGCTGCATAGTCCTCATGCGATGGATCCAGAGGAGTTGGGTTTGACAGAGGAGGTCCTCTTACCTGCGGTATACCTTTTTGTTCTTCTCCTTCTTTCTTTTCTGTTTTGGTCATCTCTGCTTTGATACTGATTTTGCCTTTTTCTTGTAGCAAGTCCGAGTGTCGACCACTTGGCTAAGATACATCAGAGACTGGATATCTTCGGCGACTGCCCATATTCGGGATGCGGTTCCTGTTCCTTCTTACTTGGTGCCATTTGCTTCGTCCGAAAAAGACTCTGGCTCGGGTAGTGGTGGTGTATCATCTCGCCGTAGGGGAAAGAGAGCACGTCATAGGGGTCGAAGCTCTTAGAGATAAAGGTAGGTGAGAGAGAGGGAGAGAATGTGGGTTCGGGCTGAGTCTCGTTATTTTTGTTTTTTTATATCCTACAAAATTGATGTAATCACAGAAACAAATAGATGCAATGAAATAGAGTTTTTTATTATCTTTTATTAATGATGAATAAATGCATGCACATGCGCTTTTTACTTTGCTGTTGAGATCGTAAAAAGGGGTATTTTTGGAATTTTTGAAGGACAGTTTTTAATTAAAAGGGGAATTTATATAAGGAGGAAAAGGGATTTTAAAATTCTGTTGAGAATATCAATTTATTTTTATTGAGTTTTCTGATTTGACAAAAGGGGAAAAATGGGAAATTTCTAAAAATGGGGGGTTATCGATCGATAAGCACCCTATCTTGTCTATCGGCAGTTCAGTCCAGTCCAGCCCCATTAATTCAAAGCTTTGATTGGTACCCTCTTCAGCCTTTTGTATTTTATGGGGTAGGATTCCCTCCAATTTCTGCAGGGATTATATCTCTTGTGAGGATTGCCAAGTATAAAAGGGGTAAGGGTGGAGTGTTTTCATCACACCTTCGCATTCTTACTTACTTGCCCACTATCTCTTAGCCTTGCAAGATGGCTCTCCCTGGTAGCATTGAGTTTGCTAACTACCTCGAAGCCTTGGAAGCAATGTTCTCTTATAATGTCGACTATGATGCTTTCAACATGCGTCGAGTCTCCTTATGGCGCAATCGACCTATTGAGTTGAAAATGCTAATGGCGATGGTACAATTCTGGTACCCCTAAGACCATGTATTCCTCTTTGGGTTGGATGAAGTTTGTCCTACCTACGAGGAATTTTTTGCCATGCTGGGTATATATTCCAGTGTTTCTGCTGTTTTGCTCGAATTTTCCCGTTCTCCCATGGATTTATTGACCGGGCTTCTTTATATTTTGCCTTTGACGGCCAGATCACTGGTTGCTGGAGGAATGATCTCCCTCCCGGTGGTGCTGCAGTCCGTGCATTTACGGGAAGTAGGTGATGCTGGCTATGTTGGAGCCATTGCTCTGGGCCTGGTTTTAAAATTGCTGCTGGTGACTGGGGAACTGTTGGTGGACCCACAACTTGCAGCCATTACTTCGTGGATGTTATACCGTCGCAATCCTACGGTGGTGATACTGGCGAAGACACTGAATGGTATGGATACCTGACGAGAAGGTCGTTCTGACTTTCTGAGGGGTAGCCCCGTGATGCTGTTCATGTGGTTGTATGAAAAACTCTGCTTGGTGGCCCTTCCAGAGTATCCATTATCGGTTGTACCCAACTTCTTTTCGCTTTACTTCTTCAACGCTGGCTTGGATACTTAGAGCTGGGAAAATTGGTTTGTGGATAATGGGGCTCGAAACCTGTATTGCTTAGTGCCTTGGTGGGGGCAGTTGCAGCCTGTTCTAGAGCTAAGAGAGTACTCATATGTGCGGCTGGTTGGCCTCAGACAGACCTCTTTTTATTTCCTTGGCGGCTTCAGCGCCAATTTGGCTGGGCACAGGTCGTGCCACCTCGGACACTAAATTTCTTTCTGGTAGACGTTTTGATCGAGCCCATGCGTCTGTTGCTTGGATCTCTATGGGAGAATTGACGTCCGTTAACCCGTCCCTCTCAGTCTCTCGGGAGAGTTTGGTATGTCCCTGGGGATTATATGAAGTGGTTATGGAGGATATTAGTCAGTAAGATGTTGGCAGTGGAGACTGGACAAAGGTAGTTTGCTTTATTTAACACCATGGGAGGGGGTGTTGTAGTTTCTTCGAAGCTGGTTCAGGCTTATCGGTCCATGGAGTGTTTACGGCACTCTATTCAGGCATGGGAAATTTGGGGACCCCAGGATGTAGATGGTGAGGGTGCAAGCTCCTCCGATAGCTGTGGGTAGGACTCTTGGAGAGTTTATTTGTGGAATAAGAAATAGATGTGGGGATTTCATTTGGCGTTTTATGGCAGTAGGGGGAAGGGAGTTATCCGTTCCTTTTCTTATGTAATCTGTGCTGTAATTTCTTATTAATGAAATAAGCAAGTTTCTGCTCATCCAGCTGTGCCTTTCGATGAATTTTGTATTTTTGAATTATCTGTACCGATCTCTAAGGTATACATAATCCTTTTGTTCAAGTTTTTGTTAGAATGAACTTCCGTTCTCGGAGATAAGAAAATAGTAGTATTTTTTGAAAAAGAAAGGGTCGTGCTCATGTAAGATATATGAGCTGCCTACGTACCTCTGGGGATTTTAATTTTTTTTGTTTTTCTTGAAAAATGGTTTTTTGCAGAGGATCAGGCCCACGTAGTTCTGGGTAGGTGGGAAATGAAGAGAGTTTTATTTTATTTTTTATTTTTTTTAGAATAGAAGGGATATGAGAAGAGTCGCAACGCGCCAAGATTTCGAACTAGGGGTAGAATTTCTTGAGATGGTCTAAGTTGACTAGACGATCCATCTCTTCTCCATCTAGGTCAGTGAGCATGGCGGCACTGCCGGATAAGATTTTCTTCACAATGTAGTGGCCGCTCCAATTGGGATTGAATTTCCCTTTGGGGTCCCAGATGGGTTCTATTATTTCCTTGAGGGATAAATCCCCTTCCCAGACAACCACGGTCCTTGACTCTCTTGTTGAATGATCGCGATATTCGGTGATGGTACCCCTGTATGTGGTAAAGAGATTTCAATCTCTTTTCATCTAGGAGGGTCAGTTCGTCGAGACGGCTTTGGCACTAGTCTTCTTCGCTAACTTTGCTTTCGAGCATTTCGCGTAGCGAGGGTATTTCCAGCTCCACAGGTAGGACGACCTCCATATCGTAGACCAGAGAGTAAAGGGTATCCCCATTAGAGGTTTAGATTGAGGTTTGATAGCCCCAGAGGGTGAACGGGATTCGGTCGGCCCAATCCCTACAGCTTTCGGTCATCTTGCTGATGATGGCTTTGAGGTTCTTATTGGAGGCTTCAATTGCACCATTGGTCTAAGGTCAATAGGGAGAAGATTTGTGTCTCTGAATCCCGTACTTGTTGACTACTTCTGTGACTTCTTCTTTGAAGTGCAACCCGTTATCTGACACTAACTCTTGTAGGACTCTATATCGACAGATGATATTTTTCTCGAGGAATTTGGCCACTTTCTTGGCGTTCAATACGGCGTATGACTCAGCTTCGACCCATTTGGTGAAGTAATCAATGGCAACTAGGATGAACTCATGTCCATTTGAATCCTTTGGTGTAACCTTCCCTATGATGTCGACACCCCAAGTGGAGAATGGCCAGGGAGAGGTCATGTTGTATAATTCTCGCGGAGGCAGGTGTTGAAGATTGGAGAGCTGTTGGCATTTGAGGCATATTCGAACATAGGTGGCGTAATCTTGGGCCATGGTGGTCCAGTAGTAGCCCTGTCGGATGATATTCTTGGCAAGCATGTGACCGTTCATGTGGGGCCCGCATTCCTCACTGTGGATCTTATTCATTATCTTCTTAATCTCAGCCCCTGCGATACAGTGTAGATGAGTTCCATCAAAGTTCCTCTTGAGTAAAGCTTTATGACAGATGATATACTGGGTTGCCAATCTTCGGAGGGTGGTTCGGTCTTTCTTGTTGGAAACCTCGGGATACCTACCATGTTTGAGGAGGCACCAGATATCATAGTACCAGCAATTGGCTAGTTCAGGATCTTCGGTGGAGACAAGATCAACATGGTAGCAGTGGGTTGGTTTGTCTTTCTTTTGAACTAGGAAGGGGGTCATTGTTATTCCTTCGGGCATGTTGACCATGGAGGCCAAGGTATCGAGAGCATCGGTTAGGTTATTCTTTGCTCGAGGTAGGTAGTGGAAGGTTATATCTCGGAATCAGGAGGCTAACTCTTCTAAGTGGGCATGGAAGGGTTGGAGCTTTTCGTCCTTGACTTTTCAACTTTCTGGGCACTTGATCAATGATGAGGGCAGAATCCCCGTAGACATCAAGGTATTGAATACCTTTCTTGAGAGAAACTTTGAGGCCTACTGTGCATGCCTCGTATTTCGTAATGTTATTGGTGCAAGGGAAATCCAATTTGATGGCGATGGGAGTGTGGGAGTCATCTGGGGCGATCAGAAGTAGCCCAACGCCATATCCCTTTTTATTGGTAGCGCCATCAAAGAACATTTTCCATTGAAGGTGGTCTTGAGCGGTGCAGAGGATATTTTCATCTAGGAATTCGGAGATCCATACATCTGCTTCTTCTACGGGGTAATCAACGAGGTAGTCAGAGATGGCTCTTCCTTTAATGGCTTTCTGTGTGACGTACACGATATCGAACTCGATTAGGAGCATCAACCATTGGGCCATTCGACTGGATAAGGAGGGTTTCTCAAGAAGGTATTTAATGGGATTTATTCGGGATATAAGTTTGATGGGGAAGGAGAGCATGTAGTGTCGCAACTTTTGGGGGACCCAGATAAGTGCGGCACACGCCATTTCCAAAGCAGTGTAGTTGACCTCGTACCCAGCCAATTTGCGACTGGCATAATAGATGGCTCTTTGTTTGTAGGAGTCTTCAAGGTATTGGGCTAGCAAACCCCCAACTGCAGTGTCGATTATGGTTAGGTATAGGAGCAAAGGGAGACCAGGCTGTGGTGGCATGACCACTGGAGGTGGGTCAGATATTGTTTGATTCGGTCAAAAGCTTCTTGGCAGGCCTCGTTCAAAACCTTGGTTGAATCCTTTTGGAGGAGCTTGAAGATCGGTTCACAGATGGAGGTTAGCTGGCTGATGAACCGGCTGATATATTGTAATTTCCCAAGAAAACCTCGGACTTCTTTCTCTATTCGGGGCGGTGGCATCTCAAGTATAGCCTTCAGCTTTACAGGATTTGCTTCTATCCCATTCTCACTAACCATGAATCCCAAGAGTTTTCCCTTTGTAACGCCGAAGACACATTTCTGTGGATTTAGTCTCATCTGATACCATCGCAGTCGTTCGAAGAACTTTCGGAGAGCGGGAACATGGCCTTCTCTAGTTTTGGACTTTATAATCATATCATCCACATAAAACTCAACTTATTTGTGAATAAGATCGTGCAGGATGGTTGTGGCAGCCCTTTGGTAGGTAGCCCCAGCATTCTTGAGACCAAATGATATGACGGTGTAGCAAACGGTTCCCTATGGGGTGATGAATGCGATTTTTTCTTTGTGGTCTGGGTGCATCTTGATTTTGTTGTATCCGGCAAACCCGTCGACGAATGACTTGCGATCATGACTGGCTATGTTGTCCATGATCATGTCGATATTGGGTAGCGGATAATCATCCTTTGGAGTAGCTTTGTTTAAATCTCGATAGTCCACACACATTTGAACCTTCCCTTCTGATTTCGGCATAGGTACTACGTTGGCTAGCCATGTGGGATATTCGATCACACGAATGAAGCCCACGTTCAACTGTTTGACCACCTCTTCTTTGACCTTGAGCGACCATTCGGTCCAAAGCTTTCTCAATTTTTGTTTAACCGACTTGTAATCTGAGAGAGTGGGGATCTCGTGCTGAGCTATTTCAGGATCAATGCCGGGAATATCATCATAGGACCATGCGAAGACATCTATGAATTCCTTTAGCAATTCTTCGAATTGTGCGCACTCATGCTCGTTAAGGGTGGCCCCTATCCTAATCTCACGCAGTTGGATACTAGAACCGAGATTAATCACAACAGTCTCTTCTTCATTAACTTGAACGCGTTTATGTTTTTTATTATTTACCTTATTTAGACCAGTTAAGAATCGTTCATTTGCAAAATCATCATCATCACAAGTTTGATTAGAATCCAAACAATTAATGTAAGGCACAACAAGATACTCAAAATATTTGTTTATTTCATTGATAGGAAAAACAACATTGAGAACCTTATCAAAAGTGGTCTCGATTACATTTGAACAAGGATAGACAAAAAAAGAAGAAATAGGGTAAACATTGGGGTTAGGGGAGAATTGGCGCAACGTGACAGTTGATTCTAACTTTCTTTTGGTTACGCACTTTAAATCGTTGTATGATCTCATTATTTTTCCTAAATTTTTTGGCTTTATCCCTGAAAACGACATCACTTTCGATTTGTAAAAACATGTGTCTTGAAATTTTTCCTGATCACTAGATTTTCATCCATACACCTACCATTTACCATTCACTTTACCCATATTCTTCCACATTCCCCTCACCATCCATTTATCATCTCCATTCATATATCATCCATCATTTTGAGAAAAAGAGTGTTTCCAAATGTTAAATGTCTTCAGTGTTGAGAGTATAGAAGAAAAGAAAAAATAGAAAAGAGAAAAAAGAGGAAAAAAGAGAATATATATAAAAAAAGAGAAAAATAAAGTTTGTAGTTAGTTTTTATGTAATAAAGACTTTTGTGCCTAAAGTGTTGTACACTCTTCTCACACGTCCATCATATCACCATCCTATCCTATTTCATTATATCCTTCCCATTTCATTTTCTCCTCACCCATATGCATCCTTATTTTCCCCCACGTGTTCGGGGAAATGAAAGTTAACGCGGTGAATAACTCGACGTTCTCACTATAGTGATTAGCATTATTTCATGAAATCATTTTTCTTTCTAAATTATTCGTTCTTTCTTATGTATGTGTTAGACGTTTGAACTTGATTACATTTACTCACCTCCTCACACACAAGAGCGATACACTATCCAAATCTCGTGAGTTCGTTTGAGATATATATATCCGTTAGATATTGAAGTTGAAGCGTTGATTCCGAAAAGGCGATATAAGAATTACTCTTATGATACTCGACCCGTTTTGACTGATTCACACTACACACGTTGAGTTCTAGGAAGGACGTGCCTTGAGAATTTACTTAGCTAACCGTTTCACACTAGCTTGTATTTCTCAAAATATTTATCTCATGATGGATTGTGCGATTATTCTATGTATAATAAGAGATTGACTGTCGTTTTCAAATAAAGAATTTTAGGGGTATATTCCTTGCAAACCCTCACAAGACACAACTGTCTTATAGGGCAACCTATAGGTTTAAGGGCTTGTTGCACATGTTAAGTGCAATCTCAAGTGCCTGCGAAAGTGGTACACTTTTGGTTTCTTATCTCTATTTCTATATATATTTTGCTTGAGGACTAGCAATGTTCTGTTTGGGGGTTGTGTGATAAGAACTCAAAAGTGTTCAAATAATACCCGAATAGACCATTTTCAGTTGCTAATTCTCGATAAATTGGGTCTTATATGCATAATTATCTACTCTACAGGCTTGATCGCCATCTGCGGAGTTTAAATGCTTATTTCAAGGCAAATGTGCGATTTATGGAGCTAATTCCCCAGGCCCGTACCTTATCAAAGCATAACCAAGCCCAAACTTTCACCTAAAACCCGTCTGTGTTTAGTTTGTGTTTTTAGATTTTTATTTTTCATGTTTAGGTTTTATTTTTGATTTATTTAGAATTTCCTAGAATTTATTTTCTAGTTCTTTTATTTTTTATTAGTTTTTAATTCGTCTTTATTTTTATTTTATTTTATTATTTTTAGGATTAGTCTTTAGTAGTTTACTAAATTTTATATTTTTAGGACTTTAGGTTTTATTTTTATTTGATTTTTAGTTTTCATATTTATTAATTGAGTTTTATTTCATAGGAATTTATTTTAATTTGTTTTTATATTTTATACTTTTAGGATTTTGAGGAACTAACTGCAATTTTTTAGTGTTGTTTTATTTTGATTTTTAGTTTTTATTTTATTTGAATAAGTTTTTAATAGGAATTTATTTTTCTACTTTTATTAGTTTATTTTTTTTAAGACAATAGTTTTAACTTTATTAGTTTTTTATTTTTATTTTGTTAGGATTTAATTTTTAGTTTTATTAGTTTCAGTTAAATAGTTATTTTTAGGGGACAAATTAAACACACATACCACACTACAATTCCATACTCACCCTCACCTACGTCCTATACACCACACACACCCAATCACACCCATCATCATCTTCAACCTTTCATCCACTCACTATCTCTCCAAACTTCATTAATAACCCAAAACACAACACCCTCACACCTCTCTCATTCTCTAATCACAAACCCATCTCAACCCCTGCTCTAGTGAGAAACCCAGTTCTACCCAAACCACCTAACTCGAAAACTAGAAACCACCGATGATCTCCACTTACTACTACCTAAAATCGGAGCCGCGCATGCCAATATACTGAAAAGAAAAAAAATGGCCAAACCCCCATAGCTCTGGCGACCTGAGAAACCCAATCCATACTTGGAACCCACTCAACCCGAGTTTTGGCAGCTCTTCCCTTTGAACCAGGCCACACGCGATGCCAACCCAAACCCAACAGTCCTCAACGATCTAACACGATGTGAACCCCCATAGCCCCGGCGCGACCCAAACCCGAGACCCCAACCTCCATTTCCATTCAGACCCGTAACCCTTGTCCAATCGAGAAAATCCCATTCCAACAGAACCCATCTCGATTTTTCACCTACTAAAATACCCAAAGCCAAATAACAATACCCACATGTCTTTTAAGCCACCCATTACCCCTTTTCCCAAATTAACCCCAACTAAAACTATTTAACCCCATATACCCATTTTACCCCCAACTCATCCTAACTACCACATCTCCCACATGCACAATTAAAGTTCCCCAAAATACCCTCACCCAAATCTGATTTCTACCTCACCCCATGCACATTCACCCCTAGCCCATTTTCCAAATTTTGCCCCCATGTTCCATGTGCCTCCTATATAAGAAGACCCAAAGCTCATTTGTGGAATCATCGACAGTTTTAGAGAGAAAATTTGAGAGAGAAACACTTTTTATTTTTTTAGAGTAGTTTTTATTTTAATTTTAATTTTCTTTTATTTTAGAGATTATTCTGAAATTAAATTTGTGAGATTTAAGTTGAGTGAATTTTTTCATTTATACTTTGGTAGATCACTCACTTGGAGGGTTGTATGCTTTTCATTCAAGGATTAAAGTCAATTGAATTCAAGATATTGGTTTGATTATTCTTCTCTCTACTCTTTTATATTAAATGCCTATTGAATATTTGTTTATCATGTTTGATATCATGTTAGGTTAAATCCATTGAAAGGGGTGGGGTGACCCATTATTTGATGTTAATCCTAATTTAATTAATTAATTTAGATTAAATGTCCCTTTGATGATTAAATTTGCACTATTACATTTTAATTTATGCCTCGAGAGAGGGTAAATGATTTTTGAAAGAAAATCAAAATTCTAGTTATAATACCCATTTTAGATTCGAACTAGAGATAGGGGTTTCTCAAGTGTGGTATTATTCCTTTAATTTCAACTCAAAGTCTTATTTTATTATTTAAACTAATTTGATAAATCGATCCTAGCGGGTGATTTGTTAAATAATGTTTAAATATATTTTTCTAGAGTTGTAGGAGTGTTAAATTTAATTTTTGAAATCTTATTATTAAAATTACATTTGCAACGAGAATTGATTTATGATTTTGATACTAATTTGGGACAATTAATTTTAATGAATTAATTAATTTTGATTACTAGAATATATTGTGTCGTCCTATCCCTTGTTAGTTCTCACTTTTATTTTTTCACTCGTCTCATATTTTAGGTTTTTATTTAGTTAGATTTACTTTGTTTCTTCTCTTACTTTCTCGTTAGTAATTAGATCTTTCATTTAGTGTGTCTTATTTCACCTCATCTCCAAATTGTTTTAATATTGGAAAAAGCATAAAAGAAATATAAAAGCAAAAAATCCAAAAAGAAATTAAATAAAAATGAATTACATTAGTCTTCCTCTCGTTTCACTCATTTGATTTGGATTGATACCTCACTTACCAGTATATTCTAGTTTATTATATATTTTTGTAGGTAATTAAGATTTTTGATTAGAGGATATTCTAACAACGACATATCAAAAAGCAACTCTATCACTATCTTCCCTGATCTCTTCCACCAGATTATGGAATTTTACGTTGATGATTTAGTAATCAAGTCCAAAAAAGAGAGATCCCACTTAAATGACTTGAGGAGGGTGTTCACCCGATGTAGGAAATACATGTGGGAAGTTCTTGGGGATTGTGGTAAACCAGTAAGGAGTCCAGATGGACTTAGACAAGCGTCGGGCTATCCTCGATATGTCAAGACCGAAGTCAGCAAGGGAGCTGAAGAGCTTCCTAGGAAAAGTCTCCTACTTGAGGAGGTTTGTTCCATGACTGACCGAGGTAATGCACCTGCTGATAGAATTGATGAGAAAGGGAAATAAGTTCATGTGGGAACCTATGTACTAGGACTCCATGGATGGGTTGACGACGCTCCTCATTTACCCCAAACGATGACCCCCTCGAAGGTAGGTAACCCTTTACGTCTATATTTTACATCCACTAAAAGATTTATTAGCGCGTTATTGGCCCAAGAGATAGATGGTATAGAAAAACATGTTTATTACTTGAGCAGAATTATACATGGGCCAGAGGCCAGATATACCAGTATTGAGAGGCATTATTTAGCCCTCATATTTGTGGAACAAAAACTTAGGCACTACTTACTGTCATTCACAGTCCATATTATCACTAGATGTGATTCTGTGAAATTTTTACTAGATAGAACTGTATTAATAGATAGGGCATCCCGATGGTTCCTAATCCTCTCGGAGTATGGTCTTTAATGCGTAGTGCCTCGAGCTATCAAGAGCCATACTTACGCATATTTAATGGATATCTTACTGTCTGGAACATTCGAGCCACCCGTGGAGGAACTTACGGGTGATGATCTTCAGGCTAACTTTATAGCAGCGAGCCTATATGAGTGGAGCATGGAGTTTAATGGTTCCTCGACCGAAAAGAAATGGGGAGCTGGGGTCATCTTGAGAGTGAACGGTGAGGAGATTCAATTATGTTTCAAGATGGAATTAGAATGTTTGAACAAAGAAGTTGAATATGAAGTGTTGGTAATGGGACTACTCAAGGCTCTCAGAAGGGGTATCCAAGTACTAAAAATAAAAGGGGACTCCAACTTAGTGGTAAAACAAGTAACATGTGAGTTCTCTTTGAAGCACATGATCCTCGCGCCCTACCAAACAATCATGCATCAGTTAATTGGGCTATTTTAAATTGTAAAAATCAAAAGACATCCCCGAACGATGAACCGACATGACAACTCTTATGCTACCATTGCTCAGAAGATTATTTTTTAAGGGGATTCAATAGTCATATGAATCACAAATAGGACATCTCCCTCGACCATGTTGGAGATGCTACCCACAGATGATGAAGATGATTCGAGGGGTAGGATTAGAAAGTAATTGGAAAGAGGTAAAGGCCCACTGAGCCTAGTTGATTACCAGGGGAAACTTATACTATAAAAATAAAGGGGGCTGGTTATCCAGATGTGTAGGTCCCGAAGACGTCAAGAAAAGACTAATCGAACTGCAAAAGGATAGCTATGAAACTACTGAGATCCCTTTGTAGAGAAGAATCCAATAGGTAGGGCATTTCTGGCCTTCAATGAGGCAAAACTCTGCAATAATACAAAGAGATTGTGAGAAATGCCGCTTGTTCTATTAGGCAGCAAAATGCAACTTCATAGATCAACCCCAAGACTGGAGACAACCATACATGGACCAGCTAGTAGATGGAGTAATGCCGACGGACAAAGAGGATGCTATGAAGTTAAAAAGATGAGAAACAAGGTATTTTGTCCAAGAAGGGCAATTGTATCGATGAGGCTATCATAACAGGCCTCTAAAGTGGATCAAGGGGGAAGAAGCTGAAGAAGTGTTGAAGCAAGCCCATGAGCCAGGACACATCATAGGAGACAAACTATACGATCAAATCATGACTTTGGGATACTATTGGCCTACAATGGAGAAAGACTCAATTGAGTTTGTTCGCAAATGCAAATCTTTCCAACTGCATGGAAATATGATACATTCTCCTTCGGTGGATTTGCATTCTCTCTCTATGCCTTTTCCATTTCACACATGGGCATTCGATTTAATAGGGTCCATAAACCCTTGTTTCAGAGGAAAGATTTGGATACTGTTCAACACCGAATGTTTCACCAAGTGGGCAGAAGCCATGCCATTCAAGAGGGCCACAGTGGGGGTAGTGGCTCGATTCATGAAAGAGTACATCTTTTTCGATTCGGTATCCCAAAAGTGTTCCTATCAGATGATGGCACCCCTTTCATGAATAATGAAGTGAGCCTACTAACAGAAAAGTACTCAATCATCCACCATAAGTCGACAGTAGCATACCCGAAGTGCAACGGGCAACCAAAAGCCACTAACAAGACTTTGCTGAATAAGATGACAAAAATGTTAGAATATTTACACAATAACTTATTGTACATGTTCTGATAATAATTTGAGAAAACTAAGGTACTAGAATTGGGAGTATATGTATGGACTTGTAAAAATAAAAGTCAGTTTTATGTATTTTCAAATTAGATATTAAACTTAAACAATTTAACCCAAAGCACCAATTTTAAATAATTGTTGTGATAAATGATTTACCAAATTTCATCTTTTCCTAAAACATGCATATAGGTGTGAACAAGAATAAAATATACCAGGAAACCACATCATGCTGATGTAAGAGGAAAACGCAGAACGGGAAAAACTTCGGATGAACCAGCTTTACAAATTCACAGTGATAAGAAATTGCAAAAGTCGACAAATGACTTATAACACAGTTTCAATGCCCTCACAAGATATGATGCATCTTCGATCTTCAACCTCTTATCTACAACGACATGCAGGCGTCCACCCACTCAACTGCCACAACGTGTGATTCCACACATGCCTTGGTGTTACCAATAAGGTTCAACAACTGTCTATCGAACTAGCATACGGAGTCGATGCTTATTCATCGCAACACCACAAGCACGAAGTCCATCGTGTGTAAACATAGAACATGGAATACACCGTATGAAATGTACTAAAAAAGGATGATGATGAGTAAAACCTTGATGACAAACTATATTTTTACCCATCTAAACATTGAAACATGGATCTCAAAGGGTTGTGGAGAAACTAAAGTTTGGGAGCTTTTGGATATGTATGGGAAAATGATTTTTGCCCAAAGTCACTCTAAAAAAAATGCCAAAACCCCTTTATATAGATTTTTTTTTAGGCAACACGTTGTTTGAGAAATCTCGTTCGAATGAAAATAAATGTTCGTTGGAGAGAACACTCAATCTCGTTTAAACCAAATAGGATTTCATTTGACTAAAGAACTTATCTAGTTTGAATTAACTTTGTTCTTTTATAAAAAAAAAAATGTCCTTTGATGTTCGTTGAAATGAACTGCTAATATCGTTTCAATGAAGACTTAAAGTCATTCGAGCAATTTAAAATAAAAATTTTTTTTCTTTTAAAATCTTTAAAAACAACCCTCAAATTTTTTATAAAAACAAATATCAAAAATAAAATTCCAAGGATCAAAACGTATACGCATTCATACCTGATGGATCATAAAAAAATGAAGACGAAATGTGGCACTAAACATGACACGATAATGCGATCTCTAAAGCTTTACCGCTACGTTATTAATCAAACACGATATCAGCTTGAAAGGTCAACATGAAAAGCCTAACCAATGACTCAAAATGTTTTGTTTGAAGTTAAGCAAATATATATAAATTGACTTTACTGGATATCTGTCCTCACACGGTAACCCAGGTGAGCCCGAGTTTATTTTGCACTTCCTTCTTGAGGTTCCTGGTCATGATCTCTATCAAATAATTTTCTATGGGGAGGTTGACCATCTGACCGACTCTCTCTCTTCAGCAAGTGACGAAAGTACCAATTGTCTCTCCTTTTTCCACTCCATCATCTCTAGGTATTTATGGGTGTCGTTAATTTTTTTTTTGTATATTTACTACTTTAACAAAGAATGACATACAACGTCCTATGTTTTGGTGGTCTCATCACGTTTCAGTCCACTTTACCAAGTAAGGTATCCTCTAGACAGAGTAAGAGAAAACATGCTCTCTAGAACCCCTATGTCTACATTTAGACCTGCATAAAAAAGTGGTAGTTGGATAAGTGGGCGGTTTGGGAGCCAATACTTTATAAACTTTAAAGGCTGACATCTTTAAGTTTTTCAAAGTCCAGGCTTTAGGATAGAGGGACATCTTCTTGATGTTTATGGGCTCATCAACGGTTTGCATCTTATATATGGGTTATTGAAGGATACATTGTTCAGAACGGACCTACATTATATCCTTATTTGGAGGCGAGGGAACAACTTTGTCGATCGATGAGGGAGTTATGGATTTGGCTCATGAGGGGCCTTGGAAGGCGATGTCTGGGTATTCATGGTAGTTTTGGTATGGTTTTAAGTATCCATGTGGGGAAAATGGTCCTTGGAAGTGAGGGGAGCTCACATTAGTAGGGGAGACAGTGTTGGGCATGGTGTAGGTGGATCTTGGAGATTAACTGGTACTACTTTGGCACCCACCATGGGCGGTGTTCTGGGGTTGGGGATAAAAGGAGGAAGAATGTTTTCTCTTATTTTGAATGTAGAAGTGGCATATTGTATGTGGACTTGTGCTAGGTTCAATGCCCTGATCTTGAACTACGTGGTATTTTGTGAGGTGGTGATGGTCTCAAGCTATCTTAAAATTTGATTTATTGTAGATGAAGGTTGAAATTCTTCGATAGACATAGAGCATACTATAGAGAAAACTTGAAAATCGTGGGTGGGGAGATCGGTGATTAAAACTAATCCGCCGCACGGAGCACAAACTTGAGTTTCTGGGGTAAGAACTTTGTGTGATCTCTTTGTTGATGAAAGAAACCTCAGAAAAAGTTGAAGCACTTTCGTTGAGGTTTTTGCAGACAAAAGGACTGACAAAAGAACAATACATAAAGGGAGAAGGATCCACATATGCATGGTGTTTTCTGATGCAATCCTTTCATTTATATTTAGCTGTATGCAAATGGTATTTTGTTTTTATATTTTTTAATATGTTCTGAGGGGAAGAACTAAACAGATTCCCATTAGATTTGGGTAGACAGGGGTGAGATATCATTTTTTATTGTTCGAAAATAAAAAATTGGGTAGGGTAATACAATGTAAGGGAAATCTATTTTGGCAATAACTTACGGATTCATACTATTTATCTTCTACATAAAAATGGCCAGACATTTATCCTGGAATCTGAGGGGTTTTGAACCATCCTCCGTTCATTTGATAATTTTAAAAAAATATCATTAGAGCGAATAACTTGTATCTGTTCTTTTTTATGCAGTGTGGTGTGTTTGTAGATATTTTTCTATATGCAAAAGGGTGATGTGACTCGATGATCGATGGATCACTTTTCATTGCCATGGATCACGATATACCTGGTTACTTGAACTGAGCAACCTTTAAGGTACATGTGAAACCACTTTACCTTAAACTGAATATCTTTAAAATCCTATTCGATATACCCTAGTACTGAAAGAACTTTAAATTTTCCTTATCACCGAGACTTTGGGATCAAGAGAGAAGTTGATCGATATACTAGACGGGTGTGAGAAAAGAGTGAGAATCCATCAACGATTACCCTTTCGGGGAAGTGAGATTCTAAAAGTACAAACTTCAATAAAGAAATAATTTCTCTAAAGTACGAACTTCCTTCGGGGGGTAGGGGTGACCTTTTTCAAATACGAGTTTCTTTTCAGGAGAAGAAAGTTTTCTAATGTACGAACTTCCTCTAGGCTAATCACTTTTGGCTCTCGAGGGTATAAGGTTTAAACAACATTGAAATCAAGATTATGAAATGCATGATGAAAAAAATAAGATCTTTATTATTACATACTTTGATGTTTATTTTATCTTGATGTCCTTCACGCGTACCAATGTGTTTGGGAAAATGTATAATGTTGTACATAAGGACCTAAGCACGTATCCACATTATAAGGGACTCTAAAACTAAGTCCACTAAATAGTGATGTAGCTGGGAAGTCTAGATAATAAGCATAAAGATAGTTCGGTTCTCTAGATTTATCCCCAACAAAATTGCCACTATGATGTAGATGGGAAGCCTAGATACAACATACAATGTTGATTTTCGATGGTAGAAAAAGTATCCCTAGTAGCGTCACAACTGTGGAATTACGAGCCTCTAGTGGTGCTTCACATAGGGGGAACTCTTGTGTGAATGGTAGATGCCTGATAGTGATTTTCTCATGATCCGTCATGTCCCCTAAGGTTGGATATTGGTTCGATATGGGTCGAGGTTACTTTCCCTTGGAATATGTTTGACGCCATATCCAATTTGAGTTGCACACCCCTGGTTTTAGGCCTAGGCCTAAATGTGTTGCATGAGATAAGGGGTTTGGTTATTTGTTCAAAGTTAACCGTTTATTTTATACAAAAAGAAATAAAAGATTCGATTTAGACCTTTTGGTCTAATTCTAAGGCAGGTTTAAATTTGTGGTTGGTCCGGATATTCCTGTTATGTTGGTCCTTTAACTTGGTTATGTGTGAGGAAAATGTTAGGCACCCCAGTTATTCTTTCTGATTCCTTAATTATAAAGACCTTAGGTTGAGAATACCTTAGACGTAGATAAGTTCTTAGGTATGAAGTGGTATCAGTGAGAGGTGGAGGAACATCGCTTCAACCGACGCAGGTACACAAGGGAACTTGTGCATGACTCTGTGATTTTATAACTATTGACCTTTAATACATATGTAAGTGTGTGAGAGAGATGAACTTGGGTAACGGGTGACCGTTAATGTGTGTAAGGGTACAAGAAAGCTCGGCTTGAGATAGTTTAATATCTTATTCGAGGTCTGAGGAGCGATAGAAATGTAAGTGAGAGATGGGTTAATTTTTTATATTGTGATAACATATAGGGAGATATATTATTAAGGTTCGTCCTCAAGATAAGGACTCGATATTGTGCTTACGTACCTAAGAAGACTTGGGAATAAAGCCTGCATAGTTTGGTTGTGTATATGCATTTGAGCATTTATCTTGGTTTGCGCAGGAAATCGCGACATGAGATAGTTTGATATCTCACTTGTTTTGTACGAAGAAGATCAGGGTGAGGGATAATGGGTTTTCATCCTTTCAAATATGTACACTTGAGTTTAGAAAGATCACGATTGTTTCAATGGTTTCACTCGAACTTTTAGTAAGTCATAATCCTGCAAGATATGAGCCTTACATGAAAGATCGACCGCTTAATCATAAGAGAGTTAACAACTATGAATATACTTATTTTTCTTTCAATATCTAGACTAAAAGAAATATTTTTAAGTGTGTGGACGGATGATCCATTGTTCATAATCCTGCTGTGTATAATATGTATATTTTTAGAGTTTGTATGTGGGTGTGCTAGAGATCGCAACTTTAAGATAATTTGATATCTTCTTTATAGTATGTCTGAAAGAGGGTGTAAAATATGTGAGATATGATTTCATCTCAATGGTGGTAATTTATCTAGAGATATATTGGCAAGGCTAGAGCTCACGAGAAGGACTTAGTATTGTGTCTACCTATTCGTGTAGACACATGATTAAAGCCTACATAGTTTAGGGTTCATGTGTTCGAACGTGATGTGTGTGCAAGTGTAGAACTTGGATTGGGAGGCAAATATTCTATCAATGTGCTAGAGATTAGATTTGGTAGGGGCTCAGGATGGGAGTTTTCCTGAACGTACCAATAAATCAATAATTTGTTATGATTATCGGCCAATCACTAGCTGAAAGGGTTGTCCTTCAGACTAGTTTTGAGCTATAGTGTTAAGGATATCATGTTTTGGACATCTTTGCCTATGGAGGTAGAGGTATAAGTGGGAGAGTTTTGTCTTAGGATGGATGCATCTTAAGAAATGATACACTGAAAGATTTATTATGAGGCTTAGGCTTCACATGTTTAGTTCTGCATAATGCATACGTACCCAAGGAGACTTGGGATCAAATACAATGTAGTTCAATAAACAAGGGGTGTTTACAGGTGTAGGTGACATGATACTAGGTATACAATATACACTATTACAATATTTATGGAGACTAGTCCTTAATATAACATTTTTGTTATGTTAGATTGATATATCTATATGTTAAAAATAATGTCTAATCAAAGGTTGACATTTGACAAGTAATTGATATGAAAACACATATTAAGGATACTGGCGCGGGGACAATCATTATTCGTTTAGAGAATTGGTGGGAGTAGTTAGATTCTACACTTTGACTTGTGAAATGTTTAGACTGATTCGGCTCACTAGCACTTTTCTCAGAATGATTTTAAAGAGTATGTTTTCAAATTTTTTATTTGGCCGTTATGGCATTTGAATAACATCGTTTTAACACATGAACATGTCTAGACATTTAACAGAGGTGCTGGTTTAAAAACCCCGCTTTAAAACATAAGCACTATAAACCGTATACCATGTCCCCGAAATGGGGGCGGGGCTAAAAGAGATAAAAAAATATGTATAGTTTATCATAATATATATTGGGAGTTTGACTCAAAATTCGGGAAAAGTTTCCTTACCCTTGTAGCGTGGAAATGATTTTTCTTGGGGTAATGTCCCCACTTGAGGTGCCCTAGGTGGAGAAAGCTTCATTTAGAAGTGTCTACATTTGCGGAATGTGCACATAAGTTCGATATGTTTCTATTTCGGAGGAAACTTTTCAGAAGTAAAAACCTCTTTTGAAACCGAAGCGCCTTATAAAAGTACAAACTTTCTTGGGGAAAGATACTTCTCCAAAGTATAAAATTCTTTGGGATTTTTCATAATGATCTTGAGTTTCTTTGATGCTTTTATAAGAAGAAAATAATAAAATCAAATCAAGCTCAGGTTTTGGTTCACTTTTCTTGGTTGGTGGGGACATCTAATTATAGGGGTCTGACCTAGGGCAGTTAACTGATTGGTTAAAGCCCTTGGATGGTGGATCTGAGGTGTGGAACATATATATAGTTGAGAAGATATTTTCAAAGATCCCAATAGGATTACTCTAGTTGGGGATAACCTACTAGTTATCGATTTGGAGGACCTTTAATCAATCGGTTAAAGGACCCATAGGGACAATTTTTCTCATTTTTTGTTGTTTTTCCTATTTGCATTGTAACTGGATGGAGGGTTTGATCTTGGATTTTTGACCACTTGAACTTTTGTTCTTGGTTTGGGATGCTGGTATACACCTGGATTTTTTTGGGGTTCGTGTCCGTGGTCATTTATGACAGGACATAATATACCACACCCGGATTATAAGTCAGGGTGTCCATAATAAGGACCTCTCATTTGAAATCTCTCGTTCTAATGAGGGCTGCCTGGTTCGAACAAGGACCTTTGTCTTGGAAAGTATGTTTATTTGGATGAATTTCACTACTAAACTATTTAAACGCTTAAAATGCATCGTCAAATTGATGAAGCCCAATTTTTCCCAAACCTTATTAGTCTTGCTAGAATCTTTTTATTTGTGAGGTCATGTTAGCTCCATGCAATAAAACTAGACTCCAGGTTTGTAAATTCCCAAAGATATTATAGTTCAAATAAGATAACATATTAAATTACTTGCGAAATGATCTTTGCTAATCGAGATCAGTGGATACAAAGTCCTTGGAGGTAGTGCAGTTGGTTCTTGGACTCGAGCGACTATTGCTAGTGCGGGCCGAGGCAGGGCCAAATAACTTAATGGAGCGACATTATGCAAGTTATCATTGATGTATATATAAGTCATGTCTTAGGCCTTGTTAAGGCATGTAATAATTAATTTCAATACTAATGGACTTGTAAGTGGGTTGGGAAATAGTGGTTTTTTTGTGAGGGCTTTCACTTTAAAATATTTGTGTGCTTGGTTTTTATTTCTTTCATTGTTAAGTACCAATTGGATGAAATTTGGGCTAACTAATTTTATTAAATAAAATTAAAATTTTATTCATATAAATAGGACTTAATTTTCTTTCCGTGTAAATAAGAAATTAATTAATTAGAATTTTACCATTAGGTACATATCAGATTTTTAAACTAGTATCAGAGCCCGTTGTATGATGAATCCCAGGGGGGAGGGGGGAGGTCTGTTAAGGGTCAATATGTCACACATCCACCTATCTTTTATGGTAGTAACTACGTAGACTGGAAAGTGCATATGACCTTTTTCCTTAAATCCTAAGATGCGAGAGTGTTGTTAATTGTAGTTATGGGGTGAAAACATCCAACAACCTTGCTAGGAGATACTGCCTGAGGAGTTATGGTCTGATGATGAACATAGGGTAGAAAACTACAATTGTATGGGGCTTATTACCATTTTTTATGATGTCACCCAAGAAGAGTTCCGCCGGATCTCAAGAGGTTACCAATAAATTCGGGTCTCAATGCTCTAATATCTCGCCAGTCGATTTTAGTTGTTAAATATGTAAGAAAAAGAGACCTTCGATAATTTTTATGCAAAAGTCTCTGACATAGTGAACTCTAACTTTATGGTTTTGGTTTTATGTAAAAAAATGAGACCTTTGTTCTTGTAGGCTTGATAGGACATTTATTCTTCAATGGATCAAGAAACATTTAGCTACCGTAAAGAGAAAATATGAACAGTATGGATAATGTATTGAAAGATGAAAACCACCCAAAGTGGATGGGAAGTAGGAACGTATAATACCCCGTATTTTTGGTAATTATTTAAATTATTGTTAGTTGTGATAATAAGTTAAGAATCTAGAATTAGAAATTGGTAATAAGTTTGTGCATGTTGAGATGCTGATTAAATTTGCATGTATGTGATTTATTTATGCGACATATTATGTTTAATTAATCTGTGTAATTAATTAACTTGGATTATATGCGATTAGGCATAAAATAATATATATATGTGCTTTATTTTATGTTGTGAGTAATTCCGTGAGTTATTACGATTTGAAGCGGATTCTAGAGTAATATGGAGACCCGATTACTTATTTTATTTGCTTTAAATTGGGCCATGGAGATAGGTAAACCCTTAGTCTAAGTTTCAGGCTATTTATGGTAGTATTTCTAGTTCATTTAGGGGACCAAAAATAGGCTTATTACAAACTTGCTAAATTTATAGGTATTTAAAATAAATTAGCCTCATTAATCAATTACTTTGAACATAAGAAACAAATCTTATCAGTCCGAGACTTTGGGAAATGAGCTTATGGAGACATTGGTAGAAGAGGAACAAGGAACAAAGGCGTAAAGATTCACCATTCATCGTTTAAGGCAAGAAATCTCGTGTTATATCACAATTATAATATGTAACTTGTTTATAATTAATTCTTTACATTAATTATGAGATTTTAGAACACAAGTTTAGATCTAAATTAGTTTATCTTGATAATGTTGTATTTTGGGATTAATAATAATTAACTCTACATTGAAGACTAGCACTTTTGAGTATAAATCTGAATTAAATGGGTTCGAAATATGAATTTGTGATAAAACTCATTTTTAAGATTTAATTTGTTTATAAGTTGAATATCCATGTTAATTTGATATTTAGATTTGAAATTATAGAAGTAATTAGGCTTCATTCACATTGAAGATAAAATAGGTTTAAATCTATGGTGGGTCTTAAAGGAATTAAATCTTAATTGATGTTTTAGATCTTAAATAATTGTTAGGAATCATTTAGGATCATGAAACCATATCTAGTTTTGATTTTGGTATTGTTTGGTTTGCTAGTTTAAAACTTGAAACTCATTAATAGAGGTTGGAGTTTGAAATCATATTTT
This sequence comes from Sambucus nigra, assembly GCA_949130495.1. NCBI lineage: Eukaryota > Viridiplantae > Streptophyta > Magnoliopsida > Dipsacales > Adoxaceae > Sambucus > Sambucus nigra. Next base: position 637,750,721 of record OX422207.1, on the reverse strand, counting down.
CTAATATGAAGGGGATACTCCACATCATTCGCGTTCGAACGAGATTGTTGTCTCATTCGAAAGAGATTGATAGTTTCGTTCGAATGAGGTTGTTGCCTCAATCGAATGACATCTGGGTTTTTGTTCGAATGACGGTCGAAAAAGTAACTCGAATGAATTTAGAGCGCAACAACTATTTGGCTTATAAGTTTTACTTTGGGTTATTTTGGTATAATTTATTCGGGGTAATATTTATACACCGATTCACTGTTTAGGACAATAATTAAACTAAATAATGACAAGAAAAGATTTGATATGTTTAGAGTAGAATAAACTCATTTTAGTTAGCACAGTCTGGAGTTGGGGATAGGGTCAGTTTCGATAAACACGTGATAGAGCAATATCCCATATTTATATACATATATTTCATGATATATATACTTGATTTGTGTGAACATGCTGCAACTCGTGATGAAGCTATACGTCGGGTTTGCTTTGGAGGGTTTAAATACGTGTTGCACACCTGGTCGTTGATGCAAGATATCGTGGAGGTCTTATATTTTGATAATTCATTCAGTTTCTCTAGACTTCGGGATGATAGAGGTTGATGATCCGATCTATAGGTTGAGTTCTATTATAGGACTACATGGTGGTGCAATTGCTTATTAATCCCCCATTATCATATATTTGTATTGATGTGTTTTAACTTTGATAGGTAAGGGACTCTTATTAATTTACCGATAGAGGCACGGGAGTATCCCCAAAGGTTATCATCATCGTGCGATTATATTATGAATATATAAAAGAGAGACTTCAGTCTAGTGATGGACTATGAATTTATTAATGAACCCTATGTCACGAAAAATGTGTTAATTGTGAGTTGTGTGTAATATTTTGTGAATAGCACTGTGGTCGTTGGTATTTGGATTATATTCTCATATGTGTAGTTAGTTACATCCCGATTACATTTGATTAGTAGATGATTACGCATTAGTCTAGGGATAGAGACTATTAGTATAACTTATGCCTTGGGTTGGGACATGTTCGTAGTATGTCCCTTAGGTGAGATGTGAGGTATTTATTAGATGTGAGTGTCGATGGGTTCGGATATGTATTTTAAATGAGTTGTATGATTATTTTTTGTTGATATTCGAGATATTTTTTATAACTTTTAGGCTCTGGCCAAAATTATATAAAAATATTATCCAGGTATGCTTAGATAGGATCAATAGGGTGGAGGAGGTTCAGACTTGCAGCTCCCCTTGTTTATAATTTTAAGCTCTTTGATTCTAGCATAGGTTTCTACTTCGTGGTTTGAGATACTAGTGCTTAGTCATTAAATCATTAGGCATGCCTAATAACCTACAATTATTTTACGTGGATGGTCGCAAGCCATTTTACGAACAAAAATTCCAGCAAATATATTTTGGCACCATTGTCATGGGGGATTATATTGTTAACATGAAAAATATGAGTCATTCTCATTATAGATCAGACTTTATCAGAATACTTTGTTCAAATTTAAAGGAGTATCAAAAAATGGCACAAAGTCTCAATGATGTTGCCTCTTATCTTTGCAATTTGTTTATAGCACCTCATGTAAACCAACTCTTATAAAAAAATGTTTCAGCAAAAATCCATAGAGAAAAAAATGTCTTAATAAATTTGTGGAATTGATTTAAGGACCAGCTACCTTGTTTTTCATTACAATTTTGCAATGCGGAATCAAAACTCTTAAGTTGGGAGATCTTCAAAGAATTTCTAAACTCGTGGGGTCCATAATTTTTGTTTTTGAACTAGAATTTAGACTGAAAAAATATTTTCAGAATTATCTAGAGTCATGGTCAAGAATTATAGAGAATTTATGCTTTGAACCAAAGCACAGGGGGTCCCTCAAAATTTTCTAAATTGACCATGACGGATGATGAATCCCAATGGTGTTCTCTAGGAGTTTTGTAGGCCATTGTTTTTTCAAAATTTATAAACCAACTGTAACACCCCGTATTTCTGTGCATGTAATATTTAATTAATTCAAAATTTTTTGAATTACTTGTGTGTCGTAATTTAATTGAATTAATTATGGTAATATGTATTTAAATATTAATCGGTGAGTGAATGGTTAATATTTAGGGAAATTTAATTACTAAGTGAATAGTAATAATTTATTTACGTCATAACGTGTATTAGTGACGTGGCATTTATTTATCTCAACCGAGAGTCGGTATAGACTAATTTGAGTGTGAGATAAGGATTTGAATAAATTAATTTGGATGTTGATTTTGAGTGCACAGTTGAGTCCGGATGGGCTGAGATAGTCAGAAAAGTGTACCCAGGGGTAGTAAACGGGTCACGGGACGTTTTTAGGCATAACCGGGTCCACACGAGGCTATTTGCATCACTTGGTTTTGGCCCATTAGGCTAAAAACGGGATTAGGGCTTTTAGACCTAAATCTAAGAAAAAGGAAACGACAAAAAACACAAGGGAGATCCTAGGGTTTGGAGAACAAGCCATAGGGAGTGATTTCGCTGCAAAATTGGAGTCTTTTGGAGACAAGGCAAGGAACCTATTGGAAGTACATCATCAACCTTGTGAATCACACACTCGGATCAGGCCCTATGAACCCAGAAGGCAAGTGGTTAACTTGTTGTGACGTTTAACTGAGATATTCAATTCATATTTCAGTGATGTGTAAACCAAAATCCGTTTTTGGGTATAAATGGGTACAAAATGGGATTTTTATTAATGGAACACTGGAATGAATTCAAAGTGCGAATTAATTGTGTTACATGGTTCTGAGTATAGATATCTGATTTGAATGTGAAATCCAGTAGAAATTATGGACGAAATTTATGGAATTTGTATTTAACGTGTGAAAACTCAGAAATTCCCCAACTCAGAAAAATAGAAATTCGTGACATTTAATTTGAGTTTGAAGTTCTATAAGGTGCCTTGATCCTATTCCTATGTAGATAGAGCGTTGATTGTGCTTGGGTTAGACCAGGGGAAATGATAGAACTTGGAGGTTTTCGTTAATGGTGGAAACAAAGTCTCGGAGAAGACAACCACCTGTTCGATCGATCGATCGATGGCTGGGTGTCGATAGTTTTTCGGCAGTTTAGCCTTGGGATTTATAAGGGTAAAAATCTTGGTTAAATCTCCTACCCAGTAAAAATAATAGAGAGCGATTAAATATGGGAGTTAATGCCTAACAATTATAAGGGAATATGATTGGGATTGGTAGGGAGATTACGTACGACACATCACGGAAGAATTTTGATGAAATAAACTCTTAAGGATAAAAGAACGAATTGGGTGGATAGGTTCGGGTATAGTGGTAGTGCGACACTACCTGCTTAAATTAATTATGGAGTAAAACTAATTAATTTAGAGTCGGGGTATAGACTTGGGTAATATTTAATTTCGGGCCAAGAGAGCAAGTCCGAGTACATTGGTTGGGCGACACCAAAAGTATTAAATTAATTAATGTACAAATTAATTGAATTAGAGTCGGACCATAGACTCGAGATTTATATGTAGGCTAGTGCTACGGATCTTTGTACACGGTAAAGTCGGGATTTAAATAATTATATATATATATATATATATATATATATATATATATATATATATATATTATGTGTGCTTATGAATATCAGTGACTAGATATTTATTTAAAGTTTATACTCTAGTGCTTGAGGAGTAGGGCGAGTATATCCACATGTCATAGAGTCCGTTATATGGATGAGGGGCTTATCTCACTTTCAGGGAAGGAATATGACCGCCTCCATTATGTTTATATTTTTGACCAAGTGAGTGAGCGATTCTGACTTGGGGTATCTAGGTTATGCGAGTAAACCTAGTGTGATAGCATTTTAGAGAATACATCCGGTGAGTTATTACACGAGAGGATGGGTTATATTTATATTCAACATATGCGTGAATGTTGTAATATGGTTCTACGTATATAATGGGATAGATAGTTATATACGGGTCATTAAATACATATAGTGAATTGTAAGTAACTATATATGGGGTATATTCATATTCAACATACGTGTGATTGTTGTAAGATAACTTTACGTATATAATGGGGTAAATAATTATATACGGGTAATTCAAATACATGGAGAAAAATGTATTATTTATATAACTAGTGAATGTTATATGGATTTCAAGGAAATATGATTAACTAAGTTACGTTGGTAAATAACTTATAAATCATGCATTTAAAATATTCGGGATTCAGTAGGGAGATTGACAAGAGTTATATCAAGTATCTTGTTTTGGGGTAGAAGACTAGGTGGGATATAAAGAAGGCGTTAGGTGTGCACATTAGTTGAGGGGTGAGTCTTTCCTCAAGGGAGGTTGACACTAACTAAAATATAAAGCGCATTCATGCATATTTTATTACTGCAAGTTAATCATTTACTAAATGTTTTCAAAATGTTTTGGGTTCTAACCCTTGCTATAAAATATTTTCAAAACCTTTTAGGTGTCCAGCCACAGGGACGCCAGGCTTGATTCACTCTTGGGATTCACTGATGCAGCATATGTAGATGTTGTTGGATTTGGATAGGTGCCTCTATTCCTTTTATTCCTAGTGTAGGGATTTTCTATCAGATATTCGAGCATTTTTCTCATGGTTTTATTTCGTATTTATTTCAGATACTTGAGATCCATTATTATCTATCTTTGTATTTGTGTTGGATTTTAGACGATGGTTTATTCGGCCAGATTCTTATTTATATGTGATAGTTGGATTCAGTTAACTTGTGATTGTTAATGATTTATTTGCGCATGAGTATTCCAATGAATTAATGAAAGATAAAACTTGGCACCAGTCTAATTTCACTTAGGTGGTTAGTAATTAAAAAGTTTCGACAGTGACGCTAAGAATGAACAAACTGAGAAACCTATTCTAATTTAATTTAGGACTGATCACCCGGGGTTTAATTAGGCGGGGTGTCACAGATGGTATCAGAGCATCCGGTTCTAGTGTCCTTAGGATATGTGCGACTTTTCACGTTTCGCCTTAGCATTCTTTGATGTAAATCTTTATGATAGGATTGTTGTATTCCTCTACGTATGCAAGTTACGTTCTTCTGCTATCAACTATAGTGAGGTGATTCATAACCGAGTTCGGTTGGGCGTTGTATACCGAACATTCTTTGGGGCGACCAATGAGGGCCATGGGAGAATTGTAGGAGGAGAGGCTCAATAGAAGACATAGGGTATTCTGGGAATGATGATCGTGATAGGAATCACATTGATTGTTGTTTAGGCCTGTGGGATAGAATAATCACCCGGGAGCCATAGTATCCCAAAGCATTGTTGTACATAACGGTGGTGTAATTTTAGTCTCACCCGGCATAGTCAACAAAGGGTGGGAAAGTGTGGAAGGACCCTTTTGGAAGGGCTATCTATAAGGATGGAGTAGCAGAATAGCACGATAAGTCAATGGGAGGAAATAACCCAAAGACAATTGTGTAGGATGGTGTGTGATGGCACCCAGGACTAAATTTTATATGAAATTTTGGCCCAGTGGGGCGGTGTTGTAGTGGTAGGAGAGTCGGTCACCACGTATGAAGGAGAATATATGGAGTCAAATGAGAAATTTTTGGTATGGTGTGACCATAAGATTGTCCATCCGCTATTCAAATAAGAATGAGAGTGAAATTTCAAAGTTTATGAAATGGGTAAGATTGTAACTGATCGTGAGAGAGACGATGAATTGTATAAGTGAACTTCATAACCGACGAAGGAAATACGGAGAACGATAAAGGAACCCACAAATGGATAATGAACCGAGTGAGAATATCCAATAGTGGAGGGGAAATTCGACTAGGATGACTAGTGTTTAGGTCATCAATATCTTTTGTTTGCCAGCTTACATTAACGCTTCTAAGATGCAGGAGCCAATAAGGCTAGAGAGTTTAGCCTAATAACGAAATGATATTTAAGGGTGATAATGAAGCACGGCGGAAGGGCATACCTAGTAAGGGACCCATCTTGACGTTTTAAATTAAGTAAATTTCTACCTATTGACGATGGATTTGATTCGGGTCATCGAGGGCAATAACGAGTCCCATAGGGCTAGGGAAGCCTAAGGGACAACAGGGGTAGCACTTAGGGTCAAGACTACCAAGTTTGCGAGAAGGACAGCCCCAATATAGCCATTTGGGCCATAGGTAGGGGATTTGCACAGAGAGGTGTCTTATGTGTGGAAGTGGAACCACAATAATTGATTATGTCCACAGTGAGGCAGGAGATAGAAGTCGAATGCCCAGTAGGGACAACAATTGCAAAATTTTGGTTCGGTCGGATGGGAATATTATGTCTAGGAACCCTTTGGGTTGCCGATGGATAGGTGAGTGGAACTATGAGTTTTACCCTCGGATAGTGGGTCGCCGATGGATAGGCGAGTGGAACTATGTGTTTTGCACAGAGAGGTGTCTTATATGTGGAAGTGGAACCACAATAATTGATTATATCCACAGTGAGGCAGGAGATAGAAGTCGAATGCCCAGTAGGGACAACAATTGCAAAATTTTGGTCCGGTCGGATGGGAATATTATGTCTAGGAACCCTTTGGGTCGCCGATGGATAGGCGAGTGGAACTATGAGTTTTACCCTCGGATAGATGGGGTGAATTTCAAGACACGAGTGATCACAATATTCTTGTTAGCACTATATTCACGTGGGGGACGAGTTTAGTGGGTGTATAGTAGTGTTACTATTAAGTATATCTATACCATGGGGTAACGGGGCTCTCTTTGGTCTTATCTGCAGGGGAGCAGGTGTGAAAATCGAGAGGGTATATTTTATAAGATTTACTCATTGTGAGGAGTGTTAAAGAAGCGTGATTTTTCCTGGGTATGGATTGGTTAGCAATGGGTGTGAACTATTATGAATAGTGATAGTAAGTTTTGGTGTTCGTGACACCAGGTTATGAATGACTCTTGCTAGGTGTCACCTGAGAGGGAGACAAGCCTATGTATATGTGTGTGTATATAGCTTGTATTATGTGGTACGATAGACATATAATAATGTCTTGTATTATTATATTTTTTCGGTAAGAAGGGATGTATACTGAAGGGATTTAGGGTGGTTAGAATTATTTTTCGAGCGGGGAGAGATAACTCGGGATTTATTTTGTGCAAGAACTAGTGATAGTAAGGGCGCGGTATTTTATGTTGTCTTTTGTAGCATAAGAGTAGGCGTGTATGCTTTTGTGTTAAGAGACAAGTATTTGGGGGTAAGTTCTATAGACGGAGGGTCTAACATATCTCAACGATCGACAATGTTAGGTAGTAGTGTATCAGGAAGGTCCTTGTTTGGATTTCTCTTTGCGAGACGCCCCACGCATGAAACTTAGCGCAACGTTGGAAGTGGGTGGAAGGTGGGTCGTTAGTACATAGGTTGGGTACCCCTGTTATTATTCATGTATGCGATATTACTACGAGTCGGAACTATACTACGAGTTTCGTCTAGCATAGTCGGGTAACTTTCATGCGATTGAGCACGGGGACCGGGTGTATGGCCACCCTAGTTAATTATGGTAATTTTTGTGCAATTAAGCACGGGATATAGGGTGTATGGGGGCCCTGGTTAGTGTGATTTCAGTGTCGTCTTAAATAAAAGGGATGTGTAAATAAACATATTGAATGTACTCCTGCGGGGCAGTCAGAGAATAAGTGGAAAAAGTATAGTGAAATGAAATCCGTTTGAGAAAGGAAACAGTCTGACTATATGTATATCAAGGAAAACTACCTCCACCGTAGGGAGGGGAAAGGTGGGGGAGGCCTATGTAATAAGATATCCCTAGGAAAGTGAGAAGCCCACATTTTTGGAAAAAATATAGAAAAGAGTTTCCTTTAGTCTTATGCCTAGAGTGGTTTTTTCGCATAGGCATGGTGTAGAATCCTACCCGACGAAATCTGCACAAGGATTAGAGTTCTTGAGCATGGGAATTAGTGATGAATTAGACATAGTAAATTTGTCTCCAGGTAGATCATTTAAGGATGTAAAAGGGTTGATTGGAAGATATCAAACAGGATTTTTCAGTTCCAGTGAAGGAATTAATGCTCAAGTTGGTAAAATCGTGGAGGGGTCAAGGTTTCCATCGCGTTGCTGAATGGATTGACATGAACACGAATTGTTATATTGGAATGGGTTATACTATCAAGTAGTATACCCATCTTTACCCTTAACGGGTGTGGCCATCCCTGATCCTCACCGCGGGCGGGGGCGTGAACAAAGGATCCTCGAGTCCTGCACGTCCCTCTCGGGAGCGCTTCGGCCGGCGTCGTTTGAGATGAGGTGTAAAAATGTAGAGAGATTTAGAGTCACCAGTCTATTTTACTCAAAACAGACAAAAGAGAAAGGGGAAGCCATTCCTAAGGACGACATCCAAAGACATACTGGTGCATACGAAACCAAAATGATTCGAGAAGGGTTCATAGGCTAAGTTACGAAATGGGAAGGTGTTAGGCACCCATTCCACCCTTTCGATTTCTCATGGATGTTTGATATTTTCCTTTTTTATTTTCCCCGTGATGTGTGTGTGTGTGTATATATATAGTGGATATAGGAATCCTCGACTTGTATCATGGGAGAGATAAAGGGAGTCATCCATAGGAAGGTATAAAAATAATATTAGAAAATAAGATTTACGCGATTACCCTTACGTTGATCATTATAACGGAACGATAACACATATGGGGTGATATGTCACTAAGAACAAGTATATAGAATATAGGAAAATTGGCTTTAGAGAAGATAGAAAATGAGGGAGAAAGTGAGAATATAGAACTCGAGTATCGGGTTTTACCCCCGAAACGCCTACGTAGACTATAAAGGCATCAAAGTCCACGTAGTTCACATACAACATGAGGGGTGGGGTTTATCTCATAAATCCACATGGGGATCTATTATTTGTGAGTGTGTGTGTGTGTGTAGAAAAAGTGTTTTAGTTGTGAGAAAAGTGTGAGAAAAATATGAGGATCCCTATTTGGAATTTATGAGCAAACCCACTTTTTCTTATTTTTTGAGTTTTATTTATATGAAAATAAGAGATGTGCAATAATATTAAATAAAAATTATATTAGGATATGTGAGATGGGATAATAAAAGTGCTAAGTAATAAAACAAGTTGTTGCGAATTTAAGAGAATTTGGAGAAAAAGTTGAGAAAGTTGGACCTTCTTGAAGATCTTGAGCTTGATCTTGAATGTTGGAGAGTAGCCCTTGCACTTGGATGATGATGGAGAGTGGATAATTCACCAAGTTTGATCAAAAGGATGATGAAAAGTTGAAGTTAGAAAGGGATTTGGATGTTGAAATTGCGCTGTCTTCGAGAGAGATTTTTGGGATTCGCTGAGAGCGATTTTTATCAGATCTGGGATTCCTTTTGCAAATAAGGTGAAGGCCTCATTTTATAGGTCCAGGTCAATGACGATCGGCATAGGACTGGTCCTACCTATCGGCAACTATTGATAGGCAGGGTCTGGAACCTACCATTTGGCAGTGTGTTTCAGGCCTCTTCGGAAAATTGGCTGTCGAGGTCAAATCGTTGGCCAGAATCATGCACGGGGTAGAGCGTTGGAAAGGTAATTCAGATACCTTTGAAAGTACTTTTGACCACTCCTGGGTTTAGTTGTTAACTTTGGGTCAAATATGGCTCGGAAAAATTTGTCGGTCCATTGGACGGGGAACCATTCGGACTTAAATGGATTGTTCATCCGTTTGGTAAGTCCAAATCGTGTATGGAGCGGATCGTTGGAAAGGTTAGGAGATGTACTTAGATATTCCAAAGCATTTGACCCGGTTTGGGGAGTTGACTTTAGTCAGCCGGGACCTAGAAGCATTCGGTGACCTCTTGGAGTTAAACGGGTCGTTCGTCCGCATGGTAAGTCGGAATCATGCATAGAGTGGACCATTTGAAATAGGTTTTAGTGCCATTTGAAGATTCATTCAGCCTCGGTTGAGCTGAAGAGTTGACTTAGGTCAAACAGAGCTCGGGAGCGCCCGGTGGCCTCTAGATCAAGTTTCAGATGCAAACGGATCGTTCGTCTGTATGGTAAGTCAAAATTATGCACGGGATGGACCGTTGGAAAGGGATTTTAGTGCTCTTTGAGGATTCATTCAGTCTCGGTCGAGATGAAGAGTTTGAGTTTTTGGTCAAACGGAGCCTAGGAGTGCCCGATGGCTTCTAGGTCAGTACTCAGGGTTTGACTTGGGTTTGGAGTGATGAAGGGAGGTACTAGAGACCTAAGGAGAGTTAGGGGGTAACAGAATAGGGTGTCTATAGAGCCCCTCAACGGGTGAGTTTGGAACAAATGATAACCGTCGAATAGACACCACATGATTCTTTTGAGGGAGAATGATCGATTTAGAGGGTCGAGGCCGATTATAAGGACCCGAGGAGTGTGCTTGGGATGGTTTGAATGATGATCAAAGGTTTAGGTCTATTCTGAGGACTTGAAGTGATGCTGGAGGATGAACAACTTTGTGGGTCAAAGCCAAATCTGCGGGCTTAAGTGATGAGGGTGACCGATTCTAGGGGTCAAAGCTAATTTTGTGGGCTTAGGGTGAAAATATAATAATCGAGGTCAATTTTGACCTAAGAGTGGTGACAACCGAGGAGCGAGGTCAATTCTGACCTAGCTCAGGTGACGATCCAAAATCGAGGTCAATTCTGACCTAAGAGTGGTGACGACCGAGGGCCGAGGTTAATTCTGACCTGACTCAGGTGACGATCCAAGATCGAGGTTAATTCTGACCTAAGAGTGGTGATGACTGAGGACCGAGGTCAATTCTAGCCTAACTCAGGTGACAATCCAAGATCGAGGTCAATTCTGACCTAAGAGTGGTGACGACCGAGTACCGAAGTCAATTCTGACCTAACTCAGGTGAAGATCCAAGACTGAAGTCAATTCTGACCTAAGAGTGGTGACGACCGAGGATCGAGGTCAATTCTTACCTAACTCAGGTAACGATCCAAGATCGAGGTCAATTCTGACCTAAGAGTGGTGACGACCGAGGACCGAGGTCAATTCTGACCTAACTCAGGTGACGATCCAAAACCGAAGTCAATTCTGATCTAAGAGTGGTGACGATCGAGTACCGAGGTCAATTCTGACCTAACTCGGGTGATGATCCAAGACCGAGGTCAATTTTGACCTATGAGTGGATAAAGATTGGATTTTGATTCTGCTGGAGAAAGTTCTTTGTGATTTTGATATGAGTTGGGGAGTTGATAGCTGGGAAAACTTTTATTTCTTTAGGAGGCCTCGCAGGGGGGAACAACCAATTTTGGTGCTGTAAAAAAACTTCATTGGGGAAGTGATCAGGCGATCCTTAGAGATCCTCCGGGGCTTTTCCAGGAGGGGATTTACTTGGTTTTTGAGGATTTTACTGGGAAATATGGGTTCTGCTTGAGGGAATGTGAAATTTTCCTCATGAAAATGTTCTAAATCCTTCCTGGGATTTTTAGGAATTTTTCGGGAATTTTTCGGGGCTTTCTAGTGTTTTCTAGGAATTTCTGTACAAAATTTAAGGAGAGTGCCGATCGGCATGGTATGAGGGGTGCCATTTGGCAGTGGCACAGACTTTTGGACTGCCTCGGGAAGGTAAGGAGTCAATGCCGATCAGTATGGTTGGGGTAAGTGACGATCGACATGGCATTTGGCATCCTATATAAAGGGGGCGAGTCCCTTCATTTTTTCGCTGCTTCTTTGCTTTCTCTCTTTCTACGATTTCTTTACAAATCGTTCTAGCATTCCGGTCTTCAAGAAATGGCCACTTTTGTGAGCACTGCAGTCCACAGGGAGTGGTTGACCATTGATGACTGGGCGAATGTGGAGTGGTGGGCCAAGGCGCCTCTTGCTTTGGGGTGTGAGAACTCCTTTGATGTGTTTGAGCCAGTCGTGGATGAGCAGACTTTGCTGCGGGAGCCGTCGCGCCATCGCTCTTCGAGAGTGAATCCTGGTGGTTATGTAAGTAACCCAACCTTTGGCATTCCTTTCTTTTTGGTGATTTTTCTTTCTTTCTTGACTTGTGATGAGATTTTTCCTTTTTTGCCAGTCTGATATTTCTTTGAAGAACATGCGCGCCCGCGGAACGACGGGGCTCAGGGATGTCTGGGAGCATCTCCCACTTGTGGTGCGTTGGGTGATATCATCAGCGATTTTTGGGAGGTTGGCATCTACGCTGGATGAGACGCCTCGTTCGACAGCGGTCCTGTGCGCTTTGGGGGAGAGGTGGTGGGATACTACCCACACCTTCCATTTCGGCTTTGGTGAGATGATTGTGACTCCTATAGACGTGCAATAGTTATTGGGGCTGGGTTATGATGGAGAGCGGATAAAGGTGGATCGCTCGTTGCGGGTGAGATCGAAGGCAGTGCGTGCAACACTTGGTTATGTATGGATGATAGTTTCTGGTGATTGTATCCGGCTGTCTCTGCTGAAGGATGTTCTGTTGGGTAGGGTGATTGATGTGGAGGATGGGATGAAAGTGAGGAAGATGGCCCTTTATTTTGCTGGTGTTGGGAGGTTTCATGGTGGCGTCGAGCGACGACGTTGTCCATTTGTGGTTCTTGCCGTACTTGAGGATGTTTTCGAGCATCCCTTTCTATGATTAGGGGAGTCTGACTTTGGCGACCCTTTACTCTTTTCTGGATGCATTCAGCCGGTGCTTTCGGTAAAACTTTACTGGAGCCACGTACCTTCTTGAGGTATTATTCAGTTTGCGTATTTCTTTTCATGCATTCGCATTTTCCTTTCATGCATTCGCATTTTCTTTATGCATCTCTTTTTATTTGTGAATTCTTATCTTTGACAGACGTGGTTTTATGAGGTTATTGGGTGCAATACCCCGCTGATTAATCTGAAGGATGACACTATTAGGGACTCCTACATATTGTATCGATGGCATAAGGCCAATCGGCAGTCGAAGGGATCTCTCTCTCTGGAGGCGGTGCGTCAGGTCTTGAATGACCTGACCAGTGGCAGGGTAAGACTCTTTCCATTTTCATTCTTGGTTTTTGCGCCTTCTGATGTTGTATTGATTTATGCCTGCTTGGATATTTTTAGGTGACATTTTATCCCTGGAGGACAGCCATTCATGATATGGGGACGACCAGGGTAAACGTGCAGATAAGGTGTTTGCTGGCGCATCAGTTCGACCATTCTTGGTATCTCGGGGAGAGGGTGGTTCGCCAGATTGCTGAGGAGGAGGTGGTGGTGCCACCTGCACAACCTCCTACATCTATGAGGTGGGAGCGATTACCGTCGGAGGATGCGAGGATCACGACGATGATTGGCGAGTCTTACTTGTTGTACACTAATACGGCTGTGCCGTATGACTATATGGACTTTGTGATGAGCTGGTTGATGGTGCCCGGTATATATGATGCCTTGCCTTTCCCTTCTGCGGGTTCGAGTCGGGCAGTAGGATCTTTTCATAGTGGCGGAAGTCCGACGACATCTGCGACGGCGGCAACCTCGGGGGTTATTTTTGTGCGGTTGCACAATCCTTCATACAACATCCGACGGGCTGATGGAGGGATAGTGCCTATGCTGCATTGTCCTCATGCGATGGATCCGAAGGAGTTGGGTTTGACAGAGGAGGTCCTCCGAACTGCAGTATACCTTTCTGTTCTTCTCTTTCTTTCTTTTCTGTTTTGGTCATCTCTGCTTTGATACTGATTTTGCCTTTTTCTTGCAGCAAGTCCGAGTGTCGACCACTTGGCTAAGAGACATGAGAGACTAGATATCTTCGGCGACTGCCCATATTCGGGACGCGGTTCCTATTCCTTCTTATTTGGTGCCATTTGCTTCATCCAAAAAATACTCTAGCTCAGGTAGTGGTGGTGCATCGTCTCGCCCTAGGGGAAAGAGAGCACGTCGCAGGGGTGGAAGCTCTTAGAGAGAAAGGTAAGTGAGAGAGAGGGAGAGAATGTGGGTTCGAGCTGAGTCTCGTTATTTTTGCTTTTTTTATTTCCTACAAAATTGATGTAATCATAGAAATAAATAGATGCAATGCAATTGAGTTTTTTATTATCTTTTATTAATGATGAATGAATGCATGCATATACGCTTTTTACTTTGCTGTTGAGACCGTAAAAAGGGTTATTTTTGGAATTTTTGAAGGAAAGTTTTTAATTAAAGGGGAATTTATATAAGGAGGAAAAGGGATTTTGAAATTCTGTTGAGAATATCAATTTATTTTTATTGAGTTTTCTGATTTGACAAAATAGGAAAAAAGGGAAATTTCTAAAAATGGGGAGTTATCGATCGGCATGCACCCTGTCCTGCCTATCGGCAGTTCCGTACAGTCCCATCAATTCTAAGCTTTGATTGGTACCCTCTTCAGCCTTTTGTATTTTGTGGGGTAGGATTCCCTCCAATTTCTGCAGGGATTATGTCTCTTGTGAGGGTTCTCAAGTATAAAAGGGGTAAGGGTGGAGTGTTTTCATCACACCTTCATATTCTTACTTGCCCACTATCTCTTAACCTTGCAAGATGGCTCTCCCTGGTAGCATTGAGTTTGCTAACTACCTCGAAGCCTTGGAAGCAATATTCTCTTATAATGTCGACTATGATTCTTTCAATATGCGTCGAGTCTTCTTGTGGCGCAATCAACCTATTGAGTGGAACATGCTAATGGCGGTGGTACAATTCTGGTACCCCGAAGACCATGTATTTCGCTTTGGGTTGGATGAAGTTTATCCTACCTATGAGGAATTTTCTACCATGCTGGGTATAAATCCCAGTGTTGCTGCGGCTTTGCCCGAATTTTCCCATTCTTCTAGGGATTTATTAGCCGAGCTTCTTCATAATTCGCCTTCGGCAGCCAGATCACAGGTTGCTGGAGGAATTATCTCCCTCCCGGCGGTGCTGCAGTCCGTGCATTTGCGGGAAGTAGGTGATGCTGGCTATGCTGGAGCCATTTCTCTGGGCCTGGTTTTAAAATTGCTGCTGGTGACTGGGGAACTGCTGGTGGACCCGCAACTTACACCCATTACTTCGTGGATGTCATACCATCACAATCCTACAACGATGATACTGGCAGAGACACTGAATGGTCTAGATACCTGGCGAGAAGGTCGTTCTGACTTTCTAAGGGGTAGCCCCGTGATGCTGTTCATGTGGTTGTCTGAAAGACTCAGCTTGGTGGCCCCTCCAGAGTATCCCTTATCAGTTGTACCCAACTTCTTTTTGCATTACCTCTTCAGCATTGGCTTGGATATTGAGAGCTGGGAAAATTGGTTTGTGGAGAATGGGGCTTGAAATCTGTATTGGTCAGTGCCTTGGTGGGGGCAGATGCAGCCTGTTCTAGAGCTAGGAGAGTACTCATATGTGCGGCTGGTTGGTCTCAGACAGGCCTCTTTTTATTTCCCTTGGCGGCTTCTGCGCCAATTTGGCTGGGCACAGGTCGTGCCACCTCGGACACTAAATTTCTTTCTGGAAGACGTTTTGACCGAGCGCCTACGTCTGTTGTTTGGATCTCTGTGGGAGAATTGACGTCCGTCAACCCGTCCCTCTCAGTTTGTCGGGAGAGTTTGGCATGTCCCTGGGATTATATGAAGTGCTTATGGTGGAGAGTAGTTAGCAAGATTTTGGCAGTGGAGACTGGATAAAGGAGATTTGTTTTATTTAACACCATGGAAGGGGGTGTTGTAGTTTCTTCGAAGCTGGTTCAGGATTATCGGTCCATGGAGTGTTTACGACACTCTGTTCAGGCAGGGGAAATTTGGGGACCCCAGGATGTAGATGATGAGGGTGCAGGCTCCTTTGGTAGATGTGGGTAGGACTCTTGGAGCATTTATTTGTGTAATAAGGAATATATGTGGGGATTTTATTTGGTTGTTTATGGCAGTAGGGGGAAGGGAGTTATCCGTTCCTTTTCTTATGTAATATGTGCTGTAATTTCTTGTTAATGAAATAAGCAAGAGTCTGATCATCCAGCTGTGCCTTTCGATGAATTTTGTATTTTTGAATTATCTATACCGATCGCTAAGGCATACATAAGCATTTTGTTCAAGTTCTTGTTAGAATGAACAGCCGTTCTCAGAGATAAGAAAAGAATAGTATTTTGTGCAAAAAAAAGGGTCGTGCTCCTGTAAGATATATGAGCTGCCTACGTACCTCTGGGGATTTTGAATTTTTTTTTTGTTTTTCTTGAAAAATGGTTTTTTGTAGAGGATTAGGCCCACGTAGTTCTGGGTAGAGGGAAATGAAGAGAGTTTTATTTTTTTTAAATTTTTTTTATTTTTAGAATAGAAGGGAGATGAGAAGAGTCGTAGCGCGCCGAGATTTCGAACTAGGGGTAGAATTTCTTGAGACGGTCCAGGTTGACTGGACGAGCCATCTCTTCTCCATCAAGGTTAGTGAGCATGGCGGCACCGTCTGATAAGATTTTCTTCACAATGTAGGGGCCGTTCCAATTGGACTTGAATTTCCCTCTAGGGTCCCAGATGGGTTCTATTATCTCCTTGAGGGATAAATCCCCTTCCCGGACACCACGGTCCTTGACTCTCTTATTGAATGATCAAGCTATTCGGCGATGGTACGCTTGTATGTGGTAAAGAGATTTCAATCTCCTTTCATCTAGGAGGGTCAGTTCGTTGAGACGGCTTTGGCACCTGTCTTCTTCGCTAACTTTGCTTTCGAGCATGACGCGTAGTGAGGGTATTTCCAGCTCCAAAGGTAGGACGACCTCCATACCATAGACCAGAGAGTAAAGGGTATCCCCATTAGAGGTTCAGATTGAGGTTCGATAGCCCCATAGGGTGTACGGGATCCGATCGGCACAATCCCTACAGCTTTCGATCATCTTGCCGATGATGGCTTTGAGGTTCTTATTGGCTGCTTCAACTACACCATTGGTCTGAGGTCGGTAGGGAGAAGATTTGTGTCTCTGAATCCCGTAATCATTGACTACTTCTGTGACTTCTAATTTGAAGTGCAACCCATTATCTGACACTAACTCATGCGGGACTCTATATCGGTAGATGATATTTTTCTCGAGGAATTTGGCCACTTTCTTGGCATTCAATATTGCGTATGACTCAGCTTCGACCCATTTGGTTAAGTAATCAATGGAAACTAGGATGAACTCATGTACGTTTGAAGCCTTTGGTGTAACCGTCCCTATGACGTTGACACCCCAAGTGGAGAATGGCCAGGGAGAGGTCATGTTGTATAATTCTCGCGGAGGCAGGTGTTGAAGATTGAAGAACTGTTGGCATTTGAGGCATTTCCAGACATAGGCGGTGTAATCTTGGGCCATAGTGGTCCAGTAGTAGCCTTGTAGAATTATTTTCTTGGAAAGTATGTGACCGTTCATGTGGGGCCTGCATTCCCTGCTGTGGATCTTCTGCACTATCTTCTCAATCTCAGCCCCTATGATACAGTGTAGATGAGTTCCATCAAAGTTTCTTTTGAGTAAAACTTTATGACATATGATGTACTGGGCGGCCAATCTTCGAAGGGTCATTCGGTCTATCTTGTTGGAAACCTCGGGATACCTACCATATTTAAGGAGGCACCAGATATCATAGTACCAACAATCAGCTAGTTCGGGATCTTCGGTGGAGATAAGCTCAATATGGTAGCAGTGGGTTGGTTTGTATTGCTTTTGAACTAGGAAGGGGGTCATTGTTATTCCGTTGGGCATGTCGACCATGGAGGCCAAGGTAGCGATATCATCGATTAGGTTATTCTTTGCTCAAGGTAGGTAGTGGAAGGTGATATCTCGGAATCGGGAGGCTAACTCTTCTAAATGGGTATGGAAGGGTTGGACCTTTTCGTCCTTGACTTTCCACTTTCTGAGCACTTGACCGATGATGAGGGCAGAATCCTCGTAGATATGAAGGTACTGAATACCTTTCTTGAGAGCAACTTTGAGGTCTATTGTGCATGCCTCGTATTCCATCATGTTGTTGGTGCAAGGGAAATCTAATTTGATGGCGATGGGAGTGTGGGAGTCATCTTGTTCGATCAGAAGTATCCCAATGCCATATCCCTTTTTGTTGGCAGCGCCATCAAAGAACATTTTCCATCGAAGGTGGTGTAGAGCGGTGCAGAGGATATTTTCATCTGGGAATTCGGAGATCCAGACATCTGCTTCTTCTACGGGGTAATCAGTGAGGTAGTCAGAGATGGCTCTTCCTTTAATGGCTTTCTGTGTGACGTACACGATATCTAACTTGGTTAGGATCATCAACCATCGGGCCATTTGACTGGATCAGGCGGGCTTCTCAAGCAGGTATTTGATGAGATTCATTCGGGATATAAGTTTGATGGGGAAGGCGAGCATGTAGTGTCGCAACTTTTGGGTGACCCAAATAATTGCGGCACACGCCTTTTCCAAAGCAATGTAGTTGACCTCGTACCCGACCAATTTGAGACTGGCGTAATAGATGGCTCTTTCTTTGCGGGAGTCTTCAAGGCATTGGGCTAACAAAGCCCCAGCTAGAGTGTCGGTTATGGTTAGGTACAGGAGCAAAGGGAAACCAGGATGGGGTGGCATGAGCACTCGAGGTTGGGTCAGATATTATTTTATTAGTCAAAAGCTTCTTGGCAGGCCTCGTTCCAAACCTTGGTTAAATCCTTTCAGAGGAGCTTGAAGATCGGTTCACAGATGGAGGTTAGTTGGCTAATGGACCGGCTGATATATTGTAATTTCTCATGAAAACCTCGGACTTCTTTCTCTATTCGGGGTGGTGGCATCTCAAGTATGGCCTTTAGCTTTGCAGGATGTGCTTCTATCCCCTTCTCACTGACCATGAATCCCAAGAGTTTTCCCTTTGTAAAGCCGAAGATACATTTTTTTGGATTAAGTCTCATCTGATACCGTCGCAGTCGTTTGAAGAACTTTCGGAGAGCGGGAAGATGACCTTCTCTAGTTTTGGACTTGATAATCATATCATCCACATAAACCTCGACTTCTTTGTGAATCAGATAGTGCAGGATGGTTATGGCAGCCCTTTGGTAGGTAGCCCCAGCATTCTTGAGACCAAATGGCATGACGGTGTAGCAAAAGGTTCCCCATGGGGTGATGAATGCATTTTTTTCTTGGTGGTCTGGGTGCATCTTTATTTGGTTATATCCGGCAAACTCGTCAGCGAATGACTTGAGAGCATGACTGGATGTGTTGTCCATGATCATGTCGATATTGGGTAGAGGATAATCATCCTTTGGAGAAATTTTGTTTAAATCTCGGTAGTCCACACACATTCAAACCTTCCCTCTTTGTTTCGGCACAAGTACTACATTGGCTAGCCATGTGGGATATTCGATCACACGAAAGAAGCCCATGTTCAACTGTTTGACCACCTCTTCTTTGACCT
This sequence comes from Sambucus nigra, assembly GCA_949130495.1. Taxonomy (NCBI): domain Eukaryota; kingdom Viridiplantae; phylum Streptophyta; class Magnoliopsida; order Dipsacales; family Adoxaceae; genus Sambucus; species Sambucus nigra. Next base: position 637,731,385 of record OX422207.1, on the reverse strand, counting down.
TGAGCGACCATTCGGTGCGAAGCTTTCTCAATTTTTATTTAACCAGCTTGTAATCCGAGAGAGTGGGGATCTCATGCTGAGCTATTTCAGGATCAATGTCGGGCATATCATCATAGGACCATACGAAGACATCTACGAATTCCTTTAGCAATTCTTTGAGTTGTGCGTGCTCATGCTCGTTAAGGGTGGCCCCTATCCTAATCTCGCGCAGTTGGCTACTAGAACCGAGATTAATAACAACAATCTCTTTTTCATTAACTTGAATGCGGTTATGTTGTTTATTATTTTTCTTATTTAGACCAGTTAAGAATCGTTCAATTGCAAAATCATCATCATCACAAGTTTGATTAGAATCCAAACAATTAATGTAAGGCACATCAAGATACTCAAAATCTTCGTTTATTTCATTGATAGGAAAAACAACATTGAGAACCTTATCAAAAGAGGTCTCGATTACATTTGAACAAGGATAGACAACAAAAGAAGAAATAGGGTAAACATCGGGGTTATGGGAGATTTCAAGAGGTAGAACTGGCGTAGCATGCCAGTTGAGGAGGGGTGTCTTAACAGCTTTAATAAGATGGGATGTATCCATTGATCTAGTGCCTGAATGAACCATGCAAAGTGCCAGCCCCAGTGTCTGTAAGTTGAAGGAATCTTCGAAATAACTTTCCTCAGTCTCTTTGATATCTTTGATGAGCGGTTGTACTCGGTGTTGGAAACTTTCAGCCCATGGGTAGCTATCTTGGAAAAATATCTCCATCCCAGGCTTCATCTTCTTGTTTGTGTGGTCATACCATGGTTCTGGAAAACTGCAAAAGGGGAAGTCTTCGCCTTCTTTGATGATTCGTCTATTCAAGGAGTCTCCTGGGGTAGTTTGGATGCAGTTTAATCTTCTCTTTGGTCGAGACTGCTGGATCATTCTGAGTTCTTATTCTGATGGTTGATACCCCAAGCCACAAGGAGGGAAAGCTTTCTTCAGTTCGATGGGCTCAAGTATCCCTTGTTGTCATTGCCCTATCCCCGGTCCGGGCATGAAGCGCATGTTTTTGAACAATAGAATCACATTGACATTGCCATGAGGGTTATTTTATGGGAAAAACCTTTCTTTGAAATCGTCCCCTGCCGGGAGTAGGATTGGCTCAACTCGGAATCCTGATAGGAGCATATAATTTGACCCATGCTTTATCTCAAGGATTGGACTACTGGTTCTTGCACCCTCGACATTTTCGTCGTCGCCCAAAATGGTGATGACTAGCCCATCGGTGAAGAACTTCAATTTCCGATGGAGTGAGGAAGAGACACCCTTGATACTGTGGAGCTAGGGTCGTCCGAGCAACATGTTAAAACAGGCTAGGATGTCTATAACTTGGAATTCAACGTCAGGGTTTATAGGGCCAGCCCCTATTACAAGCTTTATGGATCCCATCACCTCCTGGCGGGTATTATTGTAGGAATGTACATCGGTGGAGGTTGGAGCGAGGTCAGTTTCTTTCAGGCCTAAACACTTGAAGGTTCTCAGTGTGCAGACATTCAAGGCGGATCCGTTATCGATAAGAGAGAGTGGCATGACCTTCCCCATAACATAGACGGAGATGTTGAGTGCATGATTATGATTTGGCCCAATTCTGGGGATTTCTTCTTCAAAAAATGATAGCATTCGGGTAGAGGTCAAGGATACGACCAGATTTACCGCTTCTTCTGGTGTGGTAGAAGGAGGAACTGTGGGTCCAGTGAACAACTTGATTAAAGCATTTCTGTGCAGCTGGGAAGACATGAAAAACCCCCATAGAGTGATATTATCTTGGGTTTTCTTTAGTTGATCGAGGATCTTGCTCTCCTCGATGGTCATCTCTGGCATATGAAGGTTTTCATTACCCTTCCCTTTGTTATTTGCTGGTAGTGAGCTTGGAACCTGGTAATGTCTCCCTGATCTGGTCATGTGATTTACTGAAGAAGGGAAGAACATGACTCCCATTTTCTCGTCAATCTTAAGTTGTTCTGTCGCCCAGTTTATTTTTCCAAGGAGTTCTTCAAATGATATTATCCCACATATGTCGGCTACTGGGCTAGTTCTTCCTGAAGCTGGTTTTTCACTCGAATCTTTGAATTCTCCCCCCATCCGATGACAACAATTCTGTCTTTCCATGTAAAGTCAATGCATTCCACAACTTCAACGGCTTCTTCATACAGGTCTTCCCATTCTGTGGGGATATGTATGGTTGAAGGGACCAAATGCCCTTGTAGCTTTAAAGTATCAAGTAACCCGGTGATACTAAAAATGCTATTGGTTTGCCCGAATAATTATGCCATAATCTGGACAATATTATCTAGGCTGACTTTATCGGTTGGTACCACCTACTTGTCTCAATCTCAGGCCCATTTCTGTACTTCCAAGAACAGTGTACTGAACCTTTGGCAATCGATGACCATCTGTGAGGAAAATTTTAGCCCAAACTCTAGGAGTTTGTTTAACACCTCTGACAATTCTATATTTCCATTTTCAGAATGGGTATGGACAGCAATGCATGCTCTGGTAAGGAGTGATAGTGCCTGATCAGTGAGGCAAGTTGGGTGTAGGAGGAAATATGGGCAAATTTGAAGAGGTTTATGAGAGTATATGGGTGTGATTTGAGTTGAGGGATCAAAATCTGGGTTTGCTTATAAAAAGATAGCATTAGCATGATTTGGGAGTTGATTATGAGTAGTGTTTGGCTTAGGATTGGATGGTGGGGCGATGGTATCCGGGTCAATGAGATCTTAGATTATGTTTCGGGGGTGAAAGCATTAGTTGGTGGTATGGCCAGTAGTTTGGTGAAAGGCGCAATGAGCATCGGCCTTGAATTTTCTTGGGAGTGGATTTGGAAATGGATGGGGATCCAAGGGTTGGATGAGGTTTTGGCTTAATAAGGCTTGGTAAATTTTGGAGAGGGGAGCATGGAGCTCAGTGTATTCCCTTCGGATGGGGGTAGGGCGTCTTCCTGGTGCCCATGATGTGGTTGGTTGAGAGATGTTATTGATGGTTGAGACTGTAGCACTGGCAGACTTATCATACTTTCTAGGGGGAACTGTCCGGACACCTTTTTCGGTTCAATCTCTATTTTAACAAGGCTTTCCTTGATTTCTACTCCCGATTCTCTAAGAGCTCAGAAATGGGGATAGTATTGTCCTCCCATCGTCGCTCGAACATAGGGAAAGAAATTCTTCTTCACTATGTTGACCTGTTCTTCCTCAGATGGCCGATTGGTCATGGTAGCTACTCGCTCCCTCCACAGGGTTACGAAGTTACTGACTGATTCCCCAGGGTTCTGTTTGAGCAGCTCTAAATCACGACGAGTGACCTTAAGCTCTTTGTTGTATTTTTACTACGACATGAATTCTCGGGCTATATCCTCCCATCTACGGATTCTGGATTCCTCGAGAGATAAAAACCATCGGAGGGCATTATCCTTCAAATTTTACTAAAATAATTGGGTCATCACTTCTTCAGAAGCCCCTAGTAGAGTCATGGAATGATGATAACTACGAAGATGAATAATCGGGGGTCCAGTCCCTTCAAACTTCTCGATATTTGGCATCTTGAACTTCTCGAGTAACTTCGCTTTAGGATAAGGAGACATGTGGGTGTAATCCATGTAATTTACTGAGATTCTGACTTGTTCGAACTTCTTGGTGATCATCTTTAGATCCTCTTTGACTTTATTTAACTCCTCCTCTTTTGGATCAACGACCATAGGCAGTTTAGCCACAGGCTGGGCAATGTTTTGCATCAAAAGCTAGGCAGGCGGTAGCCCATTGACAGGAGGGTCACGTGGAGCGTGTTGATATTCTTCAGGAACCCAGATTGGCTCGGGCGGACCCATATCATGAGGGAATAGGGCCTCGGGCTCTTGACGAATAGGAACCTGGTTTCGCTGCATCTCTCGGACCTTAGATTGGAGGTTGTCAATCTTGGACACGAGCTGAGCTAGGACTGCTATCAGATCCGGCTGTATGACTGGTACTTGATCTGTATTCTCCATGGAAAGTGGATGGATTCCGGACTCCAAAGAATTTGTAGATGAACAAATGAAATTTTGGGATGATTTGAATGAAGATCGAAACCAATAGGGAGCCAGGCCAAGGGCTTGCGATTGACCTGAGAAGGCGTAGAATGGGATTTATTTTTTAGAAAAAGAGAAGAAACAATTTTTGGATTTTTGATAAAGAAGGGAGAAATGTTTTTGGAGACGGAACTCAGCATGATTATTACGATTATTATGTTCTCACTTGTATTTAATTCTCCTAAATGCAATGCTAGACGGGACCCGAGCCTGGAAAAGCGGAGTTTTTAATATATGCGAAGCTACGGCTGGACTTGTAACCAGGCTCATGGATAGGGTCCGATTTTAAAAATGAGGAAAAATTTGGGCGGCAGGCCAACCCAGAATTTCGATAGAGTTTCGGGTTGAAACCGACAATCTAAAGTGTGTGTCTTAGGTTTGACACCTATATGCGGGTATGCAGTTGGTTAGGTGAATCGGAATGGGTTCCCCCCTTTGGCGTGACTTCCATGATATACATCTTTCTCTTGTGAGAAATCGGTACGTGTGGATAAGCCATTTGATATACCTGAGTGTACGTGAATTGCCTCATTATATACCTCGTGGGGACGGTACGTATGAGAGAGAATTCAATATACTCGGTGTACGTGAATGAATTCCCTGCGATATACCTCCCGTCATGACTTCGGTCAAGCGGTACGATGCGAGGGAGCCGTTCGATATACGTCGAAGGTACTTGGCCAATGGAAGGTGAGAGTCATATCGCTTAGGCTAACTGCGCCCTATCGGACCAGCACCTATCACGAAGTGACCCTCCAGTTACTGGGTAAAATTTGGTCAATAACAATGCTCTTTGGTGATGTCGTGTGAATCATGCATGATTCTCTTATTAGTATCTTATGATGAGAATGCTTTTCTTGATTATGCCAAACAGGGAGCAAAGTACAAGTACCAAAGGTACACTAAGTATGGATGGGTGATGCCTGCAACATGTGCATATATGTGATCCTAGGTGCACGTGGTGTGAAGTGTACATGGAGAATTTTCTACAAGTGTTTGAACAGAAGCATAAGCATGGGATACACATGGAAGAGGGGAACATGCAGATATAGGGGAAATATAAACAAATATAACATCCATGTAAATAGAGTTAAGCCCTCAAAACATACAATGTCCCCGGCGGAGTCGCCACTGTGGCCATCCCCGATCCTCGCCGCGGGTGGGCACGTGAAGGAAGGATCCTCGGGTCCCGCGTGTCCCTTTCGGGAGCGCTTCAACCGGCGTTGTTTGAGATGAGGTGTAAAAATGTAGAGAGATTTAGAGTCGCCAGTCTATTTTACTCAAAAGAAACAAAAGAAAAAGGGGAAGCCATCCCGAAGGACGGCATCCAAAGACATATTGGTGCATACGAAACCAAAATGATTCAAGAAGGGTTCGGAGGCTAAGTTACGAAATGGGAAGGTATTAGGCACCCATTCCGCCCTTTCGATGTCTCATGGATGTTTGCTATTTTCCTTTTGTATTTTTCCCGTGATATGTGTGCATGTGTATATATATAGTGGAGATAGGAATCCTCGACTTGTATCATGGGAGAGATAAAGAGAGTCATTCGTAGGAAGGTATACAAATAATATTAGAAAATAAGATTTATGCAATTAACCTTACGTTGATCGTTATAACGGAACGATAACGCATATGGGGTGATACGTCACTAAGAACAAGTATATAGAATGTAGGAAAATTAGATTTAAAGAAGATATAAAATGAGGGAGAAAGTGAGAATAGGACTCGAGTCTCAGGTTTTACCCCGAGACGCCTACGTAGACTATAAAGGCATCAAAGTCCACGTAGTTCGCATACAAAATGAGGGGTGGGGTTTATCCCATAAATCCAAATGGGGGATCTCTTATTTGTGAGTGTGTGTGTGTGTGTATAAAAAGTGTTTTAGTTGAGAGAAAAGTGTGAGAAAAATATGAGGATCCCTATTTGAAATTTATGAGCAAACCCTCTTTTTCTTATTTTTTGGGTTTTATTTATATGAAAATAAGAGATGTGCAATAATACTAAATAAAAATTATATTAGGATATGTGAGATGGGATAATAAAAGTGCTAGGTAGGAAAACAACTTATTGAGAATTTAAGAGAATTTGGAGAAAAAGTTGAGAAAGTTGGACCTTCTTGAAGATCTTGAGCTTGATCTTGAATGTTGGAGAGAAGACCTTGCACTTGGATGATGATGGAGAGTGTCTATTTCACCAAGTTTAATCAAAAGGATGATGAAAAGTGGAAGTTAGAAAGGGATTTGGGTGTTGAAATCGCGCTGTCTTCGAGAGAGGTTTTTGGTATTCACTGAGAGCGATTTTTATCAGATATGGGATCCCTTTTACAAATGAGGTGAAGTCCTCCTTTTATAGGCCCAGGTCACTACCGATCGGCATTAGGGATGGGCGCAGTCCGGTCCGGTCCGGTCCGGTCCAGGTTTTAGCCAATTTTAGGACCGGACCGAATTATTCAGTCCTATATATTGTTAGACCGAATTTGGACCGAATAATTCGGTTAACCTATTTTATCGGTCTAGGTTAGTTTCGGTTCGGTTCGGTTAAAAAATCGGTCCACATTTTATATATTAGATGATTTTTCTAAACATAAAATTTCATAAATTGCTTATTATAGGGTTGAAATAATTTTAAGGGTTGTTTGCAACAACTCTAAGAGTGTTTGTTTGGAATAATAAAGTGTTGTTTTAAGCTTTTAAACAATTTTTAAGTGCTGTTTTTAGGAACAAGCAAGTGCTATTTTTTTTACAATTTTTAAGTGTTGTTTTTCCACATCATGTGCATTTTTAAGTGCTGATTTTTCATTATCTTGTGCATTTTTAAGTGTTGTTTTTTCCACATCATGTGCATTTTTTCAAGTGCTATTTTTTTCGAACAAAAAGGGCAACTTTTAAGTGCTGTTTTTTTCCGAAAAAACAGGGAAGTTTTTTTCAAACAAACATGGCTGTTTTTTCAAGTGTTGATGTTTTGAACAAACAGGGATGTTTTTCGGAACAAACAGTTAAGTGCCGACCAAGCGGGACTATTTTTTCCCTACGAAACAGGCCTTAAAACATCCAAAAACAACCCAAATTGTGCATTAATCTAAATAATTAAAATATTACATGTCCACGAGCAAACTTAAATTCAATATTACATAGAAGTCCCATAGAATTAAAATAAAATAAAAACAGCAAAAGTACAAAAAGAAAGTTGTATTCCTCGACTCCAAATGGTGCCTCAATCCACCACAATAGTTGAACTGGATGACTTGAATTATTCTCCCAAAATTTCTAGCAAAAACAATACAAAAATCAATTAGTAAATAATGGTAATGAAAAAAAGTAAGAAACATTTAAATAATAGAAATGTAATAAATTAATAATTACCCGCATCAAGGTTTTCCAATTCTTGAATTTCATCCATGGCATCTCGAACATTGATGGGTTATATGAAGACTTTAGCCAATTTTGTGAACAAACGAGTGCTTCCACCGTCTTAGGTGCCAATGAGCTACGAAAAGGATCAAGCAAATGACCACCCGTACTAAATGCAGATTCTGAGGCAACGGTAGATACGGGAATAGCCAATACATCTCGTGATACAAGAGATAGAACTTGGTACTTAGTTTGATTGTTTTTCCACCAACTAAGAACATCAAACTTGGTATTTTCCTCTTCACATGCTTCCAACAAATACTTCTCAACCTCCGATTTATCCCCAAAATTATCTCCCGCCTCTAAATGCCTTTTAAATTGGGATGTTAAAAATGCACGACCATCCTCATCGTCATCAACCCCCACCCCATTTTTGGATTGATTAACATTGTTTGGAAACGGGCGTGATGAATTATGACCATCGTACCAATTAAATAAACGAATTAGTACATCTTTAACCCTTCTTGATAACTCAATTCCCATGACACTTCTATATAAATCACTAAAGCAAAACTCAACATACTTTAACTTGTATCGTGGATCAAGAACAATTGCAACAAATAACAAGAAGTTAATTTTCTCCACATTCCAATATTTTTCAAATTTTTCTTGCATATTATCAGCCATTGACGATAGGAAGTAATCACCATGATTTTTCAAATACGACAATTTGCTTTGTATAATGACGAGTTTGTGAAAAAAAGAATTGGAAGTAACATACAACGAACCCGAAAACTTCAATGTTGCATTATAAAACATTTTAAGAAATCTCACAAAAGTATTTGATTTCTCCCAATCCTCACTATTAGGAGGTCCCAACCTCTTTCCCCCTAACGCTCTCCCACCTCCATCAATGTCATCATCTACACCAAAGTAAGGCAAGCAATCACCATCATCGGTCTCCATTCGTTTGAATGCTTTTTCAAATTTGAATTCCGCCTCCAACATCATATATGTCGAGTTCCATCTCGTTGGAACATCAAGACATGACAAACTATTAGATTCTATCTTTTTCTTCTCACAACATTTTTAAAATTTTACCAATCTAGATGGTGATGATTTCACATACTTCACGGCCCGACGCACTTTTGCAATTGATTCATCCATCTCCTTTAAACCATCCCCAATAATGAGATTAAGAATATGTGCACAACATCTCATGTGCAAATACTCATGATCTAAAATGGTACCATTCCAATCCTTTGTGCTTCTCTTAAAATAATTAATGGTACCATTGTTGGAACTAGCATTATCTACCGTGAGGGTAAAAATGTTATGAATCCCCCATTCAATTAAACAATCCTCAACAACTTGCCCAATCACTTCACCCTTATGACTTTGGACTTGACAAAAGTTAAATTTTTTTTTGTGGAGTTTCCATTCCTTATCAACGTAGTGCGCGGTGAGACACATATAATTCACATTTTGTATCGATGTCCATGTATCCATGGTTAAGCAAATCTTTTTACCCTTAAATTCTTTTTTTAACATTTTCTTCATATCCACATATATGTTTAGGCAATCACGTGCAATCGTTTTACGACTAGGGATTGTTAGCTTTGGTTATGCAATGGCCATAAATCTCCTAAAGCCCTCATTTTCAACAAACTTAAATGGTAGCTCATCAATTATTAGCATCTCGGCAAGTCGATGCCTACATGCTTCCGCATTAAATGGTATAGCTACAAGGTTTGGAGTCAGATCGCTTCCATACGTTTCTTTTTTTGGCACAAAAGCAAGTGTTTGTTGTCCCTTTTCATCTAGCTTATCCTTATTATAAGGATACTTCTTACAAAAAGGGGTATGATTTTTCATATTCTTAGTGCCATTTTTTTTAGAATCGCACGCGTAAGAAATGCCACAATATTTACAAATAGCCCTAGGTTTTTTAGGATCATTATTTTTGTGGAAATGATACCATACCGATGATGCATTTTTCGTTTGTACAGTGATGAAGGATTGGTAGGATAAGGGCGTTTCCTCGGAGACCCATCATGTATTGTAGCATTTGCTTGACCTCCACTTGTTCCATCAATCTAAGCAACACAACGACATTTAAAAAAAAATCAGAAATAGGTAGTTAAATTGAAATTAGGAGTAGAATTTTTTTTTTGCTAAGACTACATTTTGGACAGAAAAAAAATTTGCACAAAAAAGAATTTAGTCGAACAGAAAAAATTTGAAAAAAATAAAAGTAACACAAGCAGTTGCTAACTTTCTAAAAAAAATAGAAGTAACACACAAAAAATAGAAAACTAGATGAAAAAAAATAAAAAAAACGATACGCAGTTTTTTTTACTAACCATTAACATGAACATAATCTTAATATTCTTATTGTTAAGATTTTTTTTAAAAAAATTCATACTATTAAGAAAGAATGATTTGGTTTACCTTCTTATAATAATAGAAACAATAAATTTTCTCATCTGATTTCATTTAACATTAGTCTTTTTGTTAAAAAATATTGGACCCTTAAAAGTTAGTTTTCATTTTGGCAAAACAAAAAACCTACGTATCGTTTTTATTATAATTTTTTTTATCATTTATACATAAAAAAAATAGTCTAACAGCTGCTTGCTAAGTTGCTAAGATCGAATAGAAAAAAAAGAAAAAAAATAGGAAAAAAAAGAACGAACAAAGTAGAAGAAAAGAAGCAGTTAGTTTACTACAACTACAAGTTAAATACTTGATTTGATTTATACCCAAAGCAGTTTGTAAACAAAGTAGAAAAAAAAACGAATAAAGTAATTTGATTTATACCCAAGAAGGTATTTGATTTATACCTAAAAATAAAACAAACAAATCAAATACCCGATCTGTCTCCGTCGGCGCCGGTAGTGGAGCATCGCGAGGTGGTTCCATGCTACGTCGTTGAGAGCGTTGTCGTTAGAGAGAGAGAGAGAGAGGAGAGGACGATACCCAGCCCGTCGTTGAGAGCCGTTGAGAGCTGTCCCGCTGTTAGAGATAGAGAGAGAGAGAGAGAGAGAGTTTGGGTGAAATGAATACTAGGGTTGGGTGAAATTGAAATTCAGAATATGTATGGTATGGGTCATTGGGTTTTAAATGGGCCGGTACAAGTTCTACTAATATATATATATATATATATATTTATAAAATAAGTAGTGTTGTAAATAAATGGGTTGGTCCGGTCCAGATCGAATTTAAAAATGAGTATACCGAGACTGACCCGAAAAATCGGGTTAGTGCTTTTTTGGATCGGTTTAGGACCGAATTAAAAAAATACCAAAAATATAGGGTCGGTCCGATTCGATTCAATCGGTCCAATCAGTTCGGTCTATTTTTTTCCCACCCTTAATCGGCATAGACCTGGTCATGCCTATCGGAACCTGCCGATAGGTAGGGTCTAGAACATGCCATTTGGTAGTGTGTTTCAGGCCTTTTCAAAAAATTGGTTGCCGAGGGCAAACCGTTGGTCAGAATCGCGCACGGGGTGGACCATTGGAAAGGTAATTCAGAGACCTTTGAAATTCCTTGGACCGATCCTGGGTTAGGTAGTTGACTTTAGGTCAAATATGGCTCGAAAGCGTTTGTCGGTCCATTGGACGGGGAATCATTCGGACGCAAACGGATCGTTCGTCCGCATGGTAAGTCCGAATCACGCACGGAGCGGACCGTTGAAAAGGTTAGGAGATGTAATTCGACATTCCAAAGAGTTTGAACCAGTTTGGGGAGTTTACTTTGGTCAACTGTGCCCTCGAAGCATTCGGTGATCTCTTGAAGTCAAACGGGTTGTTCTTCTTCATGGTAAGTCAGAATCGCACATGGAGAAGACCATTGGAAAGAGGTTTCAGTGCCCTTCGAAGATTCATTCAGCCTCAAGCTGAAGAGTTGACTTAAGTCAAACAGAGCCCGTGAGATCCCGGTGGCCTCTAGATCAAGTTTCAGATGCAAACGGATCGTTCGTCCGCATGGTAAGTCAGAATCGCACACGGGATGGACCATTGGAAAGGGATTTTAGTGACCTTCGAGGATTCATTCAGTCTCAATCGAGATGAAGAGTTTGAATTATGTGGAGCTAGTGTAGAATTATGTGGGTCCTTTCCATATCTTTGAGAGGGTGTGACTGTTAGCTTATCGACTAGATTTTCTAGGACATCTTCAGTGAATACGGGTTGTGTTCCATGTGGCATAGCTGGAGGGATACATGAGACTATGTGAGAGCAATATAAAGAATTATACGCCGTAGTAATGACCAAATTTTGGGGACGAAATTCCTTTGCAAGGGGGGGGGGGGGGGGGGGGGAGTATGTAACACCCCGTATTTCTGTGCATGTAATATTTAATTAATTCGGGAAATTTTAAATTACTTGTGTGTCGTAATTTAATTGAATTAATTATGGTAATATGTACTTAAATATTAATCGGTGAGTGAATGGTTAATATTTAGGGAAATTTAATTACTAAGTGAATAGTAATAATTTATTTATGTCATAACGGGTATTAGTAACATGACATTTATTTATCTCAGCCGGGAGTCGGTATAGACTAATTTGGGTGTAAGATAAGGATTTGTATAAATTAATTTAGATGTTGATTTTGAGTGAACGGTTGATTCCGGATGGGCCGAGATAGTCGGAAAAGTGTACCGGGGGTAGTAAACGGGTCACGAGGCGTTTTTAGGCATAACCGGGTCCACACGGGGCTATTTGGGTCACTTGGGCTTGACCCATTAGGCTAAAAACGGGATTAGTGTTTTAAGATCTAAATCTAAGAAAAAGAAAATGGCAAAAAACACAAGAGAGAACCTAGGGTTTAGAGAAGAAGCCATAAGGAGTGATTTTGCTGCAAAATTGGAGTCTTTTGGAGACAAGGCAAGGAACCTATTGGAAGTTCATCATCAACCTTGCGAATCACACACTTGGATCAGACCTATGAACCCATAAGGCAAGTGGTTAACTTGCTATGATGTTTAATTGTGATATTCAATTCATATTTTAGTGATGTGTAAACCAAAATCTGTTTTTGGGTATAAATGGGTACAAAATGGGATTTTTATTAATGGAACACTGTAATGAATTCAAAGTGAGAATTAATTGTGTTACATGGTTCTGAGTATAGATATCTTATTTGAATGTGAAATCCAATAGAAATTATGGACGAAATTGGGATAAATTGATGGAATTTGGATTTAATGTGTGAAAACCCAAAAATTCCCCAACTCAGAAAAATAGAAATTCGTGAGATTTAATTTGAGTTTGAAGTTCTCTAAGGTGCCTTGATCCTATTCGTATGTAGATATAGCGTTGATTGTTCTTGGGTTAGACTAGGGGAAAGGATAGAATTTGGAGGTTTTCATTAATGGTGGAAACAGAGTCTCGTAGAAGACAACCACCTGTTCGATCGATCGATCGACGGCTAGGGGTTGATTGATCGGCCCTTCAGGTTTTTCAGCAGTTTAGCCTTGGGATTTATAAGGGTAAAAATCTTGGTTAAATCTCCTACCTAGTAAAAATAAAAGAGATAGATTAAATATGGGAGTTAATGCCTAACAATTATAAGGGAATATAATTGGGATTGGTAGGGAGATTACGTGCGACACATCACAGACGAATTTTGATGAAATAAACTCTTAAGGATAAAATAACGAATTGGGTGGATAGGTTCGAGTATAGTGGTAGTGCGACACTACCTACTTAAATTAATTATGGAGTAAAACTAATTAATTTAGAGTCGGGGTATAGACTCGGGTGATATTTAATTTTGGGCCAAGAGAGCAAGTCCGAGTACATTGGTTGGGCGACACCAAAAGTATTAAATTAATTAATGTACAAATTAATTGAATTAGAGTCGGACCATAGACACAAGATTTATATGTAGGCTAGTGCTACAGATTTTTGTACACGGTAAAGTCGGGAATTAAATAATTTTATATATATATATATATATATATATATATATATATATTATGTGTGCTTATTAATATCAGTGACTAGATATTTATTTAAAGTTTATACTCTAGTGATTGAGGAGTAGGGTGAGTATATCCCCATGTCATAGCCTTCGTTATATGGATGAGGGGCTTATCTCACTTTCAGGGAAGGAATATGACCGCCTCCATTATGTTTATATTTTTGACCAAGTTAGTGAGCGATTCTGACTTGGGGTATCTAGGTTATGCGAGTAAACCTAGTGTGATAGCATTTTAGAGAATACATCCGGCGAGTTATTACTCGGGAGGATGGGTTATATTTATATTCAACATATGTGTGAATGTTGTAATATGGTTCTACGTATATAATGGGATAGATAGTTATATACGGGTCATTAAATACATATAGTGAATTGTAAGTAACTATATATGGGGTATATTCATATTTAACATACGTGTGATTGTTGTAAGATAACTTTACGTATATAACGGGGTAAATAATTATATACGAGTAATTCAAATACATGGAGAAAAATGTATTATTTATATAACTAGTGAATGTTATATGGCTTTCAAGGAAATATGATTAACTAAGTTACGGTGGTAAATAACTTATAAATCATTCGTTTAAAATACTCGGGATTCAGTAGGGAGATTGACAAGAGTTATATCAAGTATCTAGTTTCGGCGTAGAGGACTAGGTGGGATATAAATAAGGCATTCGGTGTGCACATTAGTTGAGGGGTGAGTCTTTCCTCAAGGAAGTGTGACACTAACTAAAATATGAAGCGCATTCATGCATATTTTATTACTGCAAGTTAATCATTTACTAAATGTTTTCAAAATGTTTTGGGTTCTAACCCTTGCTATAAAATATTTTCAAAATCTTTTCGGTGTCCTGCCACAGGGACGCCAGGCTTGATTCATTCTAGGGATTCGCTGATGCAGCATATGTGGATGTTGTGGGATTTGGATAGGTTCCTCTATTCCTTTTATTCCTAGTGTAGGGATTTTCTATCAGATTTTCGAGCATGTTACTCACGGTTTTATTTAGTATTTATTTCAGATACTTGAGATCCATTATTATCTGTCTTTATATTTCTGTTGGATTTTAGCCGATGGTTTATTCTGCCAGGTTCTTATTTATATGTGATAGTTGGATTCAGTTAACTTGTGATTGTTAATGATTTATTTGTGCATGAGTATTCCATTGAATTAATGAAAGATAAAACTTGGCACCAGTCTAATTTCACTTAGGTGTTTAGTAATTAAAAAGTTTCGACAGTGATGCTAAGAATGAACCAACTAAGAAACCTGTTCTAATTTAATTTAGGACTGATCAACCAGGGTTTAATTAGGCGGGGTGTCACACCAACTGGATTGAAGAATATGGATCCCTGGTTATATTAAAGGTTAAGATTATTCACAATCTTTAGTGTTCTTTATGTTGAAAAAGGTTGAGACTATTCACGATCTTTTGTAACCTTTGAAGTTGATTACGATTGAGATTATTCACCATTATTGGTGGGATTTAAAGATGAAAACAATTGAGATTATTCACCATCTTTGGTGACCTTCAAAGTTAAAAAATATGTGATTATTCATCATCTTTGGTGACCATTGAAGTTGAAAATTTTCAAGATTATTCACCATCTTTTGTTACCTTTGAAGTGAAAAAAAGGTTGATGTTATGATGATGTTAATTTAGAAGTGCAATTATCAAGTTTTCACCACCTAAATCTTTGCTCAAAAATCACATAGTGTATGTTTACACCTTATTTTACCATTTTTTCTCCTGACCATTTTTCGACATGCGAATGGAAATTAGGAGCAATTGTAGGTGGTTATTCTAGTAACTTAAATGGAAGTTGTAGACGGTCATTCAAATTTGAATTAAAGGATATTTTGGAGGTAAACATAGGTACTTTTTGGAGTTGATTATTTTGTATTTTTATGCATTAGTTAATTATGAAAATTAATTATGTGTGATTTTTGTGACATCTGATGTCACTATTTATATTTTTATTTGTTATTTGATTCGCATTTGAAATTGCATTTAATACACGGTAAGTCATCAATTAAATATTCAAAAGTGACTTAGTATTATGGGTGACTATGGAGTGGTCAGGGGTTTGGTATTGAGGGTTTACTGTTTTGAATTATCCCCTTGGTGATGGGTTCTTATGATCTCAAAGTAGTTTCTTATAATGCTGGGTTGTGCTAAATTAATAAATAATTAGATAATTAATATTTGGACTCGCACCGGTTAATTAATTAATAAGTTTTTAGCATATTTTGGGTTGGTATTTGGAATGCGCAGGATGTTGTATTTGATTTAAAATATTGGATTTTAGGCCTATTGGGTTAGTATATGACCTGGGTAGTGTTTTGGGCCATTTGGAGGTGTCTTTAGGCTTATTTGGTTGAGGCCCATATGAGGCCTAAGGCTAGTATAGGGATTGAGTAACTTAGAGGGTCATTAGGCTTTTTCATAACTCGCATTATAGAATTTTGAGAGAAACCCTAAATCTAGAGGAATGAGCACCAAGAGGAGAAGATGAAGTGAGGGATTTTAAGTATTGATTCCTCAATCAATCCATAAGGTAAATTTGCATCATTTAAGAATTTTATTAGGATTGTATTAGGGTAGTAGTAGTCCATTTAATTCTGAATTAACTTGAGTATAATCTAATTTTAATGAACTTTTGAAGTTAATATAATTGATAAATTAACCCTCAATGCCTTGATAACTATCTTTGATGATTTGATGAAAAATCTTTGGAATTAATCTTGGAATCGGATTGAATATGAGTATAAATTAGTTAGATTGATGAACTTAGGGTTCTTAAACCCATAAATAAATTTTAATGCGTAAACCTTGATTAATTTGCCTAAAACTCGAGTAATTTGGTTAGTATTATTGTTTTAGACCCTAGAATTAAAGGAGGTTGAGTTTAGGATCATTTAGAGGCTTGGAAGTTAGGTATTGAGGCTATAAATGGCGGATTTTCAGGATTGGAGAAGAAGAGAAGTGTCAATATCATTTCAAATATATTGGATTATTATTCGAACGATATGTGGTACCTTGTTTGGAGGACATCATGGGTCATTCGAATGACCTGGGTGTTTTCTTTCAAATGACATAGGCTAGGTCATTCGAAAGACTTTTGGTCATTTTGGGGTTTTAGCCTTGTTTTGATATTGAGTGGTTAATTTGAATATGAGGTGCTGGTTTACAAATCCAAGAGTAGATTGGGTTATTGTAAGTACATTTGGGGACTTATAGAATCAAGTTATTAGCCGGGCTTGATAGTGAAATTATGAGAAGTTAGTAGGGCATATATCCTATGGGGAATTCGAGATTAATCCACAAACCCTGGGATAAGGAAATTACAATATTAAGAAATTCCTTTCATAAGTATGTGTAGTACAATGCCTAAATGAGAGAGCTATGGGAGATCGGGCTAGGGTTATACAAGATTGGCTATAGTTATCATGCATGTTTATTTTATAAGTTAGGTGTGGGAATATACTTAGACTTAAAGATCCTTGGGTTAGGACTAGTGTCGTATATGATTGATTATATTTAACGTGAGTATTAGCTCATAGTATAAAAAGAATTTATGAGTAAGCCAATTGAATTCGGTTTTATATTCGTTTATTTGGACTGGTTGCGTAGGGCCATATTTGTTTATTTTCTTTATGTGTAGACATATAACATGTTGTATGAGTGCTTGTGGGTGATTTAATAGGAGGAATTTCGATAGGGCGCGTACGACATTGATCATGCTGGTACCCGGTGATGAGGCGGGTTTTACCTTGGTCCTTTTAACCCCTATCATATGACTACCATATCGGTGTTCTCAAGTGAAGACAAATCGAGGGATTTATAGCATATATACTTGGGTATGGAGGATGTGCATTACGACAGGAATGCATAATGATTATCCATTGCTGATAGATTTGATTTTATAGATTCGAGACAACCTATAACTATACCTAGTATGCGCAAGTGATACCCAAAGGCGGTAGAAATATTACTTCGTATATGTTATGTACGGACACGAGAGTAGTCCATTTAAAATTTACATATCGGGGATCATAGTTATGTGGATGTTATATGTAAAGATTGTCTTTCCCCTGCTTCATGTGGTTTTGTTTTGTGGCACTTGAGTTAGTCGTACCTATTTATAGCTTATACTATAAATCTATATGATTTATTCTATTGATGTATAACTATTAACCTATTACTTAGGATATATGTAACAAGTATATTTATGATTTAAATACAATGTTAATGGAATGATATGGCTTTGGGACCTATAAATTTGAAACACATGTTTAGTTCATAATCTAGATACTGTTATAGATACGTTATTTAGTTAGATAAATGCGCTTAAAGTAAGATATTTCCGCAAGATAATTTATTCTTAATATAAGAGATTCATTTAAAAATGATATAGTAAAGAATATGGAACTAAGAGATGAATTTTATTCACATGGTTTACATACGAGTTAGGGAGTAGCGCTTTATACTTTTTTTTAGGTTATTAGGTAATTTAAATGACTTAAAATCCACTTAAAACGGGAGGAATATTTATTATTATTATTATTATTATTATTATTATGGCCTAACTTCATTTAATTTTTTATTCATTGTAAATTTGTTGTTTATGCTGTTGTTATATATATTTTTCATAGGTTTTAGGCTGTTGTGGGCCATAAACTTGGGTTGGTAATTGGAGGAGTATCTCTTGCCCCTTTTTTTCCTCATTCCTAATATGTAAGAGTCGAGCAGTGTAGCACATCTACTTCTGTATTTATTTTGTTTCACCAAGAGATTGTATATGTTAACTTGTAGTTAGAGATGATTATTATAATTAATGTATGTTTTAAATTCCTGTGTTAATTTTATTCTATATCGTTAGTTGGATGGTATCATACATGGGTTTTATTTATTCAGTATTTTACTGCCTATAATTATATCTATTTGTTTAGTTTTAATTATTTTGTTATGCTGTGAATGTTACCACATGTTTTTATTTCCCATGATTTTTTCATTAGACCTGATCATTCTATTTATGAATTTTTTGCAGTATCACAAGTAAATCTATTGTTCTCTATATGTAGGTCAATTGTACTTAGTAGGAATTTCGATAAGTTAGGCGGAGCTTGCTCACAGGAGATTAAAATTTTAGTTCTAGTACTTTTGAACGGTTCACAACCAAGAGAGGGAGTTGATATCCAATCGGAATGATTATTGTATAATCCTAGTGATTTATCTCAAACTATGGGAACCTGGTTGAAGGTTTGAGAACTTGTTTAATAGTTCGACAGAGTATTGTGATCGATGCATCCAACAATCCACTAAACCTGCTCACCACGAGACTTCAATTCTAAGAGTTGTCTTGATTAGACTCGGATAACCTCACACCATTTACAAAGGGTGCATAAATTTTTAATCCCAAGAATGATGAGGATTTGAATTCTTGCAAAACTATTCCTTCAATTGCCATGGGTTCATTTTGATTTTATATTGGATCAGTATATCCCAGTATATTGGGTGACAGTTGCGTAAGTAGGTCTAAGATCATAATTTGGAAGAATTTGAATCCAGAAGATACCTCAGATTGAGATACCCCTCGATAGAATTATAAGATTTTTTTCCCACCAGTTATAATCTGATCAGTGGATTATTTTATTATCAACACAGTAGTAAATAAATTGAGTTTGTGAATCGAGGAATTGATTAGATATTCGTTAAAATCGACTAGAAACAAATTAATTTGACTTAGCATGTATTAAAAACTTAACGCGGGGAATCACATTATGCATCATAATTAGCTTTGAAAATAGAACTTCATTATATTCAAGTGATTTTTGAGACAATTAAATTGGGGTGCTATCATAATTATTTAGTGGAATTGATTATGATTGAATATATGAAACAAATAAATTAAGGGGTGGTAGTTTGGGATTTTGGAGTATTTATTTGAAAATCAATTTAAGTATTTGTCTCGGGTCCCTAGTATAGTCCATATACCCAAGTAGTTAGGCCCGAATTATCAACAATCTAGTTTGGCCCAAGCCCACAACTTATATAATATATATTTGTTTAAGTTATGATTTTAAGAAAAATAATTCATTATTATGTTTTGATAGCGAGGAGAGAACACTATTCACTTTTTTTAAAGAGACGAAGAGAGAGAGGACCATATCTCATTCAAAAGCGAGAGTTTTCTGTGCCACCCCGACTAATTAAATACCGGGTAGCTACTCCTTTATTAAATTAATTCAAAATGCAAAGTTGGTCCAGTTAATAACATCACTGTCGAAAACATTTTAATGATTACTAACCACCTAGTTTTTAAAAAGTAAGTTGTCAAATTTTAATTAAAGTCTGATTAACATGCAACAAGTATAATGAAGAATAATAACACCATTCACCATTCCGAAGTAAATAGAATAACCATCACACGATATAAATAAAGTCTGGAGGAAGACTCCTCACTACAAATCCACAAACTGAAATAATTAAACTGAATACTAAATCAATACATGCCAAAATCTGGAAACTGAAATGGAAAATGTAACTCTAATGGAACTGGGAAACATGCCCTAAAACTGAGGAATACTGAAGATGGAATCCAAATGATAGAAGCGTCTACAAGCAAATCCTTGTAACTTCCACAAACGGCTACAGCTCGTCAACTAAATGAGTATCCTATGCATGGTGTCCTTGTGGCTGGGCACCTAAAATAGTTTTACAAAAAAAAAGATTTGAAAGAAAACGGGTCAGAGCCTAAATGTGGAGATATTTTAAAAACCTGCAAGTGCTTTAAAAACATTTAAAACATTAAATGCAAAGTACATGTTAGGATGTGCACTCACATGAAATTTTCACCTCTCGTCTAACTGTGCACTCCTAACGTAAGTACCCACCTAAAAATGACACAACCCACTAGCTAAGTAACATCATATCTAGCTAGACTGCCATAGGTTCTACCCTTATTACTCGGTTCCCATTAACATTATAACGATCTCAATTTAATAGGGGCTTAACGTAAATTCAGGTTCTCATACAAAAGTAATACAACTCGTTATAGATTATCCCTCTATGTTATTCCATAGTTATACACACAATACCATATTAAAGTTCCCATAATAGAGTGTATATTTTCCACAACATCAATATACAATATAATACAATACAAGCACCCCGAGAACTAGCTGCGGTGCATGCATACTCTGCTATCCATCCCGTTACATCACGTACATAAGGATCACATATTCCGAATCTCTCAGGAATAGTTCACAGATAACAACATCACAAATAATGGAGGCGAACACAGTCACATCACATGGGTCATGCACATACCTACGCTCCCACGATCAGCGGACTTATTAACATCCCAATAAGTCTTTCTCTGACCTATGTTCATCAAGGTAACCAGTCTAAATCCGGGCAACACAAGGATTAGAGGGCCCTAAGCGAACGCAAACCTCCCATGATAGCAAGTATGGTAGGTATGTCATACACACAAATCATACACCAATACTAAGTAAACACGCATCTTAGTAATCACCGTAGTTTAATTGTAGTACATTTCTCATTCTTGTACCAACATATAATATTACCCAATTTATATGTTCCCGGTTAATATAATATATTAGGCCGTCAATAGCTCACATCGTATTAGACACTCACGTCCTACTTCATAGTCTCCTTTGGGTTCAAACTACACTACTAGGTTTGACTCCTCATTATATCCCAAACATCCCAAATATACCAGTTAATCATCAAGGAAAGGTTATCTCTATGTATACACGAGGTTACGGGACACTCGGGATCAAAACAGGCTAAATAGTCTAAACTGTCAACTCGTTCGAAGTCTCGTTCGAACGAGGCTGTTCGAACGAGAGTTCGTTCGAACGAACTGAGACTTCTAACGAGATCTCGTTCGAATGAAGTGGGCTTTCTAACGAGATCTCGTTCGAATGAACCCATCGAACGAACTTCACCCTCGTTAGAAGTCAATGGTCAACTCGTTAGAAGTTGCGAACGACCTGGGCAGGTCTTCTAACGAGCGACCAGACTCGAGCCCAGAAATCCTTATTCGTTTTTCACCAATTTTTACACCTCAAATCTCAACCAAAATTCATCCCAACAATGTTTTAAGGTCTCTAATCAATCCTAAACATATCAAGGTCATATACTAACATCTTTTAAGGAATTAACACATCATAATCATCATTAATTCATCAAATCTCTACCCTTTTCCCCAAATTTTCAAGAACATAAACCCTAGAATTTTAAATCCTCAATAAGTCCATTCTAGATTCGTTTTTGTTACATCCAACATATATTATATCAGGATAATCATCTCCATACTAATCTACATGCAATTTGTCCTCAAAGTTTAAGTCCTAAGTCCAATTCAAATGGGTTTCTATTTATCTTCCAAGAATAAATATAAATCTGACAATTTATCTAACATGGAAGAAACATTCTCTGAATTAAATAAAATTAAACCACTTGCCTCTAGTGTCTCTGAATTTGGTGTTGGTTTGATGGAGCTTTTCTGCAGAATTCCCTTCTATCTCTCTCTCTCCAAGCTTATCTCCAATGGTGGCTAGGGTTTTCTTTGGGAAAGTTTTGGAAACCTAATTTGATAACTCCCGTAGCCTATTATGTCATTAAGGGTTGGTTAGTGGGTTTAGTGGGTCTATTCCCAATCAGATAAAGACTCCTAATTTTCGTCATTATTAATTTCCAAAAATACAATATTACCAAACTACCCTTATAAGATGCCGGTATAGCCTAAAAATACCCCGGGACACAAACTAAACCCCCGGCTAGTGTTTTCTGACTATCTCGACCCTTCCGGACGTGTTGGCGCACTCAAAATGACCATATGGTTGATAGAATTTAAATTCACTTTTATAAATAACATAATTATATCCTGACGTAACTATCACCCGCGTCCCAATAAAATGACCAAATTGCCGTATATCAATCTCACGACAAATTTCATAATTCAATATTCATATAACATCATATATACTCAATATAGTCATATACCAACTCACATCTCGCTAGTATTTTATCCGGATTAATTTTCAATTAGTTCTCATTTAATTAATTAATCCAAAAAATAAATATAGGCAAAAATACGGGGTATTACATTTTCATCTCAAGAGGTGCCCACCCACACACCTACCTAGATTTGGGTGGAACATATAGTATAAAATCCAAGTCTTTAGGAGTGTTATAGTAATATTTAGGAGGAACAAAAAAAGGTAATCCCTAATCATCAACAAATACATTTATCCATATTAGATTGTAGCTGGATCAATAAAAGTATTGTATTCGTATCCTAGGTTTGGTTTTCAAAATTAGTTTTTTGTATTTTTTTCTTCCTATTTCATAATCATTTGAAGTTTCGTGAGTTACTTTTTTTATTCTGCGTATATCGATGCCCATCAGCTAGTATCAGATCCCACATTGTAGAATGATCATGTTTTAGGAAGAAAACATGTTGTCGATGTTCTAACCCTAGGTTGCATGTTAGAATTATGTTCATGGATGTATGTATTTGTGTACTAACATTATTTTGTAGGATGTGAATGTATTTATCCATTCCATCATGGTCACGTGAATGTATTTTGTGTGAATGGATCCTATGGTGGTTTATCCATAGCTATTATCTACTCTATATTCTATTTGGTTGTAATTATTAGGGTTTTTTAATTATTATTCTTTATCGATGTATTGAAGGAGAAAGTGAGGGGATGAAATCGATAATTTCATATTGTGCATTGGGTTTTGTATGATGATGAATTTTATGGGGATATGCAAATTTTTGGATCTCATTTATGGAAGATTGAAAAGTTTACAAAATGTTTTCAGGGATGCTGTAGAATGAAGAAGAAAACAAAGAAGGGGAAACACAGAAGAAAATAACATAAGGAAAATCACTATGAAACCAAGATGGAACCATTATAATGGCCTAGTCAAACTGCTATAACAGAGTTGAGCACCGCATAAGAGGTGGGAAGTATCACCATGGTGACAGGAGAAGGCTGCGATAATAGGGGTTAGTGCCGCAATTGTGACGGTGCACAGATCTGGGCGCTCCAAATTTTTGGGACTCTCGCTAGCTTATTTTTCTAGAACTCTTCTTCAACGGATTTCTTCTCTAATAAGGAACATTTTACAAAGAGTCCTCATGCTTCAAGGAGTCTACTCAAACTGGAATTTTTTGCCATGATGGAAAAGGGGCATTTTTGCCCATTTATTTTTTTCTCTAATTATTTTTTTTATTTTTATCTCTCTTTATTATAATTTTGTTGCATGATTTCGTATGAAAATTATTTGGATAATTAGGAACACCCGATTTTGTGGACAATATGGTTTATTATGTAGAGACCAACCCAAATCACGATTTTTTTTGACAAATTCATTTTAATTTATTATTTTCTAAATTGAATTTAATTGAGTACTTAATTTGAAGGTGTATATTAAATTGAAATCTTCGAATTTAATTTTAATTTTAAAATGTTTTATATTTTGGAAAATTAAAATTATGATATTAGGAAGTTTAATTTATAGAAGTATATTGGAAAATTACCAAGAATTTTATTCGGGATTTTGGAATTGAATAAATTATTTTTCATAAACCATTAAGTTTTTCAAATACTAAGTGGGAAATGGGTTTCAACCTAACGCCATGGTCTCCATTGGTGTTTTATCAATATGATGTGATTAATTCCTCGCGTCAGTGTGACACCCTATATAACTTAACAATATATTGATCAAGTCTAAACTGAACAATACAAGAGTCTAAACAATTGAGTACCATTATGAGCTTGACAAATAATGAAATAAGAAAAGTAAATAACTGGACACAATATATGGAGAACCGAGTCATATCTGATACCACAACTAATAGTAAAAATGTCTATACCGCACAAACATAAATTTCTCATAAATCCGATCAATAGAAAATAAAGCTATTATATAATCTGACTTGTCTGAAATGGAAATAATAGAAATGAGAATGGGAGCGCAGGCCCGACACCTACATCCTAAGATCAACAACACTTGAGGAAATGTAATATCATAGGATTAAGGATAATGCGAAAATGGTGGCCTAGGTCTTGAAATGTAAAGTCCACGAAAACGTTAACAACAAGTCTATATAGAATAATATTCTAACTGAATTTGGGCTAGAGTATAATTATGCATCTTCCTCTCGAAATTTAGGAATATGACATGATTAAATATTACTTTACATAATTCAAATATAACAAATGGATTCATAGGAATTATACAAATATCATCTCAAGTGTATAGAATAAGTATGCAAATCTCAAGATCTAATATCTACACGAGGACGGTCCACGACACATACATAATAAATGGGATAACTCAATACTGCTAAAACAAAGGCCTATCCCTATTGCCTTCGGGGATCACTCATGCGTACTAGGTATAGTCTTAGGACTCCCCATACCTATGAAGTCATCATTAACAAAAAGATATATCTCTATGCCTTCTCGTTATTCTTATGTCCTACCATACCCAAGATTATACACTGACAACCCCCGTGAACCTCCTCGGGCTTCGATTACATCGGCAATAGGACTCAATCTAAAATGACCAGGATAAACACGCCTCTATCATCGAGGTACCATCACGATTGACATCACACGCTCCCCATAATGTGATTCCTCCCAGTGTGTAACCTACGAGCACTCACGTATGGTATGCATTTCATAAATAATAAAAGAGAAAAATCCTATTCATCAATGAAATTCTAAGTCTGAACATGATTCTTTAATTTCATAACATCTCATGGAATTAAACAATCAACCAATATGAAAAATACAAACCTTTCAATTCATATTATTAATATACTCATAATTAGTTAATTAAATTAACCAAAAATTTCAAAAACTAACCAACCAAAAACAAAGAAAAAATAGCACAAAAACTGTCAGGGTCGATCGATCAACTCCTACAGGTTTTTAAAAAATTCATGTTAGAGGATCTATTTTCTCTAAATTCCAATTTCTCTTTATATAACCCGATTGATGACTCCAAATTAATCTAAGAGCCAATAAACATTCACAAAATGAAACCACCTCAAATAAATGATTTGAACATAATTCTAACAACAATTAATCAAGTTTCTATTCAAGATTCGAAGGAATTTCAAATTTAACTACGAAAACCCTAGTTTATAAATGTCATCAATTAACATAGATTTTTCATGGATTGATTCATCTAATCAGAGGGATTTACATGATTTACAGTACAAAACAAGTTCTAATCATACTCTAACAATTTTAATTCAAGTTTTTAAGGAAATCAACCAATATATGATATAATTTAACATGATTAACATCTTAATTTGACTAATTACAAAAATTAACATAATAAATCATAATAAGCGTATTAGGTCATGGTTGTATTTAAATTCTAAGGAATAAATATAATTTAATAGAAAGGAAATTATAATCCAATTCAAAATAGAATCTCCTCTATCAATTTACAGAAAAACTAGGTTAAGATCCTTCCAACCCTTCCTCTTCACTTTAAGTTTCTCTCTCTAGACTTAAGATGCTTCCTCCAATTATGATATGCGAAATATGATATCCTTAATGACTCATCAAAACTTTTCAATCACGAAATATTACTTGGACCCTAAATTAACCTCACATAAAAGGACTGATAATCAACTCCCAATGACTGAACACAATACCCAAGCCCTATACTAACCTAATAGGCCTAAATCCTACCATTTTAAGCTAAAAATGGGTATTCTATGCATCCCAAATATCGCCATCAACATAACATCATTAATTATTTATTAATTTGGTGCAACATGGAATTTAGGGAACTACGCCATGATCGCTGGGACCCGATAGCAAGGGGATAATCCAAAAAAGATAACCCTCGAAATTGAACCACTAAACATTCCATTGTCACCCCATAATACACAGTCACATTAAAATAGTTAATTG
Organism: Sambucus nigra; assembly: GCA_949130495.1. NCBI lineage: Eukaryota > Viridiplantae > Streptophyta > Magnoliopsida > Dipsacales > Adoxaceae > Sambucus > Sambucus nigra. The sequence goes on along the minus strand of OX422207.1, from coordinate 637,704,950 downwards.
ATATTTTTCTGTGTCTTTAGTCCGATTTTTGATTTATTTATATAACATATGTGAAATTTTCAAATAGTGAGATCACGTGTCACACAAGCATAAATAATAGTATCTATTTATTTTAATGCATGAAAATACGGGGTATTATAGTTAGCTATTCTGGCCCCCACCAGATGGAATCAATTAGTGCATCAAGTATTATTAAAGCTCTAAGTGATAATTCCTAGAATTGGAATGTGAGTGAGTTCGACCCTTGAATGGGGAAGTCCTTCACGAGAGGGTTCTAATTCAAAGAATGAACCTGTGACACCCCGACTAATTAAATACCGGGTAGCTACTCCTTTATTAAATTAAATCAAAATGCCAAGTTGGCTCAGTTAATAGCATCACTGTCAAAAACATTTTATTATTACTAACCACCTAGTATTTAAAAAGTAAGTTGTCAAATTTTAATTAAAGTCTGATTAACATGCAGTAAAAGATTTAAAGCAAGAATAATATCACCATTCACCATAACGAAATACTAGAATAACCATCACATGATATAAATAAATCCGGAGGAAAACTCCTCACAACAAATCCCAGAACTGAAATAAGTAACGAAATACTGAATATTGAATTAATACATGCCAAAGTCTGAAAAACTGAAATGGAAATGTCTCTAATAGAATTTGGGCAACATGCCCTACAACTGAGGAATACTGAACATGGAATCCAAATGATAGAAGCGTCTAAAAGAAAATCCCTGTAACTTCCACAAACAGCTACAGCTCGTCATCGGAATGAGAATCCTATGCGTGGTGTCCTTGTGGCTGGGCACCTAAAATGGTTTTACAAGAAAATAGATTTGAAAGCAAACGGGTCAGAGCCCGAATGTGGAGATATTTTAAAAACCTGCAAGTGCTTTAAAAACATTTAAAACATTAAATGAAAAATACATGTTAGGACGTGCACTCACATGAAATTCTCACCTCTCGTCTAACTGTGCACTCCTAACGTAAGTACCCATCTAAAATGACACAAACAACTAGCTGAGTGACATCATATCTAGCTAGACTGTCATAGGTTCTACCCTTATTACTCGGTTCCCATTAACATATAACAATCTCAATTAAATAGGGGGCTTAACGTAAATTAAGGTTCTCATATAAAAGTAATACAACTCGTTATAGATTTTCCCTTTTATGTTATTCCATAGTTATACACACAATACCATATGAAAGTTCTCATATTACTAAGTGTATATTTTCCACAACATAAATATACAATATAAGCACCCCGAGACTAAGCTGTGGTGCACACATACTCTGCTATCCATCCCGGTACATCACGTACATAAGGATCACATATTCCGAATCTCTCAGGAATAGTTCACAGATAACAACATCACAAATAATGGAGACGAACACAGTCACATCACATGGGTCACGCACATACCTGCGCTCCCACGATCAGTAGACTTATTAACATCCCAATAAGTCCTTCTCTGACCTATGTTCATCGAGGTAACCAGTATAAATCCGGGCAACACAAGGATTAAAGGGCCCTAAGCGAACGCAAACCTCCCCTGATAGCAAGTATGGTAGGTATGTCATATACATAAAATCAATACATATACTAAGTATGCGCACGTCTTAGTAATCACCATAATATATTAGTACATATCTCTTCTCGTACTGACATACAATACTACACCATTTATATGTTTCCGGTTAATATAATAAATTAGGCCGTCAACAGCTCACATCGTAATAGACACTCACATCCTACTTCATATTTTCCCTTAGGTTCAAACTACACTTCTAGGTTTAAGTCCTCATAATATCCCAAACATCCCAAATATATCAATTACTCATCAAGGAAAGGCTATCTCTACCTATACACAAGGTTACGGGGCACTCGGAATCAAAACAGGCTAAAAATCCTAAACTGTCAACTCGTTCGAAGTCTCGTTCGAACGAGGCTGTTCGAACGAGACTTCGTTCGAAAGAACTGAGTCTTCTAACGAGATCTCGTTCGAACGAAGTGGGCTTTCTAACGAAATCTCGTTCGAACGATCTCATCGAACGAACTTCACCCTCGTTAGAAGTCAATGGTCAACTCGTTAGAAGCTCGTTCGAACGACCTGGGCAGGTCTTCTAACGAGCGACCAGTCTCGAGCCCAGATTTCCTATTTTCGTTTTTCACCAATTTCTACACCTCAAATCTCAACCAAAATTCATCCCAACAATGTTTAAAGGTCTCTAATCAATCATAAACATATTAAAGTCACATACTAACGTGGTTTAAGGAATTAATTCATCCTAATCATCATTAAATCACAAGTCTCTACACTTTTCCCCAATATTTTTCAAGAACATAAACCCTAGAATTTTAAATCTTCCATTCCCAGAATTAGATCCGTTATTGTATCACATAAATTAGTAATTCTATTAATTCGATCTTCCAATAACTTTTCTACATGCAAACCTATCTCCAAAATTAAACTAACAACTCCAATTTTATGGGTTTTTATTCATCTCTCAATTAATTATGATTATTGAATTGTCTAAGCATGGAAGAAGCATTTACTGCATAAAAATGTAGATTAAACCACTTGCCTTGATTCAATCTCTGATTTTGATGACGATTTGAAGAAATTCTCTCTCTCTCTTTCTGCAGAATTCCCTTCTATCTCTCTTTCTCCAAGCTTTTTTCTCCAATGGCTATGGTGGCTAGGGTTTGCTTTGGGAAATTTTGGAAAACCTAATTCTAATAACCTACGTAGCCTTTTAGGTTAATATGGGCTGTTAATGGGTTTAGTGGGTCAAATCCACATCAGATATAATTTACTAATTTTCGTCACTTTTAATTCTCAAAAATGCAAAATTACCAAACTACCCCTATATGTTGCCGGTATGGCCTAAAAATACCCTGGGACCCAAACTAAACCCCCGGCTAGTGTTTTCTGACTATCTAGACCCTTCCGGATGCGTTGGCGCACTCAAAACGACCATACGGTTAATAGAATTTAAATTTCACTTTTATAAATAAAATAATTATATCCTGACGCGACTGTCACCCGCGTCCCAATAAAATGACCAAATTGCCGTATATCAATCTCACGACAATTTCATAATTCAATATTCATATATCATCATATATACTCAATATAGTCAAATACCAACTCACATCTCGCTAGTATTTTATCCGGATTAATTCCCAATTAATTCTCATTTAATTAATTAATCCCAAAAATATATATCGCCAAAAATACGGGGTATTACAGAACCAATGGGATAGGTTTAGACATAATTAATGATGTCCTTTCCAACAGAGTCACTATCATTAATTTTTGGACAAAAAAATGTCTACTATTCAATTATATTGGATGGAAGTTCCTGAATTGTCCAAAGTACATAATTGAAAGACGAAAGTCTGTTTAGTTCAAGGTGGAATTATCTAAGATCCCAACGAGAAATCTCATTTCATAAGGGAATGAGGATGTTAAAAGGTATTTTATTTTAATTGGAAGTGAGGGACACCACTTTAAATTAAATCAAAATTAATTCTCACATGTATATTTTGAAATTAATTCCATTTTCAAAGTTTATGATTATCAGATTTCAAAATGGGATCTTCATTCAGACACTTTATTCAATCTTAAAAGACAACAAACTTAATGGCATGAAATATATAGAGTGGAAAAGAAACCTAAACATTGTCCTAACTGCGGAGGATTATAAGTTTATTTTGATTGAAACCTGTCATGCAAGCCTGAGGAAGGGGAGCGTAAAAGGGATGTCCAAGTATATTAGTGATGGGAAAAGTCTGTTCAGATAGTTTGTTGTTACATATTGGCCTCTATTATTAATATGTTGTAATATCACATCAACATATTTCAAATGCTTATTACATGATTTTGAACCTCAAGGATATGTCTGAGGATCATAATCATGTCGCAAGGCTGGTTAACAACAAGATGACAGATCGTACTCCCGTACGTGAGTATGTTCTTAATAAGATGTCATCTTAGAATAACTAGAGGTGATTAAATATAAAATAGATGGGGAAACCCAAGTTAATTTTGAGGTCCAATCACTATCAAAGTCCTTTAAAAAGTTTGCCTGAACTATTCTATTAATAAGTTTGATTACTCTTTCGCGCAACTTCTTAAATAACTCCAAGTTGTGGAAAATATCACCAAGCATAAGGGTATGGTTCAGGTTGCTTAAAAAAACCCATCTTTTTTTGTCTCACAAGGTTAGAAGAATAAGGAAAGATCTCAGGCACAATCGGTAAAGGTCAAAACTACTTTTAAGCCTCATGAAGTGAGTAAAAAGACGAATGGAAACCGTTATGTCTGCAAATGGTCAGGACTTTGGATGATGTAGTGCTTGATATTATTACTAAAGAAAAATAAAAGGGTAATTTATCCTTAGTCATTTAGACATGTTTTGTGGTGCAATCTGCCATACATGGTTTCTAAATTTGGGAGTCACTAATCTTCTTTGAAATTCTTTGCAGGGGTTCCATATAACTAGGGATCTCAATGATGGAGAAATTTTTATGTTCAGGGGTGATCATAATAAAACAACATTCATAGCAGTAGGAATATTAGTTTTTGGTGAAGACAATAAGATGACATTGACAGATTTTTTTATGTTCCTAGAATTAGAAGACATTTTATTTATGTTTCTCTATTAGTTTTGAATGGATATTTGGTTTGTTTTAATGATGGATTTTTTTATCAAAAAAAAGGAAAATCTCTCATTTGTTCTAGTACATTGGAAAATAATATTTATATTGTAAGACATGTCTCACCATTATTAATTAATATTGAATTGACTAACTTAAATGTAAATAACCAAAAAAGAAAATGATGTTCTAAGTTGAACCAAATTTCTCTTTGGAAATTTCTCTTTGGTCATATTAATCTAAAAAGCATTGAAAGACTTATTTCACATGGATAATTAAGTTCATTGAAAATGGAGGCACTTTTAGTCTACAAATCCTCCTTAGAGGGTAAAATGACCAAGAGGCCATTTATGACCAAGGGATATAGAGATGCAAATGTGTTGGGACTAGTTCATTCTAATTTATGTGGACCCTTGACTATCTGGGATAGTGGTGGTTATGAGTACTTAATCACCTTGATTGATGATTACTCGAGGTTTAATATGTTTACCATATGTATCCCAAGTTGGAAGCCTTTTATAAGTTCAAAATGTATAAGGATTAAATGGAGTATAAACACGGTAAACTAATCCAAACACCACGATTTGATCACGGAGGAGAGTATTTGTTAGGAGAGTTTGGGAATAAGTTTTCGTAGATTGGTATTACATACCAATTGTGTGAACCAAAAACTCTGTATCAAAATGGTATAGGGGAAAATGAACAAGACTCTTTTGGACATGGTTAAATTCATGATGATTTAACGACACTCCCATTTTAGGACAAATTCAATTTTAGGGTTTCCTAGTGCTCGTGCTGAGGAGGGAGATGAGGAAGTTGGAACCAAGGACAAATGCATGTCTCTTTGTGGGTTATCCAAATGGAACCAAGTGTGGTCAATTTTACGACCTTAAGGATGAGAGAGTATTTGTTAGAACAAATTCTTGGCACTTGGAGGAAGATTATATGATAGACCACAAGGCAAAGATTAAGATTACCTTATAAGAGCTAAGAGGTTAAGACTAAGTAATTACTTTTGAACCACCCGTAGAAGATGAAATATAACCCAATATCAATAATATACTACCTAGTAGTTTTGTGAGTGTTACTGATGATTCGAATAAACATGTCACTTATTATAGACCACAAGTGGAGCCATGTCGTAATGGGGTAATCAAGTTTCAAAATTATAAGATAGTGTATTTGGGTGAACACTTTAGTGCATTCTTAGGGGAACACGAATCGGATATTAGTAACTATAATGAGTCATTCCAAGACAAGGATTCTGAGATTTGGTTAAAGGCTATGAATACTGAGTTGGATTCAATGTTTTCAAATCAAGTTTGGGAACTTATAGACTTTCCCGATGGGATAAAACCCATTGGGTGTAAGTGGATATAGAGAATAAGAGAGGGGTGATGGGAAGATGGAAACCTTAAAGGCAAGTCTTATTACGAAAGGTTTTACTCAAAAAGAGGGTATCGATTATGAGGAAACCTTATTATAGGTAGCTAAGCTAATATCCATTCAAATTCTCTTATCCATTGTGGATCATCTGAACTTGAGATTAAAAAAATAAATATTAAGACTTGATTATTGAATGGTAGGATTGACTAGTGCATCTATATGATGCAACACAAGGTATTCATAGTACATTGCCAAGAAATCAAAGTGTGAAAGCTTAAAAGATCCATTTATGGGCTAAAATAAGCTTCAAGGCCTTGGAACATTCTTTCTTACAGGGAAATTAAATCATTTAGTTTTGATCAATGTCCGGATGAAATTTGTGTATAAAAAGTATGACAAAAGCATGGTGATATATCTAGTATTTTGCGTGGTTAATATGCTACTAATCAAGAATGATGTGGGTGTATTATCCAGTATAAGAGTGTGGTTGCGTAGTCAGTTTAATATGAAGGACTTAGGAGAAGCCAATCATATCCATGGGATGTAGCTTATGAGTGATCGAAAAAATAAGATGTTAGGATTTTCCCAAACCACCTTTATTGATAATGTGAAAATAATATTTATCATGCAAGATTCCAAGAAAAGGTTTATCCATTTAAGCAATGGAATTTATTTATCTAGGAATCAGTGTGACACCTGATCAAATAGAGAGGATGCGGTATATACCTTATGCATCGACGATGGGCATCCTCATGTATGATATACTGTGTACAAGACCAAATATTTGTTTTACCATTGGCATGGTCACCACATTCCAGTCTAACCCAAGTGACGTGCACCAGATCACTGTTAAGAACATTATCAAGTATCTGAAAAGAAATATAAATTATGTTTCGGTTTACTCAGAGGATAGTCTAGTACCCATCGCATACACAAACTCGAATTTTCAATCAGATAAGGATTCCAAGAGATCGACCTAGGGAAATGTGTTTTTCGTAGGAGTTGGAGCCATAAGTTGAAGGAGTATCAAGAAATCATATATTACTGATTCTACTATAAAATTCAACTATGTTGTCACTTCAGAGGCAACAAAGGAGGTTTTTTGGATGCATAAGTTCTCTAGTTACTTGGGTGTGGGTTCTTTAGTGCAATTGACTATCAAACTTTATTATGACAATAGCGGGGCATTTGAAAATTTGAAGAATCAAGGACCCATAAGAGGGTGAAGAACATTAAGCATAAGTATCACCTAATGCGGGAGATCGTACAAAGAGGCGACATCATCGTGACCAAGATTAAATCTTAGGACAGCCTGGCAGATCCTTTCATGAAGATCATACCAGCTAATACTTTTGATAGTCATGTATAGCGAATATGAGTGAAATGTATAAACACATGGAAGTAAGACCAAGTGGGAGATTATTGGGGTTTTATTCTAAAAGCCATGTAATGAGAATTTAATATATTAATAAATGGATTGTCTAGTTCATTTTTGTAAAGAGAATTATATTTTTGATAATGTTCAATATTCATGTTTGTTAAATTTATTTTTATTTATATGTCAATTAATTATAGTTAGTAGGAATTTTGGTAATTTGGGTTCGACTTGATCACATGAGATCAGAATTTTGGTTCTAGTACTTTTTAACAGTTCATAACCGAAATAGGAAGTTGACATCCTATCATGACAGTTAAATTATAATTCTTGTGTTTTTTTGTAAACTACAAGAACCTGGTTGAAGGTTGAGAATTTATTTCATAGTTCAAAGAAGGATTATGGCTAGTGCATCCAGGATTGCATTGAACCGACCACCCATGAGATTTTAAATCTAAGGGCTATCTTTATTGGACTCATGCAATCTCACAACACTTGCAAAAGGTGAATAGATTCTTAATCCAAAATATTATGAGGATTGGAATGCTTGTATGATTATTATTTTTATTGCCATGTATGCGATTCAATCTTAGATTGAATTAAATGATCCCTACATATTGGGTGAGAATTATATGACTAGGTCTAAGATTATAATTCTATGTAATCCACGTGTAGGGGACTCATTTTATTGCGATACCCACTCGATTGACTTATAAGATTTTTTTATACCAGTTAAAACCTAACCAGTGGATTATTTTATAACCAGGTGGAGTAGTAAATAAGTTTACTCTGAGAATCGAGGAACGGATTAGATGTTAGTTAAAATCTATTAGCAAAAAATTTATTTGACCAAGTGGGTATTGAAAGTTTAACGTGGGGAATAACATTATGCACCACAATTAACTTTGAAAGTAAGATCTAATTATATCAAAGTGATTTTTGAGAGAGTTAAATTGGAGTGCTGTCATAATTATTTAGAAGAATTAATTGTGATTGAAAATAAAAAGGAAATAAATTATGGTATTGTAATTTGGGATTTCTGAGTATTTGTTTCAAAGAAAATTTAACCATTTGTCTTAGGTCCTTAGTATAGTCCATATGTAACAACCCACGTAATTTTTGGGGTATTTTCAAAAATAGAGAAAAAATAAAGTTTTTGATAAAATTATTTTTATTACTCAATTATGTTGAGAATTATTTTTAAACGCGAGAATTTCAAACGGTTTCGAAATCGGAGTTAAAACGGATTTTATAATGATTTTTAAATAATGTCCCTTATAAGTTATTTTTGGCTGAACTGTTAGCAAACCTGGGCGATCGATCGATCGACGCCAGGGATCGATCGATTGATCCCCTCAGGTTTCATGCGCAGCAGGCTTTTGTTAGGAGTTTTGGTTTGTTTCCAACTCTTGTATTTTTACCTTATAAAATAAGGTCGCGGGAGACCTTTTGAGGTATAACTTTTTGGCAGCAAACATATTTTTCATTCCTCTCTTTTTATATACACTTAGCCCCATATATTTATGCATTCAACCTTAAGTTTTTGGAGGTGTTCTTGGGCCTATTTTGAGGTTGATCTTGGAGGAGTTTTGTGGATTTTTGTGGACTGATTTTGATAGTTTATTTTGTGATTTCTGGACAGATTGTTGTTGGTATCCTTTTGGTGGTTTGAGGTATGGGGTTTTACACATTATGTTCCTAAATCTAGCGAGTGTTACTCCCGTTGTTTTCTTATGATTATTGACTCATATTTGAATTTCTAAATTCAATTGAAATCTAGAAATTTTTGTTGGAATCCAATTTTGATTCATGTTGTATTATTATTGTGTTGGGGATGTTGTCATGAGATTTTAATATGGCACTAATGTTGGGCACCTGCGAAGATTCCTATTCCGGCTACTTGATAAAGTATGGCGCGATATGGTGAGGCCTGGTGACTTCGGTTAATGTGTTGTTGAGAAATTATATTGATAAAATGCTTATAACATTTGTACTTGATTTAAATATTTGTACCCGTGTTGTTACACTTTATTCACCGCTAATATTTGTTGAGCATCTTTCATGTCGTATAGTGTACTTTCCCATATTTTTTTAATGGCAAGTTAGCGCGAATTTGGGGCACTATGGAGATTGATTTTTAGCTTAGATTATTTTGGGAAGATTATTCGAGAATACAAGTTGGAAGATTGTATTTTTTTTATGTATAGAGCATTGGAGATTTATTTTGTTTCGAGATAAATAGTTATCTTATTTCGAGAGACTTTTGGTTGTATTTAATTTGAAGATTGAGAATAGTGGTTTGTCTTGTTTTGTGGGATTTTGTTTTAGATGCTCTATACCTTGTTGTTTGTGGATTTGGATTTAGGTATATCGATAGTAGCGCTCCGCTCGCTCTCCCCTGGCGGGCGGGGCATTACAAAATGGTATCAGAGCTTAGGTATACGACCACCCTCGGGTCTTGGATTTTGGGTCTGTTGCATTTTTGTGGCGCGTATTTGGAGATAGTCATTTTAGATTATCGTTTCATGTTAGGCATCTAGATTAGATGTGAGGAATTTATTTTTGATGACGAATTATTTTTGGAGATTGTTGGCCTGATTTTTTAGAGTTAGGCATTCGACAAATTTCGAGGGTGAAATTCCATTGTTAGTGGGAAAGTGTAACAACCCGCATAATTTTTGGGGTATTTTCAAAAATAGAGAAAAAATAAAGTTTTTGATAAAATTATTTTTATTGCTCAATTATGTTGAGAATTATTTTTAAAGACGAGAATTTCAAACGGTTTCGAAATCCGAGTTAAAATGAAATTTATAATGATTTTTAAATAGTCCCTTATAAATTATTTTTGGCCGAACTGTCAGCAGACCTGGGCAATCGATCGATCGACGTCAGGGTTCGATCGATCGATCCCCCGAGGTTGTCGTGCGCAATAGGTTTTTGTTAGGAGCTTTGGTTTGTTTCCAACTCTTGTATTTTTACCTTATAAAATAAGGTCGTGGAGACCCTTTGAGGTACAACTTTTTGGCCGCAAACATATTTTTAATTCCTCACGTTTTATATACACTTAGTCCCTTATATTTTTGCATTTAACCTTAGGTTTTTGGAGGTGTTCTTGGGGCTGTTTTGAGGTTGATATTGGAGGAGTCTTGTGGATCTTTGTGGACTGATTTTGATGGCTTATTCTATTATTTTTGGGCAGATTGTTGTTGGTATCCTTTTGGTGGTTTGAGTTATGGGGTTTTACACATTATGCTCCTAAATCTCACGAGTGTTATTCCCGTTGTTTTCTTGTGATTATTGACTCATATTTGAATTGCTAAATTCAATTAGAATCTGTAAAATTTTTTTTGGAATCTAATTTTGATTTTTGTGGTATTGTTATTCTGTTAGGCATGTTGTCATGAGATTTTAATATGGCACTCATGTTGGGCACCCGCCAAGATTACAATCTCATCTTTGTTGAGCATATTTCCTGTCGTATTGTGTACTTCCCCATATTTTCTTTAAGTGGCAGGTTAGCGCGTATTTGGGGCGCTATGGAGATTGATTTTTATCTTGGATTATTTTGGGAAGATTATTCGAGAATACAAGTTGGAAGATTGTATTTTTTTTTATGTATAGAGCATTATAAATTTATTTTGTTCCGAGATAGATAGTTGTCTTATTTCGAGAGACTTTTGGTTGTATTTAATTTGAAGATTGAGATTGGTGGTTTCTCTTCTTTTGTGGGATTTTGTTTTAGATGCTCTATACCTTATTATTTGTGTATTTTGATTTAGTTGTATCGATAGTAGCGCTCCGCTCGCTCTCCCTGGGCGAGCGGGGTGTTACACCATCTACCCAAGTAGTCAGTTCCATATTATAAAAATAAACCTAGTTTGACCCAAGCGCATAAATTATACAATAAAAGAGTATTGTATGCTTAATATGCTCCACACAATATATTATCTGAATTCCTTGTCAAAACATGTTTGAGTCTTTGTTCAAGAGGTCACCGAAAAGCTTCATCAACTTCTATCCGAATTCACTAATGTCAAACCTCAAGTACACCATTTAGGAAAGATGTAAGACTAAATGGACATAGATTCACACCTTGGTTAATTGTTGTCATGATTGAAGATATTTTTAATTAACCTTATTTGCATAAATTTCAAATACATATGCAAATATACTTTTCATATAAAAAATATCTTTTCCTAGAAATTGCATGTTTTTTGTGTATTTGAAGTATGGGTGTTCTTGGTTAGGATAAATATGTTTAGAGTTTTTGCCAAAAAATATTTTTGAAATCCTTTTTAGTTAAAAATGGACAAAACTTGCTCCTTCATCGCAATGACACACTTCTTTACTGCAACTAACCTTCGCTGACCCTTTATGTCCCGTGATTTTTTCCCGGATGGTCGTGTGACCTGGATCATTTTAGGATCACCATAGTGAATATTTTCCTCATTGCATAGACGCCATTAGCGACTATGCCTGACAGCATCGAAAGCACTTTTTTAGAAGATATTTCTTTAAGATCTTCTTGATTTTTGTATAAAGTACACCTTCTCGACTAACTTTCTCTTTAAAGTGACTACTTGACTCCATAAGAGTGTGACACCTAACCTATAAGCTTTCGAAACATTTTCAAATCAAAAGTCTAAATAGGTATGTGTTCCTTACTATTCCAAATTAATGGTGAAAGATTTGAAATAAACTTTTTACTATAAAAAAAATTTCAAATATTGAAAGCATAGTTTTTTACTCCTCTTCATTGAGTTCTTTAAGCCATTTCTGTTGGGTTTTAGTCTTTGAGAAAATCTTAGAGATTTATTTATTCATCTTTGTATTCAAAAATCATTTTATTAACTTTTTGTTTGTGAGTAGACATTTTTTCTTCCTTGGCTTGAAAAATTCATTTTAAGATTTAAAGCACCATAACCTAGTAATATACCAACACCACCTTTTAGGATTCCCTAAAAATCCTCGATGTAGATTTTTTGATTTCTTAAAGGTTCCATTCTTGGAACAAGTTTCTTCAACTTTAAAGAAAAAATATGTGGTGGAAGATTTGACGAAACTAGTCACGGACCAAAATGGATGGCAGTTGTGCAACATTCTTCAGGTTTTGATGATCTCCTTGGAGGAAATGGTGTGGAAGAGTTTCTAGTCGGTCATAGCATCATGTGGTTGTAAATTTTTGTCGTCTAGTTGTAATATCTCTACCATAGTGTATTTGTCATTCTTATCGGCCTGATTTTTTCCGTTAGTGCATTTTTCCCCCGTACTTCTGGTCTTGTGCTTGCATTTTTTTTTAATCATTGTCTTAACTAAGAAGATAACATTTGGATTATAAAATCTAGGAAAATATTTTGTCACATAGACTTTTGGATTGTTAACCCTTTTGATATTAGCAAAATTAGTAAACCATTTTCTTGAATTAGATGAATTAATTTTTAATATGGTAGATACCATCGAGAAGCACAATCTCAATTGGTATCAAAGTGGGTATCCAACATTTTAGGTGTTATAACCTAGGTTTAGATCCTTTATGTGTGCAATGGATGGAGGTTCAACCCTCCAACCTCCTCTATTGGATGGTATCAATTATTCCCATTGGAAAGCCCGTATGAGAACTTACTTGATGTATACGGATGATTGAATAAGGAATATTGTTATTTAAGGATGGACTTATTCCAAGGTTGTTACCAATGATGTTTTATTATATCTTATTGGAATGAAAATGATTTAAGGAGAGTGGGTGGAATATGAAAGGATTCAATGCTATTTTTGGTTTCGTGTTTCCAATTGAGCTTTGATGTATATTCACTTTTGTTACGTCTAAGGAGACGTGGGGAAATTTTCAAACAACCTACGAAGGTACCTCCACCGTTAATCACTCTAAGTTTCAATAATTAACCACTAGTTTTAAATTTCTTACCATTACGGAGAACAAAACTTTTTACGAATTGTATACCGAGTTGATTGACATAGTGACCTTCGTCTTTAATTTATGGAAGATTATTAAAGAGGATTTAATTGTTGATAAAATCCTAAAATATCTCCCACGTAAGTTCCATGGAAAACTGGATACTATTAATAAGGTTAGATCTTTAATTTTGAAACCGATATGTGTTGATGAATTAGTTGGATCTCTCCAAATATATGAGGCAAATTTTTTGTATATCCAAGGAATGTCTCTTAATAAGAAAATATAGATTTTAAGGCTAAGAAGGCATGTCTTAGTTTGAAATACGCTGATGTTAGTGAAGAGGATATGTCCTTCCTCCCTAAAAATTTTACCAAAACTTGGCAAAATCGATTTCAATCTAAATTTGCTCCCAATAATTATCCGCTTAGATTTGAAATTGGTCAAGGAATTAGAGATAAGAATATTGAATATCCAAAACCCATTACGTATATAACTTGTGGTTGTCAAGGACATATTTCAAAGCATTTCCCTTCGATTTGAGTCAAGGTGGTGGCAAGAATGCTTATCAAGCCACTTTTTGTGATGATGACTTGGACTCACATGATGACTCTCAAGGAAGCACATATGCCGCTTTTATGGAAAGAGAGAAATTTGATGAGTTAGATGATTTAGAGGATTTTAATGTTCATAAACCATTTAGAGAAGAGATAATTATTTCTAACTCCTCCTTAAGTACTATTGACGAAGAAGAAAATTATCTTCAAACTGAGTATGTTAAGCTCAACGAGGAATCCATAGACCTCAAAAGGCGAAACATAAAACTCTCCACCTTGCTAGCTAATGATGAAAATGAAAAGGCTATGGTGAGTGAGAGTAATGTGAGCTTTTACGATTCTCCACATGTGGTGTGTACTGAATCATATTTGGAAGGAAATATTAATGAATTTCTTTTACTTGAGGTAGAGTTCCTTAGGAAGTCCTTACATGAGATTGAAAACTCAAGGATAACCCTAGTGGAAAAAATTTCTTTACTTTAGATCGAAATACTATATGTGTCCACTCTTAAGATAAATTGGTATGTAGGATTGAAATGTTGGATATGATGATTTTAGGAATCAAACCACAATCTAAGGATAAATTTGGTTTAGGTTTCACTGGTGGTGGAAACTCTACATCTAGCCAATTCGTCTATGCATCACAACCAATTTTCCCATCTACCATTAGTCAGACTTCTACTACTGATGTATCTGTAGAAAATTAAAGGAAGGTGACATTCATGTGTTCCTATTGCAATAAAAAGGTACACTTGTAAGATTTTTCCTATAAACTTAGGAATAAATTGAACCAAAACCCTATAAGTGTATTAATTGCCATAAGATAGGACACCTTAGATATTTTTGTGTTTTTCTTCAACCCTCCTTTCCTTTGGGTGACTTTAAGAGTGGTAAAAATGTTGATAAGAAGGGGAAGAGTAAGGTGGAATCCCCTCAAAATGTTTTCAAAGTAAGGGAAAGGGAAGAATACTTTATCCTCCCAAGATGGTTTCAAAATCCAATCCTTTAAAAATTAAACCTAGTTGGATTAGAAACTCTTCATCGATTAAGCAAAGTTAGAAAATTTAAGATATCGTGCTAAGTCAAGATATTTGTTCTCTTCTAGAAAGATTTATGATTGTAAATGGTATTTTTGGGATCAAAGTGTTCCTGACTAGAGCTAAGAAATCAACTGTGTACATTTCCTTTTTATATGTTTCATGTTATCCACATATTCATTTTGTTGTCTAAGTTCATGCCTTCGTCACTGGTACTTCTCCGCAACAAGCCATCATGACCAGCAAGACACTCGTTGTTGTAATGATCTCTTATGGTTTTGTTAATAATGACCAAATCGAGAATTGTTAACTTTTACCCATTATATATTTCAAAACCATTTTCACCATCAGAAACCTCATTGCTTTCTTCCATCTTAGTATCTTGTAAGTTATATTTGATGTTCTCAACCTCATATTAGTGGTAAATATCTCTCCTAGTTTTTTAGATTTATTGCTTTTCTAGAGTTAGTTCTTGGTGATAGTTGTTTTGATGGATTTGGATGATTTATTTTCTATGATTTATGAGTTATACATGTATTTATTTAGATTTATTCTCTTGAGTAACTTTGTTGTGTATCACTTTTCTTTACTCATTTTTAGGGGTTTGTCTACTCTTGTGTGTATGTGTTAGAGTTCATGGGTGTATGATTTCTTGTCATTCATGAGACTCTTTCTTACATTTTAGTATATGATCCTAAGTTTATTATCTGATTATATCCTTTCTTATGGATTTCTTACCTTTTGTTTTGTGTTTATTTTTCATGCTACAATTTGTGGGTCCATAATCTCACCCACGTGCCTTCACTTCCTCCATCTGTTTAAGATTTGATGAGATATTCTCTACACGTTCTGTGCATTGGGAGAGATCAACTGATTTGGATACCGTTTTTGATACTCGTTTTTACGAATTCTTGGAGAAAAGATATTGCATTGGAGTTTTCTCTCAAATCGGACCTTGTTACCCCAATATGTGAAATAATTTTATTCGATGCTCGTGAATGGTAAGGATCCCTTTGGATTTATAGTTATATCTTTCGAAGTGAGAGGAGTATGTATTACAATTTCTAGCAAATGGATAAGAAACCACTTTAATGTTCCGGTAGAACGTTGTCCTTAATTTCCTTACACATCAACTCATGGACTATCTCACCAGTAGATGACTACTTTTTTTAGTGAAAACCATTGTCAGTCTTGGACGAGGTTCAATTTTCCTCAAAATTTTCTTGCTAAGGATTTTTACGCATTAAATAAGGTTGTGTTCTCTTGTATTTTACCCACATACCACCCCCACGACATATCTCTCAAATATGCATAATTATTGTATGCTATTGGAGCTTGTGTTGATTTCTATTTGTGTGGCTTGATCTTGGATTTAATCTTTGCTCACACTAAGGATGATAAGAAAACTCACATTTTCCCTTTCTATCGTTTCATCGTTTGCATGATTTTAGAGTTTGGGGTTCGTATTCTTTTAGATTAAGTTCAGGAAACGCCTGAGTCTGTGTTGATTAGTAAATCCTGACACTGGTCTATTTCTCATCTTGGCGACTATAGTGGATCATTAAAACCACCTTATATTGTTCGCTAGCCAGTTCCTCGTCCTACCCCTACACCACATGTATCTAGTTTACACCATCTGATTGAAAGTGAGTTAGGTTCTACCATTTCTCAGTTATCTACTCAACTACGTTCTAATTCTTACTCGTCTTTGAAGACTCTAATATTCAATTTTCTTCCTTTACTTCAGTGAGTTCTTATTTTTATGATGACTTACTATACTCGTTTGATGCGCAGGTGCAAGATGTCAAGGACGCCTTGTAAGATGTTGATGATAGTGTCATGGATTTGTGTGCTTTGAAGAAGAATACGTGATGTACTTTATTTTGTGTTTTGGGATATGTTTATTTTTCTTAAGGGTTGTTGGATTTGACTTATATTTATCATATCATTTATAATCCTTGTAACTCTTAACATTTTTTTCTTATTCCATTTTAGCAATATTTTATATATCTTTAATTGATATATTTTATCTCTCCATTTGTGATAAAAATTATAGTTCTTAGGCCTATTATTATCATGACTATATATTGCCTAAACTCCATTTTAATTGTTTACTCCCTATATGATTCATTATCTATTGTTGGTTTGATTAACCAGTTTTACTCTCTTAGAATTTTAGTTACGTTTTACCATTATGTGATTAGTTCTTTCCTTTGTCTCAGTCTGTGACAAAAGGGGGAGTATTATTTTCAAGTTATTATAGGTTGTTTAGATTTGTTTGTTGCTATATCATCTTTAGAAGGATTATGTACTTGAGGGGGAGCTATTTTTGATAGATATGATGTTCATGTTCTTATTGATATACTTATATGCTCGTATTTACCACATTTCCTTGTCTCATTATATCACATTGCTATTTTGATGAGTTTGTTAATGTGTGGTCATAAAGTATTTTTGAAAGAAGTCTTTTGATCCATGAAGATGGTTGAGTCTCTTGTAGTCATTAGTTATTTGTAACAAAATGAAATTTTCTATTTTTGTATTTTCCCTTGGCCAGGCGAGCCATAAAATGGTAGATTTTTTTATTTGCTTGTAATTTTTCCTTTTATTTTTAGTCTTGGAATTCGATAAAGTATGAGATTGTAAGAGTATAATATAGTCAATATGCTCAATATAATATATTGTCTAAATTCCTTATCAAACATGTTTGAGTATTTGTCCAGGATGTCACTCGAAAGATTCATCAACTTTTACTTGGATTCACTTATGTCGAACCTCAGTGCACCACTTATGAAAGGTGTAAAACTTAGCAGACTTAGATTCACACCTTGGTAAATTATTTTTAATGAGGGTTAAAATTATATTTAACTTTAGATCCATAGGTGCTCCCCTTTGGACCTTAATTAGGTAAGAAAAAAGGAGTGTCAATGGAAGAGACAAGGATTTGATGTGGTTCAGAGATCAAGAGATGGTCCTACATGTAGTTTAAAAAAGGTGTTATGCCTATTTATTAGAATGTAGGTGAGTATTGTGACACCCCGACTAATTAAATACCGGGTAGCTTCTCCTTTATTAAATTAATTCAAAATGCCAAGTTGGCTCAGTTAATAGCATCACTGTCGAAAACATTTTATTATTACTAACCACCTAGTATTTAAAAATAAGTTGCCAAATTTTAATTTAAGTCTGATTAACATGCAACAGGTATAATGAAGAAATAAATAACACCATTCACCATACTGAAGTAAAACGAATAACCATCACAATAGAGTAAATAAAGTCTGGAGGAAAACTCCTCACTACAATCCCATACTGAAATAAATACCCGAATGCTAAAACAATACAAATCAAAGTCTGAAAACTGTAATGTAAAAGATGTCTCTAATAGAAATGGGCAACATTCCCTACAACTGATAGATAGTGACTCTGGAATCCAAAAGATAGAAGCGTATACAAGCAAATCCCTGTAGCTTCCACAAACAGCTACAGCTCGTCACCTGAATGAGAATCCTATGTTTCGTGTCCCTGTGGCTGGGCACCTAAAATGGTTTTACAAGAAAAAGAGATTTGAAAAGCAAACGGGTCAGAGTCCGAATGTGGAGTTATATTTTAAAAACCTGCAAGTGCTTTAAAAACATTTAAAACATTAAATGCAAAGTACATGTTAGGACGTGCACTCACATGATATTCTCACCTCTCGTCTAACTGTGCACTCCTAACTTAAGTATCCATCTACAACGATATAAACCACTAGCTAAGTGACATCATAACTAGCTAGACTGTAATAGTTCCTACCCTTATTACCCGGTCCTATTAACATATAACGCTCGTAATTAGATAGGGATATAATGTAAACTCAGATGCTCAATATGCAATACATTTCTCTATCAACTAACTCATTATGTTTCTCGGAACAATACCGTAATTATTTATACAACATTAACATGAATGTTTTCATTAATTAAGTGTATATTATTCACATCATAAATATACAATACAAGCACCCCGAGAACTAAGCTGCGGTGCACACATACTCTGCTATCCATCCCGGTACATCACGTACATAAGGATTACACATTCCGAATCTCTCAGGAATAGTTCAGATAACACAAATCACAAATAGTGGAGGCGAACACAGTCACATCACATGGGTCACGTACATACCTACACTCCCACGATCAGCGGACTTATTAACATCCAAATAAGTCTTTCTCTGACCTATGTTCATCGAGGTACCAGTCTATATCCCCCCCGTAGGCACACAAGGATTAGAGAGTCCTAAGCGAACGCAACCTCCCGTGATAGCAAGTATGGTAGGTATGTCATACACACAATTCATATACCACTACTAAGTAAACACACGTCTTAGTAATACCGTAGTTTAATCGTAGTACATATCGCATTCTCGTACTAACTATAATTATCACAATTTATACTACTCCGGTTTATAATCATACGCGCCATAATTTTCTCACGTCGTAATAGACACTCACGTCTCAACCCAAACGGTTCATTCTAATTTAACTCACTTCTATATAATTTCCTTCTCATAAATACCCAAATGTCCAAACCTATCACTACATCATCATTGGAAGGTTAACTATATACTCGAATAAGTTTACGGGACTCCAAACTTCAAAACAGTTCAAAATAGCCCAAACTGTCAGCTCGTTAGAAGTCTCGTTCGAACGAGACTGTTCGAACGAGATCCCTCTGTCAACTCGTTAGAAGTCTCGTTCGAACGAGGCTGTTCGAACGAGATTCCAGTTCGTTCGAACGAACTGTACCTTCTAACGATATCTCGTTCGAACGAGATATCGAATGAAATCCCTTTTTCGTTAGCAGCGACTGGTCAACTCGTTAGAAGCTCGTTCGAACGAGTTCGTTCGAACGACCTGGGTAGGGGCTTCTAACGAGCTACCAGATTCGTCCCAGATTTTTCCCATCTCGTTTTTATCCAATTTTATCACTCCTAATCTCTTCCAAAGTTCATCCCAACAACGTTTTAGGGTCTCTAATTCATCCTAAACATATTCAAGTCAACTCCTAACATGTTTTCAAGGATTAAATCTCTTTAACATCAATCAAAATATAAATCTCTACACTTTTTCCCCAATTATTTCAAGAACATGAACCCTAACTTTTGAATCATGAATTAACTCACTATAAATCCGTTTTAATTCCTTCCTACCACAGATATCATGTGAATCATTATCTACCTATCATTCTACATGAAATTCTCCTTAATAATTTCAAGTTCTAAGCTCCAAACTACATGGGTTTTCATAATCTTTCAAGAACAGTTGTAATTCATCAATTTTCTAACATGGAAGAAACATTCTACGAATTTAAATATGATTAAAACACTTGCCTTGATTGGATTTCTGATTTTGGTGTTGGCTTGGTGAAGATTTCTGCAGATTTTTCCTTTCTCCAAGCTCTCCTCCAATGGTGGCTTAAGGTGGCTAGGGTTTTGATTTGGGAATTTTAGAAAACTCTCCTAATAACCTACGTAGCCTTCTAGGTTAATGTGGTTTGGTTAATGGTCTTAGTGGGTTTAATCCACACCAGATTTACATCTCTAATTTTCGTCACTTTTAATTCCTAAAAATGTAAAATTACCAAAATACCCTTTAAGTTGCCGGTATGGCCTAAAAATACCCCGGGACCCAAACTACACCCCCGGGTAGTGTTTTCTGACTATCTCGACCCTTCGGGACGCGTTGGCGCACTCAAAACGACCATACGGTTTATATTTTTTAAATTCACTTTTATTATCAAAATATTACACCGTGACGCGGCGGTTCCACGCGTCTCAACAAAATTTCTAAAATCCCGTCTATCGATCTCACGACAAATTTTATAATACTAAATACATATATCAAAACATATATGCACATAATTAAATACCAACTCGCATCTCGTTAGTATTTATAACCCGGATTAATTTTCAATTAATACGCATTTAATTAATTAATCCCAAAAATAAATATAGTCAAAAGTACGGGGTATTACATACTTCCCCCCTAATAACTGAATTTCGTCCCGAAATTCGAAACTAGAAAGTACCTGCTAAAAACAACTCTGGCTAACGATCGTGCATCTCATCCTCGCGCTCCCATGTGGACTCCTCGACATTGTGATGTCGCCACTGAACACGCACTAACGGAACTATCTTTGACCGCAGTTTCCTCTCGCTTCGGTCCAAAACAGCAATCAGCCCCTCCTCGTAGGAGCTATCCGGCTGGAGATCGATGTCCTCCACAGCAATGTGAGAATGAGCCAAATTATCTCTAAGGTATTTCCTCAGCGAGGAAATATGGAACACATCATGAATCCGATGCAATTGCTCCGGTAGCCCGAGTCTATACGTAACCGGTCCGATCCGCTCAATAATAGGAAACGCCCCCACATACCTCGGTGCCAACTTCCCCTTCTTCCTGAAACGCATAATCCCCTTCATAGGAGATACTCTGAGCAGAACCTGGTCCCCCACTTGGAACTCCCTGAAAAACCTCTTCGCATCAGCATAACTCTTCTGCCTGTCTTGAGCTACCCGAATGAGACTCCGAATCAACTCAATCCTTACCGAAGTATCCTGAATTACTTCTGGCCCAAGTAGTTTGTTGTCCCCCACCTCTAACCAACATGCTGGGGAATGACAAGGCCTACCGTACAATGCCTCAAACGGAGCCATGCCAGTAGTGAACTGGTAGGAGTTGTTGTAAGCAAACTCCACCAGTGGAAGGTACTGCTCCCATCCACCCCCGAAGTCAATAATGCACATGCGTAGCATGTCCTCCAACATCTGATTGGTGTGCTCTGTCTTCCCATCAGTCTGCGGATGATAAGCCGTACTCAACCGCAATTCCGTGCCCATGGCCTCCTGAAAACTCTCCCAAAACCGCGAAACAAATATCTTGTCTCTGTCAGACACGATATTTAGGGGCACACCGTGAAGTCTCACAATCTTCGAAATGAAGAGCTGGGCATACTGTCCCGTAGTGTAGTCAGTCCTTACGGGTAAAAAGTGAGCGACCTTGGACAACCTGTCCACAATTACCCAAACGGAGTCGTGACCCCTCTGCGACGTAGGCAACCCCGTGATAAAGTCCATGGATATGCTCTCCCACATCCACACCGGGACCTCCAATGGATGTAGCAATCCTGCCGGTCTCTGATGATCCACTTTTACAAGATAACAAGTGGCGCATTTCGAAACAAACTCAGCGATATCTCTCTTCATACCGCTCCACCAATACTGCCGTCTCATGTCTTGGTACATTTTGTCCCCTCCGGGATGTACCGGGAACCGTGAGCCTTGCGACTCTGCCATCACATCGTGCCGCAATTCCTCTCCTTCCGGAACTACCAATCTTCCATTGAAGCGTAATCCCCCGTCTGAGCTAACGGTATAGGACTCGGCTCCCTCTGCTAGTAATCGAACTATCTGTTCTTGACAGAACGAGTCATTAGCCTGTGCCCGTACTACCTTCGTGATAATCTGCGGTGTAATGGTCATCACAGACATGAAAGATCGGGCCACTGCATCCTGGTGTCCCAATTCCTTCCACTTTACTTTCCACACCTCTGCCACCTCATCTGCTGGCCTACGGCTCAACGCGTCTGCTACCACGTTAGCCTTACCCGGGTGGTACTGGATGTCGAACTGGTAGTCTTTCACAAACTCAAGCCACCTACATTGCCGCATTCAACTCTTTCTGCGTGAACAAGTACTGTAGAGACTTGTGGTCCGTGAACAGTTGGAACTTCTCCCCCAAAAGATAGTGCCTCCAAATTCGTAGGGCAAATACCACTGCTGCCAACTCCAAATCATGCGTGGGGTAATTCTTCTCATGAGGCTTAAGCTTACGGGAAGCATAAGCTATGGCCTGTCTCTCCTGCTGCAATACATCTCCAAGTCCTTGCAAGGACGCGTCGGTGTAAACCAAATACTCAACTCTCGGTCTCGGCAATGCTAACACAGGTGCTGAGGTCAATTTGTCCTTCAATTCATCGAATGCCAACTGACATGCATCACTCCAGATGTAGGGCACACCCTTACGAGTAAGATGTGTCAAAGGACCTGCTATCTCCGAGAAACCCCGAATAAACCTCCTGTAGTATCCTGCTAGACCCAAGAAACTATGAATTTCAGTTGGTGTCGTGGGCTGTCCCCACTCCCTCACCGCTGACACCTTCCCCGGATCAACAGATATTCCCTGGTCGGAAATGATATGCCCCAAAAACTGGACTTCCTTCAGCCAAAACCCGCACTTCTCATATTTTGCATACAAGTCGTTCTGACGAAGTGTCTGCAAAACCTGTCTCAAATGCTCGGCGTGCTCCTCCTCTGTCTGAGAGTAAACCAGAATGTCATCAATGAAGACAATGACAAACTGATCTAGGAAATCCCTGAACACTCTGTTCATCAAGTCCATAAAAACTGCTGGAGCGTTGGTCAAACCAAAAGGCATAACCCGAAACTCGTAAGAACCATATCTCGACAGGAACGCGGTCTTCGAGACATCCTCCTCCCTGATACGCAACTGATGGTATCCCGATCTCAAGTTAATCTTCGAGAAGAAAGAAGCTCCTCTCAACTGGTTAAATAAGTCATCGATTCGAGGCAACGGATACTTATTCCGTATCGTGACCTTATTCAACTCTCGGTAGTCCACACACAATCTCAGTGAACCGTCCCTCTTCTTCACAAACAAAATTGGAGCGCCCCAAGGTGAGGTACTCCTGCGAATAAAGCCCTGGCCTAACAGCTGCTCTATCTGATCCCGTAACTCCCTCATCTCGGCTGGAGCCATACGGTACGGTGCACGTGCTATAGGTCTCGTACCCGGTAGCAAATCTATAACAAAGTCTATCTCTCGACTGGGTGGTAAGCCTGGTATCTCCTGAAACACATCCGAATACTCCCTGACGACTGGGATAGAGTCTAAAGGAATCACAACGTCCTTAGAGGTATCCTCCTCAATGTAGTACAGATGAGCGGTCGATCCTCCCTCTGGGCGAGGCATCGCCACTACAAACATCTCTTGCCCCGGAATGGCAAAAACAATGCTCCCGCTGAAGCAATCAATCATGGCCCTATATGCTACGAGCCAATCCATACCGATGATCACATCGTGAACATGTATGTCTAACACTAACATGTCTGCAGGCAATGCCAAACCACCAATCTCTACCCCCACTCCCCGGAATATAAAGAAAATAAGTGACCCACTCCCCAATGGTGAGTCGACACACGTCACTGTGCTCTCTGCCGTAGCTAACAATCCTAAAGCTTTCGCGAAGTGTGTAGCTATAAAACATTGTGTAGCACCCGTATCGACTAATACCCGGCCCATAGTGCCATGGATAGGAAACGTACCCTCGATCGTGGGCGGTGCCTGTGGAACTGCAGCTTGGTGGACGTTGTAGACACGTCCATACTGTAGCTGCCCCTGCTGAGCTGGGACTGCTGGAATGGGTGGCAATGCTGCCATCTGTGGCGGTCCGGGAAGAGCGGCGGGAAACATAGGCCTCTGTGGCTCCTGGCGAGCATCCTGCTGCTGCTGCTGTGGGGCCCTGCCCCTATAGAGACAATCCTGTCGTTTATGGCCAGTCTTGCCACAAACAAAGCACTTACCTGGGAAGTTCCCCCCTCTCTGCCCCTGCTGTCCCCGGCCCTGGTGGCCGCTACCGTTCCTTCCTTGGCCCTGCTGGCCCTGGTGAAACTGCTGCCCATTCTGCCCCTGCTGGCCCTGATGGCCGTTTGGACCCTGATGGCCCTGACGGAAACCTCCCTATCCCTGTCTGTAGTTCCCTGACCGGAACCTCTTATTATCCCCCTGCTGGGAGCCCTGCTCATTCTGTCTCTGCCCCTGACCAGATTGTGCCCCGCTGGCACCATGTCCTCCAGTCCTGTCCTGATGGCTAGACTCCCCCGACCTCTTACCCTCGGCCATATGAAAATGGTGGTCCTGGCAGTGCAATAGTGCAGCGTTAACCACGTCAGAATAAGTGGCCAACGATAGGTTCCCTAGCAGATGCTGACGGATCCTCCAAGTCAACCCGTCGGTGAACTTCTCAATTTTCTTCTTCTCTGTTGGTATCTCGTCTGGAACGATGTTCAACAGATTCGTAAACTCGGCCTCATACTCGGCCACTGTCTTGCCTTCCTGCTTCAGACTCATCAATCTCCTCCTCATTTCCGTATGAACAGCTGACGGAAAGTACTTGCGGTTGAACCGCACCCAGACCTCCTGAATCGTGAGAGTATCCCTCTCCTTCATGGTGGTAATAGACTCCCACCACTGCAGTGCAGATCCAACTAGCTTGAAAGTAGCTAGCACCTGCTTATGAACATCCGTGCACTCATACATCCGTAAGTGCCTCTGCATATCCTTCCTCCATTGGCTCGAGACTACCACATCTGAGCTACCTGCAAACTCTGGTGGATGCGCTTTCTGAAAAGCATCACGTACACGCTCCCAAGCAGACGGGAATGCATTAACCTGTACTGGCACGGCAACCGGCGCCTGGGGTGGTGCCTGCTGAACAACGGCAATGGCGGCATTTACCGCTTGTGCTACTATAACTGCAACCTCAGCGGCGTTCATCATGCCCTGAACTGGAGCGGGCTGGGGTTCGGGCGTTGCATCCCTGGGAACTCGTCGTGCACGTCGTGGAGGCATCTGAAATAAGAACAAAGTTTATAAGTTCACGGTTATAAACTTAATATAGCTGAAGAACGAAGCATACACAAAAAGAGTACAACAGTCCTAAAATATAGGGCTCTATATCAAAGAAACGTAGCGGAAACATAATAGCCGTACAGATCCTAAAGGATACTATAACCTGATGCTCTGATACCACCTGTGACACCCCGACTAATTAAAAACCAGGTAGCTACTCCTTTATTAAATTAATTCAAAATGCCAAGTTGGCTCAGTTAATAGCATCACTGTCGAAAATATTTTATTATTACTAACCACCTAGTATTTAAAAATAAGTTGCCAAATTTTAATTTAAGTCTGATTAACATGCAACAAGTATAATGAAGAAATAAATAACACCATTCACCATACTGAAGTAAAACGAATAACCATCACAAAAGAGTAAATAAATTCTGGAGGAAAACTCCTCACTACAATCCCATACTGAAATAAATACCCGAATGCTAAAACAATACAAATCAAAGTCTGAAAACTGTAATGTAAAAGATGTCTCTAATAGAAATGGGCAACATTCCCTACAACTGATAGATAGTGACTCTGGAATCCAAAAGATAGAAGCGTCTACAAGCAAATCCCTGTAGCTTCCACAAACAGCTACAGCTCGTCACCTGAATGAGAATCCTATGCTTGGTGTCCCTGTGGCTGGGCACCTAAAATGGTTTTACAAGAAAAAGAGATTTGAAAAGCAAATGGGTCAGAGCCCGAATGTGGAGTTATATTTTAAAAACCTGCAAGTGCTTTAAAAACATTTAAAACATTAAATGCAAAGTACATGTTAGGACGTGCACTCACATGATATTCTCACCTCTCGTCTAACTGTGCACTCCTAACGTAAGTATCCATCTACAATGATATAAACCACTAGCTAAGTGACATCATAACTAGCTAGACTGTAATAGTTCCTACCCTTATTACCCGGTCCTATTAACATATAACGCTCGTAATTAGATAGGGATATAATGTAAACTCAGATGCTCAATATGCAATACATTTCTCTATCAACTAACTCATTATGTTTCTCGGAACATATCGTAATTATTTATACAACATTAACATGAATGTTCTCATTAATTAAGTGTATATTATTCACATCATAAATATACAATACAAGCACCCCGAGAACTAAGCTGCGGTGCACACATACTCTGCTATCCATCCCGGTACATCACGTACGTAAGGATTACACATTCCGAATCTCTCAGGAATAGTTCAGATAACACAAATCACAAATAGTGGAGGCGAACACAGTCACATCACATGGGTCACGTACATACCTACGCTCCCACGATCAGCGGACTTATTAACATCCAAATAAGTCTTTCTCTGACCTATGTTCATCGAGGTACCAGTCTATATCCCCCCCGTAGGCACACAAGGATTAGAGGGTCCTAAGCGAACGCAACCTCCCGTGATAGCAAGTATGGTAGGTATGTCATACACACAATTCATATACCACTACTAAGTAAACACACGTCTTAGTAATACCGTAGTTTAATCGTAGTACATATCGCATTCTCGTACTAACTATAATTATCACAATTTATACTACTCCGGTTTATAATCATACGCGCCATAATTTTCTCACGTCGTAATAGACACTCACGTCTCAACCCAAACGGTTCATTCTAATTTAACTCACTTGTATATAATTTCCTTCTCATAAATACCCAAATGTCCCAAACCTATCACTACATCATCATTGGAAGGTTAACTATATCCTCGAACAAGTTTACGGGACTCCAAAATTCAAAACAGTTCAAAATAGCCCAAACTGTCAGCTCGTTAGAAGTCTCGTTCGAACGAGACTGTTCGAACGAGATCCCTCTGTCAACTCGTTAGAAGTCTCGTTCGAACGAGGCTGTTCGAACGAGATTCCAGTTCGTTCGAACGAACTGTACCTTCTAACGATATCTCGTTCGAACGAGATATCGAATGAAATCTCCTTTTCGTTAGCAGCGACTGGTCAACTCGTTAGAAGCTCGTTCGAACGAGTTCGTTAGAACGACCTGGGTAGGGGCTTCTAACGAGCTACCAGATTCGTCCCAGATTTTTCCCATCTCGTTTTTATCCAATTTTATCACTCCTAATCTCTTCCAAAGTTCATCCCAACAACGTTTTAGGGTCTCTAATTCATCCTAAACATATTCAAGTCAACTCCTAACATGTTTTCAAGGATTAAATCTCTTTAACATCAATCAAAATATAAATCTCTACACTTTTTCCCCAATTATTTCAAGAACATGAACCCTAACTTTTGAATAATGAATTAACTCACTATAAATCCGTTTTAATTCCTTCCTACCACAGATATCATGCGAATCATTATCTACCTATCATTCTACATGCAATTCTCCTTAATAATTTCAAGTTCTAAGCTCCAAACTACATGGGTTTTCATAATCTTTCAAGAACAGTTGTAATTCATCAATTTTCTAACATGGAAGAAACATTCTACGAATTTTAATATGATTAAAACACTTGCCTTGATTGGATTTCTGATTTTGGTGTTGGCTTGGTGAAGATTTCTGCAGATTTTTCCTTTCTCCAAGCTCTCCTCCAATGGTGGCTTAAGGTGGCTAGGGTTTTGATTTGGGAATTTTAGAAAACTCTCCTAATAACCTACGTAGCCTTTTAGGTTAATGTGGTTTGGTTAATGGGCTTAGTGTGTTTAATCCACACCAGATTTACATCTCTAATTTTCGTCACTTTTAATTCCTAAAAATGTAAAATTACCAAAATACCCTTTAAGTTGCCGGTATGGCCTAAAAGTACCCCGGGACCCAAACTACACCCCTGGGTAGTGTTTTCTGACTATCTCGACCCTTCCGGACGCGTTGGCGCACTCAAAACGACCATACGGTTTATATATTTTAAATTCACTTTTATTATCAAAATATTACACCGTGACGCGACGGTCCCACGTGTCTCAACGAAATTTCTAAAATGCCGTCTATCGATCTCACGACAAATTTTATAATACTAAATACATATATCAAAACATATATGCACATAATCAAATACCAACTCGCATCTCGTTAGTATTTATAACCCGAATTAATTTCCAATTAATACGCATTTAATTAATTAATCCCAAAAATAAATATAGTCAAAAGTACGGGGTATTACAAGTATTACAGTTTAACAGACTCCTTGAGCTTTGGCTAAAAGAGTCTGAGGCCTTGCGTTCTTCATCAATAATCCAGAGGACCATAAAAAGCAACTAAATGACTTCTCTAAGGGTTCCTGAGTGCCACTTTAGGGAACAATAAGGTATAAAAATGGAATCAACAATTGAACTGTTCCAAGTTATAAACATAAGAGTACGATAATGGGTCATGAGTGAGGAATGGAGTGCAAACAACTTGTGTAATGATAGAATCATCATGTGTATATTAGTTCAAATGCTCTAATATCTTTAAAAGAAGAAGAATTATCCTCTTTCACCTTCCACTAACCTCCTATTTATTAGAGAACTCTGCGAGAGAGAACGAATTGGTTGTCATATAATGGCTTGGATAGCTATGAGGTCTAACGGTGCCAGTGAGAGGTGGAGTGTTGGATAAATTAATTATAAATGGTGTAGGATGGTTGTTGAGTCCTAAATACTTAATGTAACACTCAATGTATGTGGAGTTGGGCAGTGGGGGTAAGTGAATAGTGCTCTACTTTCAACCCGCTTCATCAGATTGGTCGAGGAAGCTCTGTCGAGCTCTTTTGAGATTAGAACTTACCATAGGTGTGTCTTAGATTATTTTCAAGATGTTTCTGGGTGATACACCTTATTGTTGATCGCTAAACACATTATGGAGGACATTTTATATTAGCTTGAAGTTTGTTTTGGTCATAAGACTTGATGGAACCTTGGTTCAGAGATCTTTGAGCCCACTTGAGGAGGTATGCTGGAATGTCTAACCCTTTAAGGAGAGTGGAGGAATGATTGAGTATGCCACATTACCGTGCCTTATCGAAGTGACAGAGGAATTTGGAACCAAGTATCCATCTACCTGAGGTTTATGATCAATTGAGGAGTGTTTTTCTTACCCGAGGATGCCTTAAGAGGCTTAAGGTATTTTGGAAGGTCAGGGGTTTAATAGGGTATCATCAATAGCCCCTCACTTCTTTTCACAAGAAATGTACGAGGCAACCCTTACCCCTTTAACTTAAGTGAGGGGTAATGTCATAACTTGCCACTGAATACCCGTTATGGTTAGATTTCATTGGGAAGGAGGATTCAAGTGGTTGAGAACATTGATGGAATGTTCTTTTGGGGGTTGGACAAACTGAAATGTGATGTTTTCGGGGCTATAAAGAATCCCCTTACATGAGCCTGGGATTTTCACCATTCACACAACCTTTCCTATGCCTTCTGAATAATATTATACTGCATATCTTCTTCTCTTGCCAAAGATGTCTACCAGACATGTTTCCCCTTCAGCGATCTCTGATGCAAAGCATTTTTCTCCCATAGGCCCTCTCATTTTCATTCCTTTGATCTAATATGAGGGTGTTGGAATCCTAGAGGAGGTGTATTTGGGGGTGAATGACCCCAACTTTATTGGTGGGTTCGACTCTGCTTCTAGAATTACCAATCAGGACATGATTACCATCGCGAGGACTTACTAAATACTTGGCTCCATGATCTTGAAGGCTACTAAGCCTAATGAGAGGGCCTGCTCTTTAGTCCTTGATCATGTTTGTTTCAATGAATTCTTTTTTTAGTATGAGGATATTCCCCTACCTCATCCAATGATAAGGATTATGAGAGCCATTAGAATAGCCCATTCCCAACCGGTGGCCAACTATTGGAGATCACCAAATGCCATAATTTTGTCTTTTAAGGAGGCTAGAGATGGCTAAAGAGATTTGAACTTGGCCTAATTCTTTGGGCCATACTGGTTTCAGGAACATAGCAATCCCAAAGACAAAGGGTTAAAATATCTTTACCCAAAGGTAGTTGTGGTTTTTTTTTCTAAAAAGCGCTTATTCCCCCCCAAAACTAAATAAAGAAGTTTTTCTTCATGAGCGGCGCCTAGGCCACTTTTGATCTTGGAAAGCCCTTGGGTTTACCCACTTTTACGTGTACTTCCTCAACTTTTGGTAAGCCTCTATTCCCCTATGTTCTTTGGAATTGTCCCTTGATTTTGAGCTTACTATTTATGTTACTTTATTTGTAGTGGTTGATGAGCCTTTTAAGCAAGAGAAGGAGCAGATGAAGAAGGCCTTGAAGTTGTCTTATACCTTATTTTAGGCCTTTATCATAAACAAGCACCTTTTTTTATAGTGGGTTGGGGACTATGCCCAAGGTTGTGACATAGGGGGCTGCCATTCCTTCGCCTAAGCTCATTATTGAGGGATCGGTAGGGTCTGGGCCCTTATATGTGTTTTTTCACAAGAGGAAAATAGTAACCAAGGTGATTTCTGAGGTCCCTGAAGATTCTGATGAGGAATAAAGACGCTCTCAGGATAAAGCTAAGTCTATTTATCAAATTAGTCCCCGAACTCTTATGCTTATCTGGTGGATGCCCTCCATTCAATGGGTGAAATAAAATTCCCTGTTGCCATGACCGATATGAGAATTAGGGAGACCTTTGTTAATGCTGAGGAGTTGATCCTTTTATTAGGGAAGGTATCCTCATAGTTACTCTAATTTTCTTTTAGTTCCCTTACCTTTTGTGCCCTTATCGTCACATCTCCTTATTTTTTGTGTAGGTTCAAAACTATAGTGAGGCTTTTTTGGATAACACCCCTGATAACAACAAAGGGTGGAACAAAGTTATTGAGATGGAGGAGGGATACACCCTTACACTAATGCAACTGTATCAAACGATCAATGATATGAGGGTAGAGTCTGATACCCTTAGGAGAAAGAAAGACACACTGAAGAACCGACTCATTATTATAGAGCGAGGGAAAATTTTTGGTGCCAAAAAGCTAGACACAATGCTTAATTATTGGCTACCATGAGGGATTCTCTGGAAAAAGTGGAGGAACTTCATGCCTTTGGCCATATTGAGCTTATAGAGATGGTTGAGACTCTATAATGCCATAAGCCTAAGGTCCAAGTATTTAGGGATAAAATCATTCCTAATGATGATAAGGTGGACTTACTAAAATAATCGATTAGGTAGCTTACTACCGTGAAGGAGTATTTGACCTCCAGGGGTCAGGAGCTTCAAAAAGAGAATGCCAGGGTCTTCTTTCTTTAGCCCACTGTTTAAGGGGATATCCAATCTAATTTAAGGAAAAGTGGATGCCTATATAAGATCTGAACTATTTAAGAAGTACCTCTTCCATAATTATAACTCTGGGTTTAGTGCTTGCAAGGTGAAGGTCAAAGGTTATTCCCTGAAGTGGACTTTTTTGGCCTATTTATTGAGGCCCCTAAATCTAGTGGGTAGAGTTCATATGATAAGGGTAGCCCTGTTAGAGGGGAAACATTTATGAAAGATACCTCTGCCTTTGTCTCAATTAGTGAAGCCCAAGATATTAAGACTTGAGTGAATTTCGTGTAACTTCTTTGTTTGAATTATTGATTGGCCATTGATGTATTTTCCAATATATTGCCTTTAATGACAATAGTATTTTGAATGGAAATGTGTCATTCTTTAATCTTTACTTCGTATCTACTTTACTATTTTTCTTTCATAAGGAACTTTTTTGTTGTCTTCACGTTCCCGAGAGTTTTTCAGCATGTAGTATATCCTTAGCCCCCAAGATTACTTAGTAAATCGAGATAACATAAAAATTTATTGAAGTATAATCGGAAGCCCGGAGACTTTTTATTTATACTTGTGTAGCTTGCTGAAGTCAGGGATGAGGTTTTGTAGTTGGACGTTAAGCCTTTAAACCGTGGGATACTTTGTCCTTATGTTGTTGGGAGATCGAAAGCCAATAATTTTTTATTCAAATAGCCACCCAAAAATCTTGAGCGTAAAGGCTGAAGATCAAATATGTAAAGGATCCTAAGAACTTATATTTATATTATAAATTTTGGAGTTCTTATAATGGCATGAGACCTCTAGACAAAAATGTTTTTAGAATTTGAAGTCCATATAAGGATATAATACCTTTAGACTTAGAAACCATTTAAAATTTTGAATTCATTATAAGGGTCTAAGACCTTGGAAATGAATTTTTTTGGAATCGAATGTTATTATAGGGGTCGAAGACCTCCGCAATTAGAAACAATTTGAAATTTTGAAATCTTTGTAAGGGTCTGAGACATCCATACTAAATCGTTTTTAGAATTTGAAGTTCGTATCCAAAATTCAGAGTTGGAAGTATAAATTTCTTTCTTTAGCTGGTAGAGTTACTCTGATCCAATATGTTTTAAATTCTATCCCTGTCTTTACTTTATTTGCTTTACAGCCTCCTAAATTGGTGATTAAATCAATTATTCAATTGATTAGTTCATTCTTTTGGGGAATAAATAAAGATTATGGGAAAAAATTTCATTGGATCAAGTGGGATTCTATTTGTTTTCCAATAAAAGAAGGTGGATTAGGCATAAAAAATTTGGAGTATATCAAAGAAGCTTCTAACATCAAATTGTCCTGGAATATGAAGAAGAATACTAGCTTATGGGCTAAGTTTATGAATGCTAAATATTCTAATGTTCCTACTAGAAGTGGATCAATGACTTTTAGAAGAATCAGGTCTGCTTGGAATATAATGGAGGCTAATTCTTTATGGTTAGATAATGGTCTGATTTGGCAGCCTTCTTCTACTGGAAAGTTCACATTTTCATCAGCTTATGAGATTATTAGAAAGAATAAATTGTCATCTTTAGCATTTAACTATATATGGGATCCTAATATTCCTCCTAACATATCTACTTTTATGTGGAAAACATTATCTAAATGTGTTCCTGTTGAAGATCTTATTCAAAAGGTGGGAGTGAAATTAGCATCAAGATGTCAATGCTGCCATAAGGAAGGGGAATCTCTGAACCATCTCTTTATATCTGGTCCTATAGTTGCAGAAGTTTGGAATCATTTTTGCGGCTTACTGGGAGTTACTCCTAGACCATCCACTATTCATAGCTCGATAATTCAATGGTGGTTACATTCGGGAAATTCTCATATATCTCAGTGGCTTCATAAGATCATTCCAGTCACTATTATCTGGGAGATTTGGCTTGCCAGAAACAAAGCTCTTTTTGAAGGCATAACTATGAGAGCTAACATGATTTCATCTAGAGTAATATATAGAATTGCAGAGGTATTCCAACATTCCAAAATCAAAGGTGGGAAAAATGATGTATGCAAGGAGGTTATCAATGTCTTTTCTCTTAATTTCAAGATTTCCAATTCTTCTTTTATATTTATGCCTTGGAAATGTCCTCCAAAAGGTAGATTCAAACTCAACTGTGCTGCCAAGACAGGGAACAATATGGGTATTGGCTCTATTATTCGAAATGATACGGGTCAATTCATTTGGGCTTTCTCAAATGCTTTATCCACAAATTCATCGATTGAAGCTCAAGTTCAAGCTATTTTGGTTGGGATCAAGTTTTGCAAGGAGAAGGGTTTTTCTAACATAGACATAGAAGTAGAGTAGGAAAATATTCTTCAATGTTTTATTTCTTATTCTACAGCTCAGTGGCGTATAAGGACTGAAATTTCTGAAATCAATGAATTTCTCCAAACTAATCAATGCTTCATCAAGTTATGTTCATCAGAAGCCAATAAAACTGCAGAGTTGCTTGCCAATCATGGATCCTATCATCAAAGCTCTTTTAGCTTTCAAAATTATTGTGATCTCCCTAGAGAGATTAGAGCTTCTATTTCAGTAGTTTCGGAAAAGGTCTTTGTTTGATTGCTTGTAAGCCACGTGAGAGGGCTTTTCTCTCTATTGTTTCAATAAATATCCTGATTTAAAAAAAAAAAAAAAAAAAAAAAAAGGGTTTAAGACCTTTGGACTTAGAAGTAATTTAAAATTTTGAAGTTCTCAGGTAACAAACCCTTAAAATCCAACATATATTTCATATATAACCCTAAAGAATAAGGTAATTACTCTAATAACCCTCAAAGTTCCGAAAATGACCAAAATACCTCTAGAAACTTTAAAACTTATTATTTACACAATACCATACCCTTATAACCCAAACTTAAACAAAAAACCTAATCATAGTATTGGTATTTTGTAACACTTATACAAAGCAACCTAACGTGTTGAAATAATTACACATTTAACCCCTAAACTTTAAAAAAAGGACATTAATATCCTTAAATTCAACTTATATACTATCCAAGGACCCATACCAAAATCAAAACTATTTGTACTCCACCTCATGAACGTTTTGGCTAGATGGACAATTTTGTGAGTAGTTGTACCACATGGTAACACATGGTACCCATGTCATCCCACATGATTTTAGTTGAATACTAACCAAGCCATCGTACAACCTCTTCTCTTTTTCACCAATCTCTTCACCTCAACTAGCAGTATAAAACCACCATTCCATCGCTGTAAAAAAAGTACTCCAACTCGTGAAAGACACATTTTTATATGCTTTTATGTAGCATTTATATTTTTTCTAATTGTTTAAGTTTCTCAGCATTCATAGGTCTTAAATATGAGTTTACATGGAAATTCTAACTTAGGAAATGCACTGAAAAAGATTGAATATCAAAGACCTCCATTGAAGCTTGAGCTTTAATGGTGGAACATGTACTCTTGACTTTGAACCAGTTTCAAAGTGGGAGAAATCAAGCCCTGGGTCTAAGGAGCCGAGGTGCATAGCTTAATTCAACCAAAAATAAGTTTTAATGCCCCAAATCAAAGTTTAAATATTATTGACCTAGAAATTTCAAGAAAACATCAGTAGCTATGGTAAACATAAATCTTTGAAACCAAACTTGTCCATCTACATTTTGATCCTAGATCATGAATATCACCATGACGTAGCTCGAATTATAGCCTAAAGCCACAAATTTTAAAGTCAAACTTACGCCATTTTTTTTACAGAAAATGAGTAGCTCGATCTAACCTTAATGCTTGAAACCAATATGATTGGATCCCACTAAAAACATTAGACAATTTTCATTCAGGAATCAACCTAAATGATATTCTAGAACTGTTCGAATTTGAGGCCAAAGTTTTTAAACCCAAAAGTAAACAAAACTAAGGTAAAAGATGAAGTGTAAAGCACGCGCAAGTGAAGTCAAACCCATCAGTGTATGGGCTTTAAACCAACTCGTGAGGGCGCGTCTCCAATCAGAAAATTCTGAGATTTTTTCCAAAAAATATTTTGTTTTTTTGTCAAAATGGTATATTACATCACCCTGTTTTGTTTCCCAGAAATTAGTTTCTAAAGAAAATGGTTTTAAAGAATTAGAAAACCAAACTTTCAATTTTCACTTAAACCCCTCAAGTTTTCACACTATTTTAAAATAACCTCAGACTTTAAATCCAGGTCCTTTTAATTTAATACAAAAAAATGTCTCTTATCATCAATCCTTAAAATGAATAGAAATGGGAATAATTAATGAAAACTTAACTTTTCATAATTACATATTTACCCCCAGGCTAAAGTTTACACCTTAAATAATTCATTTTAACCCCAGCTTTCACTTGTAAATTCATTTTACTTTTACACTCTAAAGATTTATGATATCCACAATTTTATGATACCGGATTTACATCAGTGAGAATGAAGATCTGTTACAATCGACCCTAAATTGAAAAGCAGGTGATTCTACTTCAATATTAGTTTTGAACTTACACCCATGAATTAGCACATTTGTTTATATCACTATGTGACAGCCGCAAAGTTTTGTTCCCATTTACAAAATATTTTGTGTAGTTCACAAATATCATGAATATTGATTCAATATTTATCCTATTACACCTAAATAATTTTTTTTATGCAACTTATAATTTTATTTAAACCAAGTAGCATACATTACAATTCAGGGAATAAACTTTCGGTATACCCACAAAAGCGCTATTTGGCCTATATGGCTCAAGGATTGAGCGCCTAGATTTATTGATACACATGCATGAGTGCTACTATAGTTAGTGTGCCTAGCTGGTTACTTTCCCTAAAGGTTTTGGGTTGATATCTCTAAACGTTTTGGAATGATTTTATCCAAAGGTTTGGGATGTTATTATAAGGGTATTGTTACCCATTTGAATCCTCTATAACTTGTAATTATGGGCTATTTCGTTATAGTTTGAACCTTATCTTTATGATTGGATAAAACGCTCATCCGATTATAATCACCATAATATTCTTACCAATAAAAATATACCTCGTATGCCCCTTTTTATTACTGTTGATATCTCATTTTGTTTCAAATTACTATAAATTGTACTTCATTTCCAATTATGCAATCTAAAAAACTCCTATATATTCACTTGTTATATAAATAAAATTATCTACTTGGAAAAGTTTTGCTTATTCATTTCCCTTCCAGATAGAAAATGAACACTAAGAAGGAGAAATACTGTCGCCCCAATAGATTTTTATTCGGTCTTATCAAGGAAATTTTTTTGGTGACGTATGTGTGGGTGGTATCTAGAAAAGATGGTTGCTCCAGCTGGAATACTTCCATCACAATTTACCAACTTATGTGACCTTTTTAGTCCCCTTTTTGTTTCTGTGTTATGACGACTTCGAGATACCCTTTTATTTATTTTTCATGGGGACTCTGAGATATGTAACAAGATGCTATGCATCCACCTAAATAAAGTTCTATTTTTTTTGCTTGAAATATTCAAATATTTTCTTAGCATTACCATATACAGAACATCAGGTGTGACAATATGGTACCTGATCGAATGATGAGTTTTATGCCTATACGGGAGTTAGGATATTTTATGCCTATATAAGACTTAGAATACGCATATTATTTATTAAAACCTTCCTTATTACATTATGTAACTAATTCAGTCTTGCAGACTTGAACATTTTGGATGAAATTTACTTAAACATATGCGGCTCGATGCATGAAAAGTTTGAACAAGTGATTAAAGACGAGGGATATGCCAAGTTGTGTTAGAATATTCTAAGTATCTATCGGGATTGGGCTATCGCTACTCCAGATATTAAACATAGTTAGCTATTTTTTTACCTAATGGGAGAAGCACAATTCGCAAGACAAGGCAAGAGATATTCCGAATATCCCAACATGCTGTAATAAACCATTCATCTTGCTTGGGACAATGGCTCCACCCGAAGGACTTATCATTACTCCCCAAGATTCTGAAATTGATTACGTCCCTATTTCATCCAACACTAGTTGTTTTACTTCCAACACCTCCAACACTACCTCTAGTGACTCTGATCCTTCCGACCCAGGACTCGAACTTGATAGCATTGTACCATTGCACGCCTAAAGTAAAATAGGAAAGAGATATGGATGTAAATAAATAAACATAAAATCGATTAGGTATCTTTCGTTGGGTTTGTATGTGTGTAAGAGTGATCAGCATATTCCTAACTAAGCGTAGTAGACCTAACCAACCATTTGTACTAATAGGAATTATTAAAAAAAATTAACTTATAACTGTGTAATTTTCTGACAACAAGTGTTAATCGTATCATATCCTAGTGTAAAATAGCCTGTCATGTTAATATAAAAGTTTATTTGGTTACTTACACTATCATTATGTCTTTAGTATTTTTTAATTTATAGGATGGTTAATACACGAGAATTTTCTAGTGGATCATAAGGAGAACAACAAAATATTCCACATCTACCAAATCCACCCATGACTAATGAAGGAATATTATGTTATTTACAATAAGTAACAACTTTTACCAGGATGTAACAAAATGTACCACCGCCACACTCGATTAATAATGAGATTCCAATGAGACCCGAAGAATGAACGCACTAAGGAATTTCTTCGATAAAGACTATCAGTGTTCTATGGAAATCCCGATGGCACAGAAGGAGAAATATGGATACATCATACCTTTAAATTTCTGAACGAAGTAGGCACAATCCTCGAACTTAGGGTAAAATTAGCAAACTATCTGTTTCAAGGTGAAGAAGATTCTTAGTGACAATTTGTTCTTTAATCCCGAATGTTAACGATTTAACTTAGAATCAGCTTGAGTAGATTTTCTTTAAAAAGTAATTTTTTGAATTAGTAAGAGATTAGATGATGGTGGAATTTCTAGTTTTGCAGTAGCAATAAATGACGATAGCATAGTATGAGGCCAAGTTTATAAAACTATTCGGTATGCCCAAGAGTATGTGGATACTAAAGCCAAAAAGTGTGAACACTTTGAACGTGCCTTGCAAACCAACATTAAAGCTTCTATCATACCATTTCAACTTTGTGACTTTAGTCAAATGATAGAGGTAGCTTCCCTTATCGAAAAGAATTCAGCATCAGGAAGAATTAACTGAATCATAACTTCACGCCCTAAAAGCTCGTATGTCATTAGGAACCAATCCATTCAAAGAGATCGCACTTACGATAAACTAAAGGATGGTCAAGTTTTTATCCAAATGAATCATAGTAATAGTGAATCTAAAATGCGATGCCGTGAGTGTAGATGAGTGGGGTACATAACGTCGAAATGACCAAATGTTCAACAATGATATCCTAGAAATTTTACTTCCTCGCCAATAACAAACCTTCCAATTTTTCAAACCCTAGTTCTTGACACCAACTGGTAACTATGAGAATCACCCACCTAAGCAAGGGTTTCATTGAAAGAGGCCAGAACCGATGAATAGAAGTCGAGGCCAAAATTTTGCCATTCTTCTAACCAAAAATCCAAACTATTACGACGTGGTAGAAGATAACGTATTTTTTCATGACATTTCGACACATTTATTATTTGACTTTATCTCAACACATTATTTTATCAGTTATGTCTTTATGTCTCTATTGCAATTATTTTTTAGTCCTTCAGCACATCTGTTATCGATAGGCATGCCGATTGAAAAAATCACTATTAATAATTGAGTTTGTAAATAGCATATCCTACAGGTCGGGACTGGAATTTTAAAAGTAGATTTAATAGTCTTAAACCTAAAGGAATCCGAAATGATCATAGGAATTGATATTTTCTCACCTAACTTTGCTCACATTAATTGCCATGAAAAGATAGTAATGTTCAAAAGACCTCATCAAACCCCATTTTACTTATAAGAAAATAGTCATTTCAAGTCAGTACTTATCAACTTCATGAGAAAGGATCTACATCCCCTCTTACTATCTTAGATAAGTACAATGACGTATTTTTAGAAGAATTTCCTGGTCCACAACGAGATCTCATATTTCTTATCAAATTATTACCTAATGCCTCCTCCATTTCTATACCTCCTTATCGTATGACACCATTATAACTACAAGAACTTAGAACTCACCTTTATGACTTGTTAAAAAAGAGTTTTATACGACCTAATATTTCCCCTTATGGAGAACCAGTTTCATTTGTGAAAAAGAAGGATGGAGCATTTTGATTCTGTGTCGACAATCGAAACCCGAATCAAGTAACCATAAAAATAAATTTCCTTTTCCCAGGATAGGAGACTTGTTTGACCAATTACGAAGGTCCAAAATATTTTCAAAAATTGATATACGTTCTGAATATTACCAACTTCGCGTGAAAGAAGAAGATGTACCCAAAATTGCCTTTCGAACTCAATATGGCCATTTTGAATTCATGGTCATGTCGTCTGAATTAACCAATGCACTTGAAGCTTTCATAAATCTAATTCATAGAGTACTTCAACCTTTCTTGGAGCAATTCATAATTTTTTTCATAGACGATATCTTAATATACTCTAAAACTAGAGAGGACCATGAAGAGAACTTGCACATAGTACTAGAAACCTTATGCTAACATCAACTTTATATATAGAAAAAGAATATGTGAAATTTCTTGGGCATGTGATTATTGAAATAAATGTACTAGTAGATCCAACAAAAGCTGTAGCAGTACTCGAATGACAGTAACCTACGAACGTTATGAAAATATGAAGTTTTCTCCAACTCACAGGTTATTATCGATGATTTATGGAAGAATTTTCAAAAATTGCCTTGATTTGAATGAAGCTAACCCGAAAGGATATCCGATTTATGGGGGCTACAGAATGTGATCAAGTATTCTTTATGTTAAAGGAAAATTTAATTAATACCCCAGTTCTCACTAATCCCTCCAATAGTGCCAGTTATGACTTATATACTGATGCCTCATTATAAGGATTGTGATATGTGTTATGGAACAAGGAAATGTGATCGAGTATGGATCATGACAATTAAATATTCATGAACATAATTACTCAGTACATGATTTAGAGTTGACTGCAGTAGTCTTCGCACTAAATATTTGGAGATACTATTTGTACCAGGAAGAATTTCAGGTATTGTTCAACCACAAGATTCTCAAACATAAATCTTCGACAATGATGATGGATTAAGTATTTGGAATATTATAAATTTAACTTATTATACCACCCAGGGAAGGGTAACTTAGTTGTCGATAATTTAAGTTGAAAATCGAAAGGAAATCTCAATAATATGTTTACATTTTTAAATACTATAGGAGAATACAACTTGCAGAGAGAATCTTCTGAAAAACCAATCATTATGAGAAATATCATCACTCACCCAACCATGTACAAAAAGAATTTTAGAACAATAATTAGAGGATGAATTCCTGAGAAGCCAACAACAAAGATAAAAAATAACAAACAAGATAAAGAATGGTCATATAACCCCAAAAGAGGGTTAAGATTTAAGAGTTCAATTGTGTGTCCCCCTAGACCTCTCCTTACAAAGTGAAATCTTGGAGGAATCCCATAATTCAAAACTTACGATTCATCTAGGGAACACCAAAATGTATCACAATATCAAACAATAGTATTGGTGGCAAGGTATGAAGTAAGATATAGCCTATTTTGTGGCAAAATATCTAACCTGCCAACAGGTAAAAATTGAACACCATAATCCCAAAGGATTATTACAGTCACTCCCTATTCTAAAATGTGAATGAGATCACATCATGATGAACTTTGTATGTGGATTACCTAGAACATCTCAAGATTATAATTCAATATGGGTTATTATCCACCGACTTACCAAATTTGTCCCTTCTCTACTAACAATAGCTACTGATTCTTTTCAAAAACTCAGCGAGCTTTATATTTTGGAAATTATTAGACTCCATGGAATACCCATATCCATTATATCTAATCAAGATCCCCGATTCATAGGAAGATTTTTGCAAGCAATGTAAAAAGTTTTTGGAATAAATCTTTATCAAAGTACCACCTTTTATTCACAAATCGATGGTCAATTTGAAAGAGTAATTAAAATCCTCAAAGATATGTTACCTTCTTGGGATTTGGAATTTTTCAGTTCATGGAAGGACCATCTCCCATTAATCGAATTCTCCTACAATAATAACTATCAAACTAGCAACCAGGCGACTCCTTATGAATACATATATGGTAGACCCTCTCGTTCACCCTTATCCTAGAATGAATTTGGAGGAAATAGTATCTTTGGGACAAAATTAAAGCTGAAACTATAAAAAAGATATGAATAATAAAGAAAGATTACCTACATCCCAAAGTTGACAAAAGAGTTATGCGGATAAAAGAAGAAAACCTTTGGAGTTTTAGATAGATAATTAAGTATT
Organism: Sambucus nigra; assembly: GCA_949130495.1. Classification (NCBI taxonomy): domain Eukaryota; kingdom Viridiplantae; phylum Streptophyta; class Magnoliopsida; order Dipsacales; family Adoxaceae; genus Sambucus; species Sambucus nigra. The sequence goes on along the minus strand of OX422207.1, from coordinate 637,662,671 downwards.
CTTGAAAGTATCCCCATGAAAAAGAATTATTTAGTTTGGGAAGAAATGGAAGTTAGCACCTCGTTATATCGGATCTTTTAAAATCATTGAACATATAGGACCGATAACCTATCGTTCTGAACTACCTTTATAATTGTCTAAGACACGCGACGTTTTCCATGTTTCATAACTACGAAAATATATAAGTGATCCCAATCATATTATTACCTGGGATGATGTATCGATGCAATCCAATCATGATTTCGAAGAAAAGCCTATCAAAATTCGTGATTGGCAAAACAAGGTTCTTCGAAGAAAACCATTCCGCTAGTAAAGATCCTTTGGCAATGTCATAGTACGCATTAAGAAACGTGGGAAATGAAAGAATCTATGAGAGTACGTTATCCCACACTCTTTGAAGGTAGTTTTGTGGACGAAATTTTTTTAGGAAGGTAGAATGTAACAAACCATTAAAATCCCATATATATTTGATATATAACCCTAAAGAATAAGGTAATTACCTTAGTAACCCTCAAAGTTCCAAAAATTATCAAAATACCCCTAGAAACTTTAAAACTTATTATTTAAACCATACCATGCCCTTTAAACCCAAACATAATCACAAAACCTAATCATAGTATTGGAATTTTATACCACTTACACAAACCAATCTAAAATGTTTGGGAAATTATGAAGTTACCCGTAAACGTTTAAAACAAGTACATAAATATCTTTAAATTCACCTTATATACTATCCAAGGGCCCAAACCAAAACTAACACTATTTGCACTCCACCCCCTAAAATTTTTGGCCAGCTGGATACCTTGTGAGAAGTTTTACCACATGGTAAACACGTGGTACCCATGTTATCCCACAATACCCAGTTAAATATTAATCAAACCATGGTAAAACCCCACCTCTTTTTTCACCAGTCTCTTCACCTCAACCCGCAGTATAAAACCACCCCTCCACCAATATAAAAACGTACTTCAACTCTGTGAAAAACACAAAGCAAAAACTAGCAATTTGTTATTTCTTTAATTTTACATAGATTTTCTATTTTTTTCCAGTTGTTAAGTTTTTGGATATTTATATGTCTTAAATATGAGTTAAAATGGAATTTATAACGTAAGAAATGCGATGAAAAAGCTTGAATATAAAAGACCTCCATTAAGGCATGATCTTTAATTGTGGAACCTGTACTCCTAACTTCGAACTTGTTTCAAAGTGGGAGAACTCAAGCCTCGGGTCTAAGGAACCTAGTTGCATAGATTAATTCAACCCAAAATGAGTTTTGATAACCTAAATAAAAGTTTGAAAATTACTGACCTAGAAATTTCAGAAAAAATTCAAGAGCTATAGTAAACATAAATCTTTGAAACCAAACTAGTTTAACTATATTTTTATCCTATATCATGAATGTCACCATGCCGTAGCTCAAATTATAGCCTAAATTCATGCATGTTAAATTAAAACTTGTGCCATTTTTACAGAAAATAATAGCCCGAACCAGTTAACCTCAACACTATAAACCAATACGATTGAATTCCACTTAAAAAATTAAACAATTTTCATTCAGGAATCGACCTAAATGGTATTCTAGAACAGTTCGAATTTGAGGTCAAAGTTTTCAAACCATAAAGTCAACAAAATGAATGTAGAAGATGAAGTGTAATGCACCCGTGCGAGTGAAGTCAAACCCAGGCGCATATGGGCTTTGACCTAGCACGTGACGGCGCGTATCCAATCAAAAAATTCTGAGATTTTTTCCAAAAAATTATTTTATTTTTCTGGTCAAGATGATATATTAAACCACCTTCTTTAGTTTCTAGAAAGTAAATACTCGTGAAAATAGTTTTAGAGAATTAGTTTACCAAACTTTAAATTTTCAAATAGACCCTTGGATTTTTCAAACTCTTTTAAAACAACCCCAGACTTTAAATCTTGGTCCTTTTCTAAATACAACAAAGATGTCTCTTATCACCAATTTGAAAAGTGAATAGAAATAAGAAAAATTAATGAAAAACTTAACTTTTTATAATTACATATTTAACTTTAAATAATTTATTTTAACCCTAATTTTCACTTAAAAATTCCTTTTACTTTCATACTCTAAACATTTATGATATGCATGATTTCAGAATACCCGGTTTATCCCCGTGAGAACGAAGATCAGATACAATCAACCCAAAATTGAAAAGTAAGTGTTTCTATTTCGATATTATTTTTGAACTTACACCCTTGAATTGTCGCATTTGTTTATATCACTATGTGATATCTCTCGAGATTTTGTTCTCATTTACAAACTCTTTTATGCAGTTCACAAATAACGTGAATATTGATTCAATCCTTATCCTATTATACCCTAACTCGATAATTTTATGTAATTTATGATTGCATTTAAACCAAGTAGCATACATTATAATTCAGGTAATAGACTATCAGTATACCCATGGAAACACTATTTGTCCTGTAGGGCTCAGGGATTGAGTGCCTAGAATTTTTTTCTATATATGTATAAGTGCCACTCTAGTTAGTGTGCTTATATGGTTACTTTCCCTTAAGGTTTTGGGTTGATATCTCCCAAGGTTTTGGATTGATTTTATCCTATGGTTTTGGATGTTATTATAAGAGTATTGCTATGCATTTTCAGCCTCTATGATTGATAACCCTGGGTTATCCTGTTATAGTATGAACATTATTTTTATGACTCTATACTTAACTTATCTAGTTATAATCACCTTACTATTGTTGCAAATATCAACAGACCTCTTATGCCCCCTTTTCATTACTGTTGATATCTCACTTTGTATCAAAGTATACTAAACTCTGATATATTACATGTACTTTATTTCTAGTTACGCTATCTAACAAACTCATATATATATATATATATATATATATATATATATATATATATATATATATATATATATATACACACACTTATTATAGAAATAATATCATCTTCTTGGAAAATTTAGCTTATTCATTTCCCTTCCAGATGAAAAATGAATTCGAAGAAGGAGAAATACCCCCTGCCCCAATGGATTTTATTATGTCTTATCAACGAATTTTTTTTTGGTTACGTATGTGTGGGTGGTAACTTGCAAAGACGGTAGCGCCAACTTGAACACTTTCATGACAACATACCAACTTATGTAACCTTTATAGTCCCGCTTTTATTGATGTGTTATGATGATTTTGATATACCTTTTTATTTATGTTTTATGGAGACGCCAAGATATGTAACAATATGCTATGCATCCATATAAATAAACTTCAATTTTCTTTCCGCTTAATATATTATTGTTATTTTCTTAGTATTACCATATACATAACATTGGGTGTGACACCTTATAAGGGATTGATACCTACAAACTGAAATGTTTTTGAATTTGAAGTCCTTATAAGAGTTTAATACCTTTGGGCTTAGAAATAATTATAATTTTGAAGTCCTTATAAGGGTTTGAGACTTATGGACTGAAATGTTTTGGAATCTTAAGTCCTTATAAGGGTCTAAGACCTACAGACTTAGAAAAAAATTAAAATTTTAATGTCCTTGTAAGGGTATGAGACCTCCGCACTGATGTTTATGGAATCTTAAGACTTATAAGGGTCTAAGACCTCCGGACTTAGAAAGTATTTAAAGTTTTGAATTTCTTATAAGGGCTGGAGACCTCCATATTGATTTTTTTTTATAATATGAAGTCCTTATAAGAGTCTAAGATCTTTGAACTTAGAAATGATTTAAAATTTTGAAGTCCTTATAAGGGTCTGTGACCTCCAAACTAAATTGTTTTGGAATTTGAAGTCCTTATAATCTTCCAAGATCTCCCAACTTAAAAATAATTTGAAATTTAAAGTCCTTATAGGGGTCTGAGACCTCCAAATTGAATTTTTTTTGAATCTCAATTCCTTATAAGAGTCTTAGACCTCTGGACATAGAAATAATTTAAAATTTTGAAGTACTTATAAGGGTCTGAGACATTCGAATTGAAATGTTTTGGAATCCAAAATCCTTATATGGGTCTAAAAGCTCCAAAATTAGAAATAATTTGAAATTTTAAAGTCCTTATAAGGGTTTGAGACCTCAGAACTGAACTATTTTGGAATCTTAAGTCCTTATAGGGGTCTAAGACCTCCGGACTTACAAACAATTTGAAATCTTGAAGTCTTATAAGGGTATGAGAATTTCGGACTAAATTTTTTAACCTAAAGTCGCATAAATGGTCATAAAACCTCTGAACTTTGGGCCCTATAGCTTTACTTTTAAAAAAAATGAGAATCTTGGATAATTTTTTGTTTTTGAAAACTTAGGCCCCTAAAATTTTTAATGGTTGATTTTTTAAAAATATTTCAAAATTAAGTTCGGAGGATATAAGGTTTGTATTACTTTTTTGTATAACTCCATGGAAAATAAAAAGATTTTATTATAAGGAAATAGGATATTTATGGGTCATTAGACCTTAGCATTTTGGAATTATGGATGAAAATTCCAATAATCCCTTTAGTGTTTTATAGGTCCTAAGACCTTTTAGTGTTAGTATTAGGTAAAGACTGAAATCCTTATAACTTAAATGTTGGGTCCTAGGACCTTAGCTTAAACCTACATCCAAACTTGAACTCCTTACAACTCTTTTTGTGGGTCATGAGACCTTAGCTTTTATAGTATACTGATATTGAGTACGTCCTGAGTAATAAAAACTTTCCTTTACATTTAAGCAGAATAATACATGGTTTATAGTTGTTCAGGTATAATGGAGTTCATTTCCCAAGGCTTATGTTACCTCTGTTATTCAGTCTTAATTTGGACTTCTAGTTGTTGGGGAAACTGCCCCTATTTTATGGAGTGGAGATGCTCACGCTCATCAACTCAATGCTTAATCTTTCCCTGGGGATCTCTTATATTGGCGGTGGTGAAATTGAAGTTCTCTAATGATATCTCAGAGATATTTTGGATCTTAGTTAGATCCTCCACCAATCCCTGTAGAGCATTGTACTATTTATTCTTATCTTTCTTGGAAGTGATGTAGCACTCTTGAGCTTTTTTCTGGTACCCAAAGACCTCTCTAATCCCGTGGGGATTAGGGAACGGATCACGAGATTATAGGTTGAGATTATATCATCCAAGTTACTGGGAGACGATCCGCCGATGATAACATTGTAGGCTGAGGGGAGGTGCACCACTATAAATTTTTTTCCAGATAGTCATGCATCAATCCTTGGACCTAAGAGTAAGAGGGAGAGTGACACACCTTAAGGAATATGTAATTTCTCTACTGAACCTAATGACGGGGGTAGTGGATGATTCATGTGCTTTACATTGAGGCCCATGGATTCAAAAGTATTCGATAAGAGTATATCCATAGAGCTCCCCATATTGATCAGGAATCTCCTTATGTTGGAATTTTTCATGACTATCGTGATCACAAAAGGACCGTCAGGGTATAACATGACTCTCCCGAGGTCATTTTATGGGATGACCATAATTAGAATTTCTTTGGGATCTTGATGTGGGAGAAATACATGGTTGACTTGAATACCTTCGTGCCAAAATCCCTTGAGGTGGGCCTTTATGCTTGTGGTAGAGATCCTTTTTCCAACAAAACCTCCGAAAATGCACTTCAATCAGAAGAACCTCACCTTTTTTTATTATTATTGTTGTTGTTTTTGTTGTCATGATAACCTCATCCTGCATCTTTGGCCATGAACTCCTTGAGGTAGACCTTCTTTATCACCCCTGAGTGGCCTCCTTCAACCAGAATTAATTCTTTGTATTATGGCTATGGTCTTTGTGAAATTGACACTTCTTAGACTAGTTCCTTTTATTGTCCCCGGTTTTCATGGGATTTAGCTGATGCATAATGTCTTGAGTTTTTTATCTTGCGAAGACATCTTCTACAGTGGTTATGATGGGTATGAAGTATTTGGCCTCTTGTGTCCCACTTTTCTTATCCCCTCCTTCTTCTGTTTAGCTTCATCTACTCCTAAGGTCTCCTCTAGGAAAAACAAGACATCTTTCCTCTTTCCCTTCTAGGGAGAGTCTATAGACTCCCTTGTTAAGATAGGATCCTCAGCATTCATGTACTGTGAGGCCCAACTTATTAAAATAACGGGTGACCAACCCTCTACTAAAATAAAATAGGAATATCATTATCTCATTCTTAGAATCATTGTTGAATTCAATTAATTACTAGCCACCTATTATAAAATTAAGTCGTGTGTTAATTTTAATCTTATTTAACGTGACACAATAATATAATAGTTAACCATAAATATCTTCCCAACTTATAATAAAATCCACAACCACAAATATATCAGAACTGTAAATTTATTACATTCCAATCTGTTTTCATTAAATGATAAGATTAAATCGCCATGCAATAATACTCAGAATGAAGTAACATAAACTGGAATAAACTGACTGTCTTAAGCAACATGATTGAATAGGAAAAGGGTCCTCAACTAGAATGTAAAAATAGAAGCGACTAAATAAAACTATACAACATTCACAGCTATCGGAGCTCCGGTACCTGCGAATGATCACGCCTGGCATCCCTGTGGCTACACACCGAAAAGGTTTTGAAAATATATTTTGATACGGGTCAAAGCCCAAAACCATTTGAAACAAGTAATTAAAATTCATAAATAAATGTATATCCATTTACCCATATTTAAATTGTTACTGCCCTCTCTCATGAGACACTACTCACCTCTCATCTAAAGTGCGCACCTAACATATGCATTTTGATTACCTAGTTATGCTACCCGCCTAACTAATTCCCAAATGTCCTTAAATTCCATATGCTACCCCATCACGTGTAATTTATCTATTTAGCTTTCACCTTTGCAAATCATCATAATTCTCAGTTATAATTTATTAAACCATTTCCAATAACTTTCACTAGTTATTAATTTTCACATTTTAATTCATATATCCGTATCTATTTGTCTACACATATATATACGTATTTTATTATCACATCATGCATACATATATATCGCTCACTATATATATGTGTATAATCGCCATCCCTAATAATAATAAATTTACCGGATGCGGGTCTCTAATGCTATCATAACCCAGGAAATACTCACACCATCCTGGCTACCTCGTCGAGATCTCACACCGAACTATGATAAAAAATAAACATCGATGTTCGAGGCGGTCATAAGTTCCCTGATTAGTAAGAAACACCCATACCCATAATTACCTCACCTCGGACTCAACCTTAACAAGCACATGTGTGGCAATCATGACATGTGAATAATACTAACCCTACATTCGCTAGCCAGGGAATATCACTCACTCGCGCAACCTCCGATGATAGCCCTTAGATGGGTATGTCATTATATGCATATAATTATATCTTTCACACCGATATAATATCTATATATATAATTTTCACACATGTATATATTTAACAATAGTTTATTTAATTATGCACATCACAAATGACACAAAAATGCATTATCACCCAATACTCCATTTTATACTCAATTAATTAATTATTCACTTAATTAATTAATTCATATATTTTTCAATACCAATTCTGGACACATGTCTATATCACTCAACCTATATCCCGATTCTCGCATATTTTGTCACAATTATTCAGATTCAACTATTTTCCTCAAATATTTTAAATTCACATCTCAACTAAAAGTCCCTTTTTAACTCAAGGTCCACTCCCAAATATGAAAATTGAAGAATTTAAAGTTGGTTTGGTCTAAAAGAGAATCGGTTCTATCTAAAAGGGAACCGATTCGCTTTTCCAGTCAGCGAACCTCATCCCTACTTTCTTCCCCAATTCAGTCCCAATGCTCCTCAACCCGATATCATACACTACCCAATTCGTAAAAAGTATAAGTGACATTACTAAGGTGATTCTAACATCTAGTAATTGCATTAATTCAAAAGATTAATCATCATTTCATGGTATTCATAACTAGAGTCAATAATTTTATCACATATTCTTCTTTTTCATATCCCATTATCCATATCATCCTCAAATTTCAGAATTTTCAATGTACCTTAATTCTTTAAAAATTTATAATGTATATCATTTCCCAAATATAAATCATTTCCTAAAATATAAATTATTTTCCAAAATCCCATAGTTTATATATATGTGAAACCATCTCCAAAAATATCATCTCCCAATTATGATATGACTAAAATGTATATACAAATTAAATAGCAAGTTAATTACTCGCCTTGATGTTCGTAGGATCTGAATTTGGTGAAGATATTGATACTCCTCCAAGACTTTCCTTCCCAAATCTTTACTCCTAGAATGTTCTTGAAAAAATTCTTCAATCCCTTCTTAAGAGTCTTGAAATTTCATCTCAATTCTCTTCACTTTTTCTATCAATATGTATAACTCTCCTAACATTTGGATTTGTGAAATGATTCTTACCTAGGCTCCAAACCTTACATTTTATAATTATAATTCTGTTTTTGGCTATTTACATGCCATTAAGGAGTCCAAATGTGACCTAAATTAGTCCTGATTAATTTAAAAATCTCCCGAGACCCAAATACAATCCTTGGGTACTCAATTTTGACTATTTCGGCCCATTCCGGATCAATCGTGCACTCAAAATCATCACCCAAGTCACTTAGCAATAACTTCTCATATCAACCTGTTTTAATTGACCTATGTCCCGCTTGAGATATTATTAAAGCCCTTCGTGTTTACTCACTTACAACTTAATTCAATTTTATTTACTATAGTACACTAGTAAATAAATAATCACATAAATATTAATTCGTTTCACTATAAATTAATATTTATTTAATTCTCATTATTTTGTAAATTAAATTATGTCACCTGCATAAATTAAATATATAATTAAATATATCTATATACAATTATGGTGTATTACATGTACTTATGATCTCTTTCATGAAGCTAAGTTATAAATTCAGAGTCTTCTTGCTAAAGGACCTCAGTAAGTCTTCACAGGCGAGGCTTGAGATGAAACCGGCCATACAAATGGTGTAATTAAGATCATCGACCTAGAGGGCATCCTAGTTGAACCTTTTGGTGTAATCATTGAGGGATTCACTTGCATTCTATTATAAGTGGAGGAGGGAAGTAAGAGGCTTTTTCATTTTTTGAGTCCAACGATATGACTGATAAAAGATTTTGTGAACTCTGTGAAGCTTGTAATGGTCCCTCATTTGAGTTTGGCAAACTCGTGCTTGGATGTTCTCCTCAAGGTACAAGGACATGCCCATCATATGACCTCATCTGTAGTATCCTAAAGAAGCATTAAGTACTTTTAGTTTTCCAAATGATTTTTGGCTTCCTTGGACCCATCACATGGTTATATATTAGGAATCTTCCACTTTAGGGGAAGATCATAATGATGAATGTCATTGGATAATGGAGACAACATATTCTAAAGGGAAACTTAATGGTGTTGGGAGTTTGAGTATTATACTAGTTGAGGAAATTCCTCAATCGATCTTGCATTTTTATCTCATCATCCCATGGCCTAGATATATTGGAACTTCCTTGGGACTGATCTTTAGGGAGTGATAGCATGTCCTTGACATTGATAAAGTTGCTGATCGCTTGGGAGGCCTAAGAACCTCCTCTAAATAATTCTCCTCTCATAATTAGGTCACCTAGTTTTCCATGCTACCACTATGTTCTAGTGCAATTAATTCCTCCAATACCGGTGGTAAAAGGAGTCTCCTGAGAATGGCGACCATATTCTCCTAGAGTGTTTTCTATAGGCACTCAATATATTTGAAAGAATGAGATAATGTAGTGTTACTCACCATTTTGACATGTTCAAAGTATGTATTTTAGAGGACTCAAATATTTCGTTCCTATAGATGACACCAAATTCATGAGCATTAAAATTGTATGTGACTTTAGATCCACAGGTGTTCCCCTCTATACCTCAGACAGGTAAGATGAGAGGAGGGTCAATGGTATAGATAAGGATTTAAAGTGGTTCAAACCGTAAAATATGGTCCTACATTCATTTTACAAATGTGTTAGGCCAATTTTTTTAAAATCAAGATGAGTATTACATTCTAAGAGACCCCTTAAGCTTTGGTCAAAAGATTCTGAGTTCTGGCATCCTTTGTTCATTATCAAAAGGAGCTTAGTAAGTAACTTAATGACTTTTATAAGGGTTCCAAAGATCTTCTTTAAGGCTCAACAAGGTATACAAATGGAATAAATAATGGAATTTATCCAAGTAATAAACATAAGCTCACTATAATAGGTTATGAGTGAGGAATGGAGTAAGAACACTTGTGGAATGCTAGAACTCTTGTGTGTCTAATAGTTTGAATACTCTAATTTCTTTGAAAGATAGATATCAATCTCATTTGACCTTCCACCGGCCTTATATTTATAGGAGAACTCTGAGAGAGAAAATTAATGGGCAGTCACAGTATGGCTTTAATAGCTTAGAGGTCTAACAGTGCCAAAAGGGAGGTGGATTTTTGGACAAAGTATGTATAGATGGTGTAAGATGGTTATTGAGTGCATTAAATGCTGATAGGAACACTCGATGCAAGTGAATCTGGGTTGGAGGGTTAGTGGGATAGTGCTCTGCTTTCTACCTACTTTCCAAGACTGGTTGAGGATGTTTTATCGAGGTCTTATGAGCTTAGGTTTTGCCATAAGTGGGTCTTAAATTTTTCTTTAGATGTTTTGGGGTGACATACCTCAGTGCTACGGGCTAAGGATCCTAGGGACATCGTCTTCTTTTATTCTGAGGTCTATTTTGGGCATCAAACTTGATAGAACCTTGGTTTTGAGGTTTCTAAGCCTCCTTGGGAAGGTTTGCTGAAGCGACTAACCCTTTAATAAGAGAGAAGGCATGACTGAGGTATGCCACAACACCGTGCATTATCTATGGGAATGGCAAAGGACTTTGGAACCAAGTGTCCCTTTGCCTGAGGTCATGGATCAATTGTGGAGTATTTTTCTTTCCCTAGGATGCCTGAAGAGGCTAAGGGCTTTTGGAAGGTCAGGGTTTTAAAAGGGCATCATTAGTTTTCATAATTGAAAAATCTTTAAACTAATCTTATTTTGATAATTTCTCAAAACCACTATGAAAATATAATTTTCATATAGAAAAATCTATTTCCCAAGAAACCGAATCAGTTTCATGTACTTTGAGTATGGATGTTCTTGGTTCGGATAAACATACTTAGAGTTTTGCCAAAACTTATTTTCAAAATCTTTTTTTGGTAAAATTAGACAAAAATTCCTGGATAGTATCGCTTTATAGAGAATGACCATTTCTGACACTTTATATCTTATCATTTTTACCTGGATGATCGTGTGACTTGCATCTCTTTAGGATAGCCATAACGTATATTTTCCTCGATGCAACGATGCCATTAGCAACCACGTCCGACAGCACAAAAAACACACCTTTTTTACAAGATCTTTCCTTAATTTCTTCTTGGTTTTTGTATCAAGTACACGTTTTTGAATGATTTTATCTTATAAGTGACTACTTTACTCCATAAGAGTGTGACACCTAACCTATTATCTTTCCAAACAATTTCAAATCAAAATTTTATATATTTATCTGTTCTTACTCTTCCCAACCAAGAGCGTGGGGTTTGACAAATATCTTTTAGCTGATAAAGAAATTTCTAATATTTGATAGCATATTTTTTTCATTCCTCTTCTTTGAGTTTTTCAATCCATTTCTTTTGGGTTTTTCTATTTGAGAAAACCTTAGAGATTTATTTATTCTTATATTTCTTCAAAATCATTTTCAAAACTTTTTGTTCTTGTGTAGATATATTATCTTCCTTGGCTTCAAAAATCTATTTTGAGTTTTAAAGCACCATAATCTTGTAATACGGCAACATAACCTTTTAGGATTTCCTTCAAATACTTAATGAATATTTTTGGGTTCTTCAAGGTTTCATTATTGGAACAAGTTCCTTTAACTTTAAAAAAGAAATAATTGTCGGAATATTTGACGACATTGGTCGCGAACCAAAATTGATGGCGGTTGCGTAGCATTCTTCGACCGTCGGTTCCCTCCTTAGAGGATAGGTGTGAAAGAATTTTTAGTCGGTCATAGCATTGGTCATAAGCATTTGTCTTCTAGTTGTAATATGTCTACCATAGTTTATTTGTCGTTCTTATCAACTTAAGGTTTTTCCCGTTAGTGGGTTTCTATATTTGATCTTGCACTTATTTTATTTTTATTTTCTTTTTTGGAAGCAATTTATTAAATGCGAAGATAAAATTTTGATTCTAAGATTAGTAAAATATTTTTTCACAGACTTTTGGATTGTTAACCTTTTTTATATTAAAAAATTATTAAACTTTTTTCTTGAATTATGTGAATTTAAATTTAAATTGGGTAGCTACCGTCGATAGGCACACTCTCATACTAGTATACATTTATTAAGTTTGAGTTTTAATAAAGATAATATATTATTAATTTTTCATAGGTAGGAGATAAAATACTATTCACATCTTTGTGAAGTGGGAAAGAGATAGAGGATCATATCTCACTCAAAAGCAAGAGTTTTCATCTCAAGAGGTGCCCACACATCTACCTAGATTTGGGTGGATCATATGCTAAAATATTCAAGCCCTTGGTAGCGTTCTAGTAAGATTTTGGAGGACCCAAAGAAGATAAACCCTTATCATTAACAAATACCTTTCTTCATATCAAATTGCAACCAAATCCGCAAAGGTATTGTATTCATAACCCTAGGTTTGTTTTTTAAACATAGATTTCTGTATTTTCTTCTTCCTATTGCATAATAATTCAAATTTTTGTTGGTTATTTTTTTTATTTCATATATATTGATCCCCATCAAGAATAACATAAGAACTCTATACAAAAAACTCTTTACTTCACTTTTATTTTATCAGTTTACTTTACTAATTATTTCCACTATTATCAGTTTATTTGTTCCTTTAACTAGTTTGTAAGGTTATATTTTGTTTCTATTTCAATTACCTTATAACTTTCTATTTAGTTTAAAATATAACTTTAGGTTTCCATCAATTCAAAAAGTTTACTTTACTATCAAATTTCTTACTTTCCTTTAATTTCTATTTGCATTTTTATCATATCTTTTAGTCTTTTTTGTTGTTATTTTAGAGTGATGTTCCCGTATTAAATTTGTAGTTTATTTTAGTTTTGAAACAACAGAAAAACAACTTAGCACTCCACAAAAAGTCTTTTTAATTGTAGACAGTCTATTTATTTTTTGGCTAAATGTAATTAATTTTGGTTGGCAAGATCTTTAATCCTTACGTGGCACACTCGTAAACTTCTCATAAATCAAGCCACCAAAACACCTTCAAAATCAACAAAACTATGTTCATTGAGTAGTGATCAATGACAAAGGTGAATATAATAAAAAAAAGGATGATTGATCACTTAGTTTAGGTTTGTTCCACATGAGGGGAATAGTGAATATATGACCATTTTGATAATTTTGATAATCATGTTCCCGAGCTTCTCTTAAACGAAGAAGAACCAATGTTTCTTATTATGATTTAACAATATGTGTTTTTTAATGTAGCGAACGTCCTTCCTCTATCTCTCAAAAGTGTACCAACCACCCAGAATAGTGATGGACTTGTATAGAGTCAGAATTTTAACGACTCTAATGGGGTTTCTAGAGCTGAACAAATTATGAAAATGAAGCATGAATCCTACTAACATCCTCCAACCATTCGTGATCATATAAGAGGGGGGAAATATTGACAGAGCACAAGACATCATAGATGGACTTTGGTAATGTAATGATAATTCTAACCTAAGTTCAGTGTTCATAATAGCACACATTTCCTTCATGAGGAGTAGGCACCCAATCAGTCTCACCTACCGGATAAAAAAATAAAAATCAAGGGAGATAAATATGCTCCCCAATTCAACGATAGTCGTGTTATATATATAAGTTATCATATCCCGAGGACCTAGTGAGGTGGTTCACGACTTGGAGGTTGAGTATAAGGAATAGTAGGTCAAATATATGGCTAAACAAACCTAGTTGATGGCCTAATCGTCCACTTGATAATAGATAACAAACCACTTTAAGTTAAGACCTTCCACTTGTGATCGGGATCTAAACATTCATAAATTCAACCATGTTTGATAGAGACTATTATCGTTGATAAATTTCTATATGGTCCTAATGATGCTTAGATTCAGCACCACCAGATAAGTGATGATGAGCTCAAACAGTAGAAACCATGGTAGTCCTGGAGATATGTATGTATAGGTATATAGAAGGAGGTGAGTATAAGAGGAATAGTACAATGATGTATAGTTGTTCAGTCAATTAGGCCTACATCCACTGTGAGTGTGATCCACTAAGTATGGGCACTAATGGCCTTGGATGCAATACACATAAGCTCACTTTCTCTCTCTACTGTGTGCATAAGCAGAGTTTTTTGCTAGGGTTACAATTATCGATTCATCCCTTTGTAGGGTTGTAGGTGACAAGTATATATAGGTCTTGGGGGTGTAGTGTACCCCCCAAGTATGCATGGTGCATGTGAACGATGATCTGGCCAATCTCCTGTTGACACCTGTAGATGCCACCTGTGATTAATGATGACATAATATTCCCTCACGTGAGGGGTGATATTGTTATAACGGTCTTCCACGTGCCATGTGAGCCTCACGCGCACTATTCCACGTGTCTCCCATACCACGCACTCTGATGATATCACCCTCGGCCTATGATATGAGGCCGAGGGAAGAGTTCCTTTCGGCAGTGAGTCTGGTCCAATTTAGGCCTCGTACTATCATACCCTCGAAGGGTGTATGGTCCTTATGAGGGGTCGGCCCCTTGGAGGGTCGTCTGGGCCTGATGAGGGTTCGGCCCCTTGGAGGGTCATCTGGACCATGATGAGGGGTCGGCCCCTTGGAGGGTCGTCTGGCCCTTGTGAGGGGTCTGCCCCTTGGAGGGTCATTTGGGCCTGATGAGGGGTCGACCTCCTGGAGGGTCATCTGTACCTGATGAGGGGGCCGGCCCCTTGAAGGGTCGTCTGAGATATGATGGGGGGTCAGCCCCTTGAAGGGTCATCTGATATTGGTCGAGGGATTATCTTGGCCTCATCCAGGTGGAGGATGCCCTCGGCTCGACCGAGGGTATATATGGGTATATCAATCACCCCTAGCCCTTAACCATTGATGTTGTTGAGATGGCTGAGGGATAGTGTTTCCTTTGAGATGAGTGTATGGTCAGTTAGATTAATGACACCTGCCAAGCTGATGTGACACCTGTCAAATTTTTATCCATTGTCGTTCCAATTTTCTAGGCATGGCGGTTGCACACTGCTTGGGACTTTGTGCCCTAATGATGCCCTCCACATGGGTTGTGCTCTGCATTGGTTCATGGGCCCTTTGATTAGCAAGGTATTTAAACAAATTTTCTAAAGTTATTCCCTTTCTTATTCTTCTTCTTCTTCGCACCCAATCTCCCTCTCTCTAGATTTTCCACAGCTCCATAGCCACAGCCATTTCTGCGACTTTTGCATCAAGCCTCGTCGTCCTCGTCGTCCTTTCTCAGGTAATCCTTCTGAGCTAGTGCCCTCTTTACATTCCATTATTTTTTAACACTTCGACTTCTTTAGGTCTGTAGGACTAAATTTTTCTTTGGCCATTTCATACTTTTCAGCGTTCTTCTCCGGTGGCTTGTTCTTGAGTGCTCTTAGTTAAAACTTTTACTTTCCTTAGTTTCAATCCAAAGGTCCAACTTAGTCAATTTCCAATTTGTTTGTAGTTAGGTTATCCAAATTCTTCTAAGTGTAGGGTCTCCCCCTTAATGCTTAAGAGGCTTTACAATTTAGTTGAAGAGTTCCCATCCCTGAGAGAGAAGTTCTTTGTAGAGATCAGAAAAGTAGAGGAAAAGGAGGAGAGAAGACGAGGGGCCTACCCTAATTGGGTACGACCCATTTTTCCCATTCTTCTAGCCACAATAAAACCATCTGAGTCTTTTGGATCATCATGTCGTCTAATCGAGTCATTCAGGAGAGATGGATGAGAGAGCGTCGTCACTAATTGGCACTAGGCCTTCTAGGAGGAGAGAGACGTTTGATCTAATCCCAGGACGACAGGCCGAGGGAGTGGTCCCTTCCGAAGCTATCCTTGTGATAACTTTATCCCCTCATTCCTTCCAGATGGCCTTTCCTCATGGACCTATGATAGGTGATGAGGCCGAGGGGGAGGGGACTGAGGATGATGGTGAGGATTCAGATGCCGACCCAGTTGACACCTCCCACGCCTCGGTCTATATTTCCTCAGTCAGTGATCGTGACCTCCTATTGTGGAGGCATACATTTGGTGTGCCTCTCAACATTAGCATGAGGGTCCTCCCTCCCTGCCATAGTCAACATATTATCAGCCCTCGACGTAGCCCCCTCTCAACTTCCTCCCAACTCCTAGAGGACGATCCTCGGCTACGTCTCCTTGTGGAAGAATGCCTTCACAGACGAGCCTTTAGTCGACGTGTTTTTGGCTTATTATAATATCAGTTCCTCGTCCAAACAACGTGGGTATTATCACCTGGGGGCGAGGAGGTCTGATAAAAAACTTCTCCACGTGGCACAAACCTCCAACCACGACTGGAAGAAGAGATTTTTCTTCATTTTTGGAGAGTGGGAGTTTTCCACCGAGACTCAACCTTTGGATGATGGTCTAACCCCTCGATGAAGGCTAGGTCAGACCCTGGACTTTGTCTAGATGAGAAGGACATAGTCAAGTATCTGAGAGAATGAGGGAGAGGGGGTGGACTTGCAAAGTTTGAAGATCTGATGACCCCTCGGTTCCTCAAAGAAGCTGGTCTGAGGGTCGGCCCCTTGACAGAGCTATGTGAGTTATCATTATTTTTTGCTCAATCTTTGCTTTTTTTCAAGTGTTTCATCTTTGCCTCTGTATTTTTATGATGTGTCGTCTTCTTTTCAGGTCGTCCTGTATGTATCTCTGACTTTCTCTGGGAAATGACTGTCCCAAGCTTATTATCTGGCCTAGGTAAGAAGAAGGGTAATGAGCCTCAGCAGGCTCCGAGGAAGTCTAAGGTCGTGGGGCCGACACCTGTCGATCCTTCTGCCGAGGGTTCCAAAAGAAAAGGTCCTGAAGTTCCTGTTGACCCTCGACCTGATTCGAGTACGAGGGCGAGGGTGGAGGAATCAGAGGGGACTGGATCCTCTTCCAGTATGGGGGACTTCTGGTCTTAAAATTTAGCATTTTTGAAGGCCAAGCCATCTTCCCTGATTGCCAACCTGAGGGCGGACAAGGCCTTAATGTTTTCTGCCCCCTCGGCTGCCGACTATGAGTTCTTGTCCAAGATGCCCTCGACGAAGGTGTATGACTATGGTCTGCACACATTGACTCAGGTATTTGTTTTTACTTTATCTCCTTAATTGGATTTTTTTACCAACTGTTTCCTCGGCCTCTTAACAAATGTCTTTTTCTGTGCAGTCTCTCTGTGCCTTTACCTCGGCCACCAAGTGGATGGCTAAAAACCAACAAAAATTTCATGAAGCCGAGAGGGCCATTCAGCACGAGGCTGACCTGCAGACAAAGCTTGAGACTGCAAGGGCTGAATTGAAGAGTTCCAGGACCGAACATGCAAGGGTCTTGGACGAGCTGACGAAGCAGCACGATGCCGACCTGAAGGCTAGGGATAATCTCTTCAAGACGAAGGAAGAAGCTTTGACTGCTTAATTCAAGAGTGATTTAGTCGAGGCCGTGAAGAAGGCAGAGGCCGATGCTGTTAAGGCCTACAAACTTTCGGACGAGTTTTAAGGCTTCAGTCTTGGATACTTAGAGAGGGGGATTAGGACGTCCTGTCGATGGGTCGCCCTTAAGTTCGCTGACGCAGTATCATCTGTTCGCCCCTCTATTGAAGTAGTTCAACTGGACGATCCACTGATTGATGAGGCCTTAGACCAAGTGGAGTGCCAAGTGCACGTCGAGGGTACCAGAACGTCTGAGGATCATCCTCTCTTGGTCATAAAAGAAACCCCCGTAATCAATGTTGAAACATTGCCCTCCGACGTTGCTTAATAGGGTGGCTGCCTATAGCTCATACCCTCTTCATGTAACCCATATTTTTGTACTCATATATTAGACAAACATCAATATTTTGTAATATAATGCCTCTTTTTGTCTTCTATACTTCTCTTGTATGATTTGCCTTGTGATGTTTTTAAATTAACTCACTAACCCCTCCCTCGTCTTTCTAGAGGTCAAAGGAGGGGTCGTCCCCAGCATTGACCTTCATCATAGTCGAGGGTTATTTCACACCAACTTAATGATGTTTTAATTTAATCCCTCCCTCGTCTTTCTTGAGGGTGAATGAGGGGTCGTCCCCAGCATTGACCCTCATCATAGCCGAGGGTTGTTTCACACCAACTTTGTGATGTTTTAAATAAAGCCCTCCCTCGTCTTTCTTGACGGTGAATAAGGGGTCGTCCCCAGCATTGACCCTCATCATAGCCGAGGGTGGTTTCACACCAACTTAATGATGTTTTAAATTAAGCCCTCCCTCATCTTTATTGAGGGTGAATGAGGAGTCGTCCCCAGCATTGACCCTCATCATAGCCAAGGGTGGTTTCACACCAACTTAATGATGTTTTAAATTAAATCCTCCCTCGTCTTTCTTGAGGGTGAATGAGGGGTCGTCCCCAGCATTAACCCTCATCACAGCAGAGGGTGGTTTCACACCAACTTAATGATGTTGTAAATTAAGCCCTTCCTCATCTTTCTTGAGGGTGAATGAGGGTTCGTCCCCAGCATTGACCCTCATCATAGCCAAGGGTGGTTTCACACCAACTTAATGATGTTTTAAATAAAGTCCTCCCACGTCTTTCTTGAGGGTGAATGAGGGGTCGTCCCCAGTATTGACCTTCATCATAGCCGAGGGTGGTTTCACACCAACTTAATGATGTTTTAAATTAAGACCTCTCTCGTCTTTCTTGAGGGTGAATGAGGGGTCGTCCCCAGCATTGACCCTCATCACAGCCGAGGGTGATTTCACACCAACTTAATGATGTTTTAAATTAGGCCCTCCCTCGTCTTTCTTGAGGGTGAATGAGGGGTCGTCCCCAGCATTGACCCTCATCATAGTCGAGGGTTGTTTCACACCAACTTTATGATGTTTTAAATTAAGTCCTCCCTCGTCTTTCATGAGGGTGAATGAGGGGTCGTCCCCAGCATTGACCCTCATCATAGTCGAGGGTGATTTCCCGAAGACGATCCCAGTCATACTAGAACTGACAAACGCAAGATGAGGGGAAACACAATATGATATTTCTCATTAACATTACAAGTGTTCTGTTGGAGCAATACCCCTTACAATTGTGGTTCGATAGGACATTACAACACTACTGATAGTATTTCTTCAAATGATCTACATTCTAGGGGTTGGAAAAGGGTTCCCCTTCTAGGTTTTCTAGTCTATAGGTTCCAGGGACAACTTCATCGATGACCCTATATGGGCCATGCCAATTTGGATGGAGCTTGTTAGGCTTCTGAAAAGTCTTTTTGAGGACTAAGTCCCCCACTGCAATTGGCCTCTACTTCACCCTCTGGTTGTCAAACCTTACAGTCCTCTACTGGTAGGCGGATTGCCTTATCTTGCCGTTTTCCCTCCTTTCCTCAATCAGGTCTAAGTCAAGTTTCCTCTCTTCCATATTTCTCTAGGGGTCATACATTTGGAACCTATGAGTATGAAACCAAATCTCGATGGGGATCACGGCTTCTAAGCCATAAGATAGCATGAACGGGGTTTCTCCAATAGAGGTCTTTGCCGTCATCCTATAGGCCCACAGTACAGCATATAACTCCTCAACCCATCTCCCTTTTTCCTCCTCAAGTCTCTTTTTGATCCCATCTAGGATTGTCCTATTTGTAACTTCCGTTCGCCCATTGGCTTGAGGTCGACCTGGGGTAGAGAAGAATTGTTTGATACTCACCCTTTTATAGTACTTCTCTAGAGATGTGTTCTTAAATTGGGTCCCGTTATCTGAGTGGGGAGACCATATCTGCATATAATATTTTTCCAAATGAACTGGAAGGTCTTCTGTTCGGTAATCGTGACCATTGTCTCTACCTCCGCCCATTTTAAAAAATAGTCAATTGCCACGATGAGGAACCGATAGTTATTGATGGCCCTAGGCAACGGGACCTACCAGGTCGATCCCCCATACTGCAAATGGCCATGGGGATGTAATGGAGGTAAGAGGCTGATGGGGTTGGTGAGGGATGGTGGTAAATATCTGACATTTGTCACACTTTTTTACATATGTCGTGGAATCTTTCCCCAAGGTCGGCCACCAGTACACTTGGGTTACTATCCTCTTCGCCAAATACCTACCCCCAATGTGGCTTAAACATGACCCCTCATGCACGTCTTGCAAAATGCGTGGGACTTCAGATGGGTGCACACACCTAAGTAAGAGGAACAAAAACCCCTTTTTGTACAAGGTGTCTCCGATGACAATGGATTTCGCAGCTCTGTATCTCAGCTTTTATCTTTCTTGCCTTGCTTCTGTCATCTCACCCTCTTTAATGTATCTGATCAGAGGGTCCATCCATGAAGCTTCCTTAGAAACATTTAAGAAACTGCCAAGTGTTCCCTCAGCATCTTCAATATTTGGTCGAAGCAAAATTTCCATCGGGACTGTCCTCCTGATATCTGTCCTAGTTTCCGAGGCCAACCTAGCAAGTGCATCATCTCGACCATGATCGAGTCTCGGTACCCTCTTCAATTTTACTTCTCTGAAGCTCTTCAACAGGGACCTCACTTTTTTAAGGTACTTGGCCATCCTCTCCTCCTTGGCCTCGTAGTCTCCTAGTATCTGATTCACTACTAGCCTCGAATCGCTATGGACTAAAATTTGGCCGACACTAAGAGACTTGCCAAGGAGAGGCCTGCTATCAAGGCCTCATATTCGGACTCGTTGTTGGAGGCTTTGAAGTTGAACCTCAGGGCGTACTCAATGTCTGTGCCATCGCCTCTTCATAGCTCAAACACATGGCACAAAGAGGGCTTTATTTGGTACTTGTCCATCGTATTAAAGGTCCTCTCCAGGTCATCCATATGATCCTTTGCCTTCAAGCTCTTAGTCAGCATGTCATCTACATGGACCTTCATAGACTTCCCAATTTGGTCTTCGAACATTTTATTTACAAGGCGCTGATACGTTGCCCCTACATTCTTCAGGCCAAAGGCATGACCCTATAACATTATGTCCCCTTATTAATAATAAAAGCAGTTTTCTTCGAGTCCTCAGGGCTCATAAAGATTTGGTTGTACCCTAAGTAGACATCCATAAAACTCATTAGTTCATGGCCTGCAGTAGCGTCTACCATCAGATCAATGCGGGGGAGAGGGAAGTTATCTTTGGGATAATGCTTATTGAGGTCGGTGAAGTCTACACACATTCTCCACTTCTCGTTGGCTTTTGGGACGATGACTGCATTGGACAGCCATTCGGGATAGATGACCTCCTTGATAAACTCTACATCTTCTAGCTTCTTGACCTCATCCCTAATGACCTCATATTTTTCTCGAGAGTAAACTCTCCTATTTTTCTTTACTGGCTTTGCACCCTCTACCACGTTGAGCTTGTGGCACATGATTTCGGGTCGATTCCTGGCATATCTGTATGACTCCATGCAAAGACACTCTGTCTTTTTCTTAACAGTTCGATGAGGTCTTCCTTGATGTTTGGCTTCAGAGTCTTGCCAACTTGGACGGTTTTATCCTGCTCATCCTCATTGAGGATGATGGATTCTACCTCTTTCGTGGCTTCTCATTTCTTTAGCTTTTTCTCATCCCTGGGGTCCAGGGTGTCAATGTTGTAGGTGGCTGTTGGTTTCTTGTGTGCCTCTCTTTCTTCGGCGGAGTTGAAATAACATTCCCACGTGATTGTCTGGTCTCCCTGAACTTCCCCTACCACATAAGGGATTGAAAATTTAATCATCTGATGGACCGTAGATGTCACAGCTTCAAACCCCTTGAGGGCTACCCGTCCTAGTATAATGTTGTAAGCCAAAAAGACATGTTCATCCATCACAAAGAAGATGACCTTCTTGGTAAGCCATCTCGGCCACTCATCCCCCATCCTGACATCGGCCCCATACACTCCAAGGGGATGAACCTTTTCCCCACTAAACCCAATCAATGGGTGATGGTATGGTACAAGTCTATCACGACTGAGACCTAAGGCTTTGAAGCATGGCCAAAACATCATATCTACAGAGCTACCCCCATCTACCAAGATCCTCGGAACCTCGTACCTATGAACCCTGGTAGTGATGACGAGAGGGTCATTATCTGTGGCTAAGAGGCCTTTGAAGTCCATTCTGTAAAATCCCACTATCAGAGTATCCATATCGACCTTCTTCCTCTTTTCTGACTTTCCCTCCAGGGAGGTTGAGTGTACGTCTTTTGTCACTGCCTTGGCTTCATCTACATGGGCCTTTCTGTCGGTGACCTCTGACCGTCCTCCTTCTAGGCCCCCATAGATCATTCCTACACCGAGTGAGATCATATTAAGTCTCTTGACAGGGCCATGGTCGTCTCTCGGTGGGAGGTCAAGGTCATCCTCATTGTCAGAAAGGTCGTCCCCTCTTTTTTGAGGACCTTCTCTACATTCATCGCCTCACTTTTTTTTGGGGTCATCCTCTCGGCCCCTCTTGAAGGCACCTTTGTCAACGTACTTCCTGAGCTTCCCTTCTTTTAGCATCTTCTCAATCTCATCTTTCAGAGCAAAGCATTTGTCTGTCATGTGGCCATGGTCTTGGTGAAATTCACACCACAGGTTTTTGTTCCTCTTGTTGGGGGCTGCCCTCAACTTTTTAGGCCACTTTAGGGATCGTTAACTTTTTATCTCATTGAGAATATGTTCACAGATGACCGTTAGAGGGTTATAATCAGCGAACTTGTCATCCGTAGACCTCTTCTTCCCCTCTTTGTTCTTCTTAGGATACTTACCCCCACTAGTGCCTCCTTTTTCATCTTCGTGTTTTGCGGCCATCGCCTCTTCGGCATTCATCACCCTTCCTTCCATTGACATCAATTCATTCATCATCCTCATAGGTTCTTCAGCAAGCTTTCATAGCAGGCTCCCCTTCTGGAGCCCTCCAATGAGGGCGGTCATGGCTATGCTCTCCTCATAGTCTTCCACCTCTAACTTTTCTTTGTTGAATCTGGCTATGTAGTCTCTCAGACTCTCATTCTTCCCTTGCTTAACATAGAGCAGGTGTGTGGTCTTCTTCTGTGGCCTCACTCCAAAGAAAAAGTTGTGGATAAACCGATCTGCCAACTGCTTAAAGCTTTCAATGGAGTTTTTTGGAAGAAATATATACCAGACATGTGCAGCCCTGTCAGAGTGCCAAAAAAGGCACAACACCTCATCCCATCTGAGATAGAGTATATGTCTACCGCTGATTGGTACATCTCAATATGGTGAATAGGTTTGGTACTCCCATCATACCGTGGGGTGACTACAGGTGGCTTAAACTTTGATGGCGTAGGGAAGTTGACTATTTTTTCCACAAAGGGTGAGCCTATGGAGTATCCTCTTCGAAGAGGGTCCCGGCTCTTCAGAATATCACCGATCTTATCCTCCAGTCGCTAGATCGAGTCACTCCAGGGCCTCGTAGGGTCGGCCTAGCCGATGTTATCCCCTGCCGCGTCTTTGAGGTGGACGGAGGGTTCTGCAACGGCAGGTCTGCATCGGCTATTTACTTCCCCCTGACCGTCGTGGGGCCGGCCATCTGCTGCCTCCCTTCTGGACCTCGCCGCACTCCTTGATCTGGAAAACTTTTCCCACGGGTCATTTACTTGGCCCAGCCTCTTAAAGGCCGACACCCTGCTCAAGCGGTCAAAAGTAGAGCCTCTCGGGCGGCCATCAAGATTTTGCCTTCCACACTTCCCTCTGCTCTCTTGGAGAGGTCGTACAGTGTTGTTGGAGACCTCATACGGCTCCCAGCACTCTATGGGGGCCTCCTCTCCCTCCAGATCATCATACATGTCCTCAAGGCAAGGGTTTCCTTGCCTCCCTAGGCGTAAAATTCGGGGGTCAGCAACATCCCTCCGCCACTGAAGGGGTGGCAAGTTTTTGCGTGGTGCCTAGGGTGGTCCCCTGGCCTTATGCTGCCTTGGAGCCGTTGCCGGAGTAATCATCTCAGGTGAGACCCTTGGTGGTCTTAGTATGTTCTGGCTTAGAGTTGTGAACTGCTCTTGCATGATCCGCTGGCTTGCTGCCAGAGACTTTAAGGTTGTCGCCACATCAGCCATCTCAGACTGAGGTGGTGGCTGACTGGAACTGGGTCCTACTCCACTATCCGGTGGAGGAAGTGGTGGTGGTGGCATCTCCTGTGCCATGTGTTTGAGCTAGGAAGAGCTAAACTGAAGAAAAGACTGGTGAGCTTGAGAACCTTAATGGGTCTCTTTCAATAGTGAAACATCTCCTCACAGGGGGAGAACTGGCTCACCACTAGAGTGCCTAGTGAGGTCAAGCTGTACAAAGGAAGAGATGTCTTCTCATTCTCACAGACGGCGCCAAACTGATGATACTTAGATTCAGCACCGCCAGATAAGTGATGATGAGCTCAAATAGTAGTAACTATGGTAGCCCTGGAGATATGTATGTATAAGTATATAGAAGGAGGTGAGTATAAGAGGAATAGGACAATGATGTATAGTGGTTTAGCCAATTAGGCCTACATCCACTGTGAGTGTGTGATCCACTAAGTATGGGCACTAATGGCCTTGGATACAATACACATAAGCTCACTTTCTCTCTCTACTGTGTGCATAAGCAGATTTTTTTACTAGGGTTTCAATTATCGATCCATTCCTTTGTAGGGTTGTAGGTGACAAGTATATATAGGTCTTGGGGGTGTAGTGTACCCCCCAAGTATGCATGGTGCATGTGAACGATGATCTGGACAATTTCCTGTTGACACTTGTAGATGCCACCTGTGATTAATGATGACATAATATTCCCTCACGTGAGGGGGTGATATTGTTATAACGGTCTTCCACGTGCCATGTGAGCCTCACGCGCACTGTTCCACGCATCTCCCATACCACGCGCTCTGATGATGTCACCCTCGGCCTATGATATGAGGTCGAGGGCAAAGTTCCTTCCGACAGTGAGTCTGGCCCAATTTGGGCCTCGTACTATCATACCCTCGAAGGGTGTCTGGTCCTTATGAGGGGTCGACCCCTTGGAGGGTCGTCTGGGCCTGATGAGGGTCGTCCCCTTGGAGGGTCGTCTGGACCATGATGAGGGGTCGGCCCCTTGGAGGGTCGACTGGGCCTGATGAGGGGTCGACCCCCTGGAGGGTCGTCTGGGCCTTATGAGGGGTCGGCCCCTTGGAGGGTCGTCTGGGCCTGATGAGGGGTCGACCCCCTGGAGGGTCGTCTGGACCTGATGAGGGGGCCGACCCCTTGAAGGGTCGTCTGAGATATGATGAGGGGTCGGCCCCTTGAAGGGTCGTCTGATATTATTCTAGGGATCATCTTGGCCTCGTCCAGGTGGAGGACGCCCTCGGCTTGGCCGAGGGTATATATGGTTATATCGGGTCTCTCTCTCTCTCTCTCTCTCTTTTTCAAGGTGGGATTCCATAATTCTATGACATAAGGGTTATGAAAATCAATGTATATGAATAAAGGCTAACTCCCGGTGTAGAATGGTACTCAAATAATACTCTTATAAATATTGGACCATCCAGGAATAGCCACCAAAAAATAATGGGCGAATAGACACAATCGCGAGAAGACACGAGTCCAAAAATAGAGAAAGCCCAAAGCCAGAACAAAGTAATCTTAGGCGAGAAAGTACAAAACCAGAGCAATATCAACGCTAGAGAGAATAAATATAAGGTGAGCAAGTATAAAACCAAAGCAGGCCCAATGTTAGATCAAAGAAACATTGTGCAAGTATGTACAAAACTAAAGCAAGCCCAGTGCTAGAGTAAAGCAATATTAGGCGAGAAAGTCTAAAATCAGAGTAAGCCCAATGCTAGAGCAAAGAAATATTGGACGAGAAATTTCAAAAATAGAGTAATGCCAAAGCTAGAATAAGGAAATATTGGGAGAGAAATTTCAAAACCATAGTAGTCCCAAAGATAAAGCAAAACAATATTGGGACAAAAAGTCGAAGGCATCAATACAACCTTTAACAGTAACCTTCAAGAGGATGTTATACGAACAACCCCAAGTTACACAAACATTTGTGTTTGTCTCAAGTTCATTTATTAACACTTGGTTTTTATTATTTGAACACAGGGTTACTTAGCAAGAAGCCTTAGCCACGTAAGTAGTGCTCGAGCAGTTGGATAGTTGGAACCTCTTAAGAGTTTTGGTTTGGAGGCTGAGAGGTAAGTTTTTTTTAGCAAGCTAAGGCTCAACCACATCAATATCTTAGGAAAGAAATAATGCTGAAGTGAGGGACTTAAGAGGTCATTCGTTATCGCACGATCTATAATTGTTAAATGAGCGACCAATCAATTAATTTCTCGCTAGATATTTCAGATATGACAAATAGTGAGTGGCCCTATAAGTTTCTTGGAAGTTTTCAGAATAATACACCCTTGTGTTAAGACTGACAACACTATTTTTCCCACTATTACACTAGGTGGAATTCTACAAATAGGCAAATAGTGGTAGATAATGACAAATAGTAGTATGGGAAAAAGTATTTTTAATGACATTTGTCAGTATTCCATAGGTACGCATGCGCCACAATAGCCGTAAGGTCTTACTATAAGTACATCACTTGGGGAGCGGTTATAGCTAAAGAAAATTAACCTTTGATCAGACAATATTATTCTACACAGATCCCACCACAAGCACCTACATTCTCTCTCTACTCTCTCCTAGATATTTGAACTTCTTATCTCTACTATCTAAGAGAATCATCATTCTAAAATGGTTTCATTCATTTTGTTATTACTGAAAAAGTTGTATTTAATCATCACTTCCTCTATGTTGTAATCAGAAAGTTATTTTTGTTATTATTAAAAATTTGGTCTTTGGTTTATTTTACTCTCTTGAAATATTAACACTTTGAAGAAAGTCTCCATTAGAGTGGGTCATGCCTCACCCATTCAGTATATTCATAGACCCCAATATCACTACCCTCTTATAGTTGGAGATCCATAAAAGAGGTATATCGTTAGGGAAATGAGAAAATCCGACTCTTGATCCTAGAAAAATGAAAAAATTAAACCCAATGATGCTAGATTTAAAAGGAAATTAATTTAATGGGTTTTATGAGAAAAGTACCATAGAATTCTCAGAAACTCAGT
This sequence comes from Sambucus nigra, assembly GCA_949130495.1. NCBI lineage: Eukaryota > Viridiplantae > Streptophyta > Magnoliopsida > Dipsacales > Adoxaceae > Sambucus > Sambucus nigra. The sequence continues at coordinate 637,635,386 of OX422207.1, read as the reverse complement.
GTCTGTGAAGGATGACAAATGATCGTGAAAAACCTGAAGGACGAACAATTAGGGGAAATAATAGTGAAGATGGCTCAGATAGTGATCATGAATATGTGCTTATTCAAACTCTAAAGAGTAATCTAGTTTGCAAATGACATAAACATGGATGGAGTGGAACTATGAAAATATAGAACATTTCTACAAATTTATGTTGTCTATCTCATGTGTCAAAACAGTTGTGTCTAGGATCTCACATAGACTTGTTCCATATGAGTGAGGCACATTTATTGAGTATAGATTGAACCTTGGAAGACTTTGAAGATATAGGTATCCATTTAAGGAAATTTTGTTTGCCATTGGATACACATTCAAGATCAAGAATTGAAGATGTATCCTTTATGTAGATATTCAGTGAATTATCTTTGGCTACACACACTTGCACAAAAGTTATTTTTCAAAATGTATGAGTTTTTAAACTATAAAGATCAAGATATTTTAAAATGTTTGAAAAGAGTTTAGAGGAAAATGTTTTTTGAAAGGCGTTTTAATTTGTTATTAAGTTTTAAGTGTTTTGTGTGTTTTCAGCTTAACCGTTCACACGGTGGATTTCTATACCCGTGCACATGGAGGCATGCAAATGGCTAAAATTTATGACTGTACGCACAAATGTGGCTTAAGTTTCATACTGGGAGGAATCCTACGAATGGACAAACTTTACTGTGCATCCGATGCGATTGATGTTTAAAAAACTCCAATTTAAAGGAGCTTTTCCCTCCCATTTTTTTTATATATCAGTTTTTCACAAGTGAAACTTCCTTCTGAACAATTTTTTGAGTTGAGATTATTTATTCTTCCTTCCAATTTTGTTTTTCCATTCTTCCTCACATTTTATCAAAATATCGTTCCATCCATAGATCTTCATGTTTTGTGAGTGAATTTTAAAAGATCATCACTAACCGTTGATTTTTCATCTATCCACTTCTGAATCGACATGATGAAGTACTACGCGATCTAGACTTTGAGGCATCTTGTTCTAATGGGGAGATCGAGGTGTGACGTGATTACAATGAAGACTAGAGTTCTTTATTCATTTCGTGGATCTTTGGATGTATTTATATTTGCTAAGGGGTTCATATGTAACTACTCAACAGTATTTGTGTGAGAGGTACCTTCTCGCCTTCGGTAAAATTTTCTTTTTAAGTAAAAATGGAAATTGTGAGTGAGTTGAGGTTTTTTACTCATAGGGGGTGGTTCCTCATAAATTTGGTCTTGTGACTAATTGTTATTTTGTTACTATTTCTCATGAAAACATTTGATCACACACTTCACATTAATTGGTTTTGAATCAATTAATTTAGGATAAAATGACTTAGGTCGGTTAGTTTGTGTTTCTTCACTTAGATCCACTTGATTCCTTTGTGTGTGTGCTCTAACAAGACTTTTGAATCCTGATTTGTTGTTTTTAACTTTAAGAGATTGTTAGTTGGAATTAATTTTTGTGAAAATTAACATTTTGACACATGGAGTCTTCAAACCTATTTGTCCCTCCTCTAAGTTTAGTGTAAGTCATTCACACACATACAGTTGGTATAAGGTTTCCAATATTAGGCTTTACAACCCGAGTTAGGCCCTTAATTTGTATGTTTGCATCCTCATTTGTATGTCTTTTTGGGGAAGGTGGCACTCATCCGAGAATGGATGAAGATGACTCATGATCGAAAAAATAGTTACGCCAACAAGAGGAGGAAGAAACTAGTTTTCAAGTGGGAGATCATGTTCTTCTTCAAGTCTCCTCAATAAAAGGGTTAGATTAGGGTCTAAAGGTAAGTTCTCTCTCCGCTACGTTGGTCGCTTCATAATTTCGGATATAATAAGACCGGAGGCATATCGATTGGCCTTACACGACCATATTCAATGAGTGTATGATGTTTTCCATGTATTAATGAAGAGGAAATTTCTAGGGGATGAGGATGCTTACTAGCATATCGACCTCGACGAGATTAATCTACAACCTGATGCAAGTCATGGGGAGCGAACGCAACATATACTTGACCGGAGAGAGAAGACATTGCGATCGAAGGTCATACCATTAGCTCGAGTCTAGTGGGGACACCAAAGAGATAAGAAGTCTGATAAGCACCCAAAAGTGTATAATTTATGCCCCGACTATGACCATTTTAGTCACTTGTTTTAATTAACATTGGCCTTATGTTCGTATTTTATTATTTTGCAGGTCAATCAGCTATCACAGTATTAAAAGTGCTAAATCAAGTTAACTGCAACACATAAGCGGTTAAAAGCTTGCATGGAGATCGCAAAGTCTGGAGTCCAATCTGAGCTTGCCTCGATGGGATCGATGCCCCAAAACAGTCCAGTAACCCAAATCTAAGCCTACACCGATCCCAGACCATTCTCCGAGCCTCGTGTGTGTTGAGTTTGTACCTTTATTATTTTCTTAGATTTTTATTTTGAGTCATTTTATTTTTAGGATTAATTTTAGATTTATTTAGGATTTTTAGAATTTATTTGCATATTTTTATATTTTATTTTTATAATTGTATTTTTATTTTATTTTTATTTTTATTAGTTTTTAGTTTTATTAGGATTAGTTTTTAGGAGTTTATTTTTAGTTTATTGTATTTTATATTTTTTTTAGGACTTCAGTTTTCATTTAGATTTTAAATTTTTATCTCTTTTGTTTTATTTTAGTTTTTGTATAAGCTTAGGATTTTATTTATTTTTTAGTTATTGTTTTTAGTTTGTTTTATATTTACTTAGATTTTATTTTTTTTATTTTTAGGTTTATTTTTTTAGTAGTGTTAATTTATTTTAGGGGTACAAAATTAACACACACACACAAACATCCTACACCACAAACACACCCTAACACCTCCCCTCACCCACACCCTATTAGTCTACACCCACACATACCAAATTACCATCGTTAAACTATTCATCATCTCCTACCTCCATCACACACCCTCACTTTCTCTCTCCTATGCCATACCCATTCTCTTACCACCATTAAAACCCCACCAAAACTCCATAACCATTTCCCAACAGCAACACACATCAAGCCAACAATTTCCCAAACCCGGCTCCCATTCCAACCCCGGTTTCAACCCAACTGTAACCCGAATACCAAAACTGTCGGAGCAAAACCCATGTCCGGCGGACCTCCTGTCCGGCCAGCCCAAACCCGAACGCGTCCAGATCTACATCAACCCGAACCGCCATTAACCCGACCTCATCCAAGATCCAACCGCGACCCTGTTCAAAACCCGCAACCTCGCTGAAACCCGTCGCCGGACCTGCTGCGTCCTCAACCCGACGCCGTCCTACCCGCCTAGACTCGAAACCCGTGGCCTACAGCCCTTACCCGCTGTCATAGAGGGCCAGCTGCTTCAGCATAAACCCGATCGCAGCTCGGACGACGCAACCCGTGAACGACCCGAGTTCAAACCGTCACCACAACCCGAAGCCATACCCCGCTGACCAACACCCGATTTCGAACCCACCACCTGCCATCCCTTAAAAATCGGATACCATTCCAAGCCAAAATCAAATCCCATAAAAATATTTCCAAGCCAAATCAAATCGTGGAACAAAAGAAAAAAGGGGTAAAGCTTATAAAGAAAAGATTCTCTCAACAGAAGAAACACAGAGACGCAGAGAGAGAGAGAGAGAGAAAATAATGTATATTATGTACAGTTAAGGGTCATAAAAAAAATTTCAGGAAAATACAAAAAAAAATAGTTTAGCTTTAGAATAATTTTTAGATTTGTTTTTTATTCTTTTTGGTGTAATCAAGTGCTGAATTAGTGAGAAGATTGAGACGCATTTCATGAACGCGATTCGACAAGGAAACTTGCGTATTGTATTCTATTTCTCTATTCAAATTTATGTCATCTTTTGATATTTTATTGAATGATGTTTATTCTAAAATGATAATGTTTGGCTAAACACCCCGTTCAAGGGGTGGGGTGCACTTCGAATAATATTAATTTAATTACTTGGTTTCATTAATTGTATAATTCTAGGTAAATTAATTTTAACTGTCACCAATTAATTTATATAATGAGAGTTAGTAAATTAATTGAACGAATTAATGTTTGAATTTATGAATCGAACTAGAGATAGATTTTTTCAAAATTATGGAGCCCTCTAATGCTTCATCTATAGTTCAGAAGTCTGAATTAGAACACTACTTGGAGGAAGCTTTATTCCCTCTCGACGATGATAATGAGTTTGCATTTGATATTTTGCATTGGTGGAAGACTAATGGGCCAAAGTTCCCCAGTGTTGCGAAGATGGCATGTGATATCTTAGCTATTCCTGTTACTACCGTTGCATCAGAGTCAGCTTTTAGTTGGGGGCGCAGAATTGTGGATGATACACGTTCATCTTTAGCTTCTGAGACTGTCGATACTCTTCTTTGTTTGAAAGATTGGTTGCCTTCCGTTGGAGAGAAACTGGGTAAGTCAAAATAAAATTTATATTTGTCATTACTATTAAACATAATTAAACACTAACTTATTATTTGTTTGCAAAATTTTAGAAAATTTGAAAGTTGTTGATGATAATGAATAGCTAGGCTCTAGAAAATTCATTTTCAGATATTATTATTAATTGAATATTTTTGTTAGTATTGTTCTTCTTGTGATAATGAATAGCTAATGCTAATAATCCGTTTATAAATTTTTCTTTCTTCTTATCCAATACAGCTTTGTGGGACCTTGGAAGTTGAAGATGATAATTTTTGTGTTACGGGGGCGAATTTTGGTGGAAGAAACTTTTATGTATAAGAAAAACTTATGTTACATGTATTATTAAACTCATGGATTTATCTTTTTAGTACCATATATTAGTGAAGTTTTATTTGGGTGAATTAGTATACTCAAATAATTAATGTCTTATCTTTATGCATTACTACTAACTTGCGAGTTGTGATTACCATAATGCGTAATTCAACAAGGATACAAAGGAAAAGAGATGAGAAAGACACACTTCAGGAACTTAAGGGGTAAAAAATAACATCCCTTCTTTATTGTAATATATTCTTTGTTTTCTCCGTTGATATTTTAATTGAGTTATTCTTTTCAGGTAGGATGATGCTTCATTTCATTTTTGTTCAAACATTAGAGAAACTGAAGAGGATACAAATTTCAATGGCTAAAAATTGAATAAGAAAATGCACATTAAAGGCTAGTACTTTTGCTCAAACCTTCTTTTATACTTTAATTTTATGCTTCACACATTCTCTATATCTTACATGGAATGAAAAATTATATATTTAATTAATTGATTAAATTAGTGTTCAATATGTTATGTGTATCTTAATGTATCTTAAACAATAAAAACGGATAAGGATATTATCCGAATCCGGGAAATCCGAGAGGATACGGATATGGATAGCTTAAATTATTATCCGGGCGGATACGGATACGGATATGGATATGGATAGTGTGGAGTATTGACGGATACAGATGTGGATACAATGGTATCCGCTCCGTATCCGTCCGTTTTACACCCCTACTTTGCATCGAGTGATGCACTTTGCTATACAAGTGCATTGACTTCTTCTAGACTTTATCCAACAAGACTGACGCTTCAGTCTTGTTTGGGGGTGATTCTCATCACCCAATTTTTCTGCCACCCGTGCTTTCCTAGTTCTTATCCTCAGGGTGAGACTGGTTCGGTCTGGCTGAAGACGTTAAACTTATCACTACCGGGAGGCAGCTCGTCGTTCATTCTTTCTGAGTACGATTCTTATCCTGTTTGGGGGTGGTGTTTCACACCACCCAATGATTTTCACATGCTTTATAGACTTGTATGTATTTTTGTATCACAATTGTTCTTCACGTTTCATCTATCCTATAGAATGCGGTACATTTCACTAGTGGTTCATTATGGTACTATCTTTCCTCGCTTGTGAGTTCATATGGTTTTAAACATCGAGGACGATGTTCTTTTTTGTTTGGGGGTGGAAAATTTATCAAAATCGTACCTCTTTTGAAATTTTTTATAAACAAGTGATTTTAAACTTTTTGTGCAGTTAAATTTAAATTTTTATGACATGATTTGTCTATCAGCCCTCTTTTAGAAATCTCGAAATACCTGTGTTTGATCCTGAAGTTACGCTTTCTCCATGAAATTAATTAATGCCTCTGAAAAGCGTACTTGCACTGTGAATTCTTAAACTCAGCAATTTGCACTATCACGTTTATAATCAAAAGTTGAAGAGTAAATATATTCTCAAGAAAGCCTTAAAAGATCACTAGTGGCGACTTAAAACCCGTGAGATTTGAGCTTTAGAATAATTTTTAGGTTTGTTTTTTATTCTTTTTGGTGTAATCAAGTGCTGGATTATTGAGAAGATTGAGACGCATTTCATGAACGCGATTCGACAAGGAAACTTGCGTATTGTATTCTATTTCTCTATTCAAATTTATGTCATCTTTTGATATTTTATTGAATGATGTTTATTCTAAAATGATAATGTTTGGCCAAACACCCCGTTCAAGGGGTGGGGTGCACTGCGAATAATATTAATTTAATTACTTGGTTTTATTAATTGTATAATTCTAGGTAAATTAATTTTAACTGTCACCAATTAATTTATGTAATGAGAGTTAGTAAATTAATTGAACGAATTAATGTTTGAATTTATGAATCGAACTAGAGATAGATTTTTTCAAAATTTGAATATTAATTCGCTTTTGAAATTTGAAGATTAATATTGTTTTCGTTAAATTGACCCTAGCGGGTAATTTTTTGAAAATAGTATAAATTCTAATTTTTCATCGTGTGACATCTTTAAATTAATTTTCTGAAAAAGATTTTATTAAATTTATAATTTTAACGAGAGTTAGATTATCGATTTAATATTATCTCAAAATATTTAAAATTAATAAATTGAGAAATTAAAATAATTGAAAATGCAGTGTAATCCCATCTTTTGACTTTCTCACATTAATTCACACTAGGTTGCACATTCTTTTTCATCATTTAGTCATTTTATAATTTTTAGCATTTGTTAGTTAATTTTTCTCTTGAAATCGTTTTAAAAAAAAGATTCTAATAAAAAAATTGAATTGCACATTTTCACATTTATTGTTTCACCTTGGAAGTTGGATTGATAACCGTACTTACCGCAATACGAGTTAGTTTTAGACAAGTTTTGTAGGTACTCAAGGGAATTTTGAGAGTGGCTTTTACACAACAACGATACATACCCAAAAAACTTCTTATCAAAGTCCACATGGGAGAGAGAGTACATCATGTAAGAAAGGTATCTAGAGTTATTATCATCAGGTATAAAATTCTAATTTTAAGGACAAAATTCCTTTTTTTATGGTGGAATAATGTAATGCCTCGAAATTTTAATGCAGTATTAAATTAATTTATATTATGAAATGTTGTTTTTCTACAGTGACTAGTGACGTCAGTAGACTTATTTTATATCATTATGTCCATACAATTATAATTATTTAAATTTAACTAAACACCCCAAAAATAAATCTATAATTATTAGATAAATATAATTAATAAATTATTTTAAACTCAAACAAATGTAGATATTAAAATGTTGATGGGATAGCTAAGATGAATTTTGGGGTAAGTAAAATGCCCGACTATACCTTAAAATGACGGGTTTTAAGCCCTATGAATTAGTATATAGCTTGGGCTAGGTTTTATACTAATCTCTTAATACTATAAAATGCAAAACAAGGCATTTATTATGCTTTGCAATTAGCCTATCCACGTGGCACATCTATATACTTTTGTAGACCAAACTTTTCTTAAATTGACACGTGTACTATGCATTAAATCTATATAACTCAACTAAAGCCACACAACGTCTTTTCAATTATCAATAAGTGCTGCCATTGAATGTAAACGAAACTGTTCGTATGGAAATCTGCATGTATCTTTCTTCGAAACTTCACCATGTCTCTTGAGTACTCTTTTCCAAGCAAATCCATTTCCAAGAAGCATAAAAAGCTGTCGAGATTCTCTATCCCCACAAACAGATTTTTGACTTCCATAAAATCCCAATTTCTCAAGCAAAGGAGTGAATTTAAACACATCAGGAGCCCCACTAATTTTCAGCACAATGTTGAACATCTTCTTTGCCTCATAAGTCCTATTCAAGGTAGTAGAGAGAGGTGATAGCTGTAGGGAAATCCGAGAACAGAAATAGAGAAACCGAAGATAGAGAGAGATAGAGGGGCAGCCGTGTAGGCCCCAACCACCACCATGGTTGTTCATGAGGGCTTTTTCGGTTTTTTACTTCAGATAATCATTTGGTCGTAGAAATTTTACAAGAAAGTGCTGTGATTTTGTAAATTTTTATGTTTGGAGGTACAAAATTTAGTATTTGTTTTAGACTTTGATGCCGGTTTTGGCTGTCCAGCCATGACTGTTAGTAATGGGAGGTTGGGTCAAGGAGGTTGGGTCAGCGTTGGTAGCAGGTGTTGGGAGCTGTTGTCCGGGTTTAAAGTGGGCTGAAATGGTGGGATGTCGCCGTCGTGGTAGGAGTTTTCCGGTCGGTTTGGGGCTGTGATGTCCGGGTATAGAGTTGTTAATCGCCGAAGTTGGCGATGGTTGCTTGAGTGTGGGTTGTTGGCTAAAGCAGGTTTGTGGGTTGTACAGTAGTTCGGGGCTTAGGCAGGGAAGATGAGAAGACAAAGATATAAGGGTCCGTTTGATACATATTGGGTAAAAGTATTGGCATGGGACAAATTTTGCCTAGGCAAGTTTTGCCTAGACAAATATTTTTTTCTCACATTAGACTATCAAACACCAAATAAGGTAAAACAAGTTTTTTAGGCAAAACATTTTAATAACACATTTTTCGTCCATATTAACATATATAATAATAAAAAAATATGTATTTTTTTTAATTTTCGTCCCAAGTCTTATTTAATAAAAAACAGTTTTTTCTTTTCTTTTTTACTTCCCGTTTTTATTTATTAAAAAAGTAACAAACTATATATAAAAAAAAAGTTTTTTTACGCCAAAACTACTTACTAAAAACAGTTTTTAATTTTTACATTAAAACAGTTTTTACGTTAAAACAGTTTTTAATTTTTTTTTACATTAAAACAGTTTTTATATTAAAATAATTTTTTGCATTAAAACAGTTTTTACATTAAAACATTTTTAAATTTTTTACATTAAAACAATTTTTACATTAAAACAGTTTTTACGAAAAAACAGTTTTTACATTAAAATAATTTTTTACATTAAAACAGTTTTTACATTAAAACAATTTTTTATATTAAAACAGTTTTCACATCAAAACAATTTTTAATTTTTTACATTAAAACATTTTTTACATTAAAACAATTCTTACATTAAAACAGTTTTTTACATTAAAACGTTTTTTTACAAAAAAACAGTTTTTAAACAGATTTTAATTTAAAATAGTTTTTTTAACTATTTAAAACAATTTTTAAAATATTCATAACAGTTTTTTTTAATTATTTAAAATAGTTTTTGAATTGTTTTTTAAAATATTAAAAGCGTTTAAGAAGTTAGCAAATTTGTTGGCAAATATTTCTCACCCATATAGCAACGCAAAATTTGCCAACATGTTATGCATAAGAGGTGTTGTACATTGGCAAATAGGTTGCAGGCAAATTTTGCTATCAAACACACCAAATTGTAGACAAATGTCATATTTGCCAACTTATTTGCCATTTGCCATGGCAAATAATGCTATCAAACAGACCCTAAGGGATAATTGGGTGTGGGTGTGTATTTAGCATCATATTCATGAGGCAAATTAAAAGCGGGTAAAAGTAGGAAAAAAACCTAAACTCATTTTTTGTTTGGTTAAAATTTTTAAATTCTACCGTTTAAATCTAATTCTTTGTATATCTGGATTGAATGTTTTTTGATTATTTGCTTGAAGATAGGGTTAATCGGTTCATATTTTTTTGTAGATTAATATAATTATTTAACTTAATATGAGAAAATTTTCCAAAAAGTCATCTTTATAGATAGCTCCCTTATGTATGAAGAAAGATATTATTCATTATATAAATACGTTTGGCTTCAATAGATGGATCCAATCTATATTTTAAAAGTCATGTATAATATGAATTTATTTTGGGGTTTGATATCCCTCTTCACATACCTCCTCCTTTCTTATTATTTTATTCCTTATTCATAATGTTTTTTTTGTAGATACCTTATTCATAATGTCATTTTTCTCATTATTTATTCCTTATTCATAATGTTATGTTATACTTAGAGGAGGTGTATAATAAAGGGTTTGGTGAGATGATGGTGGAGTTAGATAGTTTAACAAGATGAATATTGTGTTTTAATCATATCTACATATGCATAGTTGAGTATGGTGTGTGTTTGTGAAGGATGTAGTTTATAGTTTTAATTATTTTTGTGGATTTACTACAGATACAACAGAGAAAAATGGAGCAGTTCTAAGTTTCACATGGATCAAATGGAACACTTCGGGTCTTCAATTTCATTTGACACCCTCATTTTAAATCAGTTGGTTAGATGTATAAATATTAAACTTTGGGCCACATTGATTGAATATATTACTCTTACATACTTATGGCCGAATTCTATATGAGTTTCCATTAATTGTAATTCTATGTCCTATTTATCTTTTTATTCGGAATTACATAGATATTTACCTTTATGATCTTATATTATATTTGAATTTTTAGGTTTTTGATTTGATATTTGTAAGGAATCAGTCCAATTTTTTAGTTGCCAAGTAATGAAAAGTAGGTTTTTCTTATTTGATGTAAATAATTTTCATCACTATACTTATCTTTTCAACTTATGTGAAGGCATAATCTCTTAATAAACTTATGTTTATTTATTCTACTTCTTTATGCATTTAACCCTACTAATATGTATATTTGTTGAAAGGTGTTAAGTTTGAATTTTAAGTTAACCTGTTTATATATTAGGGGTTTTATAAGAGATTTATTCTTGATTTCAGTTCATTTATATATATTGTCCATGTATGGTTTGATCAAATGTCTCGAATATGGTGTAAAAAAATCTACTTGATCTAAATTTTCAATCCGTTTTTTTCTTCTTATGTTTCGCTCATGGCGCCTCGCCCGCGCATCGTGCGGGTTTACACCTAGTTTATTACTGTTTTGGGCTTTATGGGTCAAGGTTAATAAGGGGTCCAACCTTAATTTCGTAGTTAACAAGATAAAAAGGGGATTAAGGTTAGTATAACTCATTTTAACACTTTAGAGAGAACCCTCTAAGACTCTAGAGAGACTAAAAAAAAGAGGTAACTTGGAGAAGAAGAATTGGGGCAACTGAATTGTAACTCATAAGCTTGATTTAGAGGCAAGTTTACTCAGTATAATAATATAATTTTTTTTATTACTAGAATATAGTTATTATAGATATTAAACATTTGATTTAGATAATTAAACAACAAGTTTGGTATCTAAATTTATTAATGAAAAAGTTAGGTTTTTATCCATAAATAGATTTTAATTCAAGTTTTCAAGAAATTTGGGTTACATTTAACCAATTAAGGTTAGAATTGTGTATACTCGAATAATTGAGTAAAAGCCCCTTGATTATGATGTGAATGAATTGAAAATTTGGGACTTTATACTGAAATTCAAACCTAGGGTTACAGTTCTAAAAAATGCTTCTAAATCGTTGCATAAATATCATAAGATGTAAGGATAGCATAGGGTTTGGTTTGGGAGAGTTTGTAGGATAATTTTTCTATGGGAGGTATTAAAGCCTTAAATTAGGCCATTAATGGCGGTTCTAGGTAGAGGGGTTGTAATAGGGACTACATGTTGAATAAAAAGGGAATTCTAGAGAGTTTAGTTGTTTATCCGTTCGAACGACAACAATTATGGTCCATGCACATGGGTCATTAGAACGACTAGGGTTAAGTGCCGTGTGCACGATCGGGGCAAAAATTGGGAATTCTTTTATTTCGATAAAAGAAAATTTGGAAGGGAATTAGGTGCTTTAGACACTTTAAACTACTGGTTTAAGATCGTTGATCATAATATACAAAATATCTTAGGAAGAGAATAAGATTCATATCCTTCTTGAAATGTAATTTTTTTTATTCTACATTTTGTATGATATATTGATTATGTGTACATATGAGATACATCCTAGAAGAAATTTCTTATGGACCGTGCGACGACTCCACTTTGGTACCCGGTAGATAGAGACATGTTATACCTTGGTCTATATGATGACGAGCGTTGTAAGTTATAGTAACCTATGTCAGGAGATCATACCACTTTGATATCTCGAGTGAGCGAGACGGGCTTACCTTGGGACATGCGACGATGCCACTTCGGTACTCTAGTAGTTAATTATAATATAATTGGTATGAATAATACATATGTGGATATACACGTTGAGATGAGTTTTCTTATTAGATCTATAATTGAGAGGTGTAGAATAATTATTTATAAATATTCAATTGAAACGAATCATCATGGGGTTCAATTGGGTTTGGGATTAGACACATGATATCTAAGATTATTGAGTTTGGGTATAACTTAAAATAAACTAAAAGATGAGAGGAAGACGTGTAATTATATTTTAGTCCAAACTCAATTATATTCTGATACTTCGTAGGCCTACTGTTAATGTTGTTAATTTACCATTTTCAGGACATAGGCCACAGGTTTAGCCTCACCCCTAATCCAATCTTGAGTTCTTACAGTTGCCATTCACATAGGACATAGGTCTCGAGCCCGCGTACTCATATTATATAATCCTTTTATCTTTTATGTCATGTTTACATTAGTGAGTCAGTATACTCTTTCACTTTATTATGGGCTTGTATAATGAGATGATGATAGTATGCACGGATTCTTTCAATACTTTTGGTTTGGTATTAGAGAAATTGTGGTTCACATATTTGTCTTGAAGTTATTTATATTATGTTTTAGTTTATAATCATGATTAATATAATACTTAATTGTATAGAATCTTGTTTTATTTACTTTAGAGCTAATCAATCTAGTTTAAATTTTATGGGGTGTCATAGTTCATATAAGAGCGTTCCAGGTTTAAGTGTTCTAGGGATCTTGAATGCTCCCATCTCTTTTCGCGTAACGGTCTTTGATACTTTAAAACTTGTTATTTAGGCCTTGTACTCCATTGTCGTATATTCACTTATACGTTTGTTAACTATATTTTAGATGGTCAAAACACGAAGATAAATAGGTCGACCATGACAGGCCACTAGCGTCTAGTCAGAGGCATCAACACCCTAATAATTTCCACAGCCACCTCCACCACTGCAGTAGGAACAGGAACTTGTTATTGAAAAAGCCTATTTGGATGATATTATCACAACACCGTTGTTGCAACTATGACATCCATATAGCAACATCAGCGACCGCCCCACCACCTGTGGACTCTTTTGTGTCTGTTCCATCGAATAAAGGTCTATGGGATAAACTTATTAGTTCTTTTGAGCAGAGACACCCACCATACTTCTCAGCGACTATAGACCCTATTGTTGCACTTTAATGGAGACATGACATCAAGTGCCATATATGTATATTAGAAAGTACCGATATCCAGAGGCAGATGTTATCCAACTTTAGGCTTTTATGAGAAGCCTTGCAGTGGTGGGAGTATTTTATCACCATGGAGCATCAGTCACATATGTCCCCGAGATCCAAGTTTAACTGAATGAATTAGGAGGACTCCTCATTTATAGAGTATAAGAAAGAATTTACTCGACCTGTACGCATTTCCCCAAAGATCAGATATTCGAAGGTGAAGAAGATAGATAGATTTGTTAGAGGCCTAACGTGGGGAATCAGTCGTATATTGATAGGAAATTTGGCATACACTTTTACACATAGATAATGGACACCCCGCTGTTAAATTGTCATGAATTCAGTGAGTTCCAAAAGGAGAGGGAACCAAATAAAGAGAAAGGGGAAATGGTCAAGGGACAAAAGCAGTTGAGTGAGCTGAGTCATCCAGGGGATAAAAAATCTCACAATTCCAACGAGGGAAGATTTAGGGGGAGCATCCCATAAAATGATTTAGAGGAGGAAATGATTATCATCGTAAAGAAAGTCAGGGATAAGGCCTTTGGGGTTAGGGACAATATGGTTAACAGGGCTAAATGGGATAATGATAAGGTTAGAGGCACCAGTATAGGCCCCAAGATGAAGGAAATTAGGGGCATCGTCTAGACCACTCCATCAATGGATAATATTTTTCTTGTGGCGAGGATGGACATTATTTTCATAATTTCCCTAAGGGAAACCAGAGGGGTCATGACCACCAGTAGTAGGGGAAGAAATGGGCTCTTCTGACCCCATCATAGTATCAGGCTTTGCTACCATCACAACTACCTCTAGCTACGCCTCAGTTATAGGGACACCCATAACTTCACTATGTATGTGTTTACAACCTCCATTAGGCTGGCCAACCAGTGAGACCTTAAGGATTAAAGGTATGTTATATGTTTATGGTATTTATTCACGACTTTTTTTTATACAGACACGTCACACTCTTTTTCTAGTGACGCCTCTTCATTTACGTTGGGATTGGTAAATATAGCTAAGGATGTATCTTCACATGTGGATACCCCAATAGGTATGGGTGCTGCCTTACGTTATATGTATAGGTGCGTGGAAGTAGAGATCATCCGATTGTGTTTTTTCGCTGACTTCATATTAGTGAATATGTCGACTTATGATATCATATTATGCATGGATTAGTTAGCTTAGTATCATGTACAAATAGATTGTAGTGGGAAGGCAATTACATTTGCTATTCTCGAACATGATATGTTCTTTGTTACTATGCCTAAACTCAAGGAAGGTCTATCACACACTTATATTATAAATATTTGAATTCGTTTGGGGATATTTCCTAGTCGTTAGATTTAATACCTATTATCCAGGTGTTTACGGATGTATTTGATGAGGTTACAGGGTTACCACCAACGTGGGAGGCTGATTTTTGCATAGACTCAACACCACGCACCGGACCATTGTGAGGGAACCTTACAGGATGACTCCATTAGAGATAATGGAGTTATGAGAACATATTCAATAGCTATTGAGTCAAGGCATGCCTCTATAGGGAGTCCTAATCTTATTTTTTAACAAGAATGATGGTTCTCTTCATCTATATGTTGTTTATAACGATCTAAATAAGGTTATGATACTGAATAAGTATCTGTTACCACGTATAGATGATTTATTTGATTGGTTTATGGGTGCGTCATTATTTTCCAAGATTGACTTGGATTTGGGTTATCATCAGCTACGTATTAAGGAGGAGGATGTGTCGAGGAAAATTTTTTAGACGCGATATGGATCATATGAGTTCCAGGTCATGCCATTTGGGTTGACCAACATGCTAACATTATTTATGGATCTGATGAACATGGTGTTTCGACTATTTCTTAATCAGTTCATCGTTGCATTTATTGATGACATTTTGATATACTCTCATTCAAAGGAGGATCATGTATAGAAATTATGATTAGTTTTCAAGAAACTACGAGAACATAAGTTGTATGCGAAGTTCTCTACGTGTAGATTTTATCTTCGAAAAGTACAGTTCTTAGGCAATGCCTTATCTGAGGCTGGGATTTCAGTGGATCCTCAAAAGGTATCTACAGTTATAGAGTGGGGATAACCCACGATGCCTACCCAAGTTAAAAGTTTTTAGGTTTGGTGGAGTACCACGTGAGGTTTATTTAGGGTCTTCAAAGATTGATGGGCCATTGACTCACCTCACATGCAAGGGGGTTCCATTAGTTTGGAGTGCAGACTATCATAAAGATTTTGATGAGCTCAAGGAGAAGCTAACTACCACCCCTATAATTTCTTTATCAAAGACCGACATAGAGTATTTTGTATGTACAAATGAACCTCTTTAGGGGTTAGGAGTTGTATTGATGCAGGAGGAGAGTACTAAAACTTATGAATCCCAAGATATTAAGCTTCATAAAGGAAATAATCTTACTCATGATTTGGAGTTAGGCATAGTAGTCTTTGTCCTTCATATTTGGAGATATTATCTGCTAGGTGAGAGGTTCACTTTATAGTCTAATCGCAAGGGTCTCTAATACTTGTTTATTTAGAGAGATATGAATATTAGGCAAAGGAGATGGATCAATTTTATGAAGGACAACCATTTTTGGATCCAATTCTATCTGGGAAGGAGGTAGCCGATGCATTAAATTAGCCATAGATTATTACACTGGCAGCATTATGGGCTGAGCATGAGGATGAGTGACCAGACAGTTGGCAGCACATTGGAGTTCCACTTGGACTTAGATTTATTAGGCGTATTTTTGGGAGTAGTGAACGTTATGCCAACAATGATGAAAGAATGATACGTGCACATGATTTAGATGCCTTATGCTAGGAGAAGGTACAACAGTTGATGTCGAGTAGAGTTTTTTCATTCTCTATCAGTTTAGATGATGACTGAGATTATAGGGATAGTTGGTTGTGCTAGAGAATCTAAAGTTGATTAAGACCATTTTAGATGAGGCACATTGTCCTTAATTCATGGTAAATTCGAGAGGTAAAGAATTTACTAGGACATGCTTAGTGCATATTAGTGGGATCGAATAAATTAGGATGTTTTCGACTTTGTGTATATGTGTACCACCTATCATCTAGTAAAGATGGATCACTAAAGACTAGTAGGAATTAAATCCTTTGAAGTCTCTCGAGTTGAAGTATGAGAGAATCTCTATGGACTTCATACTAGGATTGGTGAGGTCCCAGAAAGGTCATGATTCAATTTGTGTCATAGTTGATAGACTGACAAAAGTGGCCCATTTCCTTCTAGTATGAACAGATTTCTCTGCCAAGCATATGCTAAATTATTTTTTATAGATATTATATGACTTTATGGTCTACCATGAGACATTGTGTCCGATTGGGATAATAATTACAAATCTAGATTTTGGATAGGTTTTTAGGAGGCTATGGGGGTAAAATTAAGTTTGAGTACGATATTTCACCCTTGATCTGATGGTCAAACCGAGCATGTGAACTAGATTTTGGAAAACATGCTAAAGGCATGTGTGTTGGATCTCAAATGCAGATGTGATCAATATTTACCTCTCGTGGAGTTTGCTTATAGTAATAGTCATCATCAGACTATTGGTATCGCACCCTACGAAGTAATATATGGTCGACCGTGTTGGTCGATGAGTTATTTGTTAGAGTCAGGGGAACATAGTATGTTCGGACCAAATATTATTCGGGTCACCTCAAAGAAGGTTTCACTCATCTGAGCATGGATGAATAAGATGAAGGATTGAAAGAAGAATTATGCCGATAAGAAGGGAACGAAGATGGAGTTTCAGTTGGGAGATTAAATTCTTCTTCGAGTCTACCCAATGAAAGAGGTAATCAAATTTATGTCTAAAAGGAAGTTAGCTCCCCTCTACATTGGTACATTCATAATTTTAAATAGGGTAGGACCGGTGGTGTATCGATTGGGATTACCCGACCATATTCAATGAGTACATAATGTTTGCCAAGTATCAATGCTGAGGAAATTTCCTAGGGACGAGGACACCAACCATCATATCAACCTCGAAAAAATTATGTTATAACCGGATGCGAGTTATAAAGAAAGACCACAAAAACATACTTGACCGGAGAGAGTAAACCTTGCGATCGAAGGTTATAATGTTAGTTCGAGTCTAGTGGGGACATCATAGCGAGGTGGAGTCCACATGGGAGAGACATGAAGGCCTGCGGGCGAGATATCTAGAGTTATTATAATCAGGTATAAATTTGATTTTTGAGGGAAAAAATTCCTTATTTTAAGGAGGAAAAATGTAAAATTTTAATGAATTATTTGAAGAACTTTATATTGCTAAATTTTATTTATCTATAGTGACTAATGACGCCATTAAATTTATTTTATATCAGTATGTCTAAGGAAAAATTTATGATAAAGTCAATTTGTTTGTATTTTGGCTTATTTCATGTTTGGACAAAACCTTTGAGTCATTGGTTAGGACTTGAGGGTATTGATGTTTCAAGCCTATTATGTGCTTGATTAGAGATGTAGCGGCCAACTTCAAGAGATTACATTCATCGTGCCATATTTCATTCCACATTTAGTCTTACATTCATCGTGCCATATTTCGTGCCACATTTAGTCTTTACTTCTATGGATTTCAAGAGGTATGAATGCATATTAGTATGATCCTTGGAATTATTTTTGGGTGTTTGAGTTTTAAAATCATTGAGGCTTATTTTCAAAAAAATAGTTTTGAAGAATTTTTTTATAGTTTTTTTGGGTCAATCAAATGAGGTTCAAAAAATCTTCAAACGAGTAGGAAATCTCTTTTAATGAGCTTCAAACGAGATTCAAATGTCCAGTGAAGTTTCATTTTAATGAGCTTCAAATGACCTCCAAACGAGTAATGTAATCTCATTCAAATGAGCTTCAAACGAGGATCAACCGATCTGTGCTTCAAGACATCAAGTCCAAGGTGCTCGTAACGCATGTGATACCCGAGAAGGAGAACTCCCCATTGTGGTTGCGTGAACAATGCGGTATGATGAATATATAAGGGTGTATGATTTCGTATATCATGTGGCCTATCCACCTCCCCAAACCTACCCCAGACATGTAGTGACATTATTTGAATTGAATTGATTTAAGTAGTTACATTTGAATTATATCATGATGTATATTGTTTGAATGTATATTTGCATTATCTATATTTTATTTAGATATATGATGTTTGAACATGTACAATGTTTCTATAACAGGTAAAAATATACTGCTGGACGGTGTCAGTGGCTATACAGCCCAGCAGATTATTTTTCAATTCTGCCCAGAATTGTCATCGTCATTGACCATGACAAGTCCGTGACAAATAATACTTGCCACTGACTTATCATGGTCAATGACCATGACAATTTTTTAAAAATGCCACTAATTTATCACAATTATTAATCGTGACTAAGCTTGTCACGGTCATTGATCGCGACATGACCGTAGCAAGTCTAATGAACTTGTCACGGTCAATGCCCGTGACAACAAATGTTGTCACCCCCAGACTTGTCACGGTCATTGATCTTGACAAGTTGGACTTATTGACCGTGGCAATCCGGAAGATTTGGTGTAGTGCGAGATTTTTCTTCTTTTACAAAAATTATTCATTAAATGCTCATTCAATGTCCATTTAAACGAGAATACATAACTCATTGGAATGACCTTAGTAATCTCTTTCAAAATAGTTACCTTAAAAAATGTGCCACCAAAAACATTTTCGATAAATTGGAGTGTTGGCATCAGTTTTCAATGAGAATTTTGGTGAAAGTCACTTTCTAATCACAGATAAAATGCCCACAAACCCTACTTTTATCCAAACTCTTTGAGATCCAAGATTCATCTTTAAATAATTTTCTATCTCATTTGGCATGAAGGTTTTACTTATCATCATCTTTATTGAGTACGTTTCATATGGTCAATTCCGTATTTGTTGTTACACACAGTGGACTCCATGTTTATGGTGTTGAGATCAAGAAGAGGTGCGTCTGTGTTCCAGATCTGTAGACGGATACTGAGCCTTATCGGTTGGCACCGAGGTGTGTGTGGAGTCACATGTTGTGGTAGCTGCGTGGATGGAATCTCGTGTTTCTTTGTTGAGGAGAGAATAGATATTGAAAATGCGTTAAGGCTTACACAGGCGTAGAGTCATTCTGCAAGGTTTACACATGCGTCAAGTCTTACATAGTCAAGTCTATCGACTTTTTTCATTCCTAATTATAGTGAATTTGTGTCGTTGGTCCATCCAGAGTTTTTTCCATTTGGGTTTTCCTCGTACATCGGGCATTATGTGATTGTTTATTTTACTTCATCCTGCTATCTCCCAGATGCTTGTTTTAGGATAAAATAAAATTAGCTAATTTTTTTTACACAACTTTCGTTTAAAATTGGTGCAAAGTGTTATTTGGGGTAATTCTGTTTAAGTCGAATATTTAATTTGGAAAAAAATAAAGATTGGATTTGTTTTGACAAGTCCGTGCATATCCTAGCGACTTCGAATTGGTATCAGAGTGAAAACACTAAGTTTTTGTATTAGATCTGTGTTTAGGCATGAGTTTTAGCAATTTTTCTTTGGAGGTCACTCGGTTTTAAGGGCACCAATGTTTGATGGGTATAATTATGCATACTGGAAAATGCTAATGTAATCAACACTTAAGAAGATAGATGAATGGGTATGGCACAAGGAAGTTAAGAGTTGGTCCCCACCCATAACCTTAGCTAGTGATTATAGGATTCCAAAATCCATAGAATCGTAGAGTGAGGAAGAGAATAGGTTAGAATATAATAACTATAGAGGTTTAAATACTCTATTTTGTGTGGTCACACCAAAGATGTTATGGGGTATTATGACATATGAAATGTCTAAAGAGGCTTGAGATATAATTCAACTCATCCATGAAGGTACTAATATTGTTACGAATTCCAAAGTCTAAAACCCGACCACTCACATTGAAACTATTAGACGAGAGGAGAGTGAAACCTTCGATGAGTTCTGTGATAGACTGTCAAATATCATGAACTCGCCTTTTAACTTGGGATAGATAATACCCAAAACCTGTTAGTTAGGAAAATCTTATTCAATTCAAAAGTGACAGTTTTGAATTCCCTAAGTACTTTAGACTCTACAAAACTCGAAGATCTTGTAGGTGATCTTCAAACTTATGAGCTCGACATGTTTTCCTCCAAAGAGGTAAAAAAAGATAAGGATGTTGCTTTGAAAGTTTGAAAGAAGGAAACTCATGTTTTGAATTATGATTCTGACATCAATTCCAATGATATGTCCATATTTGCAAAGAAATGTAAAATATTTCTCAAGTTTGAAAAATAATCAAAATATGTAAAGAAATTTGAGAAAAATAGGTATAACAGGGTCGATCAATTCGCTAAAAATAGTAATAATAATTTGAAGGGAGATGAATCGGTTAGATGCTTTGGGTGTGAGGGTTATGGACATACGTAAGTTAAGTGTCCGACTAAACTAAGGAAGGAGGGCAAGAAATAGAAGGGGGATAATGACACCCTTAGTGGTAGTGGTCCGAAATAGAGACACGATTTCCCCATTAAGTGAAAATACATCGTGTTCATTGAGAGTCATGTAAGAATTGATGGAAAATCTTCCTATGATGATAATTCTGAGTAGGAAACTTACGAGGCCATTTTGGTTGAATCTCAAGTGAGTGATGGTGGAGAGAATGGAGATGAAAATGAAGATGAAGAAGAGGAGGATAGTGAAGTCCAAGTTGCCTTATGTGAGTTGTATGCGGATACAATGAAAATGAAAAAGGAAAAATTAAAGTTGGAAGCCAGGTCCCGTACTTTTGTGAGTAATTTATTTCCACGTGTGCATTGACTTATTAATTTAATTGGGAAAATCAAATTTGTTTCGATAAATATTAATTCGTGAGTTTAGGATTAATATTAATGACTATTATTATTTACTTACTTGTAATAAGTAAATAGCGATGCAAATTATTATATTGTCATTTTATGAGTCAAAAGATACATATTATTATATTAAGTCATTAGAGAGTTAAAATGACAGATTTAAATAGTTTAATGGCAACGTGTACTATCCACACATGTTGGGCCCAATTAATGAGATGGTGAAACATTTTTAGTTAGGTGAATCGGATCTTATTTTTAAGTGCACCGCTGATCCCGAGTGGGTCAAAATAGTCCAGAATAGGTACCCAGGGATTATAATTGGGTCCCAATGCCTTTTTAGACATAGTATGGCTCGTATGAGAGTATGGTCGTCTTTTTACCCTTAGGGATCCACCTAAAGAGGAGATTAGAGTGTGATTAAGAGGTATTTAAGATTAAGTGGGGTGGATGGTAGCCTCATTTAATCTCTTCTTAGTGAGTATTAACCAAGAGGGCTAAATAGATGAGAAAAGGAAAAGAACAAATCTTGGAAAAGAAAGGAAGGATTATCTCTAGATTTGATTCACCCCTATGTACCAGACTTCAGATTTTAATCAAATAAGGCAAGTGTTTACTTGCTTTATATTCGCGATTTACTACATTTAATTATGTTCATAGTTAATTAGTAATTAATCTCAAAATTTAAAGATGAAATTTTAGAGATTAATTGAAAGGAATTGGTTTGTATTTGACGTATGAACATGATTAAGAATTAATACCTGAGAAATTCATGATTTTAATCTAGGATTAACGAATATGAACATGAAGAACTTTGGGTGGGTGTTAGATCAATGAATTTCAAAGTTTGATTAATTCCAGTTTAAGTATAATGAATTAATGATTAGGAATCTTTTTGATTTGATGTTGGATTCAAGTTTAAATAAGGGAAAAAATACTTCCGGGATGATTATGTATTGATTTAGGATCTTAATTAATTGTATTGTGAGGCTTGGGACCTCCGTTGATGGGTTTGGAAGGTGAAAACTCGAGGTTGAAGATGAAGGGTATCCAAGAAAACTGAACTGGTTCATTGGGGGGGGGGGGGGGAATTGGTTCACTTGGAGGAATCGGTTTGATGTGTTAGTGAACTGGTTTGGTTTGTTGGTCTATCCCAATTTTTGTTGTGCGTTATTTTGACCCGTTAGCATTGGATAAATGGGCGTATGGGTTTCCAAGATAGATTGGGATCACTGGGGAATAGTACTTGGTGTTGGTGCATATTTTAGACCAATTATTAGGTGGGTTTGAGTGAGATGAATCGAATTTTAAGTGAGTGAACATTTAATGGAAAATCAAGAAGTCGGTTTAAACTTCGGGATTAGTAGACTAGTACGCGGTGGGATTTTAGTATGTAGTCAGTACTTTACGTGTGCGTGTGTGTGTGTGTATATATATATATATATATATATATATATATATATATATGGGGCTTGAATGCAATCTTGTTATTAGAGATAACTCACCCTCCTAGTAAAATAAGCTCAAGAGAAGTATTGAAGGAAGAATCAAGACAGTAATGAAGAAGCTCAGCAAGGGAACTCAACGAGGCAGCTTAAGGCTAACTGCGAGGAAGTTTACCGAGAAAGATGACCTTTATTTATGTTTTGATTAGTTAGTCGTATTCTATCTTTTGGTTATATTGATTGTAAGATGTAACGATTGTAACTTTGAGTGTGAGGTCAAACGGTACTCGCAAGAGACAAAGTCTAATAGGGCTTGGGAGAGATTACGTGCTCTATAGAATGACCTCGCCGTGGGAACTTCAAAGGGACCTAGTTTAGAGGATTGAGGAATAAGGCAGCGTTAAGGCTCACATTAATAATTTTAAATACACCTAGTAAAACACCAAGATACCATATTCTGTGAAAGTTTACGCAGAGTAACCTTGAGTTCCATATTACATTGAGGCTTGAGCCAAACAACCCTCTAACGAAAGTCACATCTACTTTCAGTGATGTCATGAGCAAACTACCCGCTGTCCAATCCAAACTTGAGTAAACCACTATTGTATTGGGGCCAATAGACAGTTTGGTGGATTACCAGTGTCGTGATAGTCCTCTGATGCACAGTTGGTAGCTAAAAGGTATGTATTGGCATTTAATTTTTATGATATACGACAGACTGGCCCAATAACCATTTAATATTTGTGACTTAAAGTATGAAAGGAATGTCTTTTACATTTATGGGGGCTGAGACATCTCGGGAGAGATGCGGGGCTATTTATCAACCCCAACCACTTTTGAGAGAAGAGAGTTCTTCCCACAGAGACAAAATACCCTTCTTGAGAGAAAAGAGTTCTTGCAAACATGAGTTCACTCACCCATAATTGATGTTTATTATGAAGCTTTTATTAGATACCCAGAGACATTGAAGGCCATTGTGTATTGGCTTCCTGTCAAGGTGTATATAGAGTGCTTACTTCTCTCTCTCTTTGACTGAGTTATGTTTAAGCTTTTTTTTATTATTATCAGAGTTATACACGAGTGATTTGTGCATTCAATTTGATTATTTTCTATATATAGTATGATGTGTTTATCTGTGATTGTTGAGGACATTTGGGTTAGTGGTTTATCACCATATCTATAGGGGTTCCACCTCTGATTGGATTGTAATACCACTAGCCCTAGGAGGACCCCCTCTTACATTTGGAGACTTTATTGGGGAGGAATTGTTCTAGAAGTATGGGGCAATATAACATTAATTGTATGTTTGACTTTGATGATATTTAATGGAAGGAAGATCAAACAGCGAGTCCACTTGAAACCTCTAGAGAAGGGGTACCTCAGGTGGAGATCCCCCAAGTCCAAACGGTGATGGGAGTCCCAATGGTCACACAAGATTTCAGGAGTGCTATGATGGAACTAGTCCAGATGGCCCATCTAATGGGTAAGTTTATGGAAATTTTGTAGACTCTCATGGCAACAATGGATTTTTGGGGGGAGATGGACCCTAGCTCTTTTGCTACTATAATGGCGACTTCAATGGACCCACCAAGTGCAGTTCCAATGGCTACAGTCCCCGTGCCCACTGTAGAGTTTTGTAGAGCACTTAGGTGCCCATTGTAATAATAAAAAGTTGTATGTAATGGATTTTTCTAAATACCTTACAAACTAAGCCTATATGTGATACTCATGCAACTCTAAGGAGTGTGTCTACCTAGGAGGACATACACATTTTATTTGTCCAGAATTTCTTTCTGGATGAGAATGAGTTCACTTTGACCCAGCTTGCATGGTAGAGGCAATGGATGGTGAGGAGGTGGTGGCATATATTTGAAGATTTAGGGAGAGGTCTCTTTACGTAAGAGATAAGGATAATTAATTAAGGCTACTCCAACATTGTAAAAACGTTTTGCTCCCAGAATATATTTATCAATTGATAAATAAAACGTGTGAGGGAACATTCCTAACATTCTTGAAGTCTACATAAAACATTTCCTTAATTGTCTTCACAAACTCAATCATGACCACTTTGGTGTTTAAACCATAAATCGGGGCTAGAAGAGGCCAGGCTCCATGCGTAACTGATGGAGGCGTTGAAGATATGAGGGGGAAAAGAAGGAAACAAGAGGAAGTTTATAAAAGAGATAGAAGACCCTCCACTATTGCCTTGGACAGTTAAGGAGGCCATAAATGGTTATAATACAGTGCTATGTGGGGGCAGTTTATGCACCTAAGGACGCTCGCCAATATACACTAGGAGAAGATGCTCAAGCTGATCCCAAACATTGTCACGCACATTGGTGTGTTTCCCACCCAACCAACTCATGCTTTACATTGAGAAGGATTATCAACAAGCATTTTTCGATGGAACGCTACAAATATTTTAGGGAAATTAATAACAACCCACTGCCATCCCATGGGGAAAATATAGTTATAGCATGTGATGAGGAAGCTAAGAATCACATAAGGGAGCTGAGAAGAGAAAGAGACGAGTTTTAAGAAGTAGAATATTACATGATGGTAATGGCAAATGTACTAATTTCTTATGATGAGTTGAGTGCTAAAGACATGAAGGAGGTGTACAACATGGAAGGTTATGTGGTGGATCCTAGATTGGAGTATCAAGTTTTGTTTAAGTCCCCAAATTTGTATGGTTCTTCAATCAATTTGGTATGTCTCTAGAGAGTAAAATGGAGATCACTCAGGCGATACTAGACTTCGCCAAGAGGAATAAAGTTCATTTGATGAGACGGAAGGGCCCGGTGGCTAGATTTTTGAAAACTTTTATGTCATAGATAACTTTCTCTAAAGTTGATAGAGTTGTCAAGTTCCCACATAACCGGCTATTGTATGTCACAACAAGTGTGAACAGCATGAGATTTGCTAGAGCTTTGATGTACAAAGTTGCCTCAAATAATATCATGCCTATTAGTGCCTTTTATGCAGTTAATATCTCAAAGGCAAGGCTAATTGTGATTCCACTTATTATTATTGGTTATGATAACTAGACTTCAAAATTCACTGGGCACATTAATGTGAGGATTGTGATAGGAAATCTCACATCTCACATTAAGTTTCACGTGTTTGAGAGTGCCACTTCCTACCATATTTTGATACGAAGAGTGTGGAATCATAATCATGGTTTGGTCCCATCAACGTACCTTAATGTTCTAAAGCTAACATAAAGGGAAAAAAATATAATAATTCGAGTGACCAAGAAGTCTTTTGCACAGGATGAGGTTCCCTGGGTGGATGATGCGTTTCACACTGAGATATCTAAGGATATATGAGTTTCAAAATGTCGTGCGGAGGGAGTCAGGGTTCCAAGGATGAGAGAAAGGCTGGGACCTTTAAATAACCAATATAATGAGATGGTGGATGTGGGATTGAGGACTGAGGAGGTGCATGAAGTTATTTATAAAACTTAAACTATTTCCAAACAACTAAGGGATAAAATGTGACCAAAGATTGACCCAATGGAACACAAAGTAAAATGGCAAAGCATTGTTAGCACATCTTCTAGCACGATGTTAAAGGAAGCTAATAGAGATAAAAAGAGGAAAGTAGTTACATCACCCAAATGTCAATGTAAGAAGGTAAAGTTGGAGTATTTAAGGGTGGTGTATCTCTTATAAAGGTGTGTAAGGGCAGGCGAAGAAGCTGAAGAGGAAGCTACCCCAGAATATGAGTATTTCTTTTTGGATAATAAAGGGAAATGTCATGTCACTAATAATTCCATCATTCAGTAATTTGTTAAAAAAAGGAAGATGTACTGAAATGTATGAACGATCGCCCAAAATTACAAGTCTGGGAGCTGGAGCAGGTTGAACTGGCCTAGGAGGGAGAGGAATAGATATCAATCTTCATTTTGAATGACCTAGATGTTGCGATGAAAAAGGAGATGATTGAGCTCATTCGAGAATTTAAAGATGTTTTTTCTTGGAAATACACAGAAATGGAAGGATTAGATAAATAGGTGAGTTATCACATGTTAAACATAATGCCTTCAGCAATATCGGTGAAGTAAGATACCCGAACGTACAAACCAGAGATGATATCAAGACTAAAGAGGAAGTGCAATGGTTATTAGCATCAGGATTATTCAAGATAATAATATATCCCATTTGACTTTCCAATATTGTGCTAGTGGGGTAGAAGGATAAAAATCAAATATGCAGTTGTGTTGAATTCATTGATCTTAACAGAGATTGCCCAAAAGATGAGTTCCCTTTACCCTCTATTCATAGCATGTAGATTCAACGATAGGCCATGCAATATACAACTTCATAGATGGATATGTGGGTTACAACCAAATCGAGATAGATTTAGCTGACACAGAGAAAATGACCTTTAAGACTCCATTAGGTAATATTATGTACAATGTCATGCCTTTTGTGTTAAAAAACTCTGGGGAAACTTATCAAAGAATGATGATGTCCATTTTTCATGACTTCTTTCATGATATTTTGGAGTTCTATGTGGATGATCTGGTCAATAACTCAAGGAAGGAGGAATACAACTTGATTGGTTTTAGAAGAGTTTTTGACAGGTTTAGAAAATACAAATTAAAGTTGAACCCATTAAAATGCACTTTTGGTGTAACGAGTGAGAAATTCATGGGCTTTGTTATAGATCACTAAGGAGTCCAGATGGACCAAGATAAGCATAAGTATATCCATGATATGCCTTACTGAAGAACAACAAAGGATCTTAAGGGCTTCCTCGATATAATTTCCTACCTGAGAATATTTGTCCTTGGTTTAGCGAGATTACTCATCCTTTATTGGATTCGCTGTGAAAAACTTAGAAGTTTAAATGGAAGGAATTTCATCAAAATCTTTTAGCAAGCCCAATAATTTCTCATTTCCCCACAGACTATAATTCATCCTGGAGTTGGAGTACTGTAGCTTTACCCAAGATTCTAAAAATTACGGGGCGTAACCAAGGCGTGGAGGCCCAACCTTAAGCCTTAGAAGCCTAGGCGGCCTTAGGCGTTAAAAGGAGTTTAGGCCTTTTTAAATATATTTTAATACTTGTAACCATAACAAGGCTATTAAAAATACTGAAATTATACACACCTTAAAAATATGTCTGAATATATGCAAATTAAAATACTATTTGAATGTTTTGGATGAGATATTGGTCCAGTTTGTAAAAAAAAAGTATTTAAAAGGCAATATGGTTTTAGTAAAGCATTTTTATTTTTAAAAAAATTATGCCTTAAGGCTTTTACCAAGAGGCGTAAAAGGTTTAAGGTGGGGAGTTTCTCCTAAGCCTCAAGCCTAGGCGCTCCTTTTAGAACACTAGCTTTACCTTACTTCTACCATAAGATCCATCGGTGCTTTGTTGGCATAAGAGATTAATGGACAAGAAATACCTATCTACTATTTGAGTAGACTCATCCGCGGTCCAGAAATAAGGTACACTGTTGTGGAGAGGCACTGCTTGGGGTTTGTTGCTAAAAAACTTAGGCATTATAAGTTATTTTTCACTATTCATATCGTGATAGGATTTGATCCCATTATGCTTTTGTTAGCATGAATAATTTTAATTGGGAGGGTAGAAAGGTGTTTTCTTATCCTCTCAGAGTATGATCTAAAATGTGTGGTCCCTCGCACGATTAAAAGTTAAGCTTATGCAGATCTATTAGAAATTTTTTCTCTTTAGGACATTTGATCCACCACACGAAGACATTTCAGGTGATAACTTGCAAGCCAATTTCTTGGAGGTTGGCCTTGAAGAGTGGACTATGGAGTTTGATGGCTCATTGACTCAAGGAAAATGGGGAGAATAAATCATCCCTTCAAAAGGAAAAGAGGAAGTTTGTCTAGCTTTTAAGTTGGATTTATTTTGTTCCAATAATAAGGCATAATATGAGGCTTTAGTGTTAAGTTTGCTAGAGTCCCTTCAAAGAGGAATCCGTTATCTCTGCATCAAAGGAGATTCTAACTTATTGGTTAAGAAAGTGAATGGAGAATAGGAGTTGAAGAATCTCAACTTGGAAACTTATAGAATAGGTACGCCGATGTTGATCAAACGGTTCCATCAAGTCAAAGTAGTAAGGCATCGATGAACATGAATGTTGATGCCTATAGTACCATCGAAAAAAAATGGCAATGAACAACGAGTCAACAACTGTGGTGATCCAATAAAAAATAACTATATCAATCATTCTTGTAATACTGGCAACCAAAGATGACTGAGACTGAAGAGGTGAAACATGGAAGCATCTTGACTTTTGAGAACAAAAACCGGAGCTCAGAGATCACAATATTTTGTATTAATAGGAATTTTATACCACAAGAATATTTGAGGATGGTTGACGAGGTGCATCTACCCAGAGGAAGTAGAGAAAATGTTGAAGAAAAACCACAAAGTCATTGCGAGACTAATTAGATCCCTCTATATCGAGAAATTCAAAGAGAGGGGTATTTTTTCCAATAATGAGGCAGGACACAGTAGCTGTACAAAGAGAATGTGCTTTGTGTCTACTTTTCTTTTAGGTAGTTGAGTACAACTTCGTGGAAATCCAAACAGATTGAAAACAACCTTATATTGATTTTAACAAATATGGAGTTGTTCATGCATAAAAAATTGATACCATGGGTATTAGAAGGAGAGCCCCAAGGTCATATGTTCAAGAGGAATAACTTTATCATAAAGTATATTTCAATAGACCCTTGAGGTTCATCACAAATGAGGAGTCAAGGGAAGTCCTTAGGAAATCCCACGATTTAGATGACATTAGGGGAGCCAACTTATATGATCAACTCATGACTTTTGGCTATTATTGGCCAACTGTGAATAAAGATTCAAATGAGTTTGTTCAAAAGTGAAAGGCATGCCAACTGCATGGATATATAATCCATGCTCCTTGATCAGATCTTCATTATTTATCAATTCCCTATTAATTTCACACTTGGTCATTTGACCTTATGGGGTTGATCAATCCTCCCCCAAGGGGAAAAAATTGGATACTTGTGGCCAATGAGTATTTTTCAAAATGGGTAAAAATAATATCCTTTGAGAGAACAACAATGGGCATGGTGGCACATTTCATCCAAGAGTACATGATATGTCGTTTAGGCATTCCCAATGTTATTTTTCCAGATAATGGAACTCTATTTATCAATAAAGAGGTGACCTTGCTCATAGAAAAATAACGGATCATATACCACACCTCAATAATAGGCTACCCCAAAGGAAATGGTAAAGTTGAAGAAACAAACAAAAGTTTGGTTAATATTTTGGCCAAGACAATGGAGGATTTCCTTGGAGCATGGGATAACAAAATTCTACTAGTATTATGGGCTTATCAAACAACCAAAAGGAATCCAACTATTTATACACCTTTCTCTTTGGTCTATGGAGCTTAAGTGATTTTTCTAGTTGAAATAGAAATTCCTTCGGCCATATACTCCTTACGAAGCAGCATGCTCCCTCAAGACAGGAATGTTCAACTAGAAGCATTGGATGAACATAGAGATAATGCGAGGCAATAATTCCATATGTACACGAAGAACTTCTCTAGGGCTTATAACAATTTAGTTAACCCAAGGAAGTTTGTATAAGGAGATTAAGTTATAAAAGCAGTTGTTGGACAATTCATAGGACTCCCATTCCCCAAGTTTGCAACCAATTAGGATGGACCATATGTAGTTAAAGAACCACACGACTCAGATTACTTCTTGATCTCCAAGATCGAAGAAGATAAGCCTTTCAAGGTTAACAACAAATGGTTAAAAGTTTACTATATTTAAAGTTGGTTAACTTACTTTGTTTTAACTCCACTTGCTTTCAAATTTTTATGAAAAATTCCATAAGAGATGTTTAGATATCAAGATCAAACATATATATACTAATAAAGTCATAATTAAATTATAAACATAAGTGTTGAAAGTAAGTAAATGAGTAAGATCGTACACAAATGACATTCCAAAAATATTTCTTTTTTTATTTTGATTTTAATGGAGTTTCATTACACTTGGGGACTATTTCCCAAAAATACAAGAAAATAAAACATTCCTAAGCTATGAGGAACCATAGGTATGGGGAGGTGAAATATCCCCTAGGAAGCATAGAGGAATCTTAAATGCAAGATTGTTGAGCTTCCATGAAGGCCTTGAGCCTTGTTTGAAATTAGAATATCTTCTCCAACATAATTTCATGATCACTCAAAGCCTTGGATAAGGCTTTTTCAACTTCTTTGATTTTATTATTAAGTTACTCAATAAGGGGATCAAGATCTCTCAACCTTGCCTCCTCAACACAATGATACTCAATGCTCTTAAGATATAACTCATGTTGAGACTCCATGGGAATATCCTTTAAGAGTATCAAATCATTCATGAGTCAACTGCAGTTGAACCCATCCTTAGATAATTCCCATAAATAGCTCACGTGTGTCTCGATCATAGCCTATAAAGATTGGTCATTGGATTATTCACGGTCTCTGCCAAAATTATTTCTACACTTCGGAGTCTGTAACCAATAATAATGTAGTTGGGCCTTAGGTACTCCACCACGAAGGTGTTCAGATGATATTGAATAAGCTATTATATCAATGTGTGATGACAAACCTTGAATGAACGATCACCCATAAAGAACCTGTTGGAGACATTCTAAAGGTGCAATTCTTATTAGTGTAACCTCACACCAAGATTCACTATAAGCTGGGAGGGCATTGGTCGTGGAACCATTATCACTATCACTAGAGGACTCAATGCGATAATTCATCAATTGAGAAGGCATAACGACTTTAGAAGGAATAGTCTGAGGTAACTCAAGTGTTGCAAAATGTTTCTTCACAGGCTACAAAAAATAATAGTAATAGTTAGCCAAATATTTGGGCATTCAGTGAACACTACCAGAGAGGTAACTTAAAAAAAATTCATAGAAAAGAGTTTCTATATCACCAAGAAGGTGTGAGATTTGAAGAAAATCTTAATAAAGAGTTCGCTGAGTCACAAAGCAGGTGTGAGAGTTAAAAAAAATCCTAGAAAATATATTGCTAAGTCACCAAGTTGGTGTGAGATTTGAAAAAGAAATATTAGTAAATATTTTGCTAAGTCACCAAGCAGGTGTGAGATACAATTTTTTTTATACACATGCGTATTTTTAAACATTTTAAAGGAATTTAAAATATACCTTAGAAGCTTGAACACCCACAGTTGGAGCTATAGGAGTGTTAGCATCCTTAGTTTCATCAACAAGACTTTGACTGGAAGGAGCTTCCTCTTGAGTTAGCATAAAAATTTGAACTTCCACTATCACGAAAGCCAGGCTAGAAGCGGTCTCTAACGAGGAAGTATTAGCCTCAAAGTGGGATGGGATAACTTAAACTAATGGAAGAGTAACCTCATGGCCTTAAGTAGTGGGTTCATCCCGATAAAGCTGCATCAATAGAAAAAAAAGAAGAATTCGTTAAGAGTTAGCATATGGTATGGAAAGTAATATTTATGAAAAAATTAAATATTTACCTCTTCAAAAGCCTCTCATGGAATCTAATTCATGATTGGCATCATTATAGGGTAAGGAGGAACAAATTCATTGAGTGTGCGGATAACTGCCTGATTGTCAACGTGGGCCACAACATATCCTTTAAGTATCATCAACACAAAAGTTTGAGGAAGCATACTTAGAAGTTTTTTTTTTAGAAATTAAGAAGATAAATTGCGTCTGGAAAGTTGGCTGAAGGAATCACAGTCACTGCCAAAATGCTAGAGGTTGGGGAGTAGAAGGCATTGGAAGAGTAAGATCAGGTGTCGTTATAACATTGCCAATATTGCTTAAGAGCAAAACTGTTTCCTCTTAAAGTGATAGTCTATGTGCTAACTCACTCTTATAAGGGGAGGAAGCATGCAAAAACTACGTAAGCCCAATCATCAATAAACGATGGGATTGAGATGGTTTAGGAGTAGGTTCATCAATGATCGAGATTGGCAGTGATCAATTATATACAGGAGATGGAAACCCCTAGAGAGTAAAGAGTAAAACATATAAAGCATCAGAGGAAACACAGTCACAAATAAACAAACTTGTACCAACTGTTTAAGGAATTACCTCTTAAGTAGGAAATATATGTGGCATTGGGGCAACTTGCATTAAACAACCACAACATTTGCATCCATAGGTTTATCTTTTAAAATAATGGGTTTAGTGGAACTTAGTGGCATTAGAGTTGAGCTTGGACTAGGAGGGATCATAACACAGTCCTCAGTTATGCATTTCCTTAGTGTTTTGGTGACTTAAAAATTTCTTAAGCTGATATGGGGCACCAGAGGAAGGTCCCTCTTTAGACTGGACAACATGTGAACTTCGCCCGCGTGAAACTTGAGAAGTAACACCACTATTAACATAAGGTTTTCCAAGGGGAATAATTAGAAAATGATTATAGTTATGAAGGACCTCATCATCCATTAAACGCACCTTTTCCACCAAATCTGAATTTACTGGCCGATTAGTTTCTAGAGGTTCCCTGGATGATTAATTGGCACTCTTCTTTGTTTTGTATTTCTTGGGATTTAGGAGGGAAGATTCCCCCATTAATGAACCAACTATAGACAAAGTTGGTCTTTCAGGGGCAACAGAGGCAGGGACAGTAACTTTCTTTTTCCTTTTTTGAGGCACATTGCTCAATATGTCCAGATGATGTAACTCCTGGGGAAGACTCATGGTGTTGGTACTCAACTTAAACTCTAAATAAGTTATTTTTTAGTCGAAGATTGTTGGGGAGATACCGTTGGAACACTAGATAAATAAGAGTAATATTGAGACACTCCTTTATTTTATTGATCTGCCTTAGCCAAAAGTGAATAAGCAAGATAAAGGTTACATTACCTTTCCTTTTATTATGTGGAATAATGAGTTTGCCCCTCAAAACCTCATAAATAACTACAAAAATAGCATTTGTAAATTCCTTAAAACTTGGGAGAAATTCTCATCGACACTATTGCTTCAGCAAGCCCTGGTGGGGACACCTTGGTCATATCCAAATTTATGATAAGAATGATTGGGGTTATAAGACTAAATTGCAAAACCCCATTCATTCGATGATGGAAAATATCCAGGAGTAAGGATGATTACAATGACTAGCAAAGAATGACCAAGTGTGGGACTGAATTTCCCCACTATAGGGCCTTGCAATGAAGGTTGAATACT
This sequence comes from Sambucus nigra, assembly GCA_949130495.1. Classification (NCBI taxonomy): domain Eukaryota; kingdom Viridiplantae; phylum Streptophyta; class Magnoliopsida; order Dipsacales; family Adoxaceae; genus Sambucus; species Sambucus nigra. Next base: position 637,601,313 of record OX422207.1, on the reverse strand, counting down.
TATCAAGAAAAAGGAACTAGGCCCTTCCTACTTTGTTTCTTGCTCCAACGGAGTATCATGGGGCATATAATGGATGATGGAATTATTAGAACCTCCCAAGTAGAAACAATAGGGAACCTTGTATAAAGGAATTCCATTAGGAAAATAATTTTGGCAAAATTGGAAGCGTCATGCCTCCCCAAAGACCATTCCATATTCATGTAATTCCTATACAGTTAGGTGAAGAGGAACACACGTGTGATCATGAAAAGTGGAATATTAACCCCCTCAAGATAACCTAATAAATATATGTATCAAAACTCGATGAGGTTAGTCATTGGACTTGCCTGGAAAATATAAGCGGGAAAGAAGACACAATATATTGGAGGGTAACTTCCAAGGGAGAACCTTTACCTTCACCAAAAGGTACCTTGGGGTTTGTTACCTTTGGTCTTCTCATACTTGGTGAGTTTTGGGGGAACATGGTAGTAAAATTTGAAAAGTTAGGGGAAAGTAGCCTTCTTGGAATCCCCAACACATTCATGACAGATCTTGTCCAAGTTTTCTTGAGCTGTAGCTTCATCAACATCAAGATCTTTATCATTGTAAATGGAAGCACCATGAGGATCAAGCCCCATTAATTCATAGGGATCTTCAAGGGTGATCGTGAATTCACCCTAGGCTATAATAAAGGTATGGGACACTAGGTTCCAACAAGAAACCAATAGTTGAAGGGAGATATTGTGTTTAGATAATGTAAAGTCTCCAAACCAGAAAGCATGAAGAAGACCCACCTTCTTAAGGACATCAGGGAAAGTCTCATGAATGTACTTAGACGAAGTTAAAAATCCTTATATGTAGCCTTCAGGTCCCTCAAACTCGATATGAGAATAAGGGAAGTCCTCATGGTCCAATCTGAAGTGAAGCCTCCCTTCGGGGGCTAGTTATCCCCAGGCTTCTCTTTTTCCATTTTCATCCTCTAGTATTAGAGTATCATCTTTAACTTGTAGTTGACCAAAAAATGATTTTCAGAATTCCTTAAATTTGTCATGATTCTCAATGTAGGGAGCACAATGGTATATTTATAAATGAGATTGACGTGTCTCCATGTCAGCCCCTAGGGCTTGGCTGGATACTTGGCCGGAGACATTTGGTTAGTCACTAGAGGAGGCCATAAATAAAAATGTGAGGTTTAAAGCAGGAAAATATGTGAAAACAACACATTGGAGAAGGCGATGAAAAATGGGTGGTGGATATGGGATTTTACAGTGGTTTACAATGAGTTTAGATAGCAAATATCACTTTTTATTTCTAATAAAATCTTAATCTCTCAAATGTTAATGGAAGAAATGGTTGGAAGAATGAATAAATGGTTAACTGTTTGCTTTTTGAGCCAAAGGGATATATTTGTTTGTGATGACATGAAGTTTTATTTTCCTATGTATGGGTATTTTAAAAGCAATAATGACTTTTGGGAAAATGAAGTTGTCCTAGATCATCCCAACTCACCACGGAACATTATGGTGAAAGATATAGTAGACAACTAGACTTCAGCATTAGTTGATGGCATGCACCAAAAAGGAAGAAACTTGTTTACAAAAAATGGTTTCGCAGTCTTTTCAAATGATTATATTATTAATTTCAAAATCAACTAAGTTTTCTTGCTACGGGTCCCCGAGGATCGATTTATCTCGCAAGAAGTTCATAGTCACACAAGGCAAGATTTGTCAACACACAAGTATTTTTATAGAAATATGTTTTGTATAGATATTTCTTGACCACACAATAAATTTATCTACGAGGGGAGAATGTAGGAGAGCATAAAGAAAAAAAATATAAATTGAGATAGTTACTCACATTAAGGTAAACTGTAGGAGGATTCAACATAATTCAAATGAGGCTACAAAGGAGTGTAAGGAATCAAGTGATATATCTAATAAGTTAGCTTGTTGAAAAAGCACAAGAATATTGAGGAAACATGAAAGAAGTTGGAAGCAAGAAAGACAGACCAAACATTTAAAGATGGCACCGAGAAAGCCTTCCCAAAGGAATTTCTCGTGGAACCTTTGTATTTCATTTTAAGTTATGTATTTCATAAGACATTATAATATTGAGATGTATTATAATATTAGTGAGGTTAAGCGGTATCCATGAGGGACTAGGTCTGGCAGGACTTGGGGGAGCTTTCATGCTCTATCAAACAACCTCAAGTAGAAAATTTTTAAGGGAACTCGTTTGTAGGATTGAGAAGAAAGGTAACTTTAAGGCATGACTTAACCTCTTAAGATACACCAGGTAAAAAACCAGTTAGTTCGAGAGAGCACAGGCTGAAAAAACATATGTCGATAAACTATAAGGCTCCTCAGCCAAGAGTGTTAGTGAGTAGCGAGGGGTGTTGATATAGAGAAGCCTTATTTGGCATGGAAGAATATTCATTTTGAACATGGTTCCATGCTGGGAGAATTTACATAATGTATTGGGAGAACAGTCATGCTGGGAGATAACTTTAGGCCACACCGAGTAGTTTATCCCCCATAAAAGTATGGGCGGGGGACCAGCATAGGGGGCTAACCTAGTTCAAGGGATTTGAGGTCCCACGGGGTGAGACATATCATATACATAGACTAGGTCATCCCACTGGGGGAGGATGGATGACAAGAGATGTAATACACACCAGAAAAAGAGATATAGAGACTTTTGAGAAACCAGAGCTTTAATCCTTCACCATTAATATTTGTACTTAAGCTTTTCAACTAAGAACATAGAGATTGATTAAGTTTTAACCTTTATTACTTCATTGTTGTTGTTTGAGATGTCTACCTAGAGTATATATAGAGTGCCTTCTTTTCTATCCCTCTAACTAGTTATCTTAAGAGTTAATTTATTGTTCTAAACACCTTGTATTTATCCCTTATTGTTGAGTTATACATGAGAGTTTATGAGTTTACATAAAAAGAATGTGATTCATTCAAGATGAGTTAATTCCATAATTATCAATAGCATAATACTTGGTGAATTATCACAACTATTGGAGGTTACACCTCAATTTATATTTAAGCCCCTAGCACCAAGAGAACAACTCTCTTATACAAGTAATAAAAGGATGAGCTCAAATGTTCTAATAAGGGTTATGTATTCAGCCCAACTTGCAAAAAATCATAATCACAAATGTACTTACAAAATTACCAAATAAAATATAACTATGAGAATATATGATAATTTTATAAATGTAAGGAATGGAGTAATAATTTTTCACAAACCCGAGTTTAAACCTTAAAGAGGAACGAAGGAGTTAATCAAGGCCTCAAATCTACCCAAATAGTGAACTCTTGCATCACAAGGCTCAATTTCCCTCGGTCCACCAGTCTCCGGCTTCTCGCAAGTCTCAATCTCCCTTAGTTCACCCAAATATCTTTGTCTTTTGTGACTTTTAGTTCTACGTTGGATAGAATCCTCAACTTCCTAGCCTTATTCTAGGTTTCTCTTGAGCTAGTCATGACATAGGCCATGGCTTACTCTCCTTCACCCTTCTAAGATGGCGATTTTATGTCTGATGCTACTTCTACAACCTTTTTCGAGCTATACCAATGTTTGAGCCCTATAACTAGCCCGATCCTAATCTCCTTCATGTTAGTCGTATGACCTCAAGAACAAAGAAGGATGTCAATCTAAACATATTTCCTCGACTTAGTACATTAATGCCAAGTACTTGACATCATAATACAAGAAAACACATATACAAGGTAAGTCACAATACTATACAACCAATGTTAGAAACCTCAAAGAAGGAGTAGAACTCCTAGTCTCTGAACAATAAGGGGTATTTTAGTAAAACGAAAAATATATCCCAAAATAATTCATGATCTAGATTCTTAAAAATATGAATGGAAAACCCCTAACAAACCTCTTAAGAAATCATAAAATCTCCAAAATTTCTTTTACCTCTAAGCACTCAAAAATCCATCCCACTCAAGGAAACAAGCCTCACAATAAGAACTTGGATGAACTAGAAAATTCCATGGCCATTTATCTAGAAACTCAGATATATAAGGGGTCTATTCTTAATCAATAATAATGGAAACTATGGTCTATCAAAATGGAAGATGAATGTCAAGAAAGGTTCCCTTACCAAATGACTTATTCCGACACTGAACAGTGACACTGTCCCTTCGAACACATTGCTCCGCCTCTTGAACAGTGACAATCATTGTCCTCATTTTTGCATCATCTCCATTTTCCTTCAAGTTTTCACGTTCTATCTCTCTATAGTGTTGGTAATCATTTTCCCAAACTTTCAATTAGCTTTGGGAACATAGCCCAAGAGTTCTATTTCTAGGAAGTGAGGAGAAGCCAAGGTTTTCCAATGATGTCACCATTTTTCACAAAAATGCATTCACAAAGGCTTCTGGAAGATTTAAAACTTGGTCCTAAAAAAATAACCCTATTGGCCGATGTCATTAATACATGTCATGGGTTTCTTTATACTTCCTAGGTGTAAACTCCATCGCCTCGTACCATAGGTCGTAGTCTAAGGATTACATCATTAGATTTGGTAGCTATCCATGGCTTACTAACACTCCACGACCTTCTAAGGTTTATATCATTATATTGGGTACTCAATCTACTAAATCAATGGGGGTTCCAACCTAAGGCCCTATTGACCAAGTCATTATTACATGTCGTGACCTCGGTAGTATTGTCCATGGTCTCAATAGCATCTGCCACAACCTTAGTAGTATTGGTTGTGGCCTAAAAAATACACCTCAACCTCTTACGATTTGGGTTATTAAAATATTCCAAACTTTAGGAAATTACATACTCATAATTTAAGGATAAAGAAGATAATATTTAATTCATAGCTCAAATAATTATGGGTATTTCTCTCTAAGGGTGGACTTCAGTTCCCATGTGGCTTATTCCATTGCCTGGTTTCTCAAAAGAACCTTAACTAAGGAAACTTTCTTGGTCCTTATCATTTGTTTTTTCTTATTTAAAATTTCTACCGGGGCCTCTTCATTACTAAAATATCTGTGTATCTTTATGAGTTATGAGTTGATAATGTAGTTGCGATCTCAAAGATAATTCTACATCATTTTGTACATGAGAAAGTTTGTGGGCACAATGAGTTTATAGGATAACTTCTCAATATTTTCTAATACTTCAAAGGGACCTATATACCATAGATTGATATTGGATTTCTTCCTTAATATCATTACCCCCTTCCATAAGGAGACCTTGAGAAAAGCATGGTCTTCGACCTTGATTAGGCATAAATTCTTCACATTTATCCCCTTAATTTCGGTATTTTTATGATCCCGTGCAGTGTAAATACCTTGGATTTTTCCCATATTTATGATACTAACCCTTTTTGGCAAGTATTTCGTATTTTGTGTATCTCTTATGTGTTTTACATATATTTCATACAAGTTAGTGCCAAAGAGAACTCAAAATAGTGAAAGAAACCAAGAATCGGGGAGTTGAAGGGCATTTTCATAATTTTACAGCATTATTTTGGAGGTGGGGCCAACTGGAAAGTTGAAGATCTTTCAATTACAAGAACACTGGAAAAAACAACACCTCAATCCGAGCTATGGTGAATAAGTTATGCCCATTTGAAGTTGACAAGAAATCCAAGAAAAAAGCTGTCAGACCCAAACCGAACCGAAGCTGAGGAAAAAGAACCAGCCCGCCCATTTGTCACTCTCCAGATCCGTTACAAAATTAGTCACGCTTCCTAAGTGTGAGAAATTGGCAGATACGAGATTTTTATTTTGTGCTTATCTTTTAGCCAAAAGAGTTTTATATTTTGGGGACTCTTCAATACGACCTCTAGCCTATATATTTAGTCATTAGGACTCTTTTTTATTAAGATTTCATTGATGTAAAAGCTCCATAACAAGTAAGAACATCTAGGAGAAGAATTTACATACTTTGCACCATTAATTCAGGAGTTTTTCCAATTTTTCTTCAATCTTTGATTTCTTCTTGCATGTTCTTGTTCTTCAATCTTGGTAACTTTTATTTCCAGCACTTTTATTATTATTTCTCATGTTAGGCTTGGTTTTTAAAGGTTGGGATGCATGAACCCAACCCGATGTGGTAGTTGCATGTGTATAAAATTAATCCTCTAAATTTAATGATTTATTACGACCGTATTGCATAGAAACGCGATAATTATAGATCTTTGAATCTCGTTTGCTTCAGGGTAATCGGGATGCTTCAGAATGCAATTCGAGTGTCACTATCACAATACCGATTTACTCGTCCTCTGATTAAGTATGGTGCGGGCTTGAACCTCATATACATAATGCTTGGAAGTACTAAATTCTGGGTCTAATTAATCACTTAAATTTACGATTAGTTTTATACCATCAATACACTAGGGTTGAGGGATTGTATTCCCGTCCTGTTTTTCTCATCAATAGTTTAAAGTTTTAAATCTTTCTTCATCAGTATTTTAGGTAATTTAGAATAGATGCATTTTTCATAATTTCATAATTGCATCTAGTGTAGTTATTCCACAAATCAAATCATTTTTCCTTTCCCTTTAGAGTCAGAGTTAGCATTTCCTTGTCTATCCAACGTCGTCATAATTTCATTGTCCTATTTCCCTGAGGATACGATCCCGACTTATCGGGTTTATTACTAACGCGATAGGCTTGCACTTGAGCCTAGAGAGAACGTACATTAGAGACACTTTCTTAGTCGCGTCAAGTTTTTGGTGTCATTACCGGGGAATTAGGTAGACTTAGGATTAGATCGAGTCAATCTAAAACTTTGACCAAAAATTTCCAAAAAAAAAAAAATTCAAAAAGCACAAGAAGATTCATCACCATCTCTCACAAGCTGTTAATGCAAAATTCTGAACTCACTCCCATACCCCATAATACTCCAACCAGTATTCACGAATATCCAATAGTTGAGTACGACCCCGATAGCCCCCACACTCCTAACGCCCCACAGTTCTAGATTCCACCTCCCACACCGTCACACTCAATCTCAAATAACACTCCATTTTCTTTCTTAGGACACACTTCAGAGCACAATCCGAGTACACCAAGTGAGGACACCGTGTCGTTAAGAGAGAGAGAGATGTCGCAACATGGTAGTGCAGCCGCCGGTGAGGAAGAGGCCCCATACCGCCCGTTGAGAGAAATCTTATATCCCGAGCGCACTGTCACTCTGGGATGCATTATACTCCCGTATAATGCTGGGTAATTTCGTTTTAAAAATGGGATGATCCAGATATTACCCCATTACCATGGTATAGATTCTGAAAATCCATATCTCCATATCAAGGAATTTGAGGATGTGTGTGATACTCTCAATGATCAAACTTGCACACAAGAGGTGATCCGCCTCAAACTCTTCCCCTTCTCGCTGAAAGATAAAGCTAAGACCTGGCTATGGTCTTTACCTCCAAGCTCGATCCCATCTTGGAACGAGTTGCAATCTAGATTTCTCAAGAAATTCTTCCCACCACAACGAACAATCTCCATAAAGGCTCAAATTCAAGCGTTCAGATAATAAGAAAATGAACCATTTCATCGATGTTACGAGCGTTTCAATGAGTTAGTTACTTCGTGCCCCCATCATGGATTTGGTAAAGCGCAAATCATTTCTTTTCTCAATAATGGGCTGAACCTTAATTCCAAGCAGCTCGTTGAAACCATGGGTAGTGGTCCGTTTGTTGAACTAGATGCCCACGATGCTGAGCTGCACTCGAGGTATGTTGCCGAAACTACCCAATCCTTGGATACTTCTGATCCTAATGCTCAAAATTAAAATCGTCAAGTGACCACCACTCCATTGGCGTCCGGCCTATTTCACGTAGATAAGAATTCAATGACGGGCAGTCGATTAGATACACTTGAGAAAGGATTTCGAGACCTATGCGAGGTATATGGAAGAGGACCATCTAGATCCATACCAAACCCCATCGAGGAGGTGTGTACGATTTGTGAGGTGGGTCATTCAACTAAGGAATGCTCGACTATGCATCAAGAGCTAGTTAGTGGTATAATAGGATTTAAGGGTAATTTCAGTGCACCGCACGAAAATTCTTACAACCCTTCATGGAAAAACCAGTATACCCCGGATCGATCCGGACCGATCCGACTAAAGGAACCGGACCGATCCGACTAAAGGAACCGGACCGATCCGACTAAAGGAACCGGACCGATCCGCCTGCTGAGGTGAGGCCAGTATACCCCGGATCCATAGCGAACCGATGAAGCCAAAAAAAACCGAACCGATCCGATGCCAACCGGATGGATCCGTCTTCAGAAAAAGAACCGATCCGAGTTCACCGGACCGATCCGCCTAAAGGGACCGGACCGATCCGACGAGGATAATCTCAACCAGATCATGTTCAGATCATGTTCCGAAATTTAGGGCTAAAGTTATCCTACTTAATCCCACTACGGGAAGTGGTTTTTCTAAGACTTTCCCACGATTTTCAGAGCATATCAACCCTAAAGTCTTCACCTATAGAGTCCTATGATTCTAGGTTTTTAGATTCACACATCTTCCATATCTATGTGAATCAAGTTTGGTAACCCAAGAACACCATTGCTGTTGTTCAACCCTTTGTGAAGTGGACCGTTCCTTCCTCTTCATTGCAGCCCTACTGGAAAGGGATTCTTCCAGCCGCGACTACAGAATCCGATACCTGAGGGTAATTCTTAGTCAAAAACTTGTATTTCAGTGTAATCCGATTGTAAGCCGTTTCTCTTACAAATTATAGTGATATACAAATGGTTTTGCCCCTGTGGGGGATTTTTCCTTAAACTTTGTGTGTTGAATTATTCTTGCATGATTTCATATTGTTTCAATCACACCTAGTTGCATGCTTAGGGTTAATTTGGGTTAAAAGGTGTTTATTATATTATTTCTTAATTGAACGCGAGCACACACGTCTACAGAATTATACAATTTTTAGGAATTTTGATTTTTCTTTGAGTCAATAACGAATTTTGTGGGTATATTCACTGCAAACCCTCATGAGACACAACTCGTCCTACTAGGGTAACTTAGGGGTTTAAAGGCTTGTTGCATACGCTAAATGCAATCGCTTGCTGGCGAAAAATGTATTCTATCCCAATAAAGTTTTTGAAGGGTCCTTAACTCATACTCTCATTCTTTAACATTTCTCGGGACGCGCAAAGTTCTAAGTTAGGGGGGCTTGATTAGGCATAAATTCTTCACATTTATCCCCTTAATTTCGGTATTTTTATGATCCCGTGCAGTGTAAATAGCTTGGATTTATCTCATATTTATGATACTAACCCTTTTTGGCAAGTATTTCATATTTTGTGTATCTCTTATGTGTTTTACAGGTATTTCATACAAATAAGTGCCAAAGAGAACTCAAAATAGTGAAAGAAACCAAGAATCGGGGAGTTGAAGGGAATTTTCATAATTTTGTAGCCTTAGTCTAGAAGTGGGGCCAACTGTAAAGTTGAAGAACTTTCAATTATAAGAACACTAGAAAAAACGGCACCTCAATCCGAGCTACGGTGAAGAAGTTATGCCCATTTGAAGTTGAGAAGAAATCCAAGAAAAAAAACTGTCAGATCCAAAGCGAACTGAAGCTGAGGAAAAAGAACCGGTCCGTCCATTTGTCACGCTCCAGATCCATTATAAAATTAGTCACGCTTTCTAAGTGTGACAAATTGGCAGATACAGGATTTTTATTTTGCACTTATCTCTTAGCCAACAGAGTTTTATGTTTTGGGGACTCTTCTAAACGACCTCTAGCCTATATATTTAGTCATTAGGACTCTTTTTTGAAGATTTCATTGATGTAAAAGCTCCATAACAAGTAGAAACATCTAGGAGAAGAAATACATGCTTTTCACCATTAATTCAAGAGCTTTTCCGATTTTTCTTCAATCTTTAATTTCTTCTTATATGTTCTTATTCTTTGATCTTGGTAACTTTTATTTCCAACACTTTTATTATTATTTCTCATGTTAGGCTAGGTTTTTAAAGGTCAGGATACATGGACCCAACCCGATGTGGTAGTTTCATGTGTATAAAATTAATCCTCTAAATTTAATGATTTATTACGACCGTATTGTATAGAAACGCGATAATTGTAGATCTTTGGATCTCATTTGCTTCAGGGTAACCAGGATGCTTCAGAATGCAATTCGAGTGTCACTATCGCAATACCGATTTACTCGTCCTCTGATTAAGTATGGTGCGGGCTTAAACCTCATATACGTAATGCTTGGGAGTACTAAATTTTGGATTTAATTAATCACTTAAATTTACGATTAGTTTTATACCATCAATACACTAGGGTTGAGGGATTGTATTCCCATCATGTTTTTCTCATCACATAGTTTAAAGTTTTAAATCTTTCTTCATCAGTATTTTAGGTAATTTAGAATAGTTGCATTTTTTATAATTGCATCTAGTGTAGTTATTCCACAAATCAAATCATTTTTTCTTTCCCTTTAGAGTCAGAGTTAGGATTTCCTTGTCTATCCAATGTCGTCACAATTTCATTGTCCTATTTCCCTGAGGATATGATCCCGACTTACCGGATTTATTACTAACGCGACAGGCTTGCACTTGATCCTAGAGAGAACGCACATTAGAGACACTTTTTGAGCCACATCAGACCTCGAAATTTATGTTTCTTCTTTAGATGTCGGACAAACTATTTTCCCTACTCTTTACACTGAACAACCTTCTTTGTATAATCTAAACATTGGTCGTGGTTTATTTCATCAACTTTGGTCCCAATAGTTATCTTTCTCTTACACATTCTTACAAAAGGGGCTTCAAATTTTCTCTCCATACAAGGCTGCGTAAGGATTCATCTTGATACTATCCTAATAGTTGTTATGATAAGTAAACTCTACTAATGGAAGGTAGTTGTTGTTGTAAACAAACTATACCAATGTAAGGTAGTCTTCCTAACTTTCGCAAAAGTTCAAGGCACATGATATTAATATAGATCCAAAGTTTTATTTGTCCTCTATATTTGCTCGCCTATTTGAGGATGCAAGTTTATACTGAACTGGAACTATGCCGCCTATACCCTTTTAAAAACTTATCAAAAATCAAAATTTGAACTTAGAGTCATGGTTTGATACAATAGTCACTGGTATTTCATGGAGTCTAACAATTTTCTTGATGAACATTTTGGCCAAGGATGCGATGTTGGCTGTGAATTTTACAATAAGAAAATGTTATAACTTTGTTAATTTATCAATTATTACCTATATAGAGTCTATAATTGTGTGAGTACATAGTAGACCTACTATGGAGTACATGGATATGTTTTCCAACTTCCACTATGGGATAAGAAAGGTCTATAACAATTACGTGGGATTTTTTATGCTCCACCTTGACCTGCTGGCAAAGTAGGTATTTGAAAACATACTCTACGACCTCCTTCTTCATGTTAGGTCACAATAAATTTTCCTTTAATTCTTCATACATCTTAGTTCTTTCGAGACGAATTACAATCTATGATGAGTGACATCCTTTCAATATTGTGGCCTTTATCTCCTCATCTTGCGACACACAACCTAGGCATAAATCTTAAAGTGCCTCGATCATCAACCCTAAAATAAATATTATCATTATTTTCTATCAATCCATGATTTTTTTGTAGTTCGGGGTTTGCGGCGTGCACAATTTATATCCTCTCACTTAATGTTGGATCTACTATAAGCATACTAATATATTTGTAACCCTGACTTCACATGCCACTACCCAAATAGCCAAAAACTTATATCCCATATTCTCCAAATATTTTAACATATGCTTATGCCTAGTATTCCTCAAGGCATTAATTAAACTCTTTCTACTCAAAGCATCAACCATAAACTTATTCTTTTTGGGGTGATATTTGATGGAACAATTGTATTCCTTAATTAACTTTATACATCCCTCTGTCTCATATTCAATTCCCTTTTGGCAAAGGGATATTTTAGACTCGTATTATCTGTAATAATATCACAAATTTATCCACAAAGGTATTATCTCAAAAATTTTAAGGCATATACCACAAATTCTAACCCTAAGTCATGGGTAGGATAATTTTATTCATGAGGCCTCATCTACTTAGAATCATAAGTAATCACCTTTCCATTATGCATAAGTACACATCCAAGGCCATGGCCTAAAGCATCACTATATACCAAGTATCATCCTACTTCCCCAGGAAAAGTTAAAACATGCATGACTACTACGTTTTTCTTTAAATTCTAGAAACTATTCTCACACTTCGTGGTCCATATAACTTGGCATCATTGTGTGTTAGTTTATTCAAGGGCATGAGAATTTTGGAAAATTCTTCCACGAATCTCCTATAATAGTGGCCAAGGCCAAGGAAACTTCTGACCTCAATTATAGTTATTGGTTTTTCCCAATCCACAATTATCATGACCTTTGTAAGGTATACGGACACACCGTCCTTACTTATTATATGACCGAGCAAAGCGAACTTTTCCAACAAAAAATCACACTTATAGAATTTGGCATATATCTTTTACTTTCTTAAGACTTCAAACATGCTACATAGGTGTGATTCATGATCCTCAATGATCTTTGAGTATATAAGTATGTAATCTATAAACACGATGACAAATTTATCTCGGAATGGCCTAAACACACTATTCATTAAATCCATAAAAGCAGTAGGGGAATCGGTCAATACGAAAGGCATAAACACAAACTCATAATGACCATATCTAGTCCTAAAAGTTATCTTGTGAATTTCCTTTGAAATTCCCTTGAGTGGTGATTCTAGATATGTGAACATGAGCACTCAGTGATGTGTAACCAACTTTAGTTCTGTGTTTCTAGTTAAACTTGTTTTTTAAAACCCACGTGCTCCTAAGATTTTATTTTCTCCTTATATGTTATTTCTCTCCTTGAGACTTATGTTTTTATTAAAATAGTACTTGTAAAGTGCACGGTAAATAGTTAACTAGTAAAATCAAATCATACCTACAGTAAAATTCTCTGATAACTCACAAATATTTTTAAATTGTCAAATCAATCCTTTTGAAAAGGTATGTAAAAGTAGTTGTCACAACAAAAACAATTTTTCTCTAGATAAACTCTCCCAAAATAGAAACCGACCAAAATATTTCTAAACCAATTCCTCCCTCCCTCACCCCACCCCCTCCATCCATCCCATCTTTCCCCCTCATCCTTAATTAGTGTTATCTACTCCCCCTCCCACTCCATATGAGAGAGGAGGAGGCTCATCTAGTCTCCCTCAAATCCAAAAATAAACAAAAATCCAAATCCATTTCATGGGTCTTACATGGTTTGGTCAATCTAAATGGTGACACAAAAATGACGATATCCTCAACTAAAATAAACCCTCTCAAAGAGAAGATCCGGGTGGATGCGACAATAATTACTTCTAGGGGATATATAAAACCCGTGACTACGAAGAATTATTGTTTGTCTATTTTAGTTGGTATTTTCTATTTTTGTTGTGTTTTCATAATCCATTCTGAGTTTTAGCTCATGTATCCTTTGTGAGAACTTTATTCAGTTTTAGTATGGTTGTCAGGCCTTGAGGGGCTTGGTTCAACTGTCTTAGACATTGTTCCTCTTGAGTTGAGACTGGGGAGGACTTTAGTCTTTTTTGGGTTTCTCATACATAAACGAAGGTGTATCTTTTTTAAGTCCCTTAGATTTTGAGTCTCTATCCTTGGTGGTGGTTCTTAATACATGTTTGTGTTGCACTATTCCACCATATGTTTGCCATGTTCACATATTTAATTCAGAGGGTCTTTGTAACACCCCGTATTTTTTATAATTAATTTAATTAATTAATTAATTGAATAATCGGAGAAAAATAAAATATTGGATTTTATAAATTATATAATTTATAAGGTTAGTTTTTATATTTGAAAATAAATTTTCAAACAAAATTGGAATCGAAATTAAAATGGAGTTTTAATTGAATTTTTATTATATAGAAGAGTCCTCAAAACATTAAACTCTCTAAGAGTCCTCGGAGCATAAAACTCTCTAGAAAAAAACATTTAAAAATATTAAACGGTCCGATCGGGCTAAATTTTTTTTTTGTAGCTTCTTCTCATCTTCATCTAATTCTCTGTAAAATTTCATCTAATTACAACGGTCAGATCGTCCGGAATAAAAATTTTAGTGTTTGTATCCTATTAGAGTTCTATTAGGATTAGGTTTCTTAATGACTATATAATGACTCTAATTCGTGAGGGGACTTCTCATAATTACTTTTTCTCAAGTTTTTCACTAGAGAACACTTCTAAAAATATTTCCTCTCAACCATAATCATCAACCTCCAACATAATCAAGGTTTTGTCACCAGATTTGAAGGCTTATTTGGAGTTTAATCAAGATTGGTCTAAGAACACTTCTTTACTATTTTTTTGAGAGGAATCCAGATTTTTGATCAGATTTTCAACACAATCTTCACAGGCACGAATACTCTATTCTTTTCCTTTAGTATTATGTGTTTTAAGTGTCGCCTAAACACTTAATTACATGTTTTCTTAAAAATAATTAGTAACTTAATTAGAAAAAGTGGACAATAATTATGGGGCTATTTTTATAAAATCTTTTAATTTGAATAATATTCATAACCCTTTGGGTACATAGTATTCCTGAGTTATTTTGGATTTTATTGGTATAGGTTGCATGTAGAAAAACCCTAGTTTTAAAATAAATAATTTTTGGGTGCGTATAACTCATGTAATACATGTAGAGATAATGAAATTTGATTTTTGATGTATATATGATGAAAATTTGGTATATTTAATTTAAAATAATTAAATGAGATTATTTGGGTATTGTTAACGTTGTGATAATTAAATTAAAGATTTAATTGAATTGGACTATCATGCGTAGTTTTATACGTTGATTAATTATTCTTGTTGGTATTATTAAATATCATTGTGACGACGAGTTATTGGGTATTATTGCTCTCCCTATATTTTAGAATGCCTTCTAGGAATGGGACTAGTGAGGGAAAATTATCACGGTTTTATTGTGTTGGGGGTGGGATGATTTTTATTTCTTTATCGTCGTTACGCTAGTCTAGGTATGAGACTAGGTTATGATTTATGTTAGAAAATCCTCCTATACATAGGTTAGGACGTATTGATAACTTAGGGATCCTTAGGTATGGGACTAAGGGGTATTTTGAGGATCTCACATCGATTAAAGGGTGGGGTGTTTATAAATTGTGAATTGAGAAATTGAGAACTAATACCTAAGATAATAAGACGGGTATTAAAATATATTGGCGATATAATCAGCGAGGGCCGACAGTTTAAACGGGCCAGCCGGCGTTTGGACGAGTGGATGTGTATTTTGGTGGAGAAATCACCCGAGGTGGGAGGACCGCCATAATAAAATGAGGATATAATAGAAGATCGTTAATTTAATAAAATTAACATCGTGGGACTTGGGAATTTAAAATCGTATTGGTGTGCCTTTATAAATGGTAATTTCTGCAGGTAGTTAGTGATTTATATTTATCGCGTTTAATTATCCCGTTTAATTTAAAATATTTTATTGTGGTATTTATTGCGTATAATACTACTGTCTGGATTCAAGGATCCTATTTGAGAGGAGTAGTGTGTATTCATGCTCGGAGCTTTGGCTCTGACCCATGCATTGACTAATCTTTTTCAGGATTAGAATTGGAGAAGCTGCATAAGTTTATCGGAGTTATCATTTGGAGGTGCAGCTGGAGTTATTCATTTTATGGCATAGTTTAGTTAGACTTTCTTTTTCAGTCGTATTTAATTATGAGACTTCATTTGAGTTTTATTGGGCCATTCGGTTCCAAAATTGTTTAGAGGATTTCTTTTGGGATTATTTTAGATTTTATTTAATTATTACTGGAGAATGGATTTTTGTAGTTAGCATGTGATGGATCTTTTATCGCTTAGTTGTTTATGATCATTTTGAGATTGATTCAATTATTTATCTTATGGACTGATTTATTTATGTCTCATGCTAAGAATGGTATTTATTTAGTTCACGCCTGACATAGTTTGGCGGTGGTGGCTGGCCACCCCGTCTGTCAGATTTTTTAGGGTGTGACAGTCTCGCTCTTTGGTGTATTCTGCACCAATTTCTCAATTTTATTAATTGGATCTATTGTGAAAAAAAATCTTAGACTTTTCATTTGTGGTAAAAGCCTATCTCTAGGTGTTCCTACTTTTCATTTTGTTTGTATGATTTTTTCTCTTTTCTCTCCCATGCTTAACCCGAGCCTGTTTGGGTTACGTTGCTCTTAGTTTCCTTATAATTAATGGTTACTTAATGTAATCCTTTTTGGTATTAAAAATAAGTAGGAATGAGTTATAGAGGGTGAATTTATTTGGAAGCATTTGTTTCAATTATCTGTTACACATTGGTTTTACGAGTTGGTTAGTTTGAAATTTAATTTCTTTAAATAGACACAAATCCCGGTAAATTCTTGTTGATAAATAAAAAGGCAAAACATATCCTAGTTGATTAAAATTGGTGCTTTAATTTCTTATAACTTAAAAATAGTTTTCTTACTTCATATAATTTGCATCCAATTTTCTAGTAAATTCGAACCTTTGAAAAATAACCGACTTTAATGTTTTAATTTGAATCGTAGTTTTTGAGTTTATTTCTATGAGATAATATAAAAAGGAGTTTTAAGACTTATTTTTGACAATTCTCTCATATTTTGAACTGTAAAGTTTTAGAGAGAGAGAGATTTATTAAAGTGAGAGTAAATATTGGAGTGTATCCATAAGTGTTTAACATTTACATTAAAGGATTTTCTGAAATGAAAATAGTGATATTTTTCCAACTCTTTATTTATTTTTGCATTTTGTCAACTTTTGCTTAGAGTTATATTTTATCTAATATTTTTAGGAGAAAAATATCTTTAGACAAATTCTTGTGTTGTTTTTTATTTTTTGAATATGTTTTTGTGAAAAAAACTTACAAACTCGATTTTTAAAATAAAATTTTATTTAAATGTTTATTTATCTTGAAATCAGTCTAAACCAATATTATTCTGAATTTAGAATGTTATTTTTAATATCCCATATTTGGAAAACATGATTCCAAATACAAAAATATGTTTACAAGTATTTTCAGAAAAACTTAGTCACTTTAAATTTTGTACTACATTGTGACACTAAGACCACTGGTATTTTCTTATCGCGTGGGGTAATGTTGGAGAATAAGCAGGTGTGGATGAATTAGAATCTTTGCAAACTTTAAACAAGTTTGATATTCCTAATCTCGATTGGAGTTGGGATTGAAGTAGGTAATTATCATGTTAGGTTTAATAGTTATACTTTCGACCATATTTGGAGTTGATGTACGTAATCAACCTGTTCTTTATTTGAGTGTTTATAATTTGTAAACAAATTGTTATTTCTTAGTGGATTTTTTGGTTGTCTCGTAGAGGGGGCTGCGGATGTTTCTCTAATACTCTAGAGTTTTCCATGTAAAAAATGACATGTGTTATATTCTTTTCATCACCTCCTTCTATGTGTTTGGATGCCAATAAAATATTATATGATTAATTTCATTGATTTTAGATGATATATCATATTGTATATTGATCAAACATATCATATATATTGATTTGACTATGGGAAAAAGTGATATTTAATTAATCTTTGAAATTCCGCATGTATTAAAATCTGATTAAGTCAAGTAATAGAAAGTATTTCAAGATTTGAACACACACACACACACACACACACACACACACACACACACATATATATATATATATATATATATATATATATATATATAAAAGTTACAATGGTGTTTTCACTATTCACTATAAAGATAAGATTCTCCACGGTTCAAGTCGAAGTCAATAAGGCTAGAAATGGAGGGTTATGATTAACGATTCCTCTTTTCATCTTTTATCACTTTATTATTTGATTTCCCACTATTTTTCACCACTATAATTAAGTTCCTCATCAGTAAAAAAAATCAAAAACATGGGTAAGAGAGTAAATTGCTTGCCCCTCTCTTTAACAACTCACTTTAATTCAAAATTGAGGGTATTCTGGTAATACTCCACCAAAACCTCTCTCATATTTTTCTACCTAACAACACCCAAATCACAAACTCCACCGGTTCCAACTTCCAAACACACATAACCTCTCTCATCTATCTCTCATTTGGTAGATGATATGCACACACCATTTTGTAACTCCACTTATTAATTTTATATCCACTGGTTAAAGGTGGAGATTTATATCTTACGATTAAATATGGTGCCAAATTACCTCCTGTAATTCATTTTATAGGGCTACCCTCCAAGAAGGAGTCGTTTACTCATAAGAGCTTTATTTTGTATTGAGTGGGTAGTTAATTTTTGCTTTTCTCTCTTACGGTGTTTAATATTTGACAATATGTTCCCACTAAATGATTTTTGTTTAATATATTCACATATTCATGTCTCATTTGGATGGTTTTCATGTGTTGAAATTTACATGCAGTTGAAGTGTTTGACAGAATAACCAAGAGACCATGTGGTTTTATGAATGTTTCAACACTCCAATTGAGGTAATAATTGGTGTAAGTTCTTCTTGTTTTATGAATATTTAAGATCTACATTTTTAGAAATAAGATTTGTTGCAAGACATGGATTTTTATGGTGTTTTATAACAGTGCGTAGTTCTTTTGTTCTGTTTTTAGGGATTTTTTCTTTACTATTCATTTAGAAAATTGTTAATTGTTATAAATATTATTTAATCTTGGAGGTTGATAGCCGATGAAACTAATAAATTCGTAGGTCTCTATCAAACCCCCCAAATTTTATGTCCTATGATTGTTGATATTTTTCCTCTTCGGGTTATCTTCTCTTAAAGTGATAAAAAGGAGTTACATTCATCTGCTATTTGTTTTTCTACCATATGTCAGAGTGCGAAAGCTGTAAATCAAAGAGAAATAGAGAGTTAGGATTTAGAGCATCCATAATGGTGGATGCTCTGAGCAAGTAGTTGACTAATTCTAAAAGTAAGTTTACCTTTTTTCAAAAGAATTTGCTACAATGGTGATGGAAAGATGATGAAGGTTTTAATAGGTACATAGTTCTTAGGAACTATGTTAGTTCGTTGAAATTTTCTACAAACTAATATAGTTCTTAAGAACCTAAATATATACTAAAAATTAATTATTTGCAGTTGATACAAGTTTCAACGAACTTCAGAAGTTCGTAGGAATTCCTATGAACATATGAAGTTCGTAGGAACGCTTTACAAATTCTCTAATCGTTTTCTAAATTTGGAGAATGGCTAAAAATTCATCTGTAGAATTTGTCCACTTTTACCCACCAGTGTAACCCTCAAAATTTGTGAAGT
Organism: Sambucus nigra; assembly: GCA_949130495.1. Classification (NCBI taxonomy): domain Eukaryota; kingdom Viridiplantae; phylum Streptophyta; class Magnoliopsida; order Dipsacales; family Adoxaceae; genus Sambucus; species Sambucus nigra. The sequence continues at coordinate 637,581,985 of OX422207.1, read as the reverse complement.
TAGCATTTGACTTGGATTTTAGCATCCCCACTGCAGATGCTCTTAAGTGAAGCACTGGTAAAATCCATGATCATTTATGTAATGGTCTCCAGTGGTAATGATAGAGATACATGCCAGAAGTGATATATGAATTCTACTTTATTCCTCTACTGGGTTTATGAATATATTAAAATGAAGTTTTTTTTATACAAATTAGCTAAATCCCCATCATATGATGATTTTTTTTATCAAAGAGGGACAGTTCCCCCACACGTTTTATTTATAATATAAAAGAAAAATAGCCTCTCCGTGGCTTACAAACCCAGGGTCTAAACCTATTTCTAGAGGATGGGTCCATTACTTTAGAAAGAAAGCTTAAAAACATGGTGATTCATATTTATCCCCATTACATAACAAAGAAACTTAAAAAACAATAAACGTCGGGATTTATAACTTATCCCCATTACAAGAAAAGTAAGCTAAAGAATAATTAAACTTGGGGATTTATAGTCATCCCCATTACATTTTCTTAATTCTGATTCTATTATATGGAAGATTTTGTCTGTGCATATTGAGATGTCCTTTAGCCAAAGATGGAAGAGTATTGAAACGCCAATAATATGAATCCATTTGAGTCGTTAGAGCTTTGGAAGCTAAGTAATTAGCTACTGAATTGTTTTCCCTCCAAGTATGCGTAATCTTGAAATTTTCTGGATAGATGATGTTATCAAAGATATCTAGGGATGACCAAGGAGGTTTGGATTTCTTCAAAAATATGTCAACTAATGCTTTTCAGTCAGATTCTATGTATATATTGGAAATATTTAACAGAGAAATCATTTTAATTCCTTCTTATATAGCCATTGCCTCTGCATTGAATGAGGATTGAAAACCAATAGACTTAGAAAAGGCAGATATAAATTTACCTTAAGAATCCCTTAGAACACCTCCAATGCCACTTGGACCTGGATTATTCTTGGAAGAACCATCAATGTTAAGTTTAAATATTCCTAAAGGAGGTTTACTCCATTGACATTTAATTCAATGAATTTTCTTAGAAAAAATTAGGATATTGAAAATTTTATATATATAATCATCATCAGGGAATATTGTATCATAAAACTTACAATATCCAAGAATATAAGAAGACAAGGATATCACATTTTGGATAATTTAATTTAAAGAAGTTTGAAAATTTTCAAATAGGTTTTTATTTCTGGCTTTCCAAATTTCCTCGAAAATAACTTTAGGAATCACCTTAAATAGTAAAATTTTATAATCTCTTTTAGGATAATGTAACCAACATGATAGAAGAATAGACCTGTAAGAAGATATGTCAAGGGACAAACCAAAAATAGAAGCAAAGAAATTCCATACCTTAGAAGCAATGTTACATTCAATGAGGACATGATAACAACTATCCTCAGCACCCCTACAAAATCTACATATGGAAGCAAGTCTAATACCTCTTTTTTGAACTTCGAATTCAAATGGAACTGAATAAAATTAGATAAATTTATAGGGCATTATTTAATCCAATTGCTTTTCCAAGTTATAGATAAAGGCACGTTTTTCCTACAGATATTGTAAGCTGAATTTATGGTGAATTCACTAGTAATAGATGCCTTCCATAATTTCTTCTCTTCAAAGATGAATTCATCAGCTAAGTTTTTAATGCATGTTATCCGTTTAACAAAAGTAGAAACTTGGTTTATACATAAATAATTTATATATTTATTCCTTATGAAACTAGACCAAATACCTGAATGAAACCTATGCTTCCCATATAGTTTCATACTAAAAGCAAAGGTAATAACTTCCATTTTCCTGAAATTAAGACCACCCTCAACAAATGGATAAAATAGTTCATTCCATTTGGTCCATTAATATGGATTATCCTTTTAAGAACCACCCCAATACAATTTACTAAATATCTTATGAAGTCTTTTAATAATACTTTTAGGAGGATTTAAGATAGCTATAGTATACACAGGAATAAACTGAAGAACATATCTAATGAGGTTTGCTCTACCACCCTGGGAGATCATTTTAGAAGACCAGTTATGAAGTTTTTCCCTAATTTTAGAGATGAGGTCTGAAAAATGAATTTCATTTGGTTTTCCTTTAAACAAAGGACAACCTAAATATTTCATTGGAATTTTTTATGAGATAATCCATAAGTAGTTTCAATAGTTTCCTTCTCCGAGTTGATAACTTTTTATCAGTATAAAAGGAACTTTTGGAGAAGTTCACTTTCTGGACAGAAGTACATTCATAAGTTTTTAACAAATTTATAAGGGGCTTGATACTTTTTTTACCACCATTAATAAAAATAATCAAGTCCTCAGCATAAGCTAAATGAGATATAAGCTGACTTTTACAGGGATGAGAATATGGGATTGATTTCTTAAGAACAAATAACTTGTCTATGTTTCTACTAAGGGTTTCGACAGTAATTATAAAAAATCTAGGAGACAAAGGGTCTCCTTGACTTAACCCCCTAGAGTAATGAAAGAATCCTATACTTTTACCATTCAAATCAAAGAGAACCAATTTTTAGATATAAGTCTCCAAGTCAAGTCAATAAAAAATTCACTAAAACCAAATTTTCTGAGAGCTTCACAAAGAAAAGACCAATATACCTTTTTCCATATCTTATTTCATAATCAGATTATTACCAAATGATTTCTTGCCAATATACTGAACCATTTCTTGAGCTAAAAGTATGTTTTCTTGAATATTTCTATCTTTAACGAATCCACTCTGATTTTGAGAAATGATTGATGGAAGAATAAGAGACAATTTATCATTACGAATTTTAAAAATTATTTTATTTGAAAAATTACATAGACTTATAGGTCTAAATTGGGATCATGATGAAGGATTTGAAACTTTGGGGATTAAGACAATTGAAGTAGCAGTCCAACTTTTGGGGAGTTCAGCCCCAACAAAGAAAGAGTGAATAGCTTGAATTAGGTCATCCTTGATAATATTCCAAAACTTAAAGTAAAATATACCTCCAAAATTTTGAGTTTAGTTTAAATTTTGAGTTTATTAGGAAGCTGTGAATGTGTATGTAGGTTAGCAAACACCATTGTTGCAGACGACAACGATAGAATTAGGAGGTGGGATATGTGTATATAAAAAATGATACCCAATCTTTTTTTAAAAACAAGGATAAAGATGATGCCCATACAGGAATAAAGAGAGGGATAAATAGATTTCTCAATAGAAATATTTTTGGTGTAATTTTTTATTCACAGAATAAATTGATAACCAGTTTAGCAATATTAAATACTAGCTAAGTTTTAAACTTTTCCCAGTTAGGTCCTGCCTTCCACTAATATTCTATGTTGCTATGTTGTTGTGAGGTATTGATATTGCTTTTATTTTGTGGTTTTCTCAGGTGTACTCATCTTATCTTTAGTTATTACTTTGGATGCAAGAAGATTTTTGCAATTAACTTCACCCAAATAAATGGGTATTGGGTTCATTGGCTCGACTATGTTTTTTTTTTGGTGTATGTATAATTATTTTAACCCCATGTTACAATTAACCCATGTAAAAGTTCCACCTCCCAATATACTACAAAAGTTCCACCTCCTATGATTTAAAGATTGATATTATTATACACTGTTGTCCATAGTGATTGAATTGGAGGCCTCCCTCATACTTCGGTCATGATGACCTCGAGACACTATTGGCCTCTGAGTATGCTTTTGTCTAGGTTACGGTTTCTAAAATGTTACTTGAGCAGAAAGTCGATGATTTTAATGATCTGAATAGAGATATGCAAGACTGCTTCTTTATTAATTGTGGTTTCAAATTGAACACCACTAAGCACTTACATTTAGCCCCGCTGAAATGTTTGTAGTTTCATACACTATAAGGTGTGAATATCAGCTTATGTTGAACTTTTTATGTGATTGATATATATGTTTTGACATTTGGGGATTACGGAATAAGTTTTTTTTTTTAATTTTTAAGAGATTCGGGTGTTACTGAAATGGTACATATGTTTTTAATAGTCCTAAGATTAACTTAACTTAACTTTTTCTTTTGGTTTATTTGGTTATATTTGTTTTCCAGGTTTGAAAATTGCAGTTCCCGATCTAAAAATAATACATTATTAGTGTTAATCAAATTTGTTGACAATGCTTTTGTATAGAACTTTCGGTCTGTATCGTGTTAATTAAATTATTGATGTTAACTAAATTGTAGTTCAGGGTCTCAAATTTGTTGGCAGTATCATTCATTCTCTCAATTTGCTCTGGTGTTTTGATGTCACCAAGTGCCCTGTCAAGTTGATCAATGTGAGCACGTATTTTGTTCATTTCAGTTTGTACCCTTTTATATTTATTTAGGTTCTTTTATAAAATTGATTTTTTGTCTATTTAGCTATTCAAAAAGCAAAGCGTTCATTCCCAAAGTTGTAATCCTACTCCTGTGTGGTTCTCCCCATTGGTATAAGGTAAGGGTTTTAATGACTAAAGAGGAATTGTTTCATCAAATTCTGTATATAAGACACGGTTTTTCGGGTGTTTTTAGTAGTACATCCGGGTTCAATACGAGGTATACCTCTCTCCCTCTCCCTACCCCCCCCCCTCTCTCTCTCTCTCTCTCTCTCTCTCTCTCTCTCTCTCATATGTTTTCAAAACACCAATTTACATGTAAGATTTATGGCTTCAAAACATAATTCATGGTTTTAGATTTTGGGAGGAAGAATTTTTTCAAAACGGAATTCATGGTTTAGACGTCTTTATCTCTTTATCTACCCATGTTTATATATATATCAATTGTTTATGTTACATTATTAAATATTTGTTGATATCATTAAATGGCATTGCTAAGACTCGAGGATATAGGATCATATTTATTTAGGAATCATGTGGTTAATATATGATATTTTATTTAATATAAAACTTTTACAAAGAGTTTTTTATTCTATTTTTTTGTTGTATTGTTTGATGTAAATCGTTGATAGGACACAAAGTAGGATACAGATAATTATGTTTGTATTTTTTATTTATAGGTACTGTAGTTTTAAATAGCGATTTGGGGATACGTATCGAAAGCTGTAACGACATAAGCAATAAAATATCTCTCTCATGTCCCTCCCACACCTATTAGATTTTATTTTGTTTCCAATGTATGTAGAGAGATTGTATTTTTTTTAATAGACTAATAACATGTAGTTCGTGCCCATGTATGTGTTTAATACTGATCATCTATGTGTTTTGATACGATGTGTCCTTTATTTTTGCTAATTTGACCTTTGGTCCGCATTCAAGTTGTTATTAACTTCTTTTTACGACTAAACAAATAGTGACGTCATGTGTTTGTTCCGTCTTGATCCTCACTTCATCATGACTAAAGAAGTTTGTAAGACTAATTGATGTATCCATGTACTTATTTGTTTAAAATTCATCAATATTTGACGTTAAGTGTTTGTGTAGACGAAATTTTAATTTTAATTGTTGTCCAATCTTTTGGTTTTGTAGGACTTGGTTGTCAGGATGATATGACAGAGCACTGATGATTTTATGGAATCAGGAGTATCGACATATATTGCATTTTGATTTATCGATGCACCCATAAAGGCGATACATAACAGACTATGAATATTTGATTTTGATTGATAAATTTTCTCTTTGAATATTGTTGTTGGGTTATTTTTTATTTCTTAAACAAGGTGGTTAGTCCTATAAATAGAGGAAACTCCGCCCATTATTTTTTAAATGTTTACAATTAATTATGTTATATAGTAAATATTTTCGACTTAACTATTGGTGTCATTCTCATGAAATGAGTTGAATTGATGATTTTGTTTATACGATGTTTAGGATGAATTATTAGTATTATTGTTGGAGTATTTTTTTCTTTCTTAAATACGGTAGGTAGTTTTATAAACAAAGGTAACTCTCCAAAAATTTTAATCTGTGTAACACTATATGTATTATATATAAAACTTTATAACTTAAATTATATAGGACTTAACACTTTTTTTTGTCGGGGGAATGAAATTGTTTTTGTTTCATAGTTACGTACTTTTAAAATTTTCATCGTTTTGCGATTACGTACTTTTTGGAAATTTTTGTCGTGTCTTCAGGCACGGGCATACCCTAGTGTGTGCGCGTGTGTGCGTGTGTGTGTTATGAGAAAAACTTGAATGATAATAATGGATTGTTAAAGTGTTATTTTGGACCTACAGTCCTCATTAGTTATTTTTAATTGATGATATCCCGACATTATATGGATGTTGGAAAAATACATAATATCCATTAGTTGGTAAAAAGGATCATCAATTCTAGGCCAGGGATACTTTGTTTTCACATCCACTTTGTTAAATTCTCTATAATCAATGCACATTATCATAAATACATCTTGCTTCTTTATAAAAAGAATCGGAGGAATCTAACGAGAGATACTATGCCTAATGAAGCTGCTTCCTAACATGTCTTCTAACCGATCTTTTAACTCTTTCAACTCTGCAAGAACCGTCCTATATTATGCCTTCTAAATAGTCATGACCTCAGGCATGAGGTCAATGTCAAACTTAATTTCTCTATTTGTGGTCAATCCTAGAAGTTCTTCAGTAAAGACGTCTTTAAAGTCCACGATTATAGGAACATCTCTTATAACGTTTGCGGTCTTATCAATACCCTTTACGTAAGTTATATAGCCGCGACATCCTCACTTTAACATTCTCTTTCTCTCAAGGCTAATATCAACAAAGGTTTACTACATGGTTATAAATCTGACTTCATCCCCTCCATGTTTATAAACTAGGATTTCCTTTATCTCATAATCAATACTGGAAAAGTGGGTGGACAAATAGTCCATTCCCAAGATCACATGAAAATACTCAATCTCTAAATGAATCAAATTAACCTCAAGACACTTATTTTCTATCACTACGACACATCCCTTATAAATGGTTGCGGCCTGTACTATTAATCCTATTGGGTTATCTATCATAAATGGAGAGTAGAAGGTTTTAGGCCTCATATTTAATTTACGTGCAAAAGAGGTAGATACAAAGGAATGTGTGACACTAGAATAAAAAAGGTCATAGTAATTTCTATCATTAATAGTAATAGTACCTGCTATATTATCCTCAGATTTCTTAGCATCCTTGGCATTGATAAAAAAGACTCCAACCTCATTTTGTGTCTTGTATGCATACTTCTTTAGCACTTTACATTCCTTAGCCTTGTGGACTGCCTTGCCACAGTTGTAGAAGCTCCTCATTCCTAAGTGATAGCTTTTGGCATAATTCCCCTTCATTCCTTAATTTTAGTAGGTGATAACTGTGGCGTATGTCTTCTCAAACTTTTTGATTTTTATGGCACTAGTAGCAGGTCGTGGCCTTTGTACCTATTGTCATGGCCTATTATATCTCCTAGTTGTTCCCTTATCCATCCCATTCCTCTTATCAACATTAACCTTCATTCATTCTCCAAAATCTCGTTATATGATCTGGGCCACTTCCACCAACTCCAAGTATGTTAGAAGACTTAAACCAGTAACGTGGCTATGGAATCTAGGATTTAGACCCCTTTTGAACTTTTTATCTTTCCTTTCTTCAGTATCAATCCAATGAGGAGCAAAATGTGAAAGATTAAAAAATTTGGCCTCCTATTTGTCCACAAACAACGATCCTTGTGTTAGATCCAGAAATTATACCCCTTTCTTGTCCCTAACCACTATTGGAAAATATTTTTCAAAGAATATTTCCTTAAATCTTTCCCACCCAATAGCCGTGATATCTCACCCAAGTTGAGTCTACCTAGTCATTTTCCACCAACGATCAACCTCTGCCTGAAGTATGAACATCGTAAATGCCACTTTATGGTCCTTATTTCATTTAAATACTTCAAAAATATTCTCAATCTTATATATTTATACCTCTGCATCCAAAGGTTCAGGCTCCGTTTTGAAGAACTATAACCCCATTTTTTTGAAGTACTCAATAGTGCATCAATTCAACATTTCATTAGCCAATTTTTCCACCATCTCCCTTCCTAGGGACTTAAAATTCCAAGTCTCCATTTCCCATTACAATTCACGACCTTTATAAATTTTCCTTCCCAATTCACGACCAGTATAACCCCTCTGTGACCTCTTATCCCGAGGAAGTGAAGGAATAAATGGATGACCTCAAATAACCTAGTATGGCTTAAATCAAATGTCCTAAGCCCAACATGTCAATGTTAGTAATAAAAATATACTAATAGAGAAACTCAATAAGATATACAAGATAATATATTACAAGATTTAATTGTAAGGAAGAGAGAAATTCTTTTTCCCAAACCCAATTTTAAACCTTAAAGAGAAACAAACGAGTATTGATCAAGGGCTCAAATATACCCAGATAGCAAACTCTTCATTATAAGTCTTAATCTCCCTCGGTCCACTAGTCTCCGGCTTTTCACCAAGGCACAATCTCCCTTATTTTTCCCAAATATCTTTGTGTTCTATTACTTTTAGTTCGACGCTGGATAAACTCCTCAACTTTGCGGCCTCATTATAAGTTTCTCTTGACCTATTCGTGCCACAGGCCTTTATCTCCTCTAATTTTCTCTTCCAGGATAAATGATTTACAATGTGATTTTAGCTCCAGACCTTGGCCTAGATCTACCAAGTTTCAATACCCATAACTAGCCTTAGCTCAGTCCCCCTTAGGGTAGTCATATGGGCATAAACACAAAGTAGGAGGCCACTCTAAACATAATTCTTTAACATAGATCATTAATGCCACTACCTCAACATTAGAATCCAACAAAAACACATATACATGGAAGGCGTGATACTATATAGCCTATATTTGCGTCCTCAAAGAAGGATTTATAACTTATGATATCCAGATAACAAGAGGTATTTTAGTAAATTGAAAGTTTTATCCCATAACAATTCATAACCTATATTTTCAAAGATCTGAATGGAAAAGCCATAACAAACTGCTTAAGAAATCATAAACATCTCCAAAAGTGGTTATTGATGTAAAAAACTAGACTAAATCTAATTCTTTAATCACTAAAAATATGTAAATAGAAAGAGAACAACACAAGATTTTAAAGTGGTTCGGCTATGTATTAAGGCCTATGTCCACTGTTATGGTATTAGTCGTTGTAATAGCTTATTTATTTTTGTTCTTTCCTTTGATGATAGGAGTAAATTGTATTTATAGTGACCCAGACGGCAAGGGTTGGAATGTAGAAGGATGGAATGCATTTATATATTAAGAATTTACATCCTTACATACTTTATGTGACGGTTAGTTGTACAAACTATGAGTAATATGACTATTAATATGTGAACCATTTACTAATCTTGTTGGTCGGCCTTCTTAGTACTTGGTCGGCATTCCTTGTTAGGATATTATTAGCTGACTGGGGTTAAGGCCACGTAGGAAAATAAATGTTTATTTCTTAATGGTCCTTATAGATGGATAATTTTTTGTATCAATAAAAACCCCCAATGTTTTGTGCTTGATGCTTGCATGAAAGTATAAATCATTTTCTCTAAGGTATAGTTCGGGCTATTTTCATAATACTTGGTTGGCAGACGATTTACCACACTTGTCAAATTTAACCGGTATTGTTTAAAGATGGCATCTTTGCAAATAATTTGAAATTTGATGAATTTCCCAAGGGTAAATGAGTATTTTTCATTATCTGATTTACGAAGACTTCGGAACGTCCATCATTGGTACGTTTAATTATTACGTTCGTTGTTTTTTAAGCAACCTATAAAAGGTGGTGAACTTTCCCAAATTTTTCTTTACCTCCAAACTTTCGAACTGTAGAAGTTATTTTTGAACTCTTTAGTGCCCGTTTACTATCGTTCTTCATATCTTTGATAATTCTTGCTGAATCCTTAAGTTTTTATAAGAATTCTTTCCTTTTCCTTCTCTTCTTCTTCTTGAATCATAGTTTACATAGTTCATATTGATTCTCTAGATAAATTTATAAGGAAATAGAATATACCAGATTGGGTGGATTTTAAGTTTCCTAGTACTCCTGTTGATGTCTTCTCTTTATCTGAGAATCATTGGATTCCCACCTTATTCATAGTTGAATGCAGCTTTACTTTTCCCCCAAATTATTTTTACTTAGAGTTCTGTCAATATTTTGATGTTGTACTGCTAGAGTAGCTGCCAATACTTAGAGGATAGTTAATGGAATCCATAGGCTTAACCAAATCCATGGGACCCATATCGGAATCCCTGAAATTATGTTTTGTTGCCAATGGGTCACCAGTGATAGTACATATTATTTGAAGACTAGGTTTGCCAACAGAGCCCTAGTTGTCAATTTTCCTGACTCCAATAAAGATAATTTTGATCATGGGGTTATTCTAAAGAACTAGCAATACATTCCTCTTCAAAGGGGTTAAGTATATGATGGACCCAGATGCCCTCAAGAGGGCCATGGCATAGGTTGTAATAAATATATTTTGTATATTCATTCTGATGAAATACCTATTGATATTATCCATTAACATTTGTTATTTATTTACTTACAGTTAATAATAACAACAAGAGTCCCAAATAAAGTGACATCAAGCTTGACGAGCTCATGTTTTTGTGGGGCATTCATAAACAAATAGGCGAGGAGCATATTAGGTCGGCTTTATACTTGGTGAAGTAGAGAAGTTCTGTAACTTCTTTTGTTACTCTATCAATAACTGACTCCCCTTCTAATATCATAGACTTGGAGAGAGATCTAATCTCTACCTCCTCAGCCACTATATCTAGTGGTGGTGAACCTACTATTGGTACTTCCTCCTCTTTTGATTTTGACCTTCCCCTTTCTGTGAATATGGGTAAAAGAAAATTTCCCAATCTCTTGGTGGATAAATATGTTGCTGGCACCAACAAGCTTGTTGATATTAGTGCCTCAAAAAAGAATACTTATGTTGGAAAGAAGCCCCCATCCAAGAAGGGTGATTCTCTTCTGAAATAACTAAGGAGAGGTCCTGATGACAAGCAGGTTGAGAAAGTTATTGAGGCAAACCACCATGGCATGGTAGGTATTTCTCCTTCTACTATTGGCTCATCTGTAGCCTTAAATCCTAACTTGGCTAGGAAATTGATTATGTCTAGCACCCTCCCAAACCATAGAGTTATTGTTGCCTCTTCACCCCGATTAAAACTGTCGAAAAGGGCTACTGCCGTAGTAAATTTTTATCTTCAAAGTTAATATGATATTATTCATGTCTTTATTGACTTGTACTGACTTGGCTCTTTTATACAGTTCTTGGTTGACGACAACCAAATGCTAGAGAAGGGTGATCTTCTTCGTTTTTATTGGATTATGTAGAGGAGGACTTTGTAGGTCTTAGAAAATCTATGCTAGACTCCCAACAAGCCTTGGAGACAGAGAAGAAGACTTAGGGAGAGAAGATCAAGACTACTGAAGAAGCTCGACAGAAGGCTGATTTGACTGCTTCTGAAGTTGAGCACAAGGTAAAGGCTACTGAAGGATAAGTGGATAAACTATTGAAAGACCTTTCTTCTTAAAGGGACAAGAGAAAGAAGGATAAGGAAGAATACTTAAACAAGGGTTAGGAAAAATCTATTTCTTCCACCTGTGCCCAAATTGAATATACAAAGAAGAAATTCTTTAAGGAATGTAGGTTGGCAGCATTGTAGGAAGGTAACACTACTGAGGATTCTGAACTTTTTCTGAAGCATAACCCTGAATCTCTCCCAAATCTTGACAATGATGTTGGTTCTAGGGAATCATCTTTGGTGGTTGAGTTTTCTATCCCTCATGCCGACCAAGATCATAATGTTGTTGATTTAGCTATCCCTCCAGTTGGGTAAGGTAAAATCCTTGTTAATCCAACTGCCTTTTTTACCGACCAGGATGTAAATCTTGATGTTGAAAAGGATACGAAGAAGGTGTAAACTTTTTCGGTATTTGGTCTTTGTATTTTGCACCTTTCTTTTTTTTTCTACTATAATGTACTTGTAATTTTCCTTTGTTTATTAATGAAAGAACCCTTTCTTCATACTGTTTGTTATCGCTCGACTGTTGTTATATTTTCTTCTGTTGTTGAACAATTATTACTTTATCCTTTTATTTCAAGGCCAAGATGGAACAATTTTCTTCCACTGATTCCGATTTACTCAAGCTGTGCAACAACATGTTCAAAGTTGGTCACTTGGGTTTGACTAATGAAGAATTAATAGACTTACTCGTCACATATGCTTCTGATCAAGCCAAAAATGCATATACTTATCTATTGTTTCTTCTTGATCGGGTTATGGCCAATAATGTAGCATACTATGAAATGATTGAAGAATTACAGGCAGAACATAATGAGGCCAAAGCTTTACTAGATGCTGACTACGAGTCCAAATACCAAGCATTGAGTGAAGCCTGGGGGTTTGAGGAAAAATTAAGAAATATGCTTCTGTTTTTAGGAAGAAGGAATTTTTGCTGAACCATGAAGTTGATGAAGCTATAAAAATTGCTAAACTCTTGGAAGAAGAGAATAATAAACCGAGTGATGAATTTGGGTCTTTGAAGAGTTCTTCTACTATTGTTGCCGATGAAGGTGTTTCTTTTCTGGAGGAGGATAATGCCAAATTGAGGGAAGATATTGAAGCTTTAAAAAAGACCAAACATACACAATCTTCTAAACAAAGAACTATCCGACCAACTGTAAAAGAATATAGGACTAAGAAGACTTTGACTGATCAAGCTACCTAGTTGAAGGCAACGTATCAATCTATTACCGAGTTTTCCACGAAGTTTGAAGTTAAAGACAACGCCCTTGCTAACCAATCCTCTCAGTTGAAAGTCAAGGATGAAGTTTTAAAGAAACTTCAACATCAAGTTGAAAGATTAACCTTTTAATTTCATAAATAACCCAGAGAGGTATGGATGGATGGTTATAATGAAGCTTTGATTCATATTGATGATCACCTTTCTCAGTCTAATCGTGAAGGATATAAATGGGGTTGGACTAACTACTTGATTGTGATGAAAGTTGATCAAAATAACTGACTTTGGTATTGGCATGATCCGAGTTTCTTAGAGTGCCAAAATCCTCCATTCCACTTATATATCATCTGGATTCCCATTGAATCAATTCCCCAATGTCTGATATTAAAATATTTAGGGGATTATGGGTTACTTGATGATCTAGAGATAACTAAGTCTTCTCATCTGATTGATATGCCAAGCAACAGTAATCGAAGAATGTTTCATAATTTTAACTTCATTAATTCTCCTTATACTCCGGATGATCCCCCTGCTGTCATGGAGAAAGTGAATTCTTCTTCCATAGCTGAAGGAAAATGTCCAATAAAATAATTATCCTATAATTTATTTGAGATACATTTGATTGTAACGCAGTTTATATGAATGAAATATGTTAGTTTTTTTATTTTGGCTAACTTATGATTATTTAAATAAATTAGTTAACTTGTAATTATTTGTGTTATTGTTTCTACTAATACACTTAGATATATTTATCCAAATTTAATATTAGTTACCATTGGAAGTGACATAGGTTATACTAATGCACTTAGATTTATCGACCTAAGTTTAGCACTAGTTAGCAATAGTATTGCCATAGGTTCTACCAATGCACCTAGATTTATTAATCTAAGTTTAGCACTAGTTACTAGTGGTGACCAAGTGTATGTGGAATATATGTTTATATTCCTTTATTTTGGAATTTTTACATGCCTTCCTTCATTTGACTTAGTTTGAGTAAAATGAATCTTTACCACTAAATCTTTTTGCCAAGTGCAGGGGATTTCAATCCTATTTTCACTTAGTCGGTTATTGCTTTGATTTGTGCCGATCAAGTGCTGAGGGAATCTTTGGTCGGAATTGCAATTTTTTATGTGAGGGATATATGTATATGTACCTCCATACTTCGAAAAAAACAAAAAAAAAACTGAAAGAACGAAAATCGATAATTTTATTGATAATCATCTTTCAAACAAATGAAATAGAAAACTTGCAATCTACTGATAATACTTTCTAAGGTGCTCGACATTCCAAGGATTCTTAAACTCTTCACCCTCTAAAGTTTCTATCTGGTATGTGCCTGGTCGATTGACAATAGAAATACGAAATACGATAGGGACAGTACTAATTAGCTTCAATCTTGTTTCTCTAATATATTACCTTTTTTAGAACATAATCTCCTTCTTTCAAGTTGGTCGGCTTAACCCTTTTATTATACAAGTGAGCAGTATTCTATTAGTAAGCAGCATTTCTCATGGAAACATCATCCCTTACTTCTTCTAACCTATCAAGATTTAGTCGCCTCATTAAATTACTGAGAAGGGAATTAAAGTTCAATACCCTGTGAGTTATTAAGTTAAGCTCGGATGGTATCATAACTTCAGTTCCAAACGCAAGCATATATGGCATTTCCCCTGTTGTTCTCGGCGTTGTTTGATAGGCCCATAAGACTTAATGTAGCTCATTGATCCAATTTTCCTTAGCTGCTTCTAGCCATTTCTTCAATTCATTCAGAAGAGTTCTATTTGTTACTTCTGTTTGACCATTACTTTGAGGATGGCCTGGTGCAGAACGTAGCTTTTGAATTTTAGTTTGGACACAATAGGCTTCAAACTCCTTATTGTCAAACCGAGTGCCAACGGCCAAGGCAAGGTGATGGGAGTTAAAGTAGCATTATGTGTTTTTCTAACGTTAGAGAACCTATGGCACTTATCACATTTCTTTGCAAAGGTTGTGCAACTGGCCCTTATGGTCGGCTAGTAGTATCCCTGTGTGTTAATATTTTGAGGCAATGTTCTCCCAATTGAATGATTCCCACAAGAACTTTTATGGACTTCTTTGATACAATCTTTCACTTATATTCGATGAACACATCTTTATATAAAGGTTGTCAGTCCCCTCCTATATAATACTCCTTTGTCCAATACATATTTTGCAGCCTTGTATTTGAGCTTTTTGGCATCCATGGGATTTGCTGGTAAGGTTTCGTCTTTAATATAACTTCTGATGCGATCCATCCAGGAGGGTCCTAAATTTACTGCTATAAATTTGACCATTAGGTCTTCATTGATTCTCCAATTGAATCTCTATCGAAATCGTCCTTCTAAGCTCAATCTTTGTTGCTGATGCTAGTTGAGTAAGTGTGTCTGCTCGGGCATTCCCTATTCTTATAATTCTTTGTATTTGGATAACAACTTGTCTATTACTTCTATAGCTTTGGCAAGGTATCTTATCATCAAATATCCTTTTAATCCATATATACGAAGGACTTGATTCACTACCAGTTGCGAGTCACTATGGGCCACTACTTGCTTGGCACCTAGTGAGTGGGATAGATTCAACCAGACTCTCAAGGCTTTGTATTCTTCCTCATTGTTCGATGCTTTGAATTGAAACCTAAGGTAATATTCAATATCAATATCATTAGGAATGTTAAGGATTATACCTTCTCCACAGCCAGTAGCGAATGAAGAGCCATTAGCATATAATTCTATATCAGAATATCACTACTGAAACTTTCATCAGTTAATAACCCATATCTAAAGATCTTCGTACTCTCCTCAGTATACTTATGTACCATTTCTTGACTTTTGGGGGATACAGTCTGCTCGACAACAACTTCAGATTTCTTTTAAGATGAACTTTATTTTTATAATTTCTGCTAGCTAGGCAAATTCTGTTATCTAGGCACTTCCGGGTAAGTGAATTCGGCAATAAAAGTTGCCAAAGCTTGACCTTTCAACAAAAAATGGGCTCATAAATAATATCAGTTTCGCCTAACTCCACTGCCCAATACATCAATCTTCCTGACTTCTGAAGTTTGTGGAGTACTTACCGAAGAGGCATATATGTATATACTACTATAGTATGTGTTTGGAAATAAGGTTTCATTTGCCTAGAGGCCTTACTAAGGATTAAATCCTATTTATCCAAATGTTGGTACCTGATCTCAGCTCCCCTGAAGGCTTTGCTCTGGTGTAGTATATTGGATTTTGCACTCCATTGTCCTGTCTAACTAAAACCAAGCGCACAACTGATTCATAAACGACCAGGTATAAGTACAATTTCTCCCCTAAAATTGGTCGGGAGAGCAGTGGTGGTGATCCCGTGTATTTCTTCAGCTCCTAGTAAGCTTATTCATAATCTTCGTTCCACTCAAAATTCTTCACCAATACTATAAAAAAAGGCAGACACTTATCTGTTGCTCCGATAACAAATCGATTTAAAGCTGCCACTCTTCCAGTCAGCCTCTACACATCTTTCTTACAGACTGGTGATTACATCTGAATCAGAGCTTTTATCTTCGCGGGACTAGCTTCAATTACCCCTTAGTTGACAATGAAGATGAGGAAAATCCCTTCTCGGACTCCTAACACACACTTGGTCCGGCTCAGCTTCATCTGATGTTTCTCAAACTGGTCAAAAGTTTGTGTTAGGTCGGTAACATGATCATAGGCTTTTCTACTTTTTGTCAGCATGTCATCCACATAAACCTCCATGTTTTATCTTTTCTTCAAAAGCTTTGTTTACCAACCTCTGGTACATTTACCCTGCATTTTTAAGATAAAAAGGCATCATATTATAACAATAAGTTCCTCGGGGAGTGATAAAAGTTATACTCTCCCTATCTTTGGGCTTCATTTTTATCTGGTTATAATCAGAATAGGCATCCATAAAGCTTAAAATCTCGTGTCCTGGTGTAACGTCTACCAGCTGATCAATCCTTGGCAAGGGAAATGATCTTTTGGGCAAGATTTAATTACATCCGTAAAATTTATGCACATCTTCCATTTATCATTATGCTTTTTGACCATAATAATATTGGCCAACCAGTCTGGATACTTCACATCTTCAATAAATCAGACTTTTTAAATATTCTCTAGCTCCTCTTGGATAGCTTAATTTTTCTGAGGACTGTAAACTCTACGTCTTTTCTTGATCAACTTGGAATCTTTACTGACGTTGAGATCATGGCAGAGGAAATTGGGACCAATGTCAGTCTTATCCTCAAGACTCTAAATAAATACATTTCTTCACTTCATGAGGAACATAATCAACTCATGTTTGAGGACAGGATACAATGATGAGCCGATTTACGTATTCCTTTCTAGTTTATCATCTTCCAGGATGGTGCTTTCAGTTTATTCCATAATTTGGACTTTGACCAACTCTATTTTATCCCGTGGATCTAAGGTTTTGACCTCATATTCGTTATTAGGCTCAGTGGTATCCACCTGATAAGTTATACCCTTCTTCTTCTTCTTCTTCTTCTTCTTCTTCTTCTTCTTCTTCTTCTTCTTCTTCTTCTTCTTCTTCTTCTTCTTCTTCTTCTTCTTCTTCTTCTTCTTCTTCTTCTTCTTCTTCAATTCAATCAGTTTTTCTTATTCGGTTGAATAGTAACACTTTTTGGCCACCATCTAGTCTCCCTTCATAATGACTACACCAAAATGAGTTGGAAACTACAATTATTGATGAACTGTTGATGGCATAGCCTCAAACTTCTTGAGTCCTACCCTGTCGAGGATCATATTATAAGATGATTGGACATTTTTATCCATTATGAAGAAGAATATTTTCTCCGTTCGACTTACTGGCCAGGTGCTGAACAACACATCTAACTTGATTATCCCTAGAGGGTCGACCTTTTCACCAGAAAAACCTATTAATGACTCGTGGTATGGCTCTAGATGACTGAGCTTTAGGTCTAAACTTTGAAACAAAGGATAGAACATAATATCTGTTGAGCTCCCTTTGTCAATTAGAATTCTGGAAATAACCACATATTGGATCCTGAATTTTACAACTAGTAGGTCATCATGAGGATATACGACTCCAGAAAGATCAGTTTTAGAGAACCCAATCACCAGATTGTCCTTATTAACCTTCCTCGGATAATCATCTTCAGCCAAATGAATTATTTGAATATAAGAACAAGCTTGAGCCTCATTGAGGTAGGCTTTTCTTTTAGTCGTGTGGTTACCTCCTCCTGCATCGCCACCTGTAACCGTATGACAATCAAATGAACAAAAACTGAGCATAAATACCTCGCGTTCTGATTGTTTGGTCTTCTTCGGTAGGTTTGGATCATCCTCTTAATGACCATCATGATTTCTCTTATTATCTTCTCTAGACTTACATGGAGAATTTGATTTTCTTCTAGACTCTCTGTTATCACGCCTATCAATAAATTTATTAAGTCTTCCTAGGTGAATGAGAGATTCTATCTCATTCTACAAAGCAATGCAACCATCAGTTGTGTGACCATAATCATTGTGGAAATCACAGTACTTGGATCTATCTCTATTTTTAGGAGGGTCTCTCAGCTTCCCAGGCCATCGCAATTCCTTGTTATGTGTAAGGACATTTTTGTCCATTAGCATTTAGTATGTCGTATACCGCTACACCGTCATTGAAGTTCAAGCTCACATTCATGACAAGACGGATCCGAATAATCAAGGTTCTACAACATTCATGCCTCGACAAGATTAACTTTGGTAAGGTTGGGTTTTTAGTTCCTAAATATTTCATTTCAAGTATTGGGAAATTTTTATATATTATTTTTATAAAAACCCGAGGCAATTTTAGAAACATTAATTTTTTTACAGACCGAACCAATACGGTATAAAGTAAAAGAGAACCGATCCGGCACCTTAATTTTTTGCATAAATTGGGATACCGAACCGATTCGATTTTTAGGGATCCGATTTGACTGCACCGATCCGATGACGCCTTCCCAAATCGGTTCGCTGCAGATTCTTCCATCGACTCAGTTTTCTTAAATTTTTTATAAAAGGGTATTTTGGTGGTGTATTTTTCTAAGTCTTTGACAAAACATTTTTTAGATTTCAAACACAAAAAGACTTCATTTTTTATGTACCAAGCATCTTTCCAATTCACACATAAAAATCCCAATTACTTTTGTTAATCTTTTGGAACCATAGAACAACTATCTATTGTTCAACATCTGTGGAGAAGGCATCTCCATAACTTATGATTCCTGGAGGGAACTCACTAATGATCGGTGGATACTGAGTGTAGAGTTACTGCGTGTGGATGACTTGGATTGCGGGATGAGGCGTATCTTTGAAGGTTTGACGAAGACACCGTGTGTTACACTTGTGGACGATTATCAGGTTGTATGTAAGTCAATGGTCTCGTTAACTTTTCAAAGTGTTGAAAAATAGTTTTACATGAAAGGGTTTTTTCCCCGAATTTGTCGTCTTTGATTCACATGCATGGTTTGAATGATTTAATGATTTATGACACTTAGATGCATGTTTAGGGGCTGATTTAAAATTGGTTTTGGTTTTTTCAAATTTAGACACCTAGTTAAATAAGTGGGTTTGATTCCATTGGAGATTTGCAAACTCGATTGATATTTCGTTTACAAATTGGTATCAGAGAAGGTTTCACTATTTTATTGTGAATTCCTATTTTCCACAAAATTTTTGTGATATCAATCTTCTTTGAAAATTTGATTTTGTCGTAAGTTTTTAGATGGATCACTTATATAATCGGGTGCCCATCTTTAACGACGATAATTATGCCTATTGGAAAGGACGCATGGAATCTGTTTTAAAATCTATAGATGAGCGAGTTTGGTTATTGGCTGAAAATGGTTGGAATCCCCCCACCGTGACTATTGATAATGTCACCTCTTTAAAACTTGTGTCGAACTGGACTGAAGACGATTATAAATTATCTAACATTAATTCTCATGGATTGAGTGCTATTTCTGGAGCAGTCACTCCCGACGAATTCCACCGTATTATGACGTGCACCACGTCTAAAGAGGCATGGGATGTTTTAAATTGACACACGAAGGTACAACCGTTGTTAAAGAGTTAAAATTGCAAAATCTAGCCACCCAATTTGAGACCATTACTATGTTAGAGTCCGAGACTTTTGATGAGTTTTACGCACGTTTGTCGGACATTTTCAACACTCGTTTTAGTTTGGGTGAGGTAATTGATAACACGCAGGTTGTGAAAAAGATTTTGAGATCCCTTTCGAAACATTTTATTCTGAAAGTAACTATTTTACACTTGATGGGAAATTTGAGCACACTTAAGTTAGAAGAGCTAGTAGGTGATCTTCAAACTTACGAGTTAGATATGTTTCCCCAAACTGTCAAACCTAAAGATAAAGAAATTGCACTTAGGTCACAGTCGAGATCAAATGAGGATGTTTCGAGGAAGAGAGATAAGAAAAAGAAAGTGAGTTTTTGTGAGTTCGAGTTTGAGGACGAGTCTAATTTTGACATGGCCTTACTTGCGAAATTTTTTAAAAAGTTTCTCAAAATGTATAAAGAAAATTTTTCCAATAAAAAGAGATCTTTTGAGAAAAATAAAAAGAAAAAGGAGGTCAAAGAAAGTGATAAGGCAAATGAGATCAGGTTCTTTGAGTGTGAGGGTAGAGGGCACGTAGATAAAGAGTGTCCTACTAGGATAAGGAAAAAGGGAAAAGAAACTGTTATACTTGCCACACTTAGTGATAGTGAGAGAGATGAGGAAGATGAGGGAGATGTGTCCAATAATGGTTTATCACATGGGATGTGGGTAGATTTTTCGAGTCGTATAAGCACACCCACTTTGTCCCACGATGATGGTGCTCACAAGAGTGACGATGACTCGAGTGTTTCTAGTGGAGATGAGGGTGAGCTCCAAAAATATTTTAGAGATTTGTACACCAAGCATTGGAAACGAAGAAGTATAATAAGGATTTAGGTCGTCGAGTTTTAGATCTGGAGAGAGAGAAAGAAGTTTTAAGGAGGGAAAATTGTGATTTTACCTACACGGTGTCTAGTCTGATGACACGTGTATCCTAACTCGAGAGTGATCTTACCTACATGGTGCCTATTGCTAGTATGTATCATTTTGTATTTATATTTTTTCATTGGATATATTTTTTCAAAAACCCAAAAATATTTTATTTTTGAAATATTTCAAAAAATGCAAAAAGAATTTCTCTTTTAAGAAATATTTTGAAAAATCCAAAGAGAGTTATGTATTATGTTTGCACCGTATATGAATTGACACTTAGGATGCACAAGTCACAAATTCATTCCATATCGATGTGAATATTTGATAGTGTTTTGAGATAATATGTTGTGTCATTAATATGCTTTATAAAGTTTGGAGTCGTTGAGTTGTGATATAACGTTACTACCTACATGTTTGACTCATCATGTCCTTTATTGAACACATACCCAAATTTATTTTAATTTTGTGCTTGTCTATCACGTATTAGTTGAGTGTTTCCATCTCAATTTTGTCTATACAACGAATCAAATGCGATAAAATGTGACACATAGTAGTGCATGTTATAAACCGTTTGTGAGACTTATTTTGAAAAATGAAAAAGGGCTGCAAAAGGTATTTCTTTTTTTCCTTTGGGATTAAGCCACCGTTTAAATCATATCTAAAAAAGTGATGTATTGAAAATTAGCATGGGTCCAAAGATGTTTTAAAAGAGCCCAAAAAAATTTAAAGGCAATAAAAAGAAAATTATGCCAAAAAGGGGCCATTTCGGATTTAGTTTCATCACCTCAAAAGAAAAATTATATATTATTTATGAGGGAGTTTGGATCGAATTTAAAACGGTATGCACGTCCTTGAAAGTCATGAACAAACATTACGTAGTTTTGGATGTTATTGGTGTGGAAATCATTTATACTTTGATTTGTTGATATGATTAAGACAATGTCATCTAAATTCAACGATTTTACACCTAAGGACTATTTTGATGTGTAAGGACATTTTTGTCCATTATCAATTTGTTATGTCGTAAGCCGTTACACCGTTGAAGAAATTCAAAGATTCATACATTCATCAACGGATCCGAATATCAAAAGAAGAAAAGGAATCAAAGTCTAACAGGCCGGACCGGTCCGCCCTGGAAAAAGAACCGATCCGCCTGCGAACCGATCTGGTCCGCCTGCTGAAAAGATAGTACACCCCGGACCGCAAGCGAACCGAAGAAGCCAAATATAAAAAGAACCGGTCCACCTACCCGGACCGATCCGCCTCAAACCCGGACCGGTCCGCCTGGAATAATCTTCAGCAGATCGTGGTCAGATTTTCTAGGCTAAATATTTCCTTTATAAACCCACTACGGGAAGTGGTTTTCTAAGACTTCTATACACGATTTTCAGAGTACAAAAACTCTAAGTCTTCACCTGTTGAGTCCCAAAACTCCAGTTTTTGTTGATTCACACAACCTCTCATACATTTGTGAATCTGTTTGTAACCCTAAAACACAACCAGTTGTTGTTCAACCCTTGTGGAGAAGACCGTTCTTCTTCTTCATTGCTGCCCTCATGGAAAGGGATATTTCCAGCCACCGACTACAGAATCCGACACCTGAGGGTAATTGTTAGTCACTTGTATTTTCATTATAATCCGAATTGTACAGTTACAATATTATAATAAAAATAAATGGTTTTGCCCATTTGGGGGATTTTTCCTCACAAGCATGTGTTTGAATGTTCTTGCTTAGTTTATTATCTTATTCAATCACATATTGTTGCATGTTTAGGGTTTGTTTGGGTTAAAAGGTGTTTAATATATAATTTCCTCATTTGAACGCACGTGCATACTCTCTCAAATTGGTATCAGAGTGGGTTACGTTAATCTATCGCGTATTCCTATTTTCCGCAAAATCTTTTCTAAGATATCATTTTTCTAAAAAATGGATTTTTGAAAAGTGCGTGTATAAATGGAGAAATCATATAATAAATTACCTATTTTTGACGGGACAAATTATGCTTATTGGAAATCCACATGAGGTCGGCTTTAAAATCCATAGATGAAAGGGTTTGGATTTTAGTTGAAAGAGGGTGGACACCTCCCTCCGTCACTGTGGAAAACGTGACTAATTTAAAACCTGTCACCTCTTGGACTGAAGATGAATTTTGATGGTCTTCTTTTAACTCTAAAGGTTTGAGTGCTATTTCCGGTTCCATCACTCCCGATGAGTTCCGACGTATCATGACGTGCACCATGTCAAAGGAGGCATGGGATGTTTTACAACTCACCCATGAAGGAACAAATGCTGTGAAAGAGTCTAAATTGCAAAATTTGACAACTCAATTTGAAACCATCACCATGCATGAGACTGAATGTTTTGATGATTTCTATGCTAGACTTTATGACATTGTTAATACTAGCTTTAATCTTGGTGAACATACTCCTAATGCTAGATTTGTCAAAAAGATTCTTCGTTCTTTGCCTAAGCGTTTTATCCCCAAAGTCACTGTGCTAAATTCTATGGGCAATTTAAATACGCTAAAATTGGAAGAACTTGTAGGAGATTTGCAAACTTATGAAATTGATGTGTTCCCTAAAACTGCTAGGTCTAAAGATAAGGGAATTGCACTTAATGCCAAAGAGAAAAAGAATGAAGGGTCGGCTAGAAAGAGGGAAGAGTCATCTAGAAAGAGAGAGACTAACACGTCAGATTCTGAGTGTGATTTTGACTTAGATGATTTAGCTCTTTTTGCAAAAAATTTCAAGAGGATTCTCAAATTTAAGAAAAATGGCAATTTTAAAGATATAAAGAAATTTGAGAAAAAGAAGTTTGAAAAGAATAATGAAAAAGATTTAAAAGATCCTCCTAAGACAGACAATGAGAGATGCTTTGAATGCGACGGTAAGGGTCATAGAGCTTTTGAGTGTGCCACACATCTGAACAGAGAGAAAGGGAAAGCTGTCCTAAATGCTACCCTTAGTGACGACAGTGAGGTTGAGTCGGTGGACTGTGGAGATGAGTCACCGCATGAACATAACATCACCGCACTCATGGCAAGTCATGTGAGTACCTCCAATGCTTATCACGACGATGAGGATGCTACGTCACAAGGACACCTCGACAGTGAGAGCGATGAGAGTGAGGGGGAGGATGAGGCAAGTGAGAGCGAGTGTGATCTCCCAAGAGCTTACGCCGAGTTATATTCTGAGTCTTTTGAAACCAAGAAGCGTTATAAAGCGTTAGCTCTTACGATCACCGCTTTAGAGAGAGATTTAAGATTGTTTGGAGAAAGAGAGAGTTGTGATGAGAGTGGAAAAGAAAGAAAGATAGAACTTGAGAAGATAAGATGTTTTGAGTGCGATGGTATAGGGCACAAGAAATTTGAGTGTCCCACTAAACTTAGAAGAGAGCGTAAGAAAGATGACATGACCACTTCTCTAAGTGATAGTGAGGATGAGAAGGGTGATGATTGTGTGATCCAAAAAGATTTTCGAAAGTTGTGTATCGAGACCATGGAAACAAAAAGGTCTAATAGAATTCTAGGTCTTCAGATTTCTGAGTTGAAAAAAGAGAATGTTGAGCTAAAAAGGGAAAAATGTGACTTGACCAATACGGTGTCTAGTTTGACGACACACATATCCCATCTTGAGGATGATCTCATACAAACACGTGAGGTCCAAGTCTTATTAAAGAACGCATCTGAGAAGGTTGATAAAATGGTTCCCTATCCCGTTTTGAATGATGTTAGAAAAGGTAATGATGGTACACTCACTACTTTTAATGCACCCGAGCCTATATCCACCATGGTGAGTGAGTCCCATGGGATCCCATCTAGGAATGTTCACCCCAAAATTGTTGATAAATTACTTCCTATACCGGTTTATGTTTGCTCCCACTGCAAGAAGCGAGGACATCTTAGGGAATTTTGTTCCAAGTTGGGTTTTGTGCCATATCATGCCACTCCACACATTCATTCACATACACCCACTCATGACATTTTGCCTGCACATTATGATAGAGAGTTTGCACATATTCGGGAGTAAGTGAAGTTTTTGATCAAGACAACACATGATCTAGTGGAGTGTGTTCAAAAGATGTCACCATCTTTGGAAAACTCCAGCGTTACTCCCGGTTGAGACCTTGTCTTGGTTGCTAGCATAGGTTGATTTTCATGCTGTTTCGTTTGCCTATTGCTAGCATGTACCATTAGTTTGTTTTATTTTTGTTCATTTATTATTTCGTTAAAACAAAAATCCAAAAAGATTTTCGTTTTTATAAATATTTCAGAAAAGCCCAAAAAGATTTCTGTTTTTTCACTTTTTATGGATGAACATTTAAGATAGCCAAGTAACAACTTCATTCCATATATCCATGTGACTGTTTGATAGAGATTTGAGAGGCTACATCATTTCATCCATGTGCTTTACATTGTATGAAGTCTTTGAGATGTAATTAGTGATATCTTCCTATATGTTTGACTCCTATATCCTTTATTACACACATGCACGGCTATATTTGATTATTGCACTTGTCTATCACATATTGGCTTGAGTGTTTCCATCTCAATTCTGTCTATACAACTTTCAATATGCGATAAAACTTGACAAGATTGGAATGCATGTAAAAACCGTTTTGGTGAGACTGTGTGTTTTTGTATAACGGGGAGGGGCTGCGAAAGGTAATCATCTATCCTTTGCGCAAAAGCCACCATTAAAAAGGACCTAAAAAATGGAGGAATTTTAATATCCGAGGTCCAAAGAGGTTAAAAGAGCCCAAAAAATTTAAAGGCAATAAAAAGCGATTTATGCCAAATATGGGCCATTAGGTTCACCATCAATTCTCCAAAGTTTGAGAATTTAGAAAACCTCTATTCAAAATTATAACTGAGGGAGTTTGGTTGGAGAATATAACCGGGTTTGCACTTCCTTGAAAGTCCTGAAAAAGCATAAAAAGTTTTGGACGTTATTGGTGTAGAAATCATTTTTCGCTTTGATTTGTTGATTTGATTGAGTCAATATCTTATATTTCCATTTTTTACACCAAAGGAAGACTTTGAGTTCATTTGTTAGGAGTATCCGATATTCATTGTGCACATATGTCTTGATTGTATGCATTGATTTTCCTATCGAATTTGATCACACCCATTCATTTCCATCTTCATCGACTTGGCTGTCCTGTGTTTATTCTTGGTGTGATTTTGTTTAAAAAAAAATTGAAAAGTTCAAAAAATAGTTGTGTATTTCCTTGTGACACCCCGTCATTTGTCTATTTGGGGACATCATAAAAAGGGGGAGAGAGAATTATGACATTAAGGGGGAGTGAGTTTTGTAGTGTTGAGTTGTTTATCACCAATTAGCATATTGGCAAATCTGTTTATCTCATTTCAAACTCGATACGTCACTTGGTATTTTGCTTTTTCTCATGTGTGTAGGTACTACATGGATTAACATTGGATTGCACACCCTGATGAGAAAAGCGTTGAAGATTCCTGAAGAGTTGAAGAACAAACGATGAAGTCTTATTCAATTGTACCTTTTCAGTTTTTTGTTCATTGAAGGGTAGATTTGTATAGGCATTTTTTTAAAAATTCGGATGTTTGTTTTTTATGTATGTACCGGCATAGACATAGGGGGAGATTTGTAAGGACATTTTTGTCCATTATCAATTTGTTATGTCGTAAGCCGTTACACCGTTGAAGAAATTCAAAGATTCATACATTCATCAACGGATCCGAATATCAAAAGAAGAAGAGGAATCAAAGTCTGACAGGCTGGACCGGTCCGCCCTGGAAAAATAACTGATCCGCCTGCGAATCGATCCGGTCCGCCTGCTGAAAATCCAGTACACCCGGGATCACAAGCGAACCGAAGAAGCCAGATATAAAAAGAACCTGGTCCGCTTACCTTGACCGATCCGCCTCAAACCCGGACCGGTCCGCCTGGGATAATCTTCAACAGATCGTGGTCAGATTTTCTAGGCTAAACGTTTCCTTTATAAACCCACTACGGGAAGTGGTTTTCTAAGACTTCTATACACGATTTTCAGAGTAAAAAAACTCTAAGTCTTCACCTGTTGAGTCCCAAAACTCTAGTTTTTGTTGATTCACACAACCTCTCATACATTTGTGAATCTGTTTGTAATCCTAGAACACAACCAGTTGCTGTTCAACCCTTATGGAGAAGACCGTTCTTCTTCTTCATTGCTGCCCTCCTGGAAAGGGATATTTCCAGCCGCCGACTACAGAATCCGACACCTGAGGTTAATTCTTAGTCACTTGTATTTTCATTGTAATCCGAATTGTACAGTTATAATATTATAATGAAAATAAATGGTTTTACCCGTTTGGGGGATTTTTCCTCATAAGCATGTGTTTGAATGTTCTTGCTTAGTTCATTATCTTATTCAATCACATATTGTTGCATGTTTACGGTTTGTTTGGGTTAAAATCTGTTTAATATATAATTTCCTCATTTGAATGCACACGCATACTCTCTCATGATGTTCATTTGTTAGGAACACACTTATGCATCTTGCATACATGCCATGATTGATTCAATTTTCCTATTGAATGCGTTCACACCCATTCATTCCGTTTCCACAATTTGGTTGTCTTAATAGAAATTCATAGTGTGTGATTTTGTAACATCATTTTTGAATTTTTGTATAAAAAATCTGAAAAATCAACAATAGTTTGTTTGCCTTATTTTGTTTCACGTGACACCCTAATTTTGGTGTTTAGTTTATTCCTCTCCTTGTCTATTTCGGACAAATAAAAAGGGGGAGAATGAATTATGATATTATGGGGGAGATTTTATTATGGTTTGATGTTTATATGCTTATATCATTTAAAATTCGATACATCACGTGGTTTTGCTTTGTCTTATGTGTGTAGGTACATATTGATGATTAATATTTGCACACCTTGATGAGAAAAGCTTTGAGATTTGATGTTGAAGAATTGAAGCATAAAATGAAGGCTTATTATTTAGCTTTTCAGTTTTGGGTTCATGGGAGGGTAGACTTGTATATGTCATATTTTAATTGCTAATTCAGATGTTTTTATTTTGTACCAGCATAGACATATGGGGATATTTGCAAGGACATTTTTATCCATTACCATTTAGTATGTCATATACCGCTACACCGTCATTAAAGTTCAAACTCACATTCACAACAAGACGGGTCTGAATAATCAAGGTTCTTGATAATTCATACCTCAACAAGATTAACTTTGGTAAGGTTGGGTTTTTAGTTCCTTAATATTTTATTTTAAGTATTGGGAATTTTTTATATATTGTTTTTATAAACGACCGAGGCAATTTTACAAAAAAATATTTCTCTTACAGATTGGACCGATTCGGTATAAAGTAAAAGCGAACCGATCCGGTGCCTTAATTTTCTGCATAAATTGGGATACCGAATTGATTCGATTTCTAGGGAAAATGAAACGATCCGATTTGATCAGATCGATCTGATGCTTCCTTCCCGGACCGATTCGCTGCAGATTTTTCCACCGACTCCATTTTCTTAAATTTTCTATAAAAGGGTATTTCGGTGGTGTACTTTCTTAAGTCTTTGAGAAAATATTTTTGAGAGTTAAAACACCAAAAGACTTCATTTTTTTATATCCCAGACATCTTTTCGATTCACACATAAAAATCCCACTTACTTTTGTGAATCCTTTGGAACCCTAGAACAACTTTCTAGTGTTCAACATCTGTGGAGAAGGCATCTTCATAACTTGTGATTCCTAGAGGGAACTCATTGTTGATCAATGGATACCGAGTCTAGATTTACTGTGTGTGGATGACTTGGATGGCGGGCTGAGGCATAGTTTTGAAGGTTTGACGAAGATACCGTACGTTACACTTGTGGATGATTATCAGGTTGTATGTAAGTCAATGGTCTTGTAAACTTTTCAAAGTGTTGAAAAAAGGTTTTCCCCAAATTTTTTTTTCCCTGAATTTGTCATATTTGTTTCACATGTATGGTTTGAATGATTTATGACACTTAGATGCATATTTAGGGACTGATTTAAAATTGGTTTTGGTCTGTTCAAATTTAGACACCTAATTAAATAAGTGGGTTTAACTCCATTGGAGATTTGTAAACTCGATTGATATGCGTTCACACTTTGCTTGATTTCTTCCACGATATGGAGAATGCCAACACTCAATGGGGGTGTAGTTCCCATATTTCTTGAGTTTTTCTTCCTTCTTCTCCCTCTATTCCTTGGACTCCACATGGCCCTTTTATTCTTTCTTCTCAAATTTTGCATTAGGTTTTATGGATGGACTTTATTTGGCAGCCATTGCCTCCTTGATGTTTGTTATCTTTCCTGCCTTTTCCATGAGTTCATCCATCGTCTTGGTAGGATCTATAGCCAAAGCATAATATAGCTTCTTAGGAAGCAAACCACTCATAAGAGTTGTTATGGTAGTTTTTTCCTCGTAATCAATTACCTTCGACTTTTCATTATTGAACTGAGTAATATAGTCCCTGGTGCTTTTTCCCACTTGTTGTCTTATACTCAAAATATGAGCCACTCTTTTTACTAGTTTATCTCTAAAGAAAAAGTTGATAATAAATAGCATGGTCAACTGATTAAAGTTGGTGATCTGTCCTCGGGCATTTCATCTGGTACTACATAGATATCTACTACTGCCTGATACTACTCTATATGGAGAACTGGATCAGTTTTTTCATCGTATTTGGTACTAACCACAGGAACTTTGAATTTATACGGGGTTGGAAATTCTATGATTGTCTAAACAAAAGGAGATCCTCTTACAAAACCTCGTTGTACAGGATTCTTTACTTTCACCATCTCACTCAATCGATCCTCCAGCCTTTGGATTGATCCTTTCCAAGATGAATTTCCTGCATCCGACTTATATTGAGTTTATCAACTCTTTCGACCATCATTTTACGCCGAACTCTCCTCTTGAGAGGTCTGCTCAGTGCCTACAAATCGACGAACGCTTGATCTTGATCGGATGGATATTTCTCGTTGGTCGGTGGTATACCGAGCATTCCTAGATAACGCCCTGGGAGTATTTTTATTTCCTCTAGCTCTCAGACGATCAAAGGGCGAAGCTCTGCTTAGCCTTTCCAAGACACTTGGCCTTTCAGGCAAAAAAAAATAAACGTCATTGGGCCCTGTAGACCTGAGTAATGAATTCGTTGTTGGGCAATAAGAAGTATCGCGTGAAGTTCTAGAATAGCTGTGTCTGTTGGATCTTGGAGGTTTAGGCGGCATTTCTCTCTATTTGACTTGTAATGATTGGGCCAGTTGTCTTATTGTGTCTTGCATGGCCTCTTATCCTCTGGCGAGACTGACGATAATTCCATTTAGATCACTGTTTGGTGGTGGAGCAAGTGGAGAGGCGGGTTGCCTTCATTCCTGGTATAAGGCTCGAGATCATTCATCTTGTTTGAACAAGGGTGTATGAGAATGAGAACGATGATTAGACACCCGTTCCCATATATGGTGTAAATCTGTTGATGTAAACAACTAGACTAAATCTAATTCTTAAATCAAAGATAAATTATGTCAATAGAAAGAGAACAACGCAAGATTTTCAAGTGGTTCGGCTATGTATTAAGGCCTACGTCCACTGTTATGGTATTAGTCATTGCAATAGCTTATTTATTTTTGTTCTTGCCTTTGATGGCAGGAGTTCAATTTATTTATAGTGACCTAGAGGCCAAGCGTTGGAATATCGAGGGATGGGATGCATTTATATATTAAGCATTTGCATCCTTACATACTGTATGTGACGATTAGTTTTACAAACTATGAGTAATATGACTCTTGATATGTTGACCCTTTACTGATCTTGTTAGTCGGCCTTCTCAGTACTTGGTCGACATTCCTTATTATGCTATTATTAGCTGGTTGGGGTTAAGGCCACATAGGAGAACAAATGTTTATTTATAATTGGTCCACGTAGATGGATAATTTTTGGTATTAATAGTGGTTTTAACTCTAGGCACTTAAAACCCCCTCATACTCTAGGAAGATTCCTTATAATAAGAATTTAGGATGAAAGGTAAAAATCCATGGCCATTTATCCAGAAAATCATATTTACACAAGGGGCCTCATATCAGTCAACAAGTATAGAAACTAGGGTTTATGAAATTAAAGATAAAGGTGAGGAAAGGGTACCTTACCAAAGGACTTAGTCCCATGATCAACATTGACACTCCCTCGGCCTTCTTTTGACATGACCTCCATTTGCCCTCAAATTCCCACTTTTTCTCTCTAGAGTGTTGGTAATGATTTTCTCAAAATTTCTAGAAGCTTTGGGAATATAGCCCAAGAGTTCTTTTTATAGGAAGTGAGGAAAAGTAAGGTTTTCTAATGATGTCTCCATTTTCTCCCAAAATCCCTTTCAAAAAGGCTTCTAGAATCTTTAAAACTTAGTCCTTAAGAAATAACCTGATTGGTCCACATCATTATCCATGAGTTACATTTCCTTATACTTCAAGGTGTAAACCCCATGCCTTATACCATATGCTGCACTCTAAGGATTACATTCGTGGACTTGGTAGCTATCCATGACCTTACTAACACTCCACGTCATACTGCGGTTTAAGTAATTATATTGGGTACTCAATCTAATGAATGAATGGGAGTTACGACATAAGGACCTATTGACCAATTCCTTATTACAGGTTGCGATGTCAATAGTATTGTCAACAAACTTGACAGCATTGGTCACAACCTCGATAGTATTTTCGTGGCCTCATAAATACACTACAACCTCTTATAGTTTGCATTATTACACTAGAGGAATAGATCCTACTAACAAAATGACTCCCCTATATATACCCCCCTTAGTATAATAATAATACAAATATGTACTAGGACCTCTCTCTAGATGCGACATCGCTACTAAATACATCTCTTGCCCCATAATGGGAAAAAACTAGGGGTGGAAATGTTACAGTTTGGTTGGTAACGATGCCTTACTAATACCAAAATCGTAATCTGAACGGTAAAATCGTTTGTACCGAATTTTACTGGTTGATACACCAAATCGAAAACCAGTACATGACTAAAAGATATTTCGGTATTTTAGGTAATTTTATTTTTCTTAACTTTCAGTAATTATTATTTTTTTCCAGGGGTTTTCAGGGTAAATAACCAAAATTACAACTTGATTTGATGCATCTAGTGTAAATTTTGGTACAAAATTACAAAATCATTTAAATGAGTATTATGATTTAGAAAAAATTGGTACAAAAATTTTAACTTATTTAATCTTGTTTTAAGCATTCAGTAAATCTCATATAAATTCAAAAACAAAATAATATGAGCATGAACCATAAAGTAAATGGCCTAATTAATTATTTCCATATCAAACAAAACAAAACATTTAGAGATAAATAAGAAAGAGCTGAGAGAGCATATGAAGAGAGATAATAAGGAGATGCTTCAGAGAGTGATGTTGCAGTAGTGAAATGATATGTGTTGGGTTTATTTTGTTTTGTATATTTCAGGATAGATTTTATATAAGGGTAAATTAATGGCTGAGATGAGTTGCTCAAATAAAGGGTGGTGATAATTTTTTACATTTTTACTTTTTTTACATCACATCTTTTAGTCTTTTACTTCATATATAATAATAATTAAATGTGGTCAGCATTTATTATTTGGTATTTTTTGTTTCATATGTTGGTAAATGGTTACAATAATATGTGGTAAATTTGCTATAGTATATTAGATACGGTAATTCACTATGATAATGTCGGTAAGTCAATTTTTATGTGTAGAAACCAAAAACAACCAAATCTCTTGTTGTATTTTTAATTTTAGTAATTTTGTTTTTTGATATTTTAAGATATAAAACAAAAACTATTGTTTTAAAACCAAAACGGTATAGTAGGTAAAAACCTGCACTGCTTCCACCCCTAGAAAAAATGATGGACGAACCAAAACAGTCCACACTAGCATAGAACATAGATAACCAATCTATCCCTTGGATCACGTCATACCCAAGCTTATCTAAAATCAACAAATCATCTATGAAACATAACCTCCCAATATCTATGCCTATACCTCAATAGACATAATGAATTTGTGTATCCCAACCCAACGGTGTATCTATGTGCAAAAAAGTGTCCAATACTAAATCTAATAACCAAGATGATCGAGTCAATGATCTACTAACAAATAAATGTGATGCACCAGTATCAAATAAAACACATCCAACATGCTCATGGATAGTAATTGTACACCATTTACCTTCTGAACTGGCTCCTAAGTATCTCTATGGGTGATGTGATACACATACCCTTATTATAATTGCAGCTGGCCCTACAACCAAGCCGATGGTGGAGATATTAATATTAGCATTGCAACAATTGGTGGGGAGGATAACTATTAAAGATGAACTTATGATTCTTGGTATCTCTGCTGATGTCTCTTCCCTTGGGTGCCTTTATGGAACCTATTGGCTACATGCGACACCTTGCCATTTGTGAAACAAGTGTTGGGAAACATCCTATGCTGTCGCCTACCCTTATTCTGGTCTGGTGGCCTCTGCATTGCCATTGGCTCTACTTCTTTCATGTTGTCTCTTTCTTTGATCGCCCCAGTAGGATTGTTTCACTGAGCCCTAATTTTCATGATAGTTACAATCATAATAACCCTTGAGCCTCTCATGAGGCTTATTTTCTGATCGTGGCCCCTTAGATGGATATGCCCCTTGTGTGCAGGACGAATCTCTTGTGATGCCTCCTTTTAACTTGCCAAATGAATCTCCATTGGGCCTCTTCTCGCCATTTCCCTTTTTAATCTCTATGTGATCATGGTAGTGTAATAAAGTGACATTCACCAACTTTGTATAAATAGTGTAGGATGGGTTCTCTAATAATATCTTCTTAATCCGCAATGGAAAATCACAAATGAAGCAAACCCTATATTATTTTCCTCAGTATCCACCTCCTCTGGTACAAATAAAGAGAACTTAGTGGACTCCTACTCATACTTCGCAACAGTGCGTCTCCTCTATGTTAGAATAAAGAATTCCCTATTCTTTTTATCCCTAATGACTAGTGGAAAATATTTTTTGTCAAACCTTCTCCATAATTCTGAAATAGTCATAGTTCTCATTTTATCTGGTGTGGCGATAGACTTTCACCAGTGTAACACCTCACCCACTAGCTTAAAGTTGGCAAGCATATAAATCTGAATTCCAGTGCATTTACATGATATATTTCAATACTTAAGAGAAAGTGATATTGATGATAATCTCATTATATTGTGAGAATAAAGCTATATATAACCGTAGGTGTGTGAGAAACATATTTCTTGATATATGACTTATGATAAGCATATTGAATCTAAAAGAGTATACATGATATTCTTGACAATCACGTACACTTACGATACAAATGAATTTTTTTTAAGTGTATATGTGAGGATAGGGATATAGAGCTTTAATGCGGAAAAATTTTAAAGAAAAAAGGAGGATGTGCTATATATAAACTATAAGGAGGATAATACAAAGTCAAGTGACAATTTTTGAAGAAGTCATCTTCAATAAGGCAAACCTTTGGCAAGGCATATTAAGACTAGTTAGTAAAAATGCATTTTTTGTGCAAACACATTTTATTTTCAAAAACTCACCATGATAAATTATCACGCACCTTGGGACAAGAATCTCATTCACCTCTTATGGGAGAGAAAGAAACTATGAAAATGTTATATGTACAAACTATTATTGAATATAGGAAAAAATAATACATTTTGACAAAATATGGAAAGAAAAGATAATCCCCAAAAACTATTTTGAGGAAAAATACACTTACCTTGATTAATGGATGAAGAAAGAAATTTTTGAACTAGGGATGAAAATTGATTATCATAACTACATAGTTAAGATTTTATATCATACACCTTTGCACATGGATATAAATCTTGATGTTATCATGTTATTATTTCTACACTAAATCCTTTATGTATGGGGATAATATATTTATTCATACCGAAAACTAACTCACAGATATTTTTATCAAAACTCTCCCAGAATATAGAATTTTCACCATCTACAACAACACTAGCATAAGAAACTTAAAATAATGCTATTTTGAAGAAAATTTTATGCATCGTTACTTATCTAAACTACAATACATGCATACATTTTTATCTGTTATCATGTCATACTAACCATCATTCCAGCTACTATGGCTCCATGCATGAAGAATATCTATTTGATTTCAAAAGAAAATATACTTTCTAAAAACCCAACTTTTTTCTATTGACGAAGGTGAAGAGAAAATATGATATTTAACTTCTACCCAGCTAAGTCATGAATTTTATCATTCAATGAAGAAGTGATATTAAATGTGTAAGTGATGTTCAAAGCCAATCCATGTTCAAAAAAGTAAAAAACAAAGCCATGTGCATACTAAAATAATGCAAGTAAGCACGTGTCTTATCAAGTTAGATATGAACGAGTAAGACACTACTAATCGAAGAAAGACATGATATCTAAATCCATAAAATCATCCATACCATGTGTTCATGATCAAATCAGATAAAATATGTGAAGATCAAGAACAATCATATACAAGCTTCTCAATCCATGCAAGAACAAGCAAAGAGTTTCATGATCCAAAGAAGAAAGTTAACCTAATAACAAGTCCAGATCAAGCCATTCACACACAACCCTCAAAGAATCAAATGCGAAATTTAATAGAAAACAAAGTGTTCACAAGATTTAAAAGTTCTTCCAAAAGTTCCAAAGGCTTAGGACATCTTATCAAGATGAAAACATCCTCACAAAGCTAGTACAACCTCAAACCTTCCTCCTAAAATCAACCTAACCAACCCCAAAAGTTTGAGGTCATTTAGACACATTTTACCCTACTTAGAGTAGACTACATGATGATAGAGTTGAGCCCATGTGAGGATAGAGTTGACTCCAGAGGTAGGTATTTTGGGCCAAAAAGGATCGAATTGTTTTCTTGCTCCAAAAATTAAAAGAACGAGTTTTCAAAATTGATTCTCTACACATAGAGTCGAATCCATACATATAGAGTCGAATCCAATAGTATTTTTGTCAAATTTTTAAAAAACTCTTTTTTTTTAACTCAAATTGCTCAAGTCCTTAAAATTACCAAAATACCCTCCAACGGTTAATTTTTGAAAACTCTATAAAATGACCCTTTTGGCTTCCATTTCAAATCACCAAGCTAATCCCAAGCTTTTGTCATCCTACATGATATTTCCAGAGAGAGAATCCAAGTTCTTAAACCCATTTCCATATATGTGATATTCAAACCCAAATCTCCATTGAAGTAAAAACTCCATTAAAACAAAGCTTTTGAACCCCAAAATCCATTTGAACAAAAGATTTAAACTCCAAACCCTCTTTAGCCAAGTTCCAAATCCAATAACAATTTGAGCTACAGATTTAAACTCAATATCATGTGTACCAAGAAACAAAACCCAACATTAAACTATTGGGACTTTTAGAGAGAGAAATCAATACCCATTTCAAAATATTAAAGTTGTAAACTTAAAAACCCATTTCATCTTCAAAGCGATTTGAACCCAAAATCTTTAATTGAACCAAGAAAGACAAATATCATTTATTCTTAGATATTCAAATCCAAATCTACTAAGATAAGATCTAAATCAAGATACTCACTATCGCCAAATTATTTGTGATACAAAAATTATGAATTTCTAATGAGATAAAATTACACCCATATCAAACTATTGAGCTTAAGGAACAAAACCTTCTAGACCAAAAGACCCATTTCAAACCCAAAGAAGAGATATGAAGATAATGTTTATCACATAAGAAAAAACCTCCATACTATAATAACCAAGCTCCAAACTCAACAATCTTCCAAAGAAACTCATATTAGTGAATCCAAATATAGAAAAAATTGTATTATGAGTCAATGTTTCATTTACTAATTGAGGTGAAAAATTGTTGTAAAAATGTTAAATCTACAAGTACACTCAAATCAAACATAGTAGAGAATCTATGGTTATCTTAAATGCCTAGGTTAATGGTGAGCCCATCAAAGCCTCGGTCAAGGGCAACCTTATAAATCCATGATGAAGTGCATTATATCTTTCACGATTGATAGTGCCTTAGTTGTGGGGAGTCAAGGTAGGATTAAACATTGGTATCATGTGTGTGTTCCTCTTGGGAAATCACTAGTATAAAGTCTTGTTGGCTAAGGTTGCAAGGTGTGACAATTCATTATGAGGCTTTTATTCCATCGAGTGATCTAGATTATAGTGGAGCTTTTCTAAAAATCAATTAAATGTCATTATCCAAATCCCCCCACTCCCACCCTCGGGATAATTTTTGGGCCAATAGTCTCCACATCCATAATAAATAATTTAACATCATCTCAAATCCCACGAATTGTCTGAAATGAAATAAATAAATAGTACCAACATGGTCCATATGAATCTCTGAATCGAAAGAGTCTGAAAACTGAATAACTAAATGAAAATAATAACCTAATCTAGGATTGGAAATGAATAGATAATGAAAGTGGAAAGTCTCACTAATTAGTGCTAGTTCTCCTGCCTATGAAAATTTGGAAAATGATGCTGATAATATTGGGGTTTGAGCCTGAAAGTTTCAAGAGATATCTCACTATATCGATGTAGTAATAATTATGCGACTCATTTACGTAATCATGCCAACCCTTCGACACTTACATGCCAAAGATACATCACGCTTCAATCATAAATGAAATAATCTACAAGAGTGTCCCAACGTAAGGCATAACTGATACTAATAAGTCTCAATCAGTGAACTATCGAGTAAGCTATCGTGCTATCTTGTAACTACATAGCAATGTAATTCACTACATACGTAAAGAATATACCTTATACTATAATCAATAACGTGATATAGTGTCTTTAAATAACATGTGCATCACTAGACTATACAATATAATTATAAGAGTCATAAATCACATGGATGTTTTAAGTTTAAGGGATATTCTCGTTCGTTTATCAGTAAATCCATAGAAGTCATGTACCTAATTAACAAATTTAAAACACTAAGGGTGTGTTTGTTTTTCATTATTTTCCATGGAAAATGAGATTTGTCTATTTATTTTCCTTTTTTAAAAGTGTTTGATTACCAAATTTTCCACGTAATTATTTTCCATAAAAAAGGGTCACGTGATGTATTTTCCATAAAAAAGGGTCACGTGATGTATTTTCCACCAAAAATCAGGAAAAGGATTTCTAGAGCACCCCCAAAAAATCGGATTCCAGGTAAAAGTTTTCTATCCCACGTTTAGAGAAGGTGGACTCCTATTTTCACTCAACGAGCCATTCAGCCACTTTTTATAGAGAAACTTTTCTACTCTCTCATTATCGCAGTATAGTTTTGCTGAGGGGAAGAGGTATTAACACCCATACAATCCATTAAAGGTTAGTTTTTTTTGGGCAATCTGCTTTACTCTCTCTCCCAATCAATTTCTTATTAGAGAAGATTGTATACGTAGCCATGCTCACCATTTTGTCCAATACTTAAAACGGTTTATATCATATACCAATCATTAGTCATCATCTTCTTAAAACAATTTTATATATATATATATATATATATATATATATATATATATATATATATATATATATATATATATATATATATATATATTTGTGTGTGTGTACATGACGATCATCGAAGCCTCGTTCCAGACGATAAAAATCATAAACACGCTTGACAGATTTCACCTTAATAGCAATCCTTAATAATCGAGAACGGTGTCAATCACAAACACGCTCAACCACTACACCAAAAACAGCATTTCGGCACACCCTAATATTAAAAATCAGGCACAGTTTAAAACTGTGCCAGATTTTGGTACGGTTTAAAGATAATTTGGCACACCTTAAAACAGTGCCAAAATTTGGCACTGTTTTAAAGTGTGCCAAAATTAAGCACACTTCACTAAAATATAAAATCCCCCAAAATAATTTCCCCCCTCTATCTTCCCGCTCGCACTGCTCACCCCGCTCACCCCTCTCTCTGCTTTAACCACACGTTCAGCTCTCTCTCTCTCCGGACGATCAAGTTTCTCTTCGGCCGATCATCTCTCCATCAGTGCGCTCCGTTCAGCTCCCTCTCTCTCCGGCTCAGATAACCTCGTTCTCTCTCCGGCTCAGGTAACCTCATAAACCCCCACCATTTGCGTGTCTTTAATGTTGCAAAATTCTTCAAGATCAAATGTAGGTACGTGATTTATGGGGATGAGATAAAATCTTCTAGGTACGTGATTCCCTCCAAAGGAGGCGTATCATCAAATTTATGGGGATCACTCTCAGCAGCTAATTAGATAATATATTTACAAGATCAAATGTAGTTCTCATTTTTGAGACTGTAGATTCCACATCCATAACCATAGTGGGTTTTATAGCTATCTAAAAGTCCCCATGATCTGCCACGAGAGTATCATTATGATTTGAATTTTGCTGGGAGATTTTCTCTGCGCTAGACTCTGTTGAGAACTGATTCAGCTCATGTAAAATATTGAATAAGTTTTTTTTAGGAAAACTTCTACTTTCGAAATCAGAGCTTCATCCTCACAGCTCTCTTCCATGTGGACAATATCTAGTAATATTATATTGGATTCGGGAGGTTTAAATTTAAGATAAATGCCTATGATATTATTCTGACTGGGTTGTTAAGCTAGTCGGAGACTCACCTGAGTTTTCACAGTGTTTTTATTTTTCAACATCTAAGCTTTTGATGGTTCGTGATAATGGGTACTCTTAGTAGCATGGTTCTCATCATTTGGATGAGAATTTTTGTGTGTGAGTTTACCATAAAATTGGTCATGACCCCACTTTAAAAAGTAATTACAATAGTGAGTAATATTTTCATACTCCACATCTTGCCAATAACCATCTTCTTCAACCCTAAGCCAAAATATTGACGGGAAGTTTTTTTGAAGATCCATATCTTGCAACATTTAGTCTAAATAGTAAACTATTGCAATATCCACTTTCAACGAGAAGAGAACGCAAAGATCATAAACCCTAGCCATTTGAGTGTCTTTAATGAGAACGAAAATAGAACATCTACATTGGTTTGGTTTAATTTGTATCCATTTACAGTCTACGCTTTGTATTTGATAGCATAATCAGTGTAGATATTTTTTAAGTGTTTCTTAATCGATCTTTTACTCTATTTAATCTTGCCTCTCTTGAAATTTCCCAACCACATACATATTATACACATACGTATACGAATGTAAAATGTAGATGCCTACATGTATTTGTATACGTTTTTATATGTGGATCGTTTATATTAATTGGTAATCAAAGTTAGTTTCAGCTTAAATTAGTGTTTGTGCAATTATTGATTCTTAGTTTGGCAGATATGTGGTTGTTTTGGTGGTACTCTGTTTGATACATACGTTTGGATTGCTTGATATGTTGTACTTACGGCTCTTTTTTTATTTAAAAGTATTATAATACATTAAAAGTTTTATTGTGATCTACTGAGCTAATACTGGATAACAAATGTATGTACTTATGATGTCGGAATGTGTGCCTTGAGTGTTTGCAATATTATAAAGTCTTGATTGTATTCATTATAAGATGTGTACTTTTGTCTTCATATTTTTTTTGAATTAAATGCCATTTTAGGGAATGTCTTTTGGGTTGTTCATATGGATATCGTATTTACTTAAGTATGTTTATTTTTAGGGAATGACGAAGCTTATTTGCTTAGGTATGTTTATTTTTAATTTGCATGTTTGTCTTTTGCAAATTTGTTGATTATGCTTTTAATTAATACTAACATAAGCTACAATTCAAGGTGAAGTGTTTAGTGGAAAAAAAATTGGTGTTTACACTTGTATAACTGCAATTCAAGGTGAAGTGTTTAGTGCAATCTTGATTTTTTTTACTTATTGTATTGACTACTTTTCTTCTATGTTAGTTTGTCATTGATAAAGAGAGAAAGGGGGATTATCCTGAAAAAACTGTTCTGATTCTTTCACTGTTGCTAAAATGTATCTATTATATTATTCAGTCACTTATATTCATTTCCTCACATGTTACTTCCCTTGGTCAGGTTGCACCTAATATCACGGATGCCATTCATGATTGGATTGAACGTGTAACAGCTATACTGGTGGACTGGGAAGAACGTCCACCTGATGTTTGTGCCATAGAATTGGTACTATAGGTAAATTAATAACTATATACAACCTGTGGCACAATGAGGGGCTTCATACTTTTGTTGGGTTGAAATGGATTTTTGCTTGAAGCAGGAGACATTGAGTCAATGCCATTTATTGATGCTCTTGGACAATTCTTGGCACAATGAGGGGCTTCATACTTTTGTTGGGTGATTTGATGAATGATAAGTGCAAGGATACACATGTATGTTTCAGTTCTTTCCCCCTTTTATCCTTTTTGTATTTTATAAGACAAATCTTCTAATATGAGTCTTCTGACACTTCAACAGTCATAACACAGTCTCGATCTCATAATGAAGAGCTGAGAAACTTGAAAGATAAGATATCGTCTGACGAACAACTAAATGCCGCTCAGAATAGAAGATTTGATAATATGCAGACATTGTTGGACCAAAATGGGATACTTTCAAGAAGTCACGGCACGAAGAGTTCATCGGGTGGCTATCAAAATGCAAATGAAATCTGGTTAGTCTCAAAGTCTCAAATTCTCCTAAAATTTGTAGTAGCATTAAATAGAAAAATGGTCTGAAATAACGACAAGTAGCCAAACCTAAAATGGCTAATTTTTGAGCTTATTTAGTTAAATTGGTGGAAGGGATTTGCTGGTGGTTTGATTTTGGAATTTTCTACTGCTGTTGAGTTTATTTCAAATGTTAAAACGGGTTGGATTTAATGAATAAACAAACGAAACTATGTAGAAATCAACACCTCGCACGGGACCAATGTAACTTGTAGGAAGTGACCGCGTAGTCTCTGGTCTCCCGGTTTGTGAATATGACGATAATTTGAAAAAATCAACACTTAAACTTATAAACAAGCCGTTAAAGGGTGAAAACCCAAACCAGCCCCCAAACGACCCCGTAAGAGGCACGCACACCTCGCACGGGACCAATGTAACTTGTAAGAACTGACCGCAGAGTTCCGGGTCTCCCGATCTGAGAATATGACGATAATTTGTAAAAATCACACTTAGACTTAAAAACAAGCCGTTAAAGGGTGAAAACCCAAACCAGCCCCCCAAACGACCCCGTAAGAGGCACGAACACCTCGTACGGGACCAATGTATCTTGTAGGAACTGACCGCGTAGTCCCGGGTCTCCCGGTTTGTGAATATGATAATAATTTGCAAAAATCAACACTTAAACTTAAAAACAAGCCGTTAAAGGGTGAAAACCCAAACCAGCCCCCAAACGACCTCGTAAGAGGCACGAACACCTCGCACGGGACCAATGTAACTTGTAGGAACTGACCGCGTAGTCCCGGGTCTCCCGGTTTTTGAATATGACGATAGTTTGCAAAAATCACACTTAGTTAAAAACATGCCGTCAAAGGATGAAAACCCAAACCACCACCCAAACGATCCCGTAGGGGGCACGAACACCTCGCACGGGACCAATGTAACTTGTAGGAACTGATCGCGTAGTCTCGGGTCTCCCGGTTTGTGAATATGATGATAATTTGCAAAAATCAGCACTTAAACTTAAAAACAAGCCGTTAAAGGGTGAAAACCGAAACCAACCCCCAAACGACTCCGTAGGAGGCACGAACACCTCGCAGGGGACCAATGTAACTTGTAGGAACTGACCGCGTAGTCCCGGATCTCCCGATTTGTGAATATGACGATAATTGG
This sequence comes from Sambucus nigra, assembly GCA_949130495.1. Taxonomy (NCBI): domain Eukaryota; kingdom Viridiplantae; phylum Streptophyta; class Magnoliopsida; order Dipsacales; family Adoxaceae; genus Sambucus; species Sambucus nigra. Next base: position 637,539,426 of record OX422207.1, on the reverse strand, counting down.
CAAAAATGAACACTTAAACTTAAAAACAAGCCGTTAAAGGGTGAAAACCCAAACCAGCCCCCCAAACGACCCCGTAAGAGGCACGAACACCTCGTACGGGACCAATGTATCTTGTAGGAACTGACCGCGTAGTCCCGGGTCTCCCAGTTTGTGAATATGATAATAATTTGCAAAAATCAACACTTAAACTTAAAAACAAGCCGTTAAAGGGTGAAAACCCAAACCAGCCCCCAAACGACCTCGTAAGAGGCACGAACACCTCGCACGGGACCAATGTAACTTGTAGGAACTGACCGCGTAGTCCCGGGTCTCCCGGTTTTTGAATATGACGATAGTTTGCAAAAATCACACTTAGTTAAAAACATGCCGTTAAAGGATGAAAACCCAAACCACCACCCAAACGATCCCGTAGGGGGCACGAACACCTCGCACGGGACCAATGTAACTTGTAGGAACTGATCGCGTAGTCCCGGGTTTCCCGGTTTGTGAATATGATGATAATTTGCAAAAATCAGCACTTAAACTTAAAAACAAGCCGTTAAAGGGTGAAAACCGAAACCAACCCCCAAACGACTCCGTAGGAGGTACGAACACCTCGCAGGGGACCAATGTAACTTGTAGGAACTGACCGCGTAGTCCCGGGTCTCCCGGTTTGTGAATCTGACGATAATTTGCAAAAATCAGCACTTAAACTTAAAAACAAGCCGTTAAAGGGTGAAAACCCAAACCAACCCCCAAACGACCCCGTAGGAGGCACGAACACCTCGCACGGGACCAATGTAACTTGTAGGAACTGATCGCGTAGTCCCGGGTCTCTCGGTTTGTTAGTATGACGATAATTTGCAAAAATCAGCACTTAAACTTAAAAACAAGCCGTCAAAGGGTGAAAACCCAAGCCACCCTCCAAACGACCCCGTAGGAGGCACGAATATCTCGCACGGGACCAATATAACTTTTAGGAACTGATCGCGTAGTCTCGAGTCTCTCGGTTTGTTAATATGACGATAATTTGCAAAAATCACACTTAGTTAAAAATAAGCCGTCAATGGGTGAAAACCCAAACCACCCCCAAAACACCCCGTAGGAGGCACGAACACCTCGCACGGGACCAATGTAACTTGTAGGAACTGATCACGTAGTCCCGGGTCTCTCGGTTTGAGAGTATGACGATAATTTGCAAAAATCAGCACTTAAACTTAAAAACAAGCCGTTAAAGGGTGAAAACCCAAACCACACCCCAAACGATCCCGTAGGAGGCACGAACACCTCGCACGAGACCAATGTAACTTGTAGGAACTGACCGCGTAGTCCCGGATCTCCCGGTTTGTGAATAGGACGATAATTGGCAAAAATCAACACTTAAACTTACAAACATGCTGTTAAAGGGTGAAAACCCAAACCACCCCCCAAACGACCCCGTTGGAGGCACGAACACCTCGCACGGGACCAATGTAACTTGTAGGAACTGACCGCGTAGTCCCGGGTCTCTCGGTTTGTGAGTATGACGATAATTTGCAAAAATCCGCACTTAAACTTAAAAACAAGCCGTTAAAGGGTGAAAACCCAAACCACCACCCAAACGACCCCGTAGGGGGCACGAACACCTCGCACGGGACCAATGTAACTTGTAGGAACTTACCGCGTAGTCCCGGGTCTCCCGGTTTGTGAATATGACGATAATTTGCAAAAATAACACTTAGTTAAAAACAAGCCGTCAAAGGGTGAAAACCCAAATCACCCTCCAAACGACCCCGTAGGAGGCACGAACATCTCGCACGGGACCAATGTAACTTGTAGGAACTGATCGCGTAGTCCCGGGTCTCCCGGTTTGATAGTGTGACGATAATTTGCAAAAATCAGCACTTAAACTTAAAAACAAGCCGTTAAAGGGTGAAACCCCAAACCCCCCCGAACGACCCCGTATGGGGCACGAACACCTCGCACGGGACCAATGTAACTTGTAGGAACTGACCGCGTAGTCCCAGGTCTCCCGGTTTGTGAATATAACGATAATTTGCAAAAATCACACTTATTTAAAAACAAGCCGTCAAAGGGTGAAAACCCAAACCACCCCCCAAATGACCCCGTAGGAGGCACGAACACCTCGCACGGGACCAATGTAACTTGTAGGAACTGATCGCGTAGTCTCGGGTCTCTCGGTTTGAGAGAATGACGATAATTTACAAAAATCAGCACTTAAACTTAAAAACAAGCCGTTAAAGGGTGAAAACCCAAACCACCCTCCAAACGACCCCGTAGGAGGCACGAACACCTCGCACTGGACCAATGTAACTTGAAGGAACTGACCGCGTAGTCCCGGGTCTCCCGGTTTGTGAATATGACGATAATTTGCCAAAATCAGCACTTAAACTTTAAAACAAGCCGTTAAAGGGTGAAAACGCAAACCACCCCCCAAACGACCCCGTAGGGGGCACGAACACCTTGCACGGGGCCAATGTAACTTGTAGGAACTGATCGCGTAGTCCCGGGTCTCCCGGTTTGTTAATATGACGATAATTTGCAAAAATCACACTTATTTAAAAATAAGCCGTCAAAGGGTGAAAACCCAAACCACCCCCCAAACGACCCCGTAGGAGGCACGAACACCTCGCACGGGACCAATGTAACTTGTAGGAACTGATCGCGTAGTCTCGTGTCTCCCGGTTTGATAGTATGACGATAATTTGCAAAAATTAGCACTTAAACTTAAAAACAAGACGTTAAAGGGTGAAAACCCAACCCCCCCCCCCCAAACGACCCCGTAGGGGGCACGAACACCTCGCACGGGACCAATGTAACTTGTAGGAACTGACCGCGTAGTCCCGGGTCTCCTGGTTTGAGAGTATGACGATAATTTGCAAAAATCAGCACTTAATCTTAAAAACAAGCCGTCAAAGGGTGAAAACCCAAACCACCCCCCAAACGACCCAGTAGGAGGCACGAACACCTCGCACGGGACCAATGTAACTTGTAGGAACTGACCGCGTAGTCCCGGGTCTCCCAGTTTGTAAGTATGACGATAATTTGCAAAAATCAGCACTTAAACTTAAAAACTAGCCATTAAAGGGTGAAAACCAAAACCACCCCCCAAACGATCCCATAGGGGGCACGAACACCTCGCACGGGACCAATGTAACTTGTAGGAACTGACCGCGTAGTCCCGGGTCTCCCGGTTTGTGAATATGACGATAATTTGCAAAAATAACACTTAGTTAAAAACATGCCGTCAAATGGTGAAAACCCAAACCACCACCCAAACGACCCCGTAGGAGGCACGAACACCTCGCACGGGACCAATGTAACTTGTAGAAACTGACCGCGTTGTCCCGGATCTCCCGATTTGTGAATATGACGATAATTGGCAAAAATGAACACTTAAACTTTAAAACAAGCCGTTAAAGGGTGAAAACCCAAACCACCCACCAAAAGACCCCGTAGGGGGCACGAACACCTCGTACGGGACCAATGTAACTTATAGGAACTGACCGCGTAGTCCCGGGTCTCCCGGTTTGTGAATATGACGATAATTTGGAAAAATCACACTTAGTTAAAAACCTGCCGCCAACGGGTGAAAACCCAAACCAACCCCCAAACGACCCCGTAGGAGGCACGAACACCTCGCACGGGACCAATGTAACTTGTAAGAACTGACCGCGTAGTCCCGAGTCTCCCGGTTTGTGAGTATGACGATAATTTGCAAAAATCAGCACTTAAACTTAGAAGAAGCCGTTAAAGGGTGAAAACCCAAACGACCCCCAAACGATCCTGTAGGGGGCACGAACACCTGGCACGAGACTAATGTAACTTGTAGAAACTGAGCGCGTAGTCCCGGATCTCCCCGTTTGTGAATAGGACGATAATTGGAAAAAATCAGCACTTAAACTTAAAAACAAGCCGTTAAAGGGTGAAAACCCAAACCACCCCCCAAACGACCCCGTAGTAGGGACGAACACCTCGTACGGGACCAATGTAACTTGTAGGAACTGACCGCGTAGTCCCGGGTCTCCCGATTTGTGAGTATGACGATAATTTGCAAAAGTGAGCACTTAAACTTAAAAACAAGCCGTTAAAGGGTGAAAACCCAAACCACCCCCCAAACGACCCCGTAGGAGGCACGAACACCTCGCACGGGACCAATGTAACTTGTAGGAAATGATCGCGTAGTCCCGGGTCTCCTGGTTTATTAGTATGACGATAATTTGCAAGAATCAGCACTTAAACTTAAAAGCAAGCCGTTAAAGGGTGAAAACCCAAACGACCCCCAAACGATCCTGTAAGGGGCACGAACACCTGGCACGAGACTAATGTAACTTGTAGAAACTGAGCGCGTAGTCCCGGATCTCCCCGTTTGTGAATAGGACGATAATTGGAAAAAATCAGCACTTAAACTTAAAAACAAGCCGTCAAAGGGTGAAAACCCAAACCACCCCCCAAACGACCCGGTAGGAGGCACGAACACCTCGTACGGGACCAATGTAACTTGTAGGAACTAATCACGTAGTCCCGGGTCTCTCGGTTTGAGAGTATGACGATAATTTACAAAAATCAGCACTTAAACTTAAAAACAAGCCGTTAAAGGGTGAAAACCCAAACCACCCTCCAAACGACCCCGTAGGAGGTACGAACACCTCGCACGGGACCAATGTAACTTGTAGGAACAGACCGCGTAGTCTCGGGTCTCCCGGTTTGTGAATATGACGATAATTTACAAAAATCAGCACTTAAACTTTAAAACAAGCCGTTAAAGGGTGAAAACGCAAACCACCCCCCAAACGACCTCGTAGGGGGAACGAACACCTTGCACGGGACCAATGTAACTTGTAGGAACTAACCGCGTAGTCGCGGGTCTCCCGGTTTGTTAATATGACGATAATTTGCAAAAATCACACTTATTTAAAAACAAGCCGTCAAAGGGTGAAAACCCAAACCACCCCCCAAACGACCCCGTAGGAGGCACGAACACCTCGCACGGGACCAATGTAACTTGTAGGAACTGATCGCGTAGTCCCATGTCTTTCGGTTTGAGAGTATGACGATAATTTCCAAAAATCAGCACTTAAACTTAAAAACAAGCCGTTAATGGGTGAAAACCCAAACCACCCCCCCAAACGATCCCGTAGGGGGCACGAACACCTCCCACGGGACCAATGTAACTTGTAGGAACTGACCGCGTAGTTCCAGGTCTCCCGGTTTGTGAGTATAACGATAATTTGTAAAAATCAGCACTTAAACTTAAAAACAAGCCGTTAAAGGGTGAAAACCCAAACCACCCCCCAAACGACCCCGTAGGGGGCACGAACACCTCGCACGGGACCAATGTAACTTGTAGGATTTGACCGCGTCGTTCCGGGTTTCCCGGTTAGTGAGTATGACGGTAATTTGCAAAAATCACACTTAGTTAAAAACAAGCCGTCAAAGGGTGAAAACCCAAACCACCCTCCAAATGACGTCGTAGGAGGCACGAACACCTCGCACTGGACCAATGTTACTTGTAGGAACTGACCGCGTAGTCCCGGGTCTCCCGGTTTGTGAATATGACGATAATTTGCAAAAATCAGCACTTAAACTTAAAAACAAGCCATTAAAGAGTGAAATCCCAAACCACCCCCCAAACGACCCCGTAGGGGGCACGAACATCTTGCACGGGACCAATGTAACTTGTAGGATCTGACCGCGTAGTCCCGGGTCTCCCGGTTTGTTAATATGACGATAATTTGCAAAAATCACACTTAGTTAAAAACAAGCCGTCAAAGGGTGAAAAAGCAAACCACCCCCCAAACACCCCGTAGGAGGCACGGACACCTCGCACGGGACCAATGTAACTTGTAGGAACTGATCGCGTAGTCCCGGGTCTCTCGTTTTGAGAGTATGACGATAATTTGCAAAAATCAGCACTTAAACTTAAAAATAAGCCGTTAAAGGGTGAAAACCCAAACCACCCCCCAAACGATCCCGTAGGAGCCACGAACACCTCGCACGAGACCAATGTAACTTGTAAGAACTGACCGCGTAGTCCCGGATCTCCCTGTTTGTGAATAGGACGATAATTGGCAAAAAGCAACACTTAAACTTACAAACATGCCGTTAAAGGGTGAAAACGCAAACCACCCGCCAAACGACCCCGTAGGAGGCACGGACACCTCGCACGGGACCAATGTAACTTGTAGGAACTGACCGCGTAGTCCCGGGTCTCCCGGTTTGTGAGTATGACGATAATTTGCAAAAATCAGCACTTAAACTTAAAAACAAGCCGTTAAAGGGTGAAAACGCAAACCACCACCCAAACGACCCCGTAGGTGGCACGAACACCTCGCACGGGACCAATGTAACTTGTAGGAACTGACCGCGTAGTCCCGGGTCTCCCGGTTTGTGAATATGATGGTAATTTGCAAAAATCACACTTGGTTAAAAACAAGCCGTCAAAGGGTGAAAACCCAAACCACCCCCCAAACGACCCCATAGGAGGCACGAACACCTCGCACGGGACCAATGTAACTTGTAGGAACTGATCGCGTAGTCCCGGGTCTCTCGGTTTTAGAGTATGAAGATAATTTGCAAAAATCGGCACTTAAACTTAAAAACAAGCCGTTAAAGGGTGAAAACCCAAACCCCCCCCCCCCCCAAACGACCCCGTAGGGGGCACGAACACCTCGCGCGGGACCAATGTAACTTGTAGGAACTGACCGCGTAGTCCCGGGTGTCCCGTTTTGAGAGTATGACGATAATTTGCAAAAATCAGCACTTAAACTTAAAAACAAGCCGTCAAAGGGTGAAAACCCAAACCACCCCCCAAACGACCCAATAGGAGGCACGAACACCTCGCACGGGACCAATGTAACTTGTAGGAACTGACCGCGTAGTCCCGGGTCTCCCGGTTTGTGAGTATGACGATAATTTCCAAAAATCAGCACTTAAACTTAAAAACAAGGCGTTAAAGGGTGAAAACCCAAACCACCCCCCAAACGATCCCGTAGGGGGCACGAACACCTCGCACGGGACCAATGTAACTTGTAGGAACTGACCGCGTAGTCTCGGGTCTCCCGGTTTGTGAATATGACGATAGTTTGCAAAAGTCTCACTTAGTTAAAAACATGTCGTCAAAGGGTGAAAACCCAAACCACCACCCAAACGACCCCGTAGGAGGCACGAACACGTCGCACGGGACCAATGTAACTTGTGGGAACTGACCGCGTAGTCCCGGATCTCCCGGTTTGTGAATATGACGATAATTGGCAAAAATCAACACTTAAACTTAAAAACAAGCCGTTAAAGGGTGAAAACCCAAAGCACCCCCCAAACGATCCCGTAGGAGGCACGAACACCTCGCACGAGACCAATGTAACTTGTAGGAACTGATCGCGTAGTCCCGGATCTCCCGGTTTGTGAATAGGACGATAATTGGCAAAAATCAACACTTAAACTTACAAACATGCCGTTAAAGGGTGAAAACCCAAACCACCCCCCAAACGACCCCGTTGGAGGAACGAACACCTCGCACGGGACCAATGTAACTTGTAGGAACTGACCGCGTAGTCCCGGGTCTCTCGGTTTGTGAGTATGACGATAATTTGCAAAAATCCGCACTTAAACTTAAAAACAAGCCGTTAAAGGGTGAAAACCCAAACCACCACCCAAACGACCCCGTAGGGGGCACGAACACCTCGCACGGGACCAATGTAACTTGTAGGAACTGACCGCGTTGTCCCGGATCTCCCGGTTTGTGAATTGGACGATAATTGGAAAAAATCAACACTTAAACTTAAAAACATGTCGTTAAAGGGTGAAAACCCAAACCACCCCCCAAACGACCCCGTAGGAGGCACGAACACCTCGCACGGGACCAATGTAACTTGTAGGAACTGACCGCGTAGTCCCGGGTCTCCCGGTTTGTGAGTATGACGATAATTTCCATTCATATATGTAATTTTTTTTGTTTTGAGTATTTTTTTTTTGTAAATTTTTGGGTTACTAATATCGTATCTTTTTTGTATTCTATTTTTTTTGCAGGATAGCAGTTTATCGTTGGCTTTTATTCGCGTGGAACACACAAAGAACTCAATGGTTTACAACAAGGGGTTTATTAATGAATTCATTTTTTTGTGTCATGACCGTACGGTCTTTTGTTGTTTTATTATTGACTTTTATGGCCGTGAGGGCTTTTGTAAGTTAATTGTTATATTTTGTGGCCGTGCGGGCTTTATATTAGGCAGGTTTTGTATTAACAGGTTTTGGAATGTCCAGAAAATAGAGGAAATTCTGCCCAATTTTTTTTGGGCCTGTGAGCAGTTAAAGTCTTGTAATATTTTGAAGTTTGTATGTACATTAGTTTATTGATAACGCGCAATTATTAATTTGTGAATTTTGTGCTTTCAAATATTTTTTTTAAATAAAAAAATTGGCACAGTTCAAAACCGTGGCAAAAGTGTATCATATTTTGGCACGGTTTTAAACTATGCTATTTTTTTTAAACTATGCTGAATCTGGCACAGTTAAAAACTGTGCCAAAAGTGTGCCAGAAATATCAAATTCTGGCACGGTTTAAAAGTGTGCCAGAAGTGTTCCTATTTTGCTGAAACTGGCACAGTTAAAAACTGTGCCAAAAGTGTGCCAGAAATATCAAATTCTGGCACGGTTTAAAAATGTGCCAGAAGTGTTCCTGTTTGGCTGATTCTGGCACACTTTTAAACCGTGCCAGAAAAAAATTCCCATTTTGGAACACCTGATTCTGGCACAGTTCAAAACCGTGCCAGATTTGATCTGGCACGGTTTTAAACTGTGCCAGAATCCTGTTTTTGGTGTAGTGAACAGATTTCACCGAAGCCTCGTTCCAGACGATAAAAATCAGTCGGCGATGGTCATCGAGATCTGTAGATTTAGCAGAAATGCTTGAGTAGTTGATATAATATATATTCCCACTAATCCCTGTCTGACGAGTTTGCTGATTCTCAATTAACTCAAAACTTCATACCTCTAAACGTTCTTTGAGTTTGCCGACTTCTTTTTTACAATTGTTTTTTTTTCGGACAAAAATCTAATATGGGTTAGTCAATTTGTCTTCTACTCTGATAAATGTGTTCCATATATCAATTTTTTTCTATTAGCTAGTTCCATTAGGCAACATAAAAATGGGGCTTAAGATACTACTAGTGGTGCCCACACTTTGTTACTCTTAACTTTTTTGTACCATTTGTATTAAACGTTACTTCACAATCTGTTGGATTACTTTGTAGTTGATAAAGCAGGACTCTGGCATCATTTTGTTTGTCTGTACCCTTTAAATATTTTTTTTTAATTTTATTTGACAAATATTATGAAGAACTTTTTTATAATTTTTTTTATTTTTTATTTTTTCAAGCATCACTTCAAAATGGCAAGAACACCAAACAATGACCAACTTGTGGGTGCTTTTTGGGCAATGGTATTGCAAGTGGTAGTTTTGTATAAGACTATTAGGCGTTATCGTGACCGACGTCTCACGGGGGCACCTTATTGAAATTGGGATGAAGATAGGGCTATAGTACTACATCGATTGTACAACATGAGCGATAGGATTTGCCACGAGCAACTTAGGATGAAACGAGGTCCATTCCACAGGTTGTGTGCTACTTTATGTACTTACGGGTTACTCGATAGTCGATTTGTAAGGGTTGAGGAACAGGTTGCAATATTTTTAACCATGGTTGGTCATGACGAACGCAATCGTGTTGAAAGTTTGCATTTCTTCAGATCTGGACAAACAGTGAGCCATTACTTTCATAGAGTTTTAGATGCATGTCTTATGCTCTATAGGGATATAGTCACTAATGCAACTGTCGTGAATTCCCCATATGATAAGGATCACGTCGAAGACTGGTACCCTTACTTTGAGGTTAGGTCTTATTACTGAATTATTTATTTATTTTACTAATTGATGTATGTTTTTTTTTTATTAGCAAAGCTTTCTTCTAGGATGCCGTGGGCGCGATAGACGGTACTCACATCGCTGCAAATGTTAATTTACTAGAGCAACCTAAATATCGCAACAGAAAGCAAGTCATATCACAAAATGTGTTAGTGGCGTGTACATTTGATATGAAGTTTACTTATGTACTTGCTGGTTGGGAGGGATCGGCACCTGACATTCGCTTATTAAGTCGTGCTATCTTGCGACAAGGACCTAAGTTAATGGTTCCTATTGGTATAATTTGTATTTTATTGTCTTTCATAAATTATAACAAAGTAAATCTCATTATCTAATGATGGTTTATCATAATACTAGGTAAATATTATCTCGCTGATGCTGGATTTCCATTGGTTCCGGGTTTTCTTTCACCATATCGAAAGACTCGTTATCACCGTAGAGACATCGAGGGTCAACGACCAGAAAATAGTAAAGAATTGTTCAACTTTCGCCATTCATCACTTCGTAATGTCATCGAGAGAACAATAGGGTTGCTTAAGAAAAGATTTGCGTATCTAAGACATCAGCCCTTTCACGATATTGACACACAAGCAAAAATAGTACTTGCTTGTTGTGCCCTTCATAACTTCATACGAATTGATGATATAGATGATGTTTGTAGCGATGACGAGGTTAGCGATGATGAAGTTAACCCCGCTCCTCAAGATGTACCTGAAGTTGCTTCCCTTAATGCCCATATCACTTTCACACCCGAGTCTAGTTGGAATACTAGGAGGAATATTACGGCTATTGCAATGTGGAATGAATATCAGACAAACCCCAATGTGGGGGTTAACTTTGATTGAGATTTTTTTTATTACGAATTGTTGCTGGCACACTAAATTTTCAATTTTAGGTTTATTAAAATTTCATGTGTAATTATTACTATGCTTGTTGAATTGACTAATTTGATCAATCAAATTTTGATCTAAAAATGTTCACAATGTAATGTTAAACAGGTTTAATGGCAACTTATCGCCAAAATGGAAGTTCTGTACCATTTCGTGTCCCACGACCTACCACGACCACATGCCCTCACCCTGATATTGAGGAAGTTAGTCAACCCTCTTCTCAATCAGTTCCAGGTAATTCAAAAAAAGGGCAAGTTCGCTGGACTGATGAAATGGATGAGCAATTGGTAAACACGCTCATTGAACAAGTGCTAGATGGGACAAAACGAGTGGACAATGGATTCATGGCAACTCAGATTTTGAAGGTGGCTGAGCGCGTATATTCTCGATGTGGCATAGCTGTTGTTGAGAAGAACGTAAGAGGACGTTTGAAGACTTTGAAAAAAGATTATACGGATCTTCGTGAGCTATTCAAGGTTAGCGGTTTTGGATGGGATGCTAATACTGGACGGATCACAGCGGATCCTAATGTTTGGGAAGAGTACATTAAGGTATCACCTAATTTTTTATTTACGTTTATAATTATTTTTTAGTTTAATGAAATTTGGTTATTTATTAATTTTATATATTTTGTATTTAGGATAAACCTGATGCAGCGAAGTTAAAGGGGAAGGTGTGTATTCACTACCATGATTTGGGTATTATTTTTGGTGATGACATTGCAACGGGTGATCGAGCCGTATCAGGAAATGACTTTCCCCCGATGAATGCTAATGATGCAAGTGAAAACATTGGGGTGGGAGTAAACGATGAAAACGAGGCAGCTGAGAATGTTACTAATGAGGAAAATCCTTCCATCACGTCCAAACGAACCTCGCATGGACCAAACTCAAAAGTTCGACGTAAACGTAGGCAACCTATGGACGATGCTTCTGTTGCCTTATCTGTTATTGCTGATTCATCAAAAAAGATTGCAGTTTCTTTAGAAATGCAAGCTGTTACATTTGAAAAGCAAGCAATGCAAAATCACGTCAATTGGAAAGTTATCTTGGACAAGCTCAAGGCCATGAACACAGAGAAAACTGATATAATGAAACTCATTAAAGTTTTCGAGTAAAAAAAAAATTGGGTCGGATATTCATTGATTTAGATGATGATGAGTTTCCACGTGCTTGGATTGTCGATAAGATTGGGCAGGAGTCGTCAAATTAACGTGTTTTTATCATTTGACCTTTTATTTTGTTGGATTAATTATTATTCTTCTAGTTGGCACATCATATAGTTCGTAGTTTTTCAGACATTCTAGTTTTTATTGGTTATGAATGAATATTTACGCATTTTAATATTTTATATTACTACTGTTTTAATGACATGTGTCTTGGGTGATAATTTTGAAAGTTGAATGGTATTTATTTATTTAGTTTTCAATTTGAAAGTTTTGCAAATAAAAATAAACTTTTACATATACAGTTGTCATAAACCTCTTATTTTCTAGTTGAAAAACAATGCTAATCAAACAACAAAACATGAAAAATACTTAATTTTCCAGTTGGAAAATAAAAGCAATCAAACAACCACTAAAAACTTTTTCCATAGAAAATATTTTCATAGAATAATTTTCCATGGAAATCAATTATTTTCAATTCATTTTCCAACTTTGCAATCAAACGCACCCTAAGACACAAAAAAATGAGAGATCACCATGTAGTCATGCCATATTCTAATCACATATCAAACTGTGCAATGGATTAACTCCTTTATGTTATGAGACGAAGACCAATTGAACGCATGATTAATAACATCGACCTCCTCCCAACTTACCACATCATCTAGGAGTGCATTATCGGTCCCACAATCCTTTCAAATACACAATCCCAACCGATATAGTTCATATGAGACAAATATGGTATGTTTATATCCACACACAATCATATATAATTCAATTACATATATAGGATATCACATAACACTTGCATTCCCAAATTTTGTTTCCAATATTCAAAATTGGACTTCCCAAATATTCATAGGTTTTCTCACCCCAATTCTCGAGTTATGTATTTTCCTAGGATTTCCCAATACCTAATTATATATATTAATCCACACATATTTACACATAATAAATTAATCTTCACTAAAGTTCCAAGGAAATCCCCAAAATAATAAAAAAAAAATAACAAAGATAAAAGCTTGTGCTTCTTGTAAGGAAAAATTCCCAATCGTGTCATTTGTAGTATTGGCTATTCCGTTGGTCAAAATATTTTTGGATCTTAACATGTCACACATCTATCATCCATGGAGATTCGGGCATCCGACTTTTCACGCTTCATCAAATCGCATTCCATTCTCTTTTCCAAAAAGGTATATGACCCAAATTCAATTTATGTGTTGGAGTTAATTTTAATTCACTTAAAATATTTACGGAAAATTTTCAAATTCATTTTAAATCATTTTTTGAAAAAACTAAATTTTCATTCGAAGTCATCCCAGGTCGTTCGAACGACCTGGGTCTAACAAAACTGACATGTTTACACTGACATATCGTTAGAAGGTTCATTGGAATTGTCATTCAAACGAATTTGTTCTAACGAAATTTCTAACGACTTGCCTTATATTGCATTAGATTATCGTTAGAAAACTCGTTCGAAAAAGTCGTTCGAACGACTTCATTCGAACAAGTTTTTTCAGTTATGAAATTTTTTTAAATCTTTTCTGCCTATATTTTGCATAACTGCTTTGGTCCACTACTTTTCCCAGTTTCATAAGGTGGATGAAAATACTGTTTTTCAATGAGGAACTTGCACATTTCAAAAGAAGAATTCTTGTCTTCCTTTTTATGAAAAACTCTCCAACACAATTTTGATTTTGAATGAACCAAAACCCCATGCTTTCAACCTGAATTTCATCATGGACATATGCAGTGGATTTTTTAGTCCTAGTTGATTGCCTTCAGTGGATACCGAGACACGAGAAGTGTCATGCAACGCGTTGGAGCTTCGTGTATTACAAATGGAGGTAGAGGAGGCGGCATCAGCATGTCTTAGTGAGTCAAGTTTGTAAGTCTTTTGAGTCCCTTGTAAAACCTTTATTTGTAGGGGATTTATCTAGACCCAGTCGTCTGTGGTTTTTCCCATTTGGGTTTTCCTCATACAGCGGCGTGTTGTGGTTGTGATATCTTATTTTATATCATTTAATCACCTAGATGTATGTGTAGGATAAAAATGATAAAATTTGGCTAAATTTATATCTCTTAATCAAGTTGACAATCCCATTTCTTTAATTGATAATTGTTCATGCTAACTTACTAATTTGCAAAGGATATTAAAATTGGAATATTTCTCTGTTTGGCAAATTTTTTATAGTATAGTGTGTGTATTTTACAAAATAACCCTAGTTCATATAACCTTACAACTTCAAATTGGTATCAGATCTAGTCTCTATAAGTTATTTAGATGAATCCTGGAGGTTATGTGGAATGTTTTTCGTCGAATAGACCACCTATGTTTGATGGAACTAATTACACCTATTGGAAAACACATATGAAATCTGCCCTAAAATCAATTGATGAACGTGTTTGGGTTGCTATTGAAATAGGATGGTACCCTCCTACTATGATCCTTGATGATGAAATTGTTTTAAAACCTGTAGAAAATTGGAGTGAGGATGAATTGAAATTATGTAACTTTAGCTCTAAAGGTTTAAATGTATTATTTAGTGTCGCGACTCCCGAGGAATTTTGTCATATCATGAATTGTGAAACTTCTAAGGATGCTTGGAACATTGTACAAGTTACTCATGAGGTAACGAGTGCGGTTAAAGAATCTAAGCTTCAAAAATAAACCACTCAATTTGAAACCATCACCATGAAAGAAAGTGACACATTTAATGAATTTTATGCTCGCATTTCCGATATTGTTAATTCATGTTTCAACTTAGGTGATAAAATTCCTAAAAATCATGTAGTAAAGAAGATTCTTAGATCTCTTCCTAAGCGTTTCATCCCAAAAGTCACGGTTCTTAATTATTTAGGAAAGCTAAATTCATTAAAACTTGAAGAGCTTGTAGGCGATCTCCAATCTTATGAATCAGACATGTCTTCGTAGCCTTAAAAGCTAAGAAAGAAGAATTGTCTGAATCTAAAGAGTCCGATATGGACCCTGATGCTATAGCTTTATTTGCTAAAACAATTAAAAAAATTCCCAAGTTTAAAAATCAAAATTCTAAGCTTGAAAAACCTAAATTTGAGAAAACCAAAAACAAGGCAAGTAGGAGTTTTAATAATCAGGAACAAAAGAAGTATAAAAATGACAATTTTAAACAGATAACTTCAAAAAGGATGATTCTGAGAGATTTTTTGAGTGTGAGGGACGAGGTCATAGAGCATATGAGTGTCCTATTAAGCTTAAGAGACAAGGTAAAGAAAAAGCCATTTATAATGCTACTTTTAATGATAGTGAAATTGAGTCTAATGATTTCGTTCCTTCTAGAAGCAACTTTACTGCCTTTATGGTGAGTCATGCTACCAATTCAAGTGAGTCATACACTAATGTTAATAATTTCGAGCATGATCTTGAGGTTTCTTCCACTCACTCAGCAAGTAGTGATGAAAAAGGAAGTGAGAGTGAAGTAGATGAGAGTGAATTGCATTCTGCCCATTCTGAACTATACATTGAGTTTATTTGTATTCAAAAGGTAAATAAAAGATTAACCTCTAAATTTTTAACTTTACAAAAGGAGTTGAAAAGCCTGAAGTAGAAGGAGTCTTTAGTTCGTCAACTAGAGGCTATACAAATTTCTCTTTCTGATAAGCTTATTCTGGTGAGTAAAGAAAAATTTGATTTCACAGAGTCTCTAGCTCATGTTAGGAATGATCTTCATGAATCCTTGGAGATTAGAAAAATTCTTGAAGAAAAGTTTATCAATCTTGAGAAAGATCTCGAGTCCTCTAGGGAAGTTAAAGTCAAACTTAAAGATAATTCAAGAAGAATGAGTAAATTATTTATAGGTCCAGTTTTAGGCTATAAGGAAAAAGGTTACCAAGAGAGAAAGGGTATAGGATATGAAGGAGGAGAGTCATCCAAAGTCAAATCCGAACCCGTAGCTAAGTTTGTTACCAAAACAAACCCACCTAAACCTTATCTACCTAAAATAAATCCACCTAAGCAAACTCCAAAAGTGACTCCAAAAGAACCCTATGTGTGCACTTATTGTCATAAACGGGGTCATCTTAAAGATTTTTGTTACTAGCTTGGGAAGAACTGTTATTTCACAACTTCTAAGAAACACTATAGCTCCTTAGCTAGCCTTAATAGCCAAGTTGAGTATCTAGTTAATACATCCAAAGGTCTAATGGAAGAGTTTATAAGGTTCTCTAAAGTCCAAGGAAATAATTCCTACCAAAATACCAGAGTCAACAAAGGGAAGAATACAACTCAAGCTTGGGTTAAGAAAGATGAGACCAATACAACGTTTGTTGTTCATGTTGCACTTAAGGCTCAAAATACCTCTCAATGGTATTTTGATAGTGGTTTTTCGAGACATATGACAAGTGACAAATCTCTTTTTACTACACTTGAAAACAATAAAGATGATAAAGTCACCTTTGGCGATGGAAGTAAGTCTCGAAGTAAGGGGAGGCACCATAGAGGTTTTTGGTTTCCCAAAACTAGAAAATGTTCTTTATGTTGATGGACTCAAAGCTAATTTGATAAGAATTAGCCAATTATGCGATGACAACCTTGATATTAAGTTTAGCCAATCGGAGTGCACCGTTTATAATAAAATGGGTGAGGCTATTTTACAAGGTATGAGGACTAGTGATAATTATTATAGAATTGTTCCAAAATCCTCTTTAGTTTACAATAGTGCTAAGGTCTCGTCTGTTGATCTTTGGCATCAACGGTTAGGTCATGAAAAATTTATATATCTTGATTACCTAGTTAGGAAAGATCTAGTCCGTGGCTTACCATCCTTAGGAAAACCTTCCTCCTCAATTTACGAACCTTGTCAATTAGGGCAGCAAATTAAGAGTCCTCATAGGAAGTTGAACTGTATAACCACCTCTCGTGTCCTAGAATTTATTCATATGGACCTTATGGGTCCCACTCGTACTGAGAGTATAGGAGGAAAGAGATATATCTTAGTGATGTCAGATGACTTTTCTAGATACTCTATAGTAGAATTTCTAAGAGAAAAGTCCGATCCAGATGAATTTTTAACGGTTAAATGTCGTGTCCTTCAAAATCAACATGGCGTCATCATAAACCGTTTTAGAAGTGATGATGGAACCGAATTTAAAGAATCTGGTATGAATGCCTTTTGTGATGAAGTTGGTATTAAACATGAATTCTCGATCATTCGAACTCCATACCAAAATGGTATAGTTTAGAGAAAGAATCAAACAATCCAAGAAATGGCAATGATCAATGCTCCTTGATAGAAAAGTGCCTCGTAGGTTTTGGGTGGAAGCAGTCATCACCGCTTGTCACATCGTGAATAGGGTTTACTTACATCCTAACACTAATAAAACTCTATATGAATTATGGACCGGCAAGAAACGAAATCTATCATATTCTAGTGTCTTTGTAAGTCCTTATTTTATCCTTAGAGATAGAGATCTCCTAGGTAAATTTAACTTGAGGAGTGATGAAGGTATTTTACTAGGATATTCTCAAACTAGTAGAGCTTTTAGAGTTTACAACTTAGTAATAACTAATGTTATAGAATCAATAAATGTAGCCATAAAAGGTGATGCTCCGGTTATTTGTGTTGATGATTAGGAAGATTCTCCTTGTGAGTGTGATGCCCCCCGATGTTGACAACATAAAGTCGCTCAATGACTTGATGGACCCCCCAATTGAAATAAAGGACCCCTCTATATGGGTATGTAAAAGTAACGACCCCTCCAAAATTATAGGAAATCCTGAATTAGGTGTCAAGACTAGGGCGCAACTAGAAAATAAGGTTACTTATTTATGTTATACCTCTAAAATTGAACCAAAATTTTTTAAAGAAGTGTTAAAAGTTGAACATTGGCTTAATGCCATGCAAGAAGAGTTGTTTCAATTTAAGAAAAACGATGTTTGGGAATTAGTCCCTAGGCCTTCTAATACTAACGTCATTGGTACCAAATGGATTTTTAAAAATAAAATGGATGAAAATGGTTTCATTTTTTATAATAAAGCTAGGTTGGTTGCCCAAGGATACACCTAAATAGAAGGTGTTGACTTTGAAGAAACTTTTTCTCCAGTTGCTAGGTTAGAGTCGGTTCACCTTTTACTAGCCATAGCATGTCACCTTAAATTTAAATTGTATCAAATGGATGTCAAAAGTTCATTTTTAAATGGTATTCTTCGAGAAGAAGTCTATGTTGAAAAACCTAAAGGGTTTGAGGACCCAAAGCATCCTAACCATGTCTTTTTTCTCAAGAAAATGCTATATGGTTTGAAACAAGCACCCCGTGCTTGGTATGAAAGGCTCACTTCTTATCTCCTTTCTCATTGCTTTTTGAGAAGGGGAGTAGACATGACATTATTTGTCCGTAGTGAAGCTATTTTATTTTCACAAGTGTATGTCGACGACATAGTATTTGGTTCTATGTGCGATAAACATACTCAATTTTTTTCAAAAGAAATGCAAGATGAATTTGAGATGAGTATGGTCGGTGATCTTACCTTCTTTCTAGGTCTTCAAGTTCGTAAACTTGATAGTGGAATATTTTTATCCCAAACTAAGTATGCTAAAGACCTTGTGAAGAAATTTAAACTAGAATCCGCTAAGCTTGCAAGTACTCCAATGAGTTCATCGGTTAAACTTAGTAAGGACACCGAAGGAAATGATGTAGAGCACACTCTCTTTAGGAGTATGATAGGTAATCTACTTTACCTAACCGCTAGTCGTTCGAATATTTCCTTTAGTGTAGGAATGCCTGGTATCAAGCCGCCACAAAAGAGTCTCATTTACTTGTCATTAAACGTATTATCAAATATGGTAGTGGGACAATGTCTTTTGGGATTTGGTATTCCTTCGACACCAATGATTGTCTATTGGCATATTTGGATGCTGATTGGGTAGGAGATGTTGATGGATGCAAAAGTACATCTGGAGGTTGTTTCTACTTTGGTAGTGCACTTGTCTCATGGATGATCAAGAAAAAAAATTATATTTCTTTATCCACGGCGGAGGGCAAATACATAACCGCCGGTAGTTGTTGCACTCAACTCATTTAGATGAAAAAAATATTGGAAGATTACGGTATTTCTCAAGGCACTATGACTATCTACTACGACAATATAAGTGCAATTCATATTTCTCGTAATCCCGTTCAACATTCTAGAACCAAGCATATTAGGATCCATGAATATTTTATTCATGAATTGGTCAAAGAGAATATCATTTCCTTAAGCTTTGTAGGCATCGATTAACAATTGGCCGATATGTTTACCAAACCTCTACATGCCCTTAGGTTTGAAAACCTTAGGAAATCGATTCGAGTTTTCTCCATTGATTGAGATCGAAGTCATCTATCTTGTTTAGGTTATGTTTCATGTCTATATTTTTACCTATGAACTAGATTATAATTTGTAGATATTTTATTAAAAATTCCAAATATTTTTTTTTCTTTTCAAGGAAAAAGGGAAAGGTTAGAAATGGTTTCAAAAATTTTGTCCAAATGGTTTTGTGTTCGATGTGTTCGGATCTCTATTCGCTTTCATATCCATAGACTATGTGGCTTTCGATGAGTAGTTAATCTGGATTTCGTTTCACTTGTGCGCATTGATGCTCGTTTATGATACATATTTCTTTGATTGCCTCATATATTTGCCTTCTTGCACAGAGTTTTCACGAAATAGTGAGGATATTTTTTTTCATATTGCACTCGTGTGGTGAGATTTGATGTTATCTTCTCAATTTTAGTCACCTCTTTTATAAGCAATCGAAATTGTGCATGACCATCCATTGTCCGGATTTTAAAAAATGAAAGAATATTCATCCAGTTATTTATTGTTTTTAACAATGGGCTCGGGCTGCGAAAAATAAAAAGGTTTGGCGTGAATAGCCTCCATTTGCATTATAGTAAAAGACCTCTAATGTATTGAGACATTTAAAAAATGTTATCTATAGAAAAGAGCAAAATTATCTGGATTGATTGATAATTTAAAAGAAAGCCCTCGACATAAAGTTATTAATGGGAGACATAAGTTGAAGACCAATGGGCATGCACATTCAATCGATATATTGCTTTATATTTGTAACAACATTGGCCAGAGAATCATCAATCTTCTATATGTTTTGCTTTAATGATTTAGTGTCCTACGATATTTCCTTTATTGACACAAGGCATATATCCATGCATATTATGTTTATATGTTGTTTTTGCATTTTTCACTTGTGCGTTGCCTTAGGTTATGCTCTTAATCGTATTGTTCACTCCCCTACGTTTCTGCTCCCATAGTTCAGATATGTCAAAACTTCCTAGGACATTTAAACATTTCATTTTGGCTAGTTTCTGATCTTACCTAGTCCTTCTTTTAAGTTGTTTTCATTTTCTTCTTAATTTTTTCTGAGTTTTTACCTTTTCGGTTTTCGTCAGAAAACTCGTTCGAACGAGTTTTCGAACGAATTTGTGCCTAAAGTGGTATGTCTTATTGTTCGAATTATCGTTCAAACCATGTCGTTCAAACAAACTTCCAACAAATTATCCAATGAGATTATCTTCTCTCTTCTGACTTTTCGTTTTTTAGTTGTTCAAACAAAGTCGTTCGAATGACGTTTCTCGTTCAAACAAGCTAAGTTTATTTTGGGTGGTTTCTTCAATTTATTTTGCCGTTTCAGCTTTCAAGGGTTTCTCTCTCCCCTCTTTTCACCCACGATCTCCTCTTTCCCACGATTCCCACTCGCCATTTTTTCCATCTCCTCCACTTCTCCTCTTTCCCTCTCCTCCATTCCTCACCACTCATCCCTTCAACTCCCATTACACCTATTCCATACCTTAAAAACTCCATTTTTCTTCCAACACCCTTCTTCAATCAAGGAATCCGAGTTCTTCCATTTTTTTTAGGTATTCTCTTTCTTGTCTTATATATATATATGTGTGTGTGTGTGTGTGTGTGTGTGTGTGTGTCATTGGGTACATTTTATCAAACTTCATTTTATCCCCTCATATATATATAGTTTGTTTAGGGTTATATTCTATTCCTTTATTTTATTTTTTGCCCCTAAATAAGTTTGAGCTCCATGAATATTATCAAATTTTCTTATTGTATAATTTTTTTAATAATTTCATGGACCTTCTTTTACTTATTTCTTTGTTTTTTCCTTCTCTATATTTTTGTTTATGCTAATGGAGGATGGGATTGTGTTGCTGTTTGGTTTTGATGGTGTTGTTTGGCAGTTCAGTTGGCATTTTTTTGGGTAGGTTCTAGTTTAGTTCTCTTAGTATGCCGAATTTTAGTCGCCGTGCCCATAGAATAAGCACCTCTCCTGAGGAACATTCCTCTTCCTCTTCATCTTCAGCCTCCTCAGATGAGGACACCACTGTTGACGCGCCAATTCTAGATCTCAAACTGCGTTAGATAACTCTAGCCAGTCATACCTAATACCATACCTCAGGATTTTCCACTCGACCCTATGTTTAAGAAAAAATCATCAATCTCCCCACTCTAGCTGGCACTACTGTTCACTCTTGGATTTCTGATTTGGGTTGGGACCCGCTGTTCAATCTCATTGACTCTATTTATCCCGTCCTTATTAGAGAATTTTTCTTTTGGATGAGTGTTTGTGAGGATCATATTTTCGCTAGAGTGCGAGGTCGCTAAGTCATCGTCTCTCCTGAATCCATCGCTCATCTTGTCCCATTACTCTGTGTCACAAATCCCTCTTTCTTTGGCCTCCCAACTCTCGTCCTGCATTTGGTCTTATCATGAGCACCGTGAGTATCATTATTCAATCTGGTACCATTACAATTTATTATAAGAATTTAAATCCAGATTTTATGGTACTCAATTAGATTGTTTGTGCCTGTCTCATTCCTCGTGCCAACTCTACTCAAATTACCAAGTTACACGTGGATCTCCTGTTTGCTATCAGCATTAGAGAGGCCATTGACAAGAACTTCTATTTGTGATTATTATCACTCGCCATTGTCTTGATGCGGGATGCCCTCGTCTTCCCTCATATGTCCCTGTGATACGATACCAAACAATTTATATGTCCTCCGTTGGTCGCTCTCGTGGTCATTTACCCCTTGATACTCCACGGATTACTATCTCTTAATCCGCATCCTCACAATCTGCCACTGCCTCAATTACTGCTCCCACTAGACCATCATCTTCTCGTGCTCCCCCACCACTTGAATCGGAGGATCTTAGGTCTGTTCGTTCACCGGTGGGGAAAATTTAGGAAGAAAGGTGCCAGGACAAGGCTATTATGCGGGAGCCTTTACTTAATATGCAGCGGGATCGTGATGCTCAGGCTCGTCGAGAGGAGGCTCGAGCTCGCCGAGATGAGGCCCAGGCTCGTCGTGATTCCCTTCTACTTGAGCATCTTGAGGCGATTTGTCGCATGGAGATGCATCGTGGTGCAAGCTCATCCGGTACAGGATCCCTCCCAGATGATTCCCCCAATGATGCTCCAGCTCCCTGGTTTACTTTATGTTTATGTTTATTTCAGACTCTGTACTTGTGAGGATGAGAGGAACATATTTATTTTTGTTATCTCACTTGTAATAGATTATGACCTTAGTTTCATACTCTTTCATTATGTTTGGATATTTATTTTTCCACATTCATGGTTATTGATATCTCTTTCCTGTTTTGATTCTATTGTTGCATATAATGATATGGGAATGTGTTGAATATTTTGCTGCCATTTTTTATTCTTAGTGTCATCTTCTCTAACCATGCAGGTTTCATTCTATCCCTTTGTCTTTTCAGGACAAAAAGGGGGAGAAACAATTATAGGGGGAGTTTTTATTTAGGGGGAGTTTATCATATGGCATACCATGATTCTCATGATTAGCTAACTTGATTTATATTCTCTATTTTCCCATGCATTTTATGTGTTTGTTTCTTCATGTGTGCAGGCTTCATTTTCATTTGCCAATATATCGCCTACTTCTTTGCAGCTTATAGTCAGTCGAGTTTGTTAGTCTGTCATTTTTTTGGGGGTTTTGCGACGGGCTTAGAATCGGCTTGACGGCTGGCTTAGAAAATTCAGTGTCCTTTTTTTTTATTTTTTATTTTGTTTTATCCTGGAATAGCCAAAGGGGGAGATTTGTAAGGAAAAATTTTCAATCGAGTCATTTGTAGTATTGGCTATTCAGTTGGTCAAAATATTTTTGGGTCTTAACATGTCACACATCTATCATTCATGGAGATTTGGGAATCCGACTTTTCACGCTTCATCAAATCGCATTCCATTCTCTTTTCCCAAAAGGTATACAACCCAAATTCAATTTATGTGTTGGAGTTAATTTTAATTCACTTAAAATATTTAAGGAAAATTTTCAAATTAATTTTAAATCATTTTTTGGAAAAATAAAATTTTCGTTCGAAGTCAGCCCAGGTCGTTCGAACGACCTGGGTCTAACGAAACTGGCCTATTTACATTGACATATCGTTAGAAGGTTTGTTAGAATTATCGTTCGAACGAATTCGTTTTACCAAGATTTCTAACGACTTGCCTTATATTGCACTGGATTATCGTTAGAAAACTCGTTCGAACGAGTTTTGTCAGTTATGAAATTTTTTTAAATCTTTTCTGCAATTATTTTGCATAACTGCTTTGGTCCACTACTTTTTTCAGTTTCATAAAGTGGACGAAAATACAGTTTTTTAATGAGGAACTTGCACATTTCAAAAAAAGAATTCTTGTCTTCCTTTTTATGAAAAATTCTCCAATACAATTAATATTTTGAATGAACCAAAACCCCATGCTTTCAACCTAAATTTCATCATGGACATATGTGGTGGATTTTTGTGTCCTAGTTGATTAGAGACGGTTCTTTGGCCTTCAGTGGATACCGAGACACGAACAGTGTCGTGCAACGTGTTGGAGCTTCGCGTATTACAAACAGAGGTAGAGGAGACGACATCAACATGTCTTAGTGAGTTAAGTCTGTAAGTCTTTTGAGTCACTTATAAAACCTTTATTTGTAGTGGATTTGTCTAGCCCAGCCGTCCGAGGTTTTTTCCATTTGAATTTTCCTCGTACATCGGCACGTTGTGGTTGTGATTTCTTATTTTATATCATTTAATCATCTAGATGTATGTGTAGGATAAAAAGGATAAAATTTGGCTAAATTTTATCTCTTAATCAAGTTGACAATCCCATCTCTTTAATCGCTAATTGTTCATGCTAACTTACTAATTTGCAAAGGATATTAAAATTGGAATATTTCTCTCTTTGGCAAATTTTTTATAGTGTAGCGTGTATATTCTATGAAATAACCTTAATTCATATAACCTTACAACTTTACTTCTGCCAAACATCCTTAACCGCAATAGAGGGCCTAAGCGCGCTATAGCGAGTTGAGTTCGCGTTATGGAGGGGGTCTCACCGTCTCTTTAATCTATCAGAATTTTTTTGTTCATAGCCTAGTTTAATTTTGTAAAACTCATCCGCCCCTAGCAATCCTAAAACCTTCAATATAAGTCTAACATTCTGATTAATCCTATAAAGTTTCTCATTTAATTCCTCCCAACATAGGTTCATTGTCTACCAAGAATGCTGCCTAAAAATCTTAACTTTTAACCTGATTAAATTAAGGGTTCATTAACAAATTTAGTTTCACCATTAAATACGTATGAATTATGAAAAAAATATGATCAACATATAAATATCATTCCTAAACATGGGTTCCAACATCAAATATCATACTCCAACACATATTAAGATGGGTTTTATCATAAACTCTAACTAAAATAAGATGTAATAACTAATAAAAGTTTACAACTCTAATCCGTATCAGCCCAACATAAATATTATTGAATAGAAGATTATCATCCTAACATACCCTAATCCTAAATAAATTAAATAATAATCAAAACATTAATAAGTAACAGATTATAATATGATAGAGAAAGAAATTTATTGACTGATTATGAATGTGCATGATTTCCTCTCTTATGATCCGGTAGCTCCTCCCAAAAGACCTCCTAAAGCTCTTTCCAAACTATCCTACTTATAGTTTTTTTTAAGTATAAAGAAATTAGTTAATGAGTCTTAATATAACTTAGATACCCTTAATCCCAAAGGTCCATAAAATCCTAATTTTGGGCCTCCACATGAGCCCAAAATATTACCTAGATTGACACAAATCTTAGCACAAATGTATACTTACCCTTGGGGCCCAATTCACAACATTAAATATACATCTTCAGGCCTTTATGACACCCTAGAGTCTCACAATATAATACACAACTTAATTACTTTACGTGTAATCGCACATACTTAATTCTCATATAATTAATACCACCGATTAATTAATTTATAATACGTCGTTCTAAAATCACATATCACGCTAAATTTAACTGTCACATAAATTATGAACTGATTGTTATCATTTCATACAAATAATTATTATTTTCATTTGTTAATTTATTTCAATAATTAATAAAAAATAAATACCTCTAAAATATAAAGTACTAGTTAATTTTTCTAGAGTAATTCGTCTTTTGCATCATTAAGACGTCCATGGTACTAGCAGGTTTCTTTATGAGGGAGTTATACAGATTATCGTTTTTGTCTAGACAAAACATAATGAGAAACAACTACCTAATGGCTTTCATTGTCAATTTTGTTGTAAGTCTACCAGTACAACTAAGACTAGTGATCTCACAGAATCAACCGCTTTGATGACCTTACTAAAAGTAATGTAGAAAATGGTGAATTACGCATCCAGTGGGCTAGTTCATAAAACAACTTAAGGACTATTTTCCACGTGTGAATGGAAAACCTCAAAACATATGCGCGTTATTGTCATTCCTAATCGCCATTTATCGATAATAAGCGTTGATCTTTTGAATGGTAAACTGTCTTCTTGACCGAGAAACGCAATCATCAACAAGTGTCTACAATGTGCATGGTGAAATATTCCTTAGTATTCATTGATGTGTGGAGCTGTCCCCTTGTTACAATTATTAAGTTACCTATGCAATTGCCTATTTTCATTCATGAGAAAGGATTACGTCATGACTCACTTATAGATTCCCACCATACTGATTTACTTTTTAAAAATATAAAAATATTTTTTTGGTTGATTTTCCTTTGTGTTTATTTTGAACATTTTAGAGTATTCATAAAAAAAATCAACTCAAAAAGATTTTTTTTTTTATTTTAAAAAAATGTATCAATGTTTGATAGTTTTTGATTTTTTACTATTTTTAAAAAATAGATCTACGGTGCGGACCCATAAATGACTCTGCATCTGATCCCCTTTCTTTCATCCATAACTTTTATATATCTTCATTGCACATTTGCATGCGTTCTTCGTGAATTGATCAACCATACTCTTGGATTTGTAGTTGGAATCGCTTCTTGGGGTATCTTGTATTTTCGATTTATTGTCGCCATGGTTTGCATAAATAATTGACCTTCCTCAATAATAAGATTTATTCAAGTGGGAGTGAAATTTATTAAGGAACTTAATGAATCCGTCATGTCTTTCATGTGGATTTCCAATCATACCTATGACCATCACTATTTGAAAAATGGGACAATGATGTCAACTTGTATTACAGCTAGATTTCATAGAGAGAAAATCTTGATTCATTTCATTCAACTTGCATACAAATGAGATTAAACTGAAATATAAATAGAAAACTTCAAACTAACTTCTAACTAACTATTAGTTATAACAGAAAAATAATCCAACTCATGTAATCTAACTAACTTATTACACTATGAATCTAATGCTCCCCTGCAAGATGGACTGTGAATGTCTTTGACAGCCGTTGTGGATAGTAAAGGAACCAGTAGAGAAGATGGAAGATGTTTAGTAAATATATCTGCAAGTTGAAATTGAGATCTGATTGGGGGAAGTTTAATGGTTCCTTCAGTGACTTTGTCTGAAACAAAATGACAATCGATGTTATGTGTTTGGTCCTTTCACGAAAGATGGGAATTGGAGCAATGTGCATGGCAAACAACTTATTACAAAATAAAAGAGCAGGTGAAGATGTTTGAATCTGAAAATCATGAAGGAGTTATTGAATCAAAGTGATCTCTCTGCTGGTAGAAGCAAGGGCTCTATATTCAGCTTCTGCAGATCTTTTAGAAATGGTGGTTTGCTTCATAGCCTTCCAAGAAATAAGAGAACCACTACAAAAGCCAGTCACTGATCTGCGAGTGTCTGAGCAGGAGGCCCAAACAACATTTGAGAAGGCTTTAATTTGGGGAGAAGAAGATGATGAGAAAAAAATGCCTTGACCAAGATGAGTTTTGAGATATCTTAAATATGATGAGCAGCTTGTAGGTGAGGAAGTCTAGGTTGAGAGATGAATTGACTAAGTTTATGTACTAAAAATGTAATGCCATGTCTGGTGAGAATGAGGTAGATTAATAATTAAGAAGATCTCCATCTGATGCATTGAGTTGGAGATTAGGATCCGCATGAGTTGAGGTAGGTTTTCAAGCAAGATAATCATAGTCTTCAAGAAGCTGCTAGGCGTAATGTCTTTGGGAAATGACTATGCCTTTGTTTGAGTGGGGAATTTCAATAACAAGGAATATTTCAAATCCCCTAAATCTTTGAGTTTGAATTGAGAATTTAAGAAGGTTTTAAGGCATTGGATGGCTTGTAAGTTGGATCCAGTTATGATAATATCAACATAGAATGATAGTGCAACAAAGGTAGAACTAAATCCTTTAGTGAAATAGGAATAATCAGCCTTTGATTGAATGAATCCAAATTGAGTAGGAGATTGAAAAAACTTTTGAGTACAGCTGCATTGATGCCTGTTTTAGGACATAAATTGACTTGTGTAGTTTGCATACTAGTTTCGAAGAAGCGCAGTCCCCCTTTTTGCCATATCTAAGTGGAAGATCCGTATAAACATCCTAAAAAAGATCACCATTTAAGAAAGTATTATTCACATCATGTTGGACAGTATACCATTTCTAACTTAAAGAAAGGGCGAATAAAACTCTAACTGTGACTAACTTAGCAACTGGGGAAAAGGTTTAAGTGAAATTAAGGCCTTCTTATTGGGTATAGCCTTTGGCAATAAGTCTTGCCTTTTGTCTTTCAATAGAACCATCGGATTTATATTTGATTTTATAAAGACATCTACAACGAATGGAGTGTTTGCTTTCTGATAATGGTACTACAGTCCATGTATGATTAAGTTCCATAGCATCAAATTCTTCTTTCATTGCATTCCTCCAATTTTGATCTGCAATGACTTGGTGATAGAATTGTGGTTCACAATGAGAAGAGACATTGGAAATCAATTTTTTATGGGAGTAGTAAAGGAAATCATAAGAGAGGTAATTTGACAAGGGATATGTAATGTTACATTTTCGAATGGGTTGATGAGTTAGAAGATTACAATGGAAATCTCTGAGATATGACGAGGGTTTGATGTTTTTGGTTGATCTTCTTAGATTAAGATCAATGGAAACAGGAATTCCTGTGTGACAAATTGAATATGAACCAGAAGTAGATGAGTTAAGGTCTGGAGGTTGGAGAGAAGAGTGGATGTGGGTATGTTGGTGCTGGGGTTAATAGAGTAAGCATGATGAGTTTCAATAGCAGGAATGGGAAGAAGAGTGTCAGGAAAATGATCAATTAAATTGTGGGATGAAGTGATGGTATGAAATGGGAAGATAAATTCATGAAATTAAACATCTCTGGAGATGAATATTTGTTTGGAAATGGTGTCATACAACTTATAGCCATTGATACCGAGAGGGTAACTAAGAAAAACACAGATTTAAGGTCTTGGTTGAAATTTTGTCCTGTGAGAAGATAGAGGGGAAGAAAAAACAAGACAACCAAAGACTTTGAAATTCGAATAATCAACATGTGTGATGAAAAGATTCATATGGAGTTTTATGCTAAAGAAGTGGTGTAGGTTTTCCGTTTATGAGATATCTAGCAGTGAGAATGCATTCATTACAGAATTGAATGGGAACTTTTAATTGGAAATACAAGGCTCTAGTCACATTTAATAAATGATGATGTTTTCTTTCTACCACGGAGTTTTGTTGATGTCTTTTAATATAAGAGTATTGATGTATAACTCCTTTTTCATTGAGGAAATTAGTGAATGCTAGTTTATGAGCATTACCAGACCCGAATGACTAGATTTTAGTGTTATATTGAGTAAAAATCAAGTTAAAGAAATTTGGAATGATTGTTGCAACATCAGAATTTTATTTGGAAGAAACACCCAATTGACTCTTGAATAATCATCCACAAAAGTGAGAAAGAATCTATGTCCAGTATGAGAAGTGACTTGATATGGCCCCCAAATATCACACTGTATTAAATCAAAAGGTGATTGAGACATATGAATATGAAAATTATGTAGTAAGGTGTTTATTTATTGAACTTGGAAGTATCACAATGTAAATGATTTTTAAAACATTCTAATTTCTCAAAAGAAAGATGTCCAAGTCTATTATGTCAAGTATTAGTAGAAATATTGTCAACAATAACAGATGAATAGAGTAGAAGGAGTTATCGGATGAATTAGATTGTAAGGAGCTTGAGTCAAAGACATAGAGATCTCCAATCTTATCAACGTTGCCAATCATCTTCTTAATGTTGATTTCCTAGAGAAGAAAATAATTAGGGAGAAACATGACAGTGATGTTGGGATTAGCTGTAATAGCAATAACAGATATAAAGATTGAATTTTAATTGAATAATGAACAAGACATTTTTTAGAGTAAGAATAGTACTGAATTTAATGTCTCTATAAAAACTAACAAGAATTTGAGTATGGTTAGGCAAAGTAACAGTAGAATTCTGTATAGGTTTCAAAGAGACAAAGACGAGCATTAGAACAAATGTGACTTATAGCACTTGAATCCATTATCTAATACTGGGATAATTAAAAAATTGGATTCAGATGAACAAATACCTATTGTCTACCAAGTGGGTTGGAATGTCTTGCTGATCAGTGCCAATTTTGATAGAGGCAAAATTATTTGACATCATAGACATGAGTTGATTGTATTGGTTGGTATTCAATTATTGAACAAAATCTCCAACTCCATGTGATTGATCTTACTTGAGGTCTGAAATTTGAGTAGATATTTGATTAACAACAGTCGTTGATTGAGTGGCTAGAGATATCTTTAGATTTTTTTTTGTAACCAGGAGCATACCCATGTAATTTGTAACATTTTTCGATGGTATGTCCATTGAAATTATTGCGAGTACATAATGGTCTTTCCTTCTTTTGGTTTTTATATCCTTTCTAAATGATTTGAACTAGATCTGTGGATGGTGAAATTTCTAGTGTTAAGATAAGTAATGGTTTTATCATTCATTTTCTTGGAAGGGTCATTGTGGACAGCAAAGGCCATATGATTGCCTTGTTCAGAATTATTATGAACACCAATGTTTCTTTGGTGTTATTCTTGGGAGACTAGAGAAAACACTTTGTTTATAGGTGGGAGAGGATCCATTAGAAGCAATTGTCCACTAATTTGGGCATATGAATCACGTAGTCCAATAAGGATAAGGAAGGACATGATATACTCTATTTGGTAGTGAATGGATATTTCTTTCATACCATCACAACTGCATTTTCCA
The DNA here is from genome assembly GCA_949130495.1 of Sambucus nigra. Taxonomy (NCBI): domain Eukaryota; kingdom Viridiplantae; phylum Streptophyta; class Magnoliopsida; order Dipsacales; family Adoxaceae; genus Sambucus; species Sambucus nigra. The sequence continues at coordinate 637,508,873 of OX422207.1, read as the reverse complement.
CTTGTACATGTTGGCCTGTCATCGCTTAGCTCTTCTCATATGGTTTTGAGTTTAGTAAGGACTGACAAGCTCGAGTCGAAGTCAGGTGGCGGGTATGAGTTGGGTCACCGGTCAAGGGGAAGTTTGTGGGCGTGGGTTTCTTCCGGGTCATGGGTTCCCCGGAGGGGAGAGATAAGGTTTCCACAGGTTTTGGTTTTCTGGCGAGAGTGGTTCCGAATTTTGATTGGAGCAGGGGGAATAAGTTTGGTGTTTGGTAAGGGAGGGGATGAGAGAGAATGTGGGTGAGAGGTTGAAGATGATCGAGATGTGTTTGGGTGTGTGAGGGTGTGTGATAGAAGAGTGTGGGTGAGATGTGGTGTTATGGTGTAGTAACGTGTAAGAGCATGTATAATAGCGCTGACAAATTTTGACACGATAACTCGTTTACGGTAATAATCCGAAAATGATCCAAACATGACACGATTAGCTTGTATAGATTTAAGAGTACCCAAAACTTATACTCAAATCAAAATCAATGCGATCCGAAAATGACACGACTAACCCGAATTGTCACCCCTAATGTACAATAGTGGGACTAAATGCCACAAGAATTTGTAAGTTTATAAATTGACTTGTCTGTAATGGTGGAAATAATTGAGCAAATTCTCTTCTTTAATTTGCAGCCGTTCTCCAAAGATACAAATTGGGTAGAGAATTTGTAAAGATTTCTACGAACTTCATTTGCTCGTAGGAATTCCTACGAACAAATGAAGTTCATAAGAAATATAAATACTGATATTTACTATATATTTGGGTTCTTATGAACAACATTTGTCCGTAACAATTCCTACGAATAAATGTTGTTCGTAAGAAAAGAAAACTTTATTCCTACGAACAATATAAGTTCGTAGGAAGTAATTTGCACTTTTATGCCTTTTCTCCCATTGTGTGCTGTTGGCTTGAACGAAAGGTATACCTGTTTTTTTTTTCTTGTGTAAAGTGCCTTTCATTAACTTACACCATTAAAGATGCTCTAAGGTGTCATTTGTGTGTGTGTGTGTGTGTGTGTTTTGTTTGTACCTAACTAAAAGAATAAAAAATAAAAATAACACTACCTAACTAATAAAAATTAAATCCTAATAAAAGATAAGAAATAAAAATCAAACTAAACTAAAAGAAAATAAATATAAAAATTATAAAATCTATTAAAAAAAGTTTAGTGAATGCAAAATAGCAGAACACTTCTGTCTTCTTCAATTTAGGGTTCAAACCATTATTTTTTAATCCACAAAAATTTCAATAGTTTAGTGAATTATTTTGGAAGCCAAGATACATCTTTGGTAAAGTTTCTTGTGTAAAGAGGATAAATCTACAGCTGATGACTTCGTGTCATTTGGGAGTACTCATGGGTGTTCCTTCTTGATTTCGAGTTGCGTGTTCTTATGGGCTGTTGCGATTGATCCATTGCTGACTCTAGGATGCATGTCTATGTAAGTATATGCATGATATTCATTGCAAATTTCATTGTGTAAGTAAGTTGCGATTTATTTTACGTAGTGAAGTAAAAGGTTTTCCCTTTGTTTTTTTTCCTGAAATCTGTGTGTCAGCAATTTATTTATGTTGGTTTGATTTTACCCAAGTAGTTGTATGTTTTAAGGCTGAATTAAATTGGTTTAAAAATTGACTCTAATTAAATAAGTTTACAATTGGAATTTGCGAATTCGATTTAAATCAATATCACATAGCATTCTCAAATTGGTATTAGAACCTATTGCGCTAAGTTATTGCATTTGATCTATTTTTCCAAAATTTTGTGATATTGTTTTTTTTTTGAAAAATCTAATTTTGAAAATGTTTTGCGATGTTTCTGGATGAGAACTTATATGATCGGATACCTATTTTGGATGGCACAAATCATAGTTTTGACGATCTAATTAGTTTGAATTTGACGTTTGCGAAAAGAATTATAGTTTTGGAAGAAGAAAAATATTGTTTTAAATCCGTTATGGATGTTTTGAAAACGATTCAAAATCAAAGATATTTTTATCATGAGAAATTTGTTACCATGGATCATGACTTAAGAAAATTAGAATTGTCCAAAAAGGAGAGTGATGATAGAGTCCTAATTTTGGAAAAAGAGTTGGAGGACTTTAAAAATTTTAGGATTTGTGTTTATGCCAAAGAGGATAAAAATATTTTGATAAATGATTTTAAGGCATATGAGAAGACTCTTAGGGAAAAGTTTGCATTTATTAAGGGGGGAGAGAGACAACCTTTTAGGAATGATTGAACATATGAAGAAGGAGTCCCTAAAATTGGAAGAGTCTAATTCTTTGCTTGAGTAAAAAATTTTGAAGTTGAAAAATAATTTAAACGACTCGAGTAATTTGAGTAGTGATGGTAATGGCTCGTCTTGTTTTCATGTTTCGAGTGTCAAAGCCAAGACCATTGTTTGTTTTAGAGGGTCAATGGCATCCATAGACATTAGAAAATGTCAACCCATATGTAGCTTTCACCGAGTTTTCACATGTTGATATTGTGGTAGGAAATATCACCTTAGGTATTTTTGTTTTGATATTGTAATAGATCCTAGGAAGTTTAAGGATAGTATAACGCCAGTTCCCATAACCCCTTGAGTTAGGTACACGCCGATTTGAGTTAGAAAATCACTTTTGGAGACGCTAGATGCTAGATTGGTTAAGTCTCACATGCTTGCACATGATGCATCACATGTTATTTCATATCATTGATTGTTTGCATGGTTTATTTGTCTTGCGCTAGTTGTGCTTCTTGATATATAATTGCTGGTGTTATGACATGTGTCTATTTGTGTACATTTTTTATTTTTTCAAAATTTTTGAAAAAATACAAAAATATTTTCTATTTTTTGAAAAAAAAATTGAAAAAGTCAAAACGAGTTTTTTATTTTGTTTACACCGTTTATGGATGGACATTTAGGATGACCGAGTCATAATTTCATTACATGTCCATGTGCTATTTGATAGTGTTTTGATATGCATCATCATTTCATTTTTGTGCTTTATAATGTTTGGAGTACTGTCATTAAGATGTAATTTGAGATTACTTTCTATATGTTTGACTCATAGTCTCCTTTAATGCATACTTGCATGGAATTGTTTAATTGATGTACTTGTCAAATCACATGTTGGTCCAAAATTTTCCATCTCAATCCTGTCTTTAAAACGAACCAAATGCGATAAAACTCGATAATGAAAGTAGTACATGTAATAACCGTTGCATGTGAGGAATTTGTTTAAATTTATAAAAAAATGATAAGGGGACACTGGAATGGGTTGCGAGAGTACCAAATTAACTCATCGTGAAAGCCACCATTTAAAATAGCCCGAGAAAAAAACTAAGGCAATAAAAATAATAATATGTCAAAAGGGGGGCCAATAGGTTTATATCACCTAAAAACAAATAAATAAATACATTATTATTTATGAGGGTGTTCGACTAGAAAAGTAAACAACGGATTTGCACGTCCTGACAAAGTCTTGAAAAAACATTACACAGTTTTAGACGTTATTGGTGTGAAAATCATTTTAGACTTTGATGTATCAATTACATTGAGTCGATGTCATATAAATTCACAATTTTGACAGCTAAGAACGATTTTGAGATCATTCGTTTAGAGTATTCGTATTCATTGTGCATGTATGTTATGTTTCGCTGGATTGATTTTCCTATCAAATTTGTTAACACGCATTAATTCCATTTTCACGATTTGGTTATCTTAGTGTAAATTCATGGTATGTAATTTTTGTAAAATTATTCTTTCATTTTTATTTGAAAAAATTGAGAAGTCAAAAATAGTTTGTGGAATGCTTTTGAATATAACTTGGATGATCGTAGTTGTTTTCTTTGCTTATCGTGACACTCCATGTTTATTTTTGTTTATTCTTTTTGTCTATTTCGGACAAATAAAAAGGGGAGAACGAATTATAATTTTATGGGGGATCTTTAATTATGGGGGAGAGTTGAGATTTGCGTTTTGTTTGATTTATGTTTATCTCATTTCAAACTCGATACGTCATGAAGGTATTTGCTTTGTCTCAAGTGTGTAGGGAAAAAGTTGAAGATCATATTTTGCACACCCTGATGATGACAAAGAAGACTTGAAGAGTTGAAGAATTTTTTAAGAAAGTTTATAGACTTGCATTTTTAGTACCTTTTCTGCTTTGGGTTCATGGGAGGGTATTAGATTTGTATAGGAATCTGATTAGATAATTCAGATGTTTTTAGTTTGTACCAGCGTAGACATTGTGGGAGATTTGTAAGGACATATTTTATTAGTCCTAGTTTACATTAGTGTATGTCGTATACCTCTACAACCATCGAAGAATTATTCAAGACCTATCATGTATCAAGACGAATCGGACTATCAACGTGCTTCAACAGAAAATCCTATGTGAGATTAATTTTGGCAAGGCTGTGTTAAAGTCCCTTTATAGCTCATTTAAAATACTGAGATAATTTTTCTAAGTATTGGAATTTTTTTCTAAAACTACTTTTAAACATCTGGGGCGTTGTTTTTCGTCAAAATATTTTTTTCTAAGTGTTGAGGCGGTTTCTTAAAAGAAAAATATTTTTTTAGGTCATTCAAGCATCCTCTTTATGTCATTCAAGCGTCATGTGTATGCCGCGCAAATTCTCGTTCTAGCGACATCTGTCTTCGTTTGCGCGACACGTTGACTTTGTTTGAGTGAGTTGCCGACTAAATTTTTATATAAAGCGTGTTAAATGAGTCATTTTTCGTTAAGAAGACTCTGATATTTTTCATTCTGCAAAAAATGCAAAATAGCAGAACACCTTTATCTTGTTGAATTTAGGGTTCAAACCTTTGTTTTTTAATTCACAAAAATTCCAATAGTTTAGTGAATTGTTTTGGAACCGAAGATACATCTTTGGTAAAGCTTCTCATGTAGAGAGGATAAATCTACAACTAACGTCGGCGTGTCATTTGGGAGTACTTGTGGGTATTTCTTGTTGATTCTGAGATGCGTGTTCTGATGGGCTGCTCCAATTGATCCATTGTTGACTCTAGATTGCGTGTCTATCTGTGTGATATTCATTCCAGATTTCATTGTGTATGTAAGTTACGATTTATTTTACATAGTGAAATGAAAGGTCTTTCCTTTTGGATTTTTTCCTGAAATCTGTATGTTAGCAATTCATTTATGTTGGTTTGATTTTACCCACGTAGTTATATGTTATAGGGTTGAATTAAATTGGCTTAAAAATTGACTCTAATTAAATAAGTTATAATTGGAATTTGCGAATTAGATTTAAATTAATATCACATAGCATTCTCACAGTAGATAAAAGAGATAAATTGACTACATAATATATTTGACATATTATAGGCATCATTAATAGTTTAAATAACTTGTATTCATAAAAGTGCCATTTTTCATTATCTAATACACAATTCAAACTCAATCTACAACCCTTATTATTTTTTTATACAATAAAATACTTTATAATTGCATGGATGTTTTTCTTATGTGAGTATTGTATTCTTTGTTATATTATTATTATTATTATTATTATTATTATTATTATTATTATTATTATTATTATTATTATTATTATTATTATTATTATTATTATTATTATTATTATTATTATTATTATTATTATTATTATTATTATTATTATTATTATTATTATATTCATCGTCACCATCATCATCATCATTTCACCTGCCATGGTTGGTCTTAACAATCTGCTGGATTTGTAGCTAAAACTGTCATATTGTTGTTGTTGGTAGTTTTATGGTGGTTGTATGTTTTGTCAATATACATCCTCCCTCCGCCCCGAGTCCTATTAATTTGATCTAGTAAAAACTTAATGTTGACACTTATCCAACACAAAAATTAATCAGTAGACTTATCTTAAAGATGAGACATATCTATGCCATAAAAATAGAGACGACATCTTACTCAAACCAATTTTTATAGAATACTGAGTACAGTCAAGTCAACTGAACATATATCTTCAATGCACTCATTATAATTATATTTTTGCAATAAGGATATGTCATCCCACCATCCATGAATTTGGTTTGCTTATTAGAATTTGAGTTATTTGGATTTACAATTTTTCATCTGTTTTCACTTATGTAACACTTCTATGAATAGAAATGTTGTCCCAAAAAATATTAGAATGAGTTTGAAAATGTAAAAAAGGAACCGCAAAGTGCGAATTAAAAAGTGAAAATGGATGGAAAAAATGGAATATAGAAAATGTAATACCTCAAGTTTTCAGAAGAAAATATTGTGATAAAAATTAATTTAATAATTTGAAATAAATTCATAAATAAATTAAATTGGTGGGATTTAAATTAAATCGGTAAAATTTAAAATTGAGAATAAATGCTTATTTATGATTACATAATTATTGGACTTAATTGGGTATGATGGTTTCTCTCGTAGAAAATAAATTATATAGTAATTACTTATGGTTATATGTTATTTAAACATAATAAAATTGGTATGTCGAGTAAAAATAATTTGCACCCGTTCTGGAATATTTTCGAAACTCATTTAGGTGTTTTAGATGGTTAAAAGGGATCCCGGGTTATAGGCGTATTAGTTCGAAGGCTATTGCTCAATCTAGTTAAGGATTCAGGCTCATTTGGATGCCCAAAAATGAGGTTAAAAGCCTAACTCGGGATTAGGGAGTTTATAAGTAACTTATGAAGATTAATAAACTCATTTCACTCATCGAAAAAAATCCTAGAAGCCCCACCCATATAGAGGAGATACCAAGGTTAAAAAGAAGAAAGAAATTGGAGATTCAAGAAGAGGAACTTCCACCTTCATCCCGAGGCAATAATTTTCTTGCTTAAATCGATTTCTAAGTTATTTCTTAATTAAAATTATACGATTTCCCATGTAGATTTATGGATTTAATTTATAATTGATGATATTAAAGAGGTTTCATTATATGCATGTAGAGGATCTCACTCTGATGATTAGAAAATTGTAGAATTAAGAAATTGATTAGAAAATCTAGAAAAAATAATAATAAAATTGATTTAGAGATGCATCTTATGATACTATGATGGAATAATGTAGATTTAATATATATCCCTGAGAAAGATTATATCTTGACACATATTTAAGAAAAAGATATGGATCTTGCAAACTGGGAATCACCCACTTTATAATTTTTGGAGAAAATTGTATTCTTATAAATTGATTATGAATTAGGTATCATTCTCATGTATACATTATTGGTAGATGATATAAAACAAGTTAATGATCATATGTGATGTTGGGGTAGCTTTTGGGTGATGAATAATGGGTTGTATATGAAGAAAATTATGGAATTTCTGTCAAAAATAGAAGCAACCCCGCTTTCACCAAACCCAATAGCAGCCTCACTTTCACTAAACTCAGGGGCAAAACGATTTAGACATGGGGGCAAACTGGTTCGATTTCCATGCTCACCCCATGATGATATTTTTGTGTTTTAGGCTAATCATTTAGGGTCCGGTTAAATCTAGTTGTTACGTAATGATAATTTGATGCTCCTGAAAAATTGATAGATCTGAAATGTATCCATTAAGTTTGCAGGGAATTTCTAGTAAAATAAGGAGGATAACATGCACCTATTGGGTTAGACGAGAATATGACTCAGTATACGATAATATGGGAGTTTACCATATGAATAATGTTGAATGACATAAAATAGAGAAATCTATAATTAATGGGATGGTTAATTAAGTAGAAAATTATTAATGGGCGAATAAACGATATAATATGGGGAAATTATAAAGTAAGTGGCTATATCTATTAAGTGATAAAGATATGTGTATAATTTCTTATGTGAACATACCTATGTTTGTGGATGGTTCTATCGGTTGGGGTTACACGCATTCGGGGCCGAAGTACATGCTAGCCCAGGTGGGCTAGGTGTTGTGCAAGTCATTACTTGGGTACTACCTAGTAGTACCGCTTATGAGAGATATGTGTATATGCTGGGATCCATTGTCATTACTAGGTATGTGACGTCCAATAGTGTACAACATATGTACCTCCACATTTATGTGTATTTTACGATGTTCGATTTGGATAAGGGACTCCTTCGAATTTACCAATAGATCATGAAGGAGACATAAAAAGTACAGGCCATATATATATATATATATATATATATATATAACCCTGTGAATTAAATGAAGATAATTATCTAAGTCTAATGATGTGGAAAATTTATTTTAGACCCAATACTACATAGTATCCATATGAGATGGTTATGACACTATTGTAAATAATATGATTAGAGTACTCGGGAAATAGGGACAAGGGTGTAGACAATGATATGTCCAATAGACAATTTATGCTAGAAGCATCACATGTTTAATAATGATCTTGTTATCTATATTGAATTTGGGTTTGGGATAGGATACAATTAATATTTCACTTAGGTGACAGGAAATTATCGCATGTGAGGCTCGATGGGATACACTTATTTATGTAATCTTAAATTTTCATTTCAGTAAGTTAATTCTAGCACACTCTAGGGCATTGACCCAAATTATATATGTCCCCCCCCCCCCCCCCCCCCCCAGTTTTTCCTAAACAGGAATAACGTGACTAAAGGAATATCAGACTTTTTGCCACGTTTTGCTTCTCAAAGATCAATTTATTTATTCTTGTTTAGGTCTCTCCTTCTTCCTATCTTTATTTATTTTGGATTATTGTATGGGCATACGCCCAGAGTCATTTGATTTTTATGTTCATGTTGGATTTTATTTTTGCATGTGGATATTGGATTTATTATTATCTCTTATCATTTAATTCAATTTAGTTTAAAATTGGAATGTGGTTTAAAATAATGAGTGTTTATTACGGTCGATGATAAGAATGATATAAATTGACCAGAAAGGTCCATATTCAGCGTATCGTATCTGTCCAACCATTATGTGAGAATATCAACAGTGTTATAGTTGGTATCAGAGCATCCAATTTCTAGTTTCCTTAGGATTTGTGTTGCGTTCATTGCGCTCTACGTTGTATTCTTTGATGTATAGAGCCCTATGTTTAGGAATCATTATATTCTTGAGATCAGCTACTAATATTAACCTCGTTAGCATTTAAATGGAAAATGGTAGGAGAGGCAGACCATGACTTGTCACCGTACCAATTGCAAATGAGGTTGATCAATAGGAGTCGTAGCCACACCCACAGTCTCCAACAACACCACCCGTGGTTGGTTCGCAGAGATTGCTACCATAATGACTCAGGCGGTCGCCACAATGATGGCCGCTATGCTGCAGCATTTCTAACTTCCGTAGACGTAGCATCCACCACCACCACAACAATAGGTGGTTCTACCAGTATAGACACCTGGTTCGATATAGGACAGGGCTAAATAGGCCTTCACTAAGGGCCACCCATCGGAGTTTTCAAGAAATTCTGACATTCTGGTGGCTAGTTACTGGAAAAAGAATATTCAATAACAGTTACAAATGGTAAAGTGTACGTCAATGCAAAAATAGATGTTAGCCTCATTTCGACTGGCTGGGGAAGAATTACAGTGGTGGGAGTCTATCACCTCAACGGAGGAGAGGGACAGTTTGACGATCGACGCATTTTGGAGAAAATTTGTGGGGAAGTATTTTTTTACAGGCAATGAAGTCTGATAGGAGGATAAAATTCATGGACCTTAAACAGGAAGGTCATAAAGTTGCAAAGTAAAAATGAAAGAGAAGAAGATGGAGAAATCCATGTTAGGGATAACCTGGCACATTCGAAAGTCGTTATTGGGGAATCTGTCCTTCACCATGCATAATCAGGTGGTGAATGGAGTTTTACTACATTTCCAGGATCATAGTGAATTCCTAAAAAATAAGGGAGAGAAGAGACATAACTTTAAAACATCGTACCAGTAGGTAAGATGAATATGAGTAATAACTAGGGGACCTAGCATTTTAAGGGTCCATAGTCTACTAAATAGAATAAGAGATTTAGAGGTTTCGATGATCAGAACAAATAAGGCCAACAGGTCCAGGGCCAAGAGCAGAGAGGTCACCTAGGCCAATGGGAGCAGCAAAAAGACTAACGGGGGCAACAACCTGTTACGTGTTAGTTTTAGGGAAATTTTTATATTTAATTTAATAAGGTACATTTTTCCAAGAAGTTACCTTAGGGAAATCGGGTAACACAGGAGCTATTGGGATAGCGAGGGCATTAGGCACCTCAGAGGCAGCGTTAACTATCATTAGCCTTGCCAGTGGTGGTAGTTCTAGCCTTACCATCACTACCACCTAGCGGTCATAGCTTCAGTATAGACGTGTATATCACGTCTCACCGGGAGATGGACTAGCACCATCATAGACAGTAAATGGTATGTGATTAGGTCTAAATTCTTCGTATTTATTTCCTTACTTTAAAGGTTTTTATCACCTTGTGCATTATAAAATGCGTTGATTTCTTCCATATTATTGCTACTAACCTTTTCTATGTAGTGCATCACGTTTGGGGTATTTCTCTTACATTTTGCAGGAAATTCGTTCAAGAAAAGAAAAGAGAAAACTCAAATTCATAAAAGAAAGACAAAACGCAAGAGAAGGAAAGTCAAGGGGCAATTTTGTAATTTTACATCCAGAATTTGGACATGAAATCCAGAAGAAGTTGAAGTTCATGGGTCCATGAGCGCATAGGAAGAAACGGCGTCCAATTTTGAGTTACGAGTGAAAAGTTATGAGAGTTCAAACTTGGGAAGAAATCAGGGCAAAAGTAGGAAAGGAGAAGAAAAGGACATAAAAAATTTCAGCTCAGAAATTTTGCATCAGCACTCAAAAACCGAACTGGTTCGGCCCAACAAAGGATAAAATAATGAACCGGTTCGGTGGGCCAAAATTCTAATTTTTTTTATTTTGAAAATAGAGTTTTGCATGGGTGAATTACTGAATATAACGTGATGTACTTAATTATTTGTAAGACCAGACATTAGAGGAGGAGGTTTTTAATAGTTTTACACCAAGAACCCTAGGGTTTTATTTTCTTCTAGAATAGTCAAGTTTTATGGAATGAATTCATGGTTTTCTTCTTCAAAGTTTATGTTCTTCATCTCTATTCTTTCGGGTTAACTTTTCTTCGTATGTTTTCCATATTTTCTGAGATTCCAACAATTGTTTGCATATTTAGGTCTAGTTTCTTCATGGTTATAATTACATTCACATTAGATCGTATGTTTTTCATTAGGTTGAAAATGTCCGGCTAAGTTTTTTAGTGTTGGGGTGCATGAACCCAACCCGATGTAATTTACCATTGTAGGAAATAGGTTTTCGATTTGAATATTAAAGGAATCGTGTGGTGTAACTTTCACAACCGTTGTAGGACTTTTGATCTCGTTTACCCTAGATAATCGAGATGCTTAAGAGTGTGACGCACGTGTTAGCTAATGTGACACCACTTTATTTTTACCTTTGATTACGTATGATGCGGACTTGTATCCTCATATATGTAATGCTTAGGATTAATAAAGTTTGGGTTCATTTAAAATTCTAATTCAGAAACCTAGCATTCTGCGCGGTAAAATTACTAGGGTTTGGGGGATTGTATTCAGACTTTTCTTCCCTCATTCATATTTAATTCAATAAGTAGACTTGTTCTTTCCATCTAATTTACTTAGTTAATTTCACTCGCATTTAGTGTAGCTAGTAGTTAATTTTAATACGCATTTAGTTCGTAGATAGACTCATCCTTAAATTATTTTTTTTGTTTCTTTTTAGAGTCAAGTTAGGATTCTCCATCTTACCGATCATCGTTATGAGTATTCGTCCTATTTCCTTGAGGATTTGACCCCAACTTACCGAGATTATTACTTGAGCAATAGGCTTGCACTTGAGACTATATAAGCACGCACTTTAGACACTTATTGAGTCACGTCAAGTTTTTGGCGTCGTTGCTGGGGAAATAGGTAGACTTTTAGGTTAGTTGATTTAATCCAAAATTTGACTCTAATTCTTAAAAAAAGGAAATAAAAAAGATACAACAATTCTCATAACCCTTTCATGCTAAATCCACAATAAACTCCTCAATCAACTCCAAACCTCATTTACAAGAATCTATTAGTTGTGTACGATCTTGATAGCCCCCATACTCTTAACGTACCTCAGTTTTGGGTTCCAAATCCTACACCGCCAAACTCCATAGCAAGTCACACTTCGAGTGATTCTTCGAATTACCCTTTGGGTTACACTTTAGGTACACTCCGAGCACATCGAGTGAGGATACTGAGTCACTTGAAGAGACAGACATGTCTGATCAAGCGAGTCATGGTACGGGTGAGGGATAATCATCGTATCGTCCTATGAGAGAATTCTTATATCTCGAGCGATCAGTCACTTCGGGATGCATTCTGCTCCCGTATAATGCAGGGAAATTATTCTTCCAGAATGGAATGATCCAAATCCTTCCCACATATCATGGAATGGAGTCGGAGAAGCTATATCTCCACATTCGGTAGTTTGACGAGGCGTGTGAGACTTTCAGCGATCAAATATACACAAAGTATGTGATCCGTCTCAAGCTTTTCCCATTCTCTCTAAAGGATAAATCTAAGACCTGGCTATGGTCTTTACCCCCGGATTCGATTACGTCATGGAACAAGTTATAATCCAAGTTTCTCAAGAAGTTATTCCCTCCACATCGAATGAACTCCATTAAGGCTCAAATTCAAACTTCCAATAATTAGAAAATGAGCCATTTGATCGATGCATTGAGTTTTTCAACGAGTTAATCACCTCATGCCCTCATCATGGTCTTGATGAATAGAAAATCATTTCCTTTTACCATCATGGGCTGAATATCAACTCCAAATAACTCGTTGAAACAATGTGTGATGGACCCTTTATGTGTTTTAGACGCCAATGATGCTGAGCTCCACTTGAGCTATATTGTTGATACCACTCAATCTTGGGATACATCTGACGTAAGTGCTCAGAATCAAACTCGTCAAGCGACCACCATTCCCTCAGCGTCTGGTCTATACCACGTAGACAAATATGTAACAACCCAAATTTTTAAATGAGTATTTTTAAATAAAAAATTTGAGTATTTGAGAAAAATAAATTTTTGAATTTTATAAATTTTATTGGTTAAATATGTTGGTTATGATTTTAGAAGAATAGAACTTCAAGTGGAATTGAAATCGGATTTAAAATAAATTTTAATATTTTGCCTTATGGCATTTTTAAGGGAAATTGGCAGATATTTTGCATGATCGATCGATCGATCATTTTCATCGATCGATCGATGGTCCCAGAATCTGTGCGCAGCAGTTCGTCATTTTGACGAAATAATAAAATTTATTTATATTTTTAACCCCCAAACTTTACTATATAAAGGAAGCCCGGGATTTGATTTCTAACACACAACTCTTACCAACCCTTAGCAGCCAACCACCTCATTTCTCATCATCTTCCACCTCCAAAACCCAAACCTCCATTAAAACATATTTTCAAGCTTATTTTTAGGTGTCAAAACAGAAATATTTCAAGGTGGTTCAAGATGGTTTTTTGATCAATTTTTCGGGGAGAACCCGAATCTCTCGTCAATTTCGACATCTAAAAATCAGGCATGTTTATCACATTCTTTCCCTTTAGTGTTATGTGTGTTGATTATAGCCTCTATTAAAACTCATGTGTTCTAAAATAAATTAAGAACCTAATATATTGAATAAATTAATTGTGGGTCTGTTTTGTGAAAATAAAAAATAATATCAAATAATTATAATTTTGTTGTTATTTGTATTGTATATACTTAGTTAGTGATATTGTGAGCATATACATGTAAAGGAGCCCTTAGTAATTTAATTTGGATGTTTATGTAAATTAATTAAATTACTTGTGCTAGAAAATAAATAGCTATTATGGAACTTGCGATTAAAAATAATTCGGAAAAATCAAATAATTACCTGTTCTTAATTTGCCCATATTTAGATTAAAAATCATTTAGTGGGAATTTAGTGTTTTTGAGAATATTATCATAAATTGTTGATTATGTCAAATATGAAATGTTATAATTTTGAATATTTCGAGAACTTTAGTATTTTAAATAATTGGTTTTCACCCCTTGTTATAGCACACTTGTTAAATATGGGACTAGTAAGTGGGCCTTCGTTGCAATTTATACTAATTAGGTATGGGACTAATTAATATAAATATATGCGGGTTATATAAATTGGGGTGGGGAAAAATTCTCTATATTTACCGTTGTTGCGATATCCTAGGATTGATATCTAGGTGAAGTAAATTTGTTATAATCATCATTTATTAATGATGGGATGAAATTGTGTTTTGGGAACTTTTAGTTGGGACTAAGGAATATTTTGAGAATTTTCACATTGCTTTTAAGGGTGGGGAAAATTTATGTGAATAACTAGTATGAGAACTTTTAGAAAATTAATACCGCAAGACTAAAACTGGTATTAAAATTGTTGGCGACATAATGTGTCCACGACCGATTTTAATCGGGTCGTAGGATGATTTATGTTGTGTCGTGTATGAAACCTTGTCATATCGCGAGGATCGCGGGATAAAAATGGATGAGACGACGAACTTGACATGGGAATGTGTGTGTGTGTGGAACCTTGTCGTATCGCGAGGGTCGTAGTATAAAAACGGATCAGATAGCGGACTTGACAAGGGGATGTGTTGGTAATAGTAATGTCATTTTGGTGTAAATCACCCGTGGCGGGGAGACCGCTATACCTAATAACAAAGTGAAAATAAATCATCCTCGTTAATTAAAAAACATTAACATCGTAGGACTTGGGTTAAATTTAAAATAATATTGGCGTGGCACATTTAAACCTTGCGGGTACATGGAAATTTAATTGTTAAGGATTATAGACATTCTTTTAATTAAAAGATTATATTGTTATGGTCGGTATGTATAACACTATTATCTGGGTTCAAGGACTCTAATTGAAAGGAGTAGACGTTATTCATGCTCATGGCTTTGAGTCTAACACATGCGTTGACTAATATTTCCAGGGATTTAATTGGATTATCTGCATAGAAATTATTGGAGATCCTTCGGAACTGCAGATGGAGTCATATAATTGTTTAGTTGTTTATTTCTTCTCCTATTCAATCGTATTTATTGTGAGACTGTATTTGGGTTTTTATTGGGCCTTTCGGTTCCAAAGTTGTCTTAAAATTTCAGTTTGGTTTGATTTATTGTAATAATTGAGAGAGTTGGAGATTTCATGCGATAGACTTTATATCACACTTTGGTGATAAATCAGTTCGATGTTCTTAATATTTGGGATTGATTTAAAATATTCATCTTGTGGATTAAAATTAATATTTCTCACATCAGTCACATACTAAGGATGATATTAAATTTATTAACGCCCGACTAAATTTTGGTGGCGGCCGATGCCAGAATTTAGCAGGGTGTTACAGATGGTATAGAGCATGGTCTTAGGTCTCGTAGGTTATAAGTCCGTTTAGCTTCCGCATTACCGATCATTGATTCCCTTTGTTGATTCGTACCTCCTAAAATAGTGGTCCTAGGTTACATGTTAGCGAAGTGTGGAAATAGGAATGTCGATGAGAAGGATGCGTTAACATTTAGATAACTTGGAGTTTTGTGGTGATTGAGGTAATTGATGTTAGAATTTATAATCTCTATGCGAATATCTTTAGAGTTGATTTGGAAGATGAGAGTTATTTTGGGTATTGTTAGAGCAAATTTTTGGTTATTGTAAGTATCGATTTTCGTGATATGAAAAAATTTGAGGACCTTGAGGTTTAAATGAATTTTGGAGATTTAATCGGGTGATGATGCACGAGAGTGTGTGGTAAGCTGTTATTTTCATAGTTTGGTATATATATAGGTTATATACACTATATTTTTTTACCGTGGAATGTTGTATGACTAGGATTGGGCGTATGGCCCCCCGATTTTTGGCACTTTACGGGTACGCGTATGTGAGCCTTATTTTTGTTTTATGTGGTTGATTTTTTATCAAATTTCGAGGACGAAATTTCTTGTTAGTGGGGAAGTATCTAACAATTCGAATTTTTAAATGAATATTTTTAATAAAAAAATTTGAATATTTGAGAAAAATAATTTTTTGATTTTTTAAAATTTTATTGGTTAAATATTTTAGAAGAATGAACTTCAAGCGGAATTGAAATCGGATTTAAAACGAATTTTTAATATTTTTCCTTATGGCATTTTAAGAGAAACTTCTTTGGCATGATCGATCGATCGATCATTTTCATCGATCGATCGATGGTCCCAGAATCTGTGCGCAGCAGTTCGTCATTTTGACAAAATAATAAACTTTATTTATATTTTTAACCCCAAAACTTTACTATATAAAGGAAGCTTGGGATTTGATTTCTAACACACAATTCTTACCAACCCTTAGTAGCCAACCGTCTCATTTCTCATCATCTCCCACCTTCAAAACCCAAACCTCCATTAAAATAAATTTTAAGCTTATTTTTTGGGGTCAAAACAGAAATATTTCAAAGTGGTTCAAGAGGGTTTTTCGATCAATTTTTCGAGGAGAACCCGAATCTCTCGTTAATTTCAACATCTAAAAATCAGGCATGTTTATGGTATTCTTTTCCTTTAGTGTTATGTGTCTTGATTATAGCCGCCATTAAAACTCATGTGTTCTAAAATAAATTAAGAACCTAATATATTGAAGAAATTAATTAAGGTGTTGTTTTGTGAAAATAATAAATAATACCAAATAAATATAATTTTGTTGTTATTTGTATTGTATTTACTTAGTTGGTGATATTGTGGTCATATACATGTAGAGGAGTCCTTAGTAATTTAATTTGGATGTTTATGTAAATTAATTAAATTACTTGTGCTTGAAAATAAATTGCTATTATGGAACTTGCGATTAAAAATGATTCGAAAAAATCAAATAATTACATGTTCTTAATTTTTCATTTATTGAGAATTTGGTGTTGTTGAGAATATTATTATAAATTATTGATTATGTCAAATACGAAATATTATAATATTGAATATTTCGAGAACGTTCGTATTTTAGATAACACCTCTTATTATAGTACACTTGTTAGGTATGGGACTAGTAAGTGGGACTTAGTTGTGGTTTATACTAATTAGGTATGGGACTAATTAATATAAATCTATGCGAGTTATATAAATTGGGGTGGGGGAAAATTCTATATATTTACCGTTGTTGTGATATCCTAGGGTTGATATCAAGGTGAAGTAAACTTGTTATAATAATCATTTATTAATGATGGAATGAAATTGTGTTTCGGGAACTTTTAATTGTGACTAAGGAATATTTTGAGGATTTTCACATCGCTTTTAAGGGTGGGGAAAATTTATGTGAATAACTAGTATGAGAAATTTTGGGAAATTAATACCGTAAGACTAAAACGAGTATTAAAATTGTTGGGGACATAATGGGACCTGGGCCGAAGTTTAACCAGGTCAGAGGACGATTTATGTCATGTCGTGTATGGAACCTTATCATATCGCGAGGATCACTGCACGATAAAAACGGATCATACGGCAAACTTGACAATGAGATGTGTGTGTGTGTGGAACCTTGTCATATCGCGAGGGTCACAGTATAAAAACGGATCAAACGGAGGACTTGACAAGGGGATGTGTTGGTAATACTAATGTCATTTCGGTGTAAATCACCTGTTGCGGGAGGACCTCTATACCTAATAACAAAGTGAAAACAAATCATCCTGGTTAATTCAAAAACGTTAACATCGTGGGACTTGGGTTAAATTTAAAATGATATTGGTGTGGCACATTTAAACCTTGCGGGTACATGGAAATTTAATTGTTAAGGATTATAGACTTTCTTTTAATTAAAAGATTCTATTGTTATGGTCGATATGTATAGCACTATTTTCTGGGTTCAAAGACCTTAATTGAAAGGAGTAGCCGGTATTCACGCTCAGGGCTTTGACTCTGACACATGCGTTGACTAATATTTTTAGGAATTTAATTGGAGTAGCTGCATATAAATTATTGGAGATCCTTCGGAAGTGCAGATGGACCCATATAATTATTTAGTAGTTTATTTCTTCACCTATTCAGTCGTATTTATTGTGAGACTATATTTGGATTTTTATTGGGCCTTTCGATTCCAAAGTTGTCTTAAAATTTCAGTTTGGTTTGATTTATTGTAATAATTGAGAGACATGGAGATTTCATGCGATAGACTTTATATCGCACTTTGGTGATAAATCAGTTGGATGTTCTTAATATTTGGGATTGATTTAAAATAGTCATTTTGTGGATTAAAATTAATATGTTTCACATCTATCACATGCTAAGGATGATATTAAATTTATCAACGCTCGGCTAAATTTTGGTGGTTTAGCGGGGTGTTACAGATGGTATCAGAGCATGGTCTTAGGTCTCGTAGGTTATGAGTTCATTTACTTCCGCGTTATCGATCTTTGATTCCCTTTGTTGATTCGTACCTCCTAAAATAGTGGTCCTAGCATACATATTAGCGAAATGTGAAAATAGGAATGTCGATGAGAAGGATGCGTTAACATTTAGATAACTTGGAGTTTTGTGGTGATTGAGGTAATTGGTGTTAGAATTTATTATCGCTATGCGAATATCTTTAGAGGTGACTTGGAAGATGAGAGTTATTTTGGGTATTGTTAGAGAAATTTTTTTGTCATTGTAAGTATCGATTTTTGTGATATGAAGGAATTTGAGGACCTTGAGGTTTAAATGAATTTTGGAGATTTAATCGGGTGATGATTCGCGAGAGTTCATGGTACGCCGTTATTTTCATAGTTATGTATATATATAGGTTATATACACTATATTTTCGACCGTGGAATTTTGTGTGACTAGGATTGGGCGTATGGGCCCCCAATTTTTGGCACTTTACAGGTAGGCATATGTGAGCCTTATTTTTATTTTATGCGGTTGGGTTTTCGTCAAATTTCGAGGACGAAATTTCTTGTTAATGGGGAAGTATGTAACAACCCGAATATTTAAATGAGTATTTTTAATTAAAAAAATTTGAATATTCGAGAAAAATAAATTTTTGAATTTTATAAATTTTATTGGTGAAATATGTTGGTTATGATTTTAGAAGAATAGAACTTCAAGCAGAATTGAAATCAGATTTAAAACAAATTTTTAATATTTTGCCTTATGGCATTTTTAAGGGAAACTGCCAGATATTTTGCATGATCGATCAATCAATCATTTTCATTGATCGATCGATGGTCCCAGAATATGTGCGCAGTAGTTCGTCATTTTGAAAAAATAATAAAATTTATTTATATTTTTAACCCCCAAACTTTACTATATAAAGGAAGCTCGGGATTTGATTTCTAACACACAACTCTTACCAACCCTTAGCAGCCAATTACCTCATTTCTCATCATCTTCCACCTCCAAAACCCAAACCTCCATTAAAACATATTTTCAAACTTATTTTTGGGGGTGAAAACAAAAATATTTCAAGGTGGTTCAAGAGGGTTTTTCGATGAATTTTTCGAGGAGAACCGGAATCTCTTGTCAATTTCAACATCTAAAAATCAGGCATGTTTATCCCATTCTTTTACTTTAGTCTTATGTGTCTTCATTATAGCCTCTATTAAAACTCATATGTTCTAAAATAAATTAAGAACCTAATATATTGAATAAATTAATTATGGGGCTATTTTGTGAAAATAATAAATAATACCAAATAATTATAATTTTGTTGTTATTTGTATTGTATTTACTTAGTTGGTGATATTGTGGGCATATACATGTAGAGGAGCCTTTAGTAATTTAATTTGGATGTATATGTAAATTAATTAAATTACTTGTGCTTGAAAATAAATTGCTATTATGGAACTTGCGATGATTCGGAAAAATCAAATAATTACGTGTTCTTAATTTCCCCATATTTAGATTAAAAATCATTTATTGAGAATTTGGTGTTGTTGAGAATATTATCATAAATTATTGATTATGTCAAATATGAAATATTATAATATTGAATATTTTGAGAACGTTAGTATTTTAGATAATTAGTTTTCACCCCTTGTTATAGTACACTTGTTAGGTATGGGACTAGTAAGTGGTCCTTAGTTGCGATTTATACTAATTAGGTATGGGACTAATTAATATAAATCTATGCGGGTTTTATAAATTGGGGTGGGGGCTAATTCTCTATATTTATTATTATTATTATGATATCCTACGATTGATATATAGGTGAAGTAAACTGCAACACCCCGCCTAATTAAATACCGGGTGGCCAGTCCCATACCAAATTAAAACAGAATATACAGTTGGATCATTATTAGCATCACCGTCGAAAATATTAACTAGTCACCCAATACCCAATTAAGCTGGTGTTAAAAACTTTCCAACTTTTAATTCAACAAAATCCATTTTTAGTTTACAAATAACACAACACATATTATTCTACAACACTAATAACAGAACAGATAACATAAAAGAATTTAAATGCAATTGGAATAAAAATTCCCAAATAATTATCCAATACAGTAACCCCATCAATAGTATATGTATTAAAATGACACGAATATAATAGTATTTGACTCAGATAGAAAGAGATGACTGAATTCCTTTGGGCGACATGCCCTAACTAAAAGAATACTATGAATCAAATGAAAGTAGGCGTCTAAGCAATACTCCATAGCTCCATAGCTCGTCATAATTTTCTAAGGTTGGCGTCCCTGCTGTTGGACACCTGATATAGAAGATACAATAGAAAAGAGAATATGCAAGGAAACGAGTCAGAGCCCGATGTGAAAATAATTTTGAAAACAACAAGTATTTAACAAGTGCAATTAATAATTTATTATGTACATGTTAGTATCCAACTCTCATTTGCTATTCTCACCTCTCATCTAGAGTGAACACTTAACGTTTCCTATTAACCTTCTAGTTAATGGTTCCTCTTCACAAATTTCCATAATATGATTCCATCCCATATCATAACCCCGTATGTCCCATACCATACGTAATATAATCATTCTTATACGTTTCTTGTTTATATGAATCGTTTCTCATTAATATGAATTAAGATCTTCAGTAAATATTCATTAACTAATTTCAAATCTTTTCTCAATTCACCGTTATCTACAATTATCACACAGTAGATAATTTAACCACTATATACACATTCATACAATTCATTATATATATACATATATATAACGGCACCACGAGTCACAGCTGCGGCGGATGCATTACTCTGCTATCAAGTCCCAATATCGCTGGTCGCCGAATAGGGGGACTAAAGGTTCGGTAAGGGTTTCTCGAACCATAAACAACAACACAAATATTGGAGGCGAACATAGTCCTCATACCCACAGGTCACGTACATACCTACGTTCCCATAGTCAGTGGACTTATCAACTCCCCGATAAGTCTTTCATAGACCTATGTTCTTGAGCGACAAATCAAAGATCCCATGGATTCATCAGGATATGACTTCCCTCACGCGCAAACCTCCCCATCGATAGCAAGTAATCTAGGTATGTCATATACAGAAATCATCAATTAATCAAATAGGCATTATCATCTATCTATAATATAATATCAACAAAGTACTCACATTACCCTTAGATAATTCCCATACGTAGCATTATATCTCTTTAAATCCCACGTATTAAAATATTATAACTTTACTTTTCTAATATAATTATTCCAGAGTCTCACTCATTACTCAAGGTTCAAATAGGTATTTCCTCAACATATTTATTCAGTAAGAAATCACTAATATCCTATTGATCCATATCATCTTATCTCCTGAATTATTACGAATTAAACCCTCCTTTAATTAGGGTTATAACCGATTGTTTCTAATCTCTTATAAACACATCTTCTATCCACTAGGATTGAATACCATCACCACATGGATGATAGTCTATAGTGTTTCATTCACACTATATGACTTATCAACAAAACCAACATCCTCGCATCCTTTAACATCTCTCCACTCCCGACGTCGTTAAGGTTCATGCGCGGAGCGTCTCGCAAAGCGAAATCCAAACAAGGAACCCCTCCAATACACTACTACTTAGCTTTGTCGGTCGTGGAGGTCGGTTAACTTCAAATACGCAACCGGGAAAATTCTTCCCCTCTTTCAACCAAATGTGGTCTGAACTCCCATCTCTATCTAGGAGTCATACCACTAAGTGCTTGTACTACACTCAGTCCTTGCGCAATCAATAATGAGCTTAAACTCAGTCGTTGATACTCAAATTGTAACCCTATGCATACCCAGGTGTTATATTAAATCTCCCCTACTGGACCTATCCTTAATCATCATGCATAAAAATTAGAATCCAACACATGAATCTAGCAACCGAATTTTCTATAATTATCATAATTCTAATAAATTAAATCCCAATCAAATCAATTCAATTCTTAACTAGGGCTTACTGAACCTTTCTAAGTCCAATTATAATCAATTAATAATCACCAAAAATTTAGAAAAGGTTTGGAATACGAACAAGCATTAAAAAGAAACAACTTCAAGGATTCTGGGGAGGTCGATCGATCGAAGGCAGGGGGTCGATCGATCGATCGTCCAGATAACAACCCAGTTTTCTGCATTTCTTCTACTACGGGTTTCATCACTTTTGATCATTCAAACCTTCATATTAACTACCCAAATTCCTTATAAACCTTACTACATGATATAGCAACATACGTGAATGATTTCTAATGCTCTAAACATCCTAGAATCATCAAGAGTTTGAATTAAAAGCATATGTTTATCCTCTTTTTCCAGAAAATTATATACATGATATCTTCAAGAACACAACAATGATTTTCAGAATTTCTTCAACAGATTGATGAATATTTCATGGATTACTAACTACCTATAACATGAGTTTGATTCCTATATATTTTCAGATTCCAGAAATCCCTTAACAGCTCTATCTTTCATCTTCCAAACATGTAAAATCTCATTTTTATAACTATCCTAACATGGACAATATAAAAACTTAGATTGCAATTATCAAACACTTGCCTCTAAGGAAGGTCTGATCCTTTGGGGTTGTATATCACAGGTGGTTCTCCCCTTTCTCCGACCACTTACGGTGGTGGTTGGTGGTGGTGACCTTTGGCCTTTGGTTCTCCTCCTTCCCAAGTAAACTTCTCTTTTTCCAAGCAACCTTTCACTCTCTCTAAGAAGATGACCTCTCAATATTGTGTAAAAGATATGAATGAACCCACGTACAACTAATCTTATAATAAGACAAAATCCGAATTCACTATTCATCCCCTTGTAAAAATGACCAAAATGCCCTTTTGGGTTGTCTTTTCATTTCCAAATGACCCGAGACCCAAAATCAACATCCAAATAGACTTTTCTGACCATTTCAACCCTTCCGTATGAAATGACGCAGTCAAAATGACTATAAGGTCGATATAAAAATAAGTTCCCTTTTTAATTTAACAAATTAGTCCCGACATGTCCCATACCGCATCCGATTAAAAATTTAAATTACTAAATTTATAACTCACAGCAATATCAATAACATCACATTCATATATTACCTAAATATCTTTACGTAATATTCAGAATCATTCATTTCAATATCCACAATTCGGATAAAACCCAAATGAATTAATTTATAATAAAATCCAATTAATCCATTAATTTAAAATATAACCCATTTTTAAAAAGTCATTAAAATTACGGGGTATTACATACTTCCCCCCTTATAACAAAATTTCATCCTGAAATTCGAAAAGATAAATCATACTGGTAAGGTCAACTCTGAGTATAAATCTCACATCGCAAGTAATCTATGTCGTACCGCCCATAGAGTACATTATCAAAAATCCCGATTGATGTTACACCAAGTCTCACCATATAGTTTCAATTGAATCAAATTTAAACTCTACCCAATCTTCCCTATCCCATCCTCGTGACAAAGTTTGGGAAAAATGATCCTCACTTATTAAACAAATAAATCCTGAAGTCACAACTACTTAATTTTTCACAATTATGAAAACTACTGAAATCCAACCATCCAGGGCGCCCATACACCCTATCGTATATCTTTCATTATAATATGGATATGATTACCTGCATAATAATATAATTTATCTCAAAGGTTATAAACTCATATCCTAAATACCTAACTTATTTCGACTCCCAACGGTTATTAGTTTCATGCGTGGGGTGTCTCGTAAGCGAAATCCAAACAAGGAACCCCCCCGATACACTACTACCTAAAGTAGTCGGTCATCGAAACTCCTCAGGTCCTTAGTCAATAGTTTATAACCTCTCTATAGGTTTTGTCGATTTCAAATAAAAGTCTACTCATCTACTCTCTTATTAAAGACAAGATGCTGGCTATACGCTCTCATATACCACAAATCAATCCACGCTGATAGTCACATCATGATCGTACATGCCTAAAGTAAGTAATTCAATGACAAAAATCAGACCCACGGGATGGCATGAAAAATACAGGTGTCCCACAACCCCTCGGTGAGTCTACGTAAATAATAGTGCTATAGTCTAAGTTTAGCTACCCTTTAGCCCATACAATATTAATCGCTACAAAAAACTCAATATACGCCTCATAATTCCTTATATAGAAAACATATCCTCATTCGCGGGTGGTGGTTGTTGACTCCCATAATTATAACTTTGCTCCGATAAGTCAAGAAAAATTTTACCCCAAATTTTCAGTTCTATTTCACCACACTCCACTATATGCCCAAGCCTTTGAATATATTTCCTTCGTTAGGTAACTCACATAATTCCCGCATTTCAAGAACTTCTACTAACAACTCTCCTCAATTTACCATAATATGGGTGATCTCGACTACGATCATCATACTCGAACATACTTCATAACCTCCTAAGTACGATCTCCGCTATCAGTCCAATGGCCCTCTGTGACACCCCGCCTAATTAAATACCGGGCGATCATTCCTTTATTAAATTAAATCAAGGTAAACAGTTGGTTCATTCTCAGCATCACTGTCAATAAAAATAATTTTTCCAATTTAACACCCTAAATAATTAAGCTAAGTGTCAAAACATTTTCCATACAAAACTTTCCAAATTTTAATTAAAGAAAAAGATTTATTTTAATTAAAACAACATTTCTACAATACAGAATCACACCACAATAAACCAAAAGCATAATACATTCGTAAATCGAATGTCAACAAATGGAACTAAAACCACAATTCCATCCTGAATAAATTCCATAGAACAATACTGGAAATAAATGAAATACAAAATCCCAACAACAAATGAAATGATGAAAAGGGCGACACGTGCCCAATAAATGAGAATAATAGGAGTGGAGTCAATAACAGAAGCCGTCTACTCAAGTGACCTGCAACTCCCACCGAAGCTGCAGCTCGTTCTTCTCAAGGGATCCTAAGCAAGACGCCCCTGTGGCTGGGCACCTGAAAGTATACATATATATATACAAGAGAGAGAGAGAGGAAAAGAAACGGGTCAGAGCCCGAAAGTGTGTTTGATTTTAAAATACGTTAAGCAAGTATTGAAATTGATACAGGCCAATGCAAATCATATTAGTTCGACACTCTCTTGAGAAATTCTCACCTCCCTTCTAATGTGCACGCCTATCGTACTAACCTTCCCAAATAATTTAGTTTATCTTAACTTACTCATAAGTTTTCAAAATCGAATGATGACAATGTTTTAAAAAGGTACTCACAATTTGTAGCACTACTCTCGTTTTAGCTTCATTAAATTATAAAGTTTCCCAGTGTCTTCTCATACTTTCACAAAACAAGTATTTAATAATTTGAGTCAACAACCATATCCTACTTATCAAATCACAGTAGACAGTTTAAAGTTTATAACCTCATACATATATTAACTACTCGTGTAATATATATATATATATATAACAACACCCCAACTAAACTATGGTGCGGGCATACTCTGCTATCCAATCCCGGTATCGGTCACACAAAGGGAAATACAAGTTCGGAATCACTCTCGAACTGTATTAACATATACAAAACAACGTTGAGGCGAAGCATAGATTCCAAGTCCAAGAGGTCAGTACATAGCCACACGTCTCTTAGGACCGTCCGACTATCAATTTGATAACCCGTACCTAGGATCTCTATCTTCTAGGGTACGAATCAATATCCCCCATAAAGCAACACAGGATAAGATCGTCCCAGCGCGGTAACCTCAGGGATAGCAAGTAGCGCGGGTACATTTTTCACATGTATATAATATATGTACACACAATCATATAAATATACCCATTTCATCATATTAATATAGGTTCCTCTCGTAACCCATAGTCACAACATTTATCCTTAATTTCCCATTATTATGATTACGTATAAGGTTTCGTCTCTAGCCTTAACTCGAAGGATTTTCTCACTAGTTACGTGACACTCGTGGATTCTATCCATCCAAGTAGCAAAATCAGTAGGTAAACATCTATTCACTATCGTAAGTATTTGAGGTAATCTCTCACTTGAATTACGTAGTTTCCTCGTTCTATAAATAATTGTCCCTAAGATACAATTATCGTCTCATAATAAAGTTCTCAACACTTAATCATATGCCCTACTGGTCTCTCCTATATCCCAAAATATTTTATTCATAAGGCCCAAAAATTATTTCACGATGAATCATGTTCAATTAATTCAACAAGGGGAAATAAGAGTCTGCCAGGAGGGCTCGATCGATCGAGGTCTGGGGATCGATCGATCAAACCTTCGATCGATCGAAGCTCTAGGCTCGATCGATCGATCAAGCAGGTCTGCGAAATCCTGCAGAAGTGCAGTTACGGGTTTTACCAAAATTCTTCACCCAAATCATTATTTTCCAACACTAATCGTCCCAAAATTCCTTCTACAAACATAATCACATATTTCCAAATGTTTTTAACGTTAAGCATGCGTATATCCATGATTAAACAACCCAAAATCTCATTTAAACATCAAGAACCCTAATGTTTTCTTAACTTTTGTTCTAATCAGTTTTCTCCAGAATTTACTTCTAACATAACATCAAAAATTCATGGGTTAATCATCTACTTCACATACTATTTCCAGAATATGGTTATAATGTTTTCTACATGCAAATTCCTATCAAAATTTGGGGTTTTCTTCCATTGATTACACTCCTAATCATTCTTACACTAATATGAATATTGCACCAACGAAAATACGCAAGTTAAACACTTGCCTGGGATTTCAGAGGTCTGGTTTCCTGCTGATATTGGTGTGGTTGCGTTCTCCTCCTCGCGATCTACGCGTTGGTGGTGACGGTGGTGCAAATGGTGGTGTTTTGGCCTTGAATCCTCCTTGAGAGCTCTCTCCTCTCTACTCAAATGGCCGTTCTAGGGTTCTGAATGTTCTAACCCTAAAAGGCTGACTTAAATGGCTGCTAAGGATGGCTGAAATTCGTGGGTTTAATTACCCTATTTTGTAAAATGACCAAAATGCCCTCCCGGATCACTAATTAAGTCTAAAAACACCCCGAGACCCGAACCAAACCCCCGGGTACACTTTTCTGACTATCTCAACCCTTACGGACGCGTTGGCTCACTCAAAACGACCATACGAACAACTTATAAAATATTCACTTTTATAACTCAATAATTAGTCCCGACGCGACACGGGCGCGTCCCGACTAATATTCACAAAATTGTACTTTCATTCACTCGTGACTTATAATATAACCCATATCATATATTACTATGCTCATTAGTAATATTCGACAATTTTATATAATTACTAACTCTCGTCACGTTAATAATTATAACATAATTAATTTCCGGATTCTTATTAAATAATTCACTCTCATTAAATTTAATAAAACCCCCAAATTAATATAGCATAAAAATACGGGGTATTACATACTTTTCCCCTAATAACGGAATTTCGTCCCGAAATTCGGAAAATAAGGCATACCTGATGAGAACAAATCTGGATATCTCTCGCGCATATCTGCCTCACGCTCCCAAGTGAATTCCTCCACATTATGGTGTTCCCACTGGACCCACACAAGTGGAACTATCTTCGACCTCAATCTCCTCTCATTATAGTCTAGGATAGCCACCGTTCTCTCCTCGTAGGAGCTATCAGGCTGTAAGTCGATCTCCTCTATCGCGATGCGAGTATGGGCCATATCATCTCGAAGGTATCGTCTCAACGACGAGATGTGAAATACATCGTGAATGCGATGTAGATGTTCCGGCAGTCCCAATCTGTATGCAACTGGCCCAATCCTCTCTATGATGGGAAATGGTCCCACGTACCTCGGAGCCAACTTTCCCTTCTTCCCGAACCTCATCACTCCTTTCATGGGAGACACACGCAGTAATACTTGGTCCCCCATATTAAACTCCCTGAAGAACCGTTTCGCATCGACATAGCTCTTCTGTCTGTCCTGGGCTACTCGAATGCGACCCCTGATCATCTCAATTCTCGCGGAGGTTTCCTGAATCACCTCTGGTCCTAGCAACTTGTCATCCCCCACCTCAAGCCAACAAGTTGGGGAACGACAAGGCCTGCCATATAAAGCCTCAAATGGAGCCATACCAATCGTGAACTGATAAGAGTTATTATAAGCAAACTCTACCAGTGGAAGGTGTGGCTCCCAACCTCCTCCAAATTCGAGAACACACATGCGTAGCATATCTTCTAACATCTGATTAGTACGCTCTGTCTGCCCATCTGTCTGTGGGTGATAAGCTGAACTCAACCTCAACTCAGTACCCATAGCCTCCTGAAAGCTTTCCCAAAAATACGACACGAAAATCTTGTCTCTATCGGACACAATATTCAGGGGCACCCCGTGTAATCTGACAATCTCAGCGATGAACAACTGAGCATACTGACCCGTGGTATAATCTGTTCGCACCTGTAGAAAATGAGCCACCTTGGTCAGACGGTCTACAATCATCCAGATAGAATCGTGGCCCCTTTGTGATTTAGGTAACCCTGTAATGAAGTCCATGGAAATACTCTCCCACTTCCACGCGGGTACTTCCAATGGCTGAAGCAATCCTGACGGTTTCTGGTGGTCCACCTTAACCAGCTGGAAGGTAGAACACTTGGCCACAAATTCAGCAATGTCCTTCTTCATCCCGCTCCACCAGTACTGTCGCCTCACATCCTGGTACATCTTATCGCCTCCCGGATGCACTGCAAATCGGGACCCATGAGAATGAGTCATCACTTCATGATGTAACTCTGCTCCTTCTGGAACCACCAATCTCCCATTAAGCCGCAAACCTCCATCAGAACTAACAAAATAGGACTCAGCACCCTCGGCTAGAAGTCGCACAATCTGCTCCTGGCAAAACGGATCTGTGGTCTACGCCTGTATCACCTTCGTAACAATCTCGGGTGTGACTGACATCACGGATATGAAAGAACGTGCTACGGCATCTTGGTGACCCAGCTCTTTCCACTTTGCTTTCCAGATGTCTACTACATCTTCTACCGGTCTACGGCTCAATGCATCAGCAACTACGTTGGCCTTCCCCGGATGATACTGTATATCAAACTGGTAGTCTTTCACAAACTCTAACCACCTGCGCTGACGCATATTCAGCTCTCGCTGAGTGAACAGGTACTGCAGTGACTTATGGTCTGTGAACAAATGGAATTTCTCTCCCAATAGATAGTGCCTCCAAATTCTCAATGCAAAGACGACCGCTGCTAACTCCAGGTCGTGGGTGGGGTAATTCTTCTCATGTGGCTTAAGCTTGCGGGAAGCAAAAGCTATAGCCTTCTCCTCCTCCTGCTGGAGGACTCCTCCAAGTCCCCGTAAAGACGCATCAGTGTAAACCAGGTACTCCACACCCGGTTTCGGTAAGGCAAGGACTGGTGCTGAAGTAAGCTTGTCTTTTAGCTCGTCGAAAGCTAATTGACAAGCATCATCCCAAACATACGGTACCCCTTTGCGAGTCAAATTCGTCAACGGACCCGTTATCTTGGAGAATCCCCGGATAAATCTCCTGTAGTATCCGGCTAACCCCAAGAAACTACGTACCTCTGTCGGTGTCGTGGGCTGTTCCCACTCCCTCACTGCTGATACCTTACTCGGGTCAACTGCTATCCCTTGCTCAGAAACAACATGGCCCAAGAACTGTACCTCTCACAACCAGAATCCACACTTCTCGTACTTAGCATACAACTGATGCTCTCGCAGAGTCTGAAGAACCTGCCTCAAGTGCTCGGCATGCTCCTCCTCGGAATGGGAATATATCAGGATGTCATCTATGAAGACAATGACAAACTGATCCAAGAACTCTCTGAACACTCGATTCATTAAGTCCATGAATACGGTTGGAGCATTAGTGAGGCCAAACGGCATCACTCTGAACTCGTAAGACCCATATCTCGTCAAGAATGCAGTCTTTGAAACATCCTGCTCCCTAATACGTAGCTGATGGTACCCCGACCTCAGATCTATCTTCGAAAAGAAATTCGCTCCCCTCAACTGGTCGAACAGATCATCGATTCGAGGCAACGGATACTTATTCCGTATCGTGACCTTGTTCAATTCCCGGTAGTCCACACACAACCTCAGTAAACCATTTATCTTCTTCACAAACAAAACTGGAGCGCCCCAAGGTGAGGTACTTCTGCGAATGAAGCCTTGACCTAACAGCTGCTCGATCTGATCTCGTAGCTCTCGCATCTCTGCCGGAGCCATACGGTATGGTGCGCGTGCTATAGGTCTCTTATCTGGCAATAAGTCTATAACAAAGTCTATCTCTCGACTGGGGGTAGGCCTGGTATTTCCTAAAACATATCGGAATATTCCCTAACAACTAGGATCGAATCCAAAGGGATCACAACCTCCTTAGAGGTATCCTCCTCTATGTAATATAAATGAGCAGTCGAACCTCCCTCTGGGCGAGGCATCGCCACTACAAACATCTCTTGCCCCAGAATGGCAAAAATAATTCTCCCATCGAAGCAATCAATCATGGCTCTATAAGATGCGAGCCAATCCATACCAATAATCACATCATGCTCGTGCATGTCTAAGACTAGCATGTCTGCAGGTAATACCAGACTACCGATCTCTATCCCCACTCCTCGGCATATAAAGAAAATAAGTGACCCACTCCCCAATGGTGAGTCTACACACATCACTGTGCTCTCTTCTGTGGCTAACAACCCTAAGGCCTTCGCAAAATGCGTAGCTATAAAATAATGCATGGCCCCCGTATCAAATAAAACCCGACCCATAGTACCATGGATAGGAAATGTACCCTCAATCGCGGGTGGTGCCTGTGGAGCTGCTGCCTGGTGGACGTTATAGACACGTCCATACTGTAATTGCCCCTGCTGCACTGGAGCTGCTGGGATGGCTGGTAGGGCTGGCGCTTGGGCTGGAGCTGGAAGGGCAGGTGGAAAAAGTGGCCTCTGTGGCTCATTACGGGCTCCCTACTGCTGTGGGGCCCTATCGCCTTCTGGGCAATCCTGACGATTATGGCCGTGCTTGCCGCACACAAAACACCGGCCTCTGAAATTACCTCCCCTCTGTCCCTGCTGACCACGACCCTGCTGGACGTTACCTCCACGCCATTGGCCCTATTGGCCCTGATGTGCACGCTGTTGGCCCTTCTGGCCCTGTTGCTGACCCTGCTGTCGGTGCTGACCCTGTTGATTAGGCTGGCCCTACTGGCCCTGCCTATAACCCCCATTTCCCTGCCTGGGATCACCCGAACGGAATCGCTTAGCAGGGTCCCCCTGATGGGAACTCTGCTCGTGCTGACGAGTCTGTCCATGAGATGGTGCCCCACCGGCACCGTTACCCCCGGTCCTGCCCTGCTGGCTGGACTGTCCTGCTCTCTTGCTTCCTTGAAGATGGAAGCGGTGATCCTGGCAATGTAGTAACGCTGCATTGAGTACATCGGTGAACGTACTCAGGGATAAGTTCCCAATAAGGTGCTTACGGATCCTCCAAGCTAACCCGTCGATAAACAATAAAATCTTCTTGCTCTCAGTAGGTGCCTCATCTGGCACAATGGTGAGAAGTCTCGTGAACTCCTCCTCATACTCTGCTACAGTAAGATTATCTTGCTTCAGATTTATTAGTTTCCGCCTCATCTCTGTCTGCACTGCAGGTGGAAAGTACTTGCGGTCAAACCGCTCCCTGAACATCTGAATAGGGATTGTGTCCCCCTCCTCCAAAGTAGTAATGGACTCCCACCACTGCAACGCGGCTCCCACCAGCTTAAAAGAAGCCAATAACTGCTTTTGTACCTCGGTGCACTCATACATGCGAAGATGCTGCTGGATGTCTTTCTTCCATTGGCTAACCGTGACAATGTCGGAGCTACCAGAGAACTCAGGGGGATGTGCTTTCTGAAAAGCATCCCGAACCCTCTCCCATGCAGATGGAAGCTGTGCTGGTACTGGCGCCACTGCCTGAACCTGGGGTGGAGCCTGCTGAATTACTGCTATCGCGACATTCACCGCCTGAGAAACTATGGCGGCTACTTCATTAGCATTCATTGTGCCTGGTGCCGGAGCTGCTGGCTGCTCGACTTGGGCACGCCTATCTCTCGGAGCACGTCTCGGAGGCATCTGAAACGTGAACAAAATTTATTAGTCTACAGTTATCATCGGATCTCAAATAACTGAAGACTTAAACGTAAAAGCAGGAATACAACAATCCTAAAAATAGGGCTCTATAGCAAAAACGTTGAGCTGAAAGCAAAATAAGCCGTACAGATCCTAAGGACACTAGAACATGATGCTCTGATACCACCTGTGACACCCCGCCTAATTAAATACCGGGCGATCATTCCTTTATTAAATTAAATCAAGGTAAACAGTTGGTTCATTCTCAGCATCACCGTCGATAAAAATAATTTTTCCAATTTAACCCCCTAAATAATTAAGCTAA
This sequence comes from Sambucus nigra, assembly GCA_949130495.1. Lineage (NCBI taxonomy): Eukaryota > Viridiplantae > Streptophyta > Magnoliopsida > Dipsacales > Adoxaceae > Sambucus > Sambucus nigra. Next base: position 637,475,981 of record OX422207.1, on the reverse strand, counting down.
GTGTCAAAACATTTTCCATACAAAACTTTCCAAATTTTAATTAAAGAAAAAGATTTATTTTAATTAAAACAACATTTCTACAATACAGAATCACACCACAATAAACCAAAAACATAATACATTCGTAAATCGAATGTCAACAAATGGAACTAAAACCACAAATCCATCCTGAATAAACTTCATAGAACAATACTGGAAATAAATGAAATACAAAATCCCAACAACAAATGAAATGATGAAAAGGGAGACACGTGCCCAATAAATGAGAATAATAGGAGTGGAGTCAATAACAGAAGCTGTCTACTCAAGTGACCTGCAACTCCCACCTAAGCTGCAGCTCGTTCTTCTCAAGGGATCCTAAGCAAGACGCCCCTGTGGCTGGGCACCTGAAAGTATACATATATATATACATGAGAGAGAGAGGAAAAGAAATGGGTCAGAGCCCGAAAGTGTGTTTGATTTTAAAATACGTTAAGCAAGTATTTAAATTGATACAGGCCAATGCAAATCATATTAGTTCAACACTCTCTTGAGAAATTCTCACCTCTCTTCTAATGTGCACACCTATCGTACTAACCTTCCCAAATAATTTAGTTTATCTTAACTTACTCATAAGTTTTCAAAACCGAATGATGACAATATTTTGAAAAGGTACTCTCAATTTGTAGCACTACTCTCGTTTTAGCTTCATTAAATTATAAAGTTTCCCAGTGTCTTCTCATACTTTCACAAAACAAGTATTTAATAATTTGAGTCAACAACCATATCCTACTTATCAAATCACAGTAGACAGTTTAAAGTTTATAACCTCATACATATATTAACTACTCGTGTAATATATATATATATATATAACAACACCCCAACTAAACTATGGTGCGGGCATACTCTGCTATCCAATCCCGGTATCGGTCACACAAAGGGAAATACAAGTTCGGAATCACTCTCGAACTGTATTAACATATACAAAACAACGTTGAGGCGAAGCATAGATTCCAAGTCCAAGAGGTCAGTACATACCCACACGTCTCTTAGGACCGTCCGACTATCAATTTGATAACCCGTACCTAGGATCTCTATCTTCTAGGGTACGAATCAATATCCCCCATAAAGCAACACAGGATAAGATCGTCCCAGCGCGGTAACCTCAGGGATAGCAAGTAGCGCGGGTACATTTTTCACATGTATATAATATATGTACACACAATCATATAAATATACCCATTTCATCATATTAATATAGGTTCCTCTCGTAACCCATAGTCACAACATTTATCCTTAATTTCCCATTATTATGATTACGTATAAGGTTTCGTCTCTAGCCTTAACTCGAAGGATTTTCTCACTAGTTACGTGACACTCGTGGATTCTATCCATCCAAGTAGCAAAATCAGTAGGTAAACATCTATTCACTATCGTAAGTATTTGAGGTAATCTCTCACTTGAATTACGTAGTTTCCTCGTTCTATAAATAATTGTCCCTAAGATACAATTATCGTCTCATAATAAAGTTCTCAACACTTAATCATATGCCCTACTGGTCTCTCCTATATCCCAAAATATTTTATTCATAAGGCCCAAAAATTATTTCACGATGAATCATGTTCAATTAATTCAACAAGGGGAAATAAGAGTCTGCCAGGAGGGCTCGATCGATCGAGGTCTGGGGATCGATCGATCGAACCTTCGATCGATCGAAGATCTAGGCTCGATCGATCGATCAAGCAGGTCTGCGAAATCCTGCAGAAGTGCAGTTAAGGGTTTTACCAAAATTCTTCACCCAAATCATTATTTTCCAACACTAATCGTCCCAAAATTCCTTCTACAAACATAATCACATATTTCCAGATGTTTTTAACGTTAAGCATGCGTATATCCATCATTAAACATGATTAAACAACCCAAAATCTCATTTAAACATCAAGAACCCTAATGTTTTCTTAACTTTTGTTCTAATCAGTTTTCTCTAGAATTTCCTTCTAACATAACATCAAAAATTTGTGGGTTAATCATCTACTTCACATACTATTTCCAGAATATGGTTATAATGTTTTCTACATGCAAATTCCTATCAAAATTTGGGGTTTTCTTCCATTGATTACACTCCTAATCATTCTTACACTAATATGAATATTGCACCAACGAAAATACGCAAGTTAAACACTTGCCTGGGATTTCAGAGGTCTGGTTTCCTGCTGATATTGGCGTGGTTGCGTTCTCCTCCTCGCGATCTACGCGTTGGTGGTGACGGTGGTGCAAATGGTGGTGTTTTGGCCTTGAATCCTCCTTGAGAGCTCTCTCCTCTCTACTCCAATGGCCGTTCTAGGGTTCTGAATGTTCTAACCCTAAAAGGATGACTTAAATGGCTGCTAAGGATGGCTGAAATTCGTGGGTTTAATTACCCTATTTTGTAAAATGACCAAAATGCCCTCCCGGATCACTAATTAAGTCTAAAAACACCCCGAGACCCGAACCAAACCCCCGGGTACACTTTTCTGACTATCTCAACCCTTCCGGACGCGTTGGCGCACTCAAAATGACCATACGAACAACTTATAAAATATTCACTTTTATAACTCAATAATTAGTCCCGACGCGACACGGGCGCGTCCCGACTAATATTCTCAAAATTGTACTTTCATTCACTCGTGACTTATAATATAACCCATATCATATATTACTATGCTCATTAGTAATATTCGACAATTTTATATAATTACTAACTCTCGTCACGTTAATAATTATAACATAATTAATTTCCGGATTCTTATTAAATAATTCACTCTCATTAAATTTAATAAAACCCCCAAATTAATATAGCATAAAAATACGGGGTATTACACCCTCATCTGCCATACTTCTTGTACAAACCCGTTAGAACGCAAATAAGATTTACTAATATATACGGAATCTTACCAAAGAAATCAACAATCCTAAACATAGGGCTCTACATCAAAGAACGTTAAGCTGAAAACACAGTAAGCCGTACAGAACCTAAAGGACACTAGAACCTGATGCTCTGATACCACCTGTAACACCCCACCCAATTAAATATCGGGTGGCTAGTCCCATACCAAATTAAAACAGAATATATAGTTGGCTCATTCTTAGCATCACCGTCGAAAACATTAACTAGTCACCCAATACCCAATTAAGCTGGTGTTAAAAACTTTCCAAATTTTAATTCAACAAATCCATTTTTAGTTTACAAATAACACAACACATATTATTCTACAACACTAATAACTGAACAAATAACACAAAAGAATTTAAATGCAATTGGAATAAACTTTCCCAAATAATTATCCAATACAGTAACCCATCAATAGTAAATGTATTAAAATGACACGAATACAATAGTATTTGACTCAGATAGAAAGAGATGACTGAATTCCTTTGGGAGACATGCCCTAACTAAAAGAATACTGTGAATTAAATGAAGATAGGAGTCTAAGAAATACTCCATAGCTCTATATCTCATCATAATTTTCTAAGGTTGGCGTCCCTCCTGCTGGACAACTGATATAAAAGATACAATAGAAAAGAGAATATGCAAGAAAATGGGTCAGAGACCGATGTGAAAATGATTTTGAAAACAACAAGTATTTAACAAGTGTAATTAAGCATTTATTATGTACATGTTTGTATCCAACTCTCACTTACTATTCTCACATCTCATCTAGAGTGAACACTTAGCGTTTCCTATTAACATTCTAGTTAATGGTTCCTCTTCACAAATTTCCATAATATGATTCCATCCCATATCATAACCTCGTATGTCCCATACCATACGTAATATAATCATTCTTATACGTTTCTTGTTTATATGAATCGTTTCTCATTAATATGAATTAAGATCTTCAATAAATATTCATTAACTAATTTCAATTCTTTTCTCAATTCACCGTTATCTACAATTATCACACAGTAGATAATTTAACCACTATATACACATTCATACAATTCATTATATATATACATATATAATACGGCACCCCGAGTCACAGCTGCGGCGGATGCATTACTCTACTATCAAGTCCCAATATCGCTGGTCGCTGAATAGGGGGACTAAAGGTTCGGTAAGGATTTCTTGAACCATAAACAACAACACAAATATTGGAGGCGAACATAGTCCTCATACCCACAGGTCACGCACATACCTACGTTCCCATAGTCAGCGGACTTATCAACTCCCCGATAAATCTTTCATAAACCTATGTTCTTGAGCGACAAATCAAAGATCCCATGGATTCATCAGGATATGACTTCCCTCACGCGCAAACCTCCCCATCGATAGCAAGTAATCTAGGTATGTCATATACAGAAATCATCAATCAATCAAATAGGCATTATCATCTATCTATAATATAATATAAACAAAGTACTCACATTACCCTTAGATAATTCCCATACATAGCATTATATCTCTTTAAATCCCACGTATTAAAATATTATAACTTTACTTTTCTAATATAATTATTCCAGAGTCTCACTCATTACTCAAGGTTCAAATAGGTATTTCCTCAACATATTTATTCAGTAATAAATCACTAATATCCTACTGGTCCATATCATCTTATCTCCTGAATTATTACGAATTAAACCCTCCCTTAATTAGGGTTATAACCGATTGTTTCTAATCTCTTATAAGCACATCTTCTCTCAACTAGGATTGAATACCACCACCACATGGATCATAGTCTATAGTGTTTCATTCACACTATATGACTTTTCAACAAAGCCACCATACTCGCATCCTTTAACATCTCTCCACTCCCGACATCGTTAAGGTTCATGCGCGGAGCGTCTCGCAAAGTGAAATCCAAACAAGGGACCCCTCCAATACACTACTACTTAGCTTTGTCGGTCGTGGAGGTCGGTTAACTTCAAATATGCAACCGGGATAAATTCTTCCCCTCTTTCAACCAAATGTGGTCTGAACTCCCATCTCTATCCAGGAGCCATACCACTAAGTGCTTGTACTACACTCAGTCCTTGCGCAATCAATAATGAGCTTAAACTCAGTCCTTGATACTCAAATTGTAACCCTATGGATACCCAAGTGTTATATTAAATCTCCCCCACTAGACCTATACTTAATCATCATGCATACAAATTAGAATCCAACACATGAATCTAGCAACCGAAATTTCTATAATTATCATAATTCTAATCAATTAAATCCCAATCAAATCAATTCAATTCTTAACTAGGGCTTACTGAACCTTTCTAAGTCCAATTATAACCAATTAATAATCACCAAAAATTTAGAAAAGGTTTGGAATACTAACAAGCATTAAAAAGAAACAACTTCAAGGATTCTGGGGAGGTCGATCGATCGAAGGCAGGGGGTCGATCGATCGATCGTCCAGATAACAACCCAGTTTTCTGCATTTCTTCTACTACGGGTTTCATCACTTTTGATCATTCAAACCTTCATATTAACTACCCAAATTCCTTATAAACCTTACTATATGATATAGCAACATACGTGAATGATTTCTAATGCTCTAAACATCCTAGAATCATCAAGAGTTTGAATTAAAAGCATATGTTTATCCTTTTTTTCCAGAAAATTATATACATGATATCTTCAAGAACACAACAATGATTTTCAAAATTTCTTCAACACATTGATGAATATTTCGTGGATTACTAACTACCTACAACATCAGTTTGATTCCTTTATATTTTTAGATTCCAGAAATCCATTAACAGCTCTATCTTTTCATCTTCCAAACATGTAAAATCTCATTTTTATAACTATCCTAACATGGACAATATACAAACTTAGATTGCAATTATCAAACACTTGCCTCTAATGAAGGTCTAATCCTTTGGGGTTGTATATCACAGGTGGTTCTCCCCTTTCTCCGGCCACTTACGGTGGTGGTTGGTGGTGGTGACCTTTGGCCTTTGGTTCTCCTCCTTCCCAAGTAAACTTCTCTTCTTCCAAGCAACCTTTCACTCTCTCTAAGAAGATGACCTCTCAATATTGTGTAAAAGAGATGAATGAACCCACGCACAACTAATCTTATAATAAGACAAAATCTAAAATCACTATTCATCCCCTTGTAAAAATGACCAAAATGCCCCTTTGGGTTGTCTTTTCATTTCCAAATGACCCGAGACCCAAAATCAACATCCAAATAGAATTTTCTGACTATTTCAACCCTTCCGTATGCAACGACGCAGTCAAAATGACTATAAGGTCGATATAAAAGTAAGTTCCCTTTTTAATTTAACAAATTAGTCCCGACACGTCCCATACCGCGTCTGACTAAAAATTTAAATTACTAAATTTATAACTCACAACAATATTAATAACATCACATCCATATATTACCTAAATATCTTTATGTAATATTCAGAATCATTCATTTCAATATCCACAATTCGGATAAAACCCAAATGAATTAATTTATAATAAAATCCAATTAATCCATTAGTTTAAAATATAACCCATTTTTAAAAGTCATTAAAATTACGGGGTATTACATACTTCCCCCCTTATAACAAAATTTCATCCCGAAATTTGAAAAGATAAATCATACTGGTAAGGTCAACTCTGAGTATAAATCTCACATTGCTAGTAATCTATGTCGTACCGCCCATAGAGTACATTATCAAAAATCCCCATTGATGTTACACCAAGTCTCACCATATAGTTTCAATTGAATCGAATTTAAACTTTACCCAATCTTCCCTATACCATCCTCGTGACAAAGTTTGGGAAAAATGATCCCCACTTATTAAACAAATAAATCCTGAAGTCACAACTACTTACTTTTTCACAATTATGAAAACTACTACAATCCAACCATCCAGGGCGCCCATACACCCTATCGTATATCTTTCATTATAATATGGATATGATTACCTGCATAATAATATAATTTATCTCAAAGGTTATAAACTCATATCCTAAATACCTAACTTATTTCGACTCCCAACGGTTATTAGTTCATGCGTGGGGTGTCTCGCAAGCGAAATCCAAACAAGGAACCCCCCCGATACACTACTACCGAAAGTAGTCGGTCATTGAAACTCCTCAGGTCCTTAGTCAATAGTTTATAACCTCTCTATAGGTTTTATCGATTTCAAATAAAATTCTACTCATCTGCTCTCTTATTAAAGACAAGATGCTGGCTATACGCTCTCATATACCACAAATCAATCCACGCTGATAGTCACATCATGATCGTACATGCCTAAAGTAAGTAATTCCATGACAAAAATCAGACCCACGTGATGGCATGAAAAATACAGGTGTCCCATAACCCCTCGGTGAGTTTACGTAAATAATAGTGCTATAGTCTAAGTTTAGCAACCCTTTAGCCCATACAATATTAATCGCTACAAAAAACTCAATATATGCCTCATAGTTCCTTATATAGAAAACATACCCTCATTCGCGGGTGGTGGTTGTTGACTCCCACTCTTATAACTTTGCTCCGATGAGCCAAGAAAAATTTTACCCCAAATTTTCAGTTCTAGTTCACCACACTCCACTATATGCCCAAGCCTTTGAATATATTGCGTTCGTTAGGTAACACACGTAATTCCCGCATTTCAAGAACTTCTACTAATGACTCTCCTCAATTTACCATAATAGGGGTGATCTTGACTACGATCATCATACTCGAACATACTTCATAACCTCCTAAGTACGATCTCCGCTATCAGTCCAATGGCCCTCATTTGCCATACTTCTTATACAAACCCGTCAGAACGCAAATAAGATTTACTAATATATACGGAATCTTACCAAAGAAATCAACAATCCTAAACATAGGGCTCTACATCAAAGAACGTTAAGCTGAAAACACAGTAAGCCGTACAGATCCTAAAGGACACTAGAACCTAATGCTCTAATACCAGCTGTAACACCCCCACCCAATTAAATATCGGGTAGCCAGTCCCATACCAAATTAAAACAGAATATATAGTTGGCTCATTCTTAGCATCACCGGTGAAAACATTAACTAGTCACCCAATACCCAATTAAGCTGGTGTTAAAAACTTTCCAAATTTTAATTCAACAAATCCATTTTTAGTTTACAAATAACACCACACATATTATTCTACAACACTAATAACTGAACAGATAACACAAAAGAATTTAAATGCAATTGGAATAAACATTCCCAAATAATTATCCAATACAGTAACCCATCAATAGTAAATGTATTAAAATGATACGAATACAATAGTATTTGACTCAGATAGAAAGAGATGACTGAATTCCTTTGAGCGACATGCCCTAACTAAAAGAATACTGTGAATTAAATGAAGATAGGCGTCTAAGCAATACTCCATAGCTCTATATCTTGTTATAATTTTCTAAGGTTGGTGTCCCTGCTGCTGGACACCTGATATAAAAGATACAATAGAAAAGAGAATATGCAAGAAAACGGGTCAGAGCCCGATGTGAAAATCATTTTGAAAACAACAAGTATTTAACTAGTGTAATTAAGCATTTATTATGTACATGTTAGTATCCAACTCTCACTTGTTATTCTCACCTCTTATCTAGAGTGAACACTTAGAGTTTCATATTAACCTTCTAGTTAATGGTTCCTCTTCACAAATTTCCATAATATGATTCCATCCCATATCATAACCCCGTATGTCCCATACCATACGTAATATAATCATTATTATACGTTTCTTGTTTATATGAATCGTTTCTCATTAATATGAATTAAGATCTTCAATAAATATTCATTAACTAATTTCAATTCTTTTTTCAATTCACCGTTATCTACAATTATCACACAGTAGATAATTTAACCACTATATACACATTCATACAATTCATTATATATATACATATATAATACGGCACCCCGAGTCACAGCTGCGGCGGATGCATTACTCTGCTATCAAGTCCCAATATCACTGGTCGCCGAATAGGGGGACTAATGGTTCGGTAAGGATTTCTCGAACCATAAACAACAACACAAATATTGGAGGCGAACATAGTCCTCATACCCATAGGTCACGTACATACCTACGTTCCCATAGTCAGCGGACTTATCAACTCCCCGATAAGTCTTTCATAGACCTATGTTCTTGAGCGACAAATCAAAGATCCCATGGATTCATCAGGATATGACTTCCCTCACGCGCAAACCTCCCCATCGATAGCAAGTAATCTAGGTATGTCATATACAGAAATCATCAATTAATCAAATAGGCATTATCATCTATCTATAATATAATATCAACAAAGTACTCACATTACCCTTAGATAATTCCCATACGTAGCATTATATCTCTTTAAATCCCACATATTAAAATATTATAACTTTACTTTTCTAATATAATTATTCCAGAGTCTCACTCATTACTCAAGGTTCAAATAGGTATTTCCTCAACATATTTATTCAGTAAGAAATAACTAATATCCTCTTGATCCATATCATCTTATCTCCTGAATTATTACGAATTAAACCCTCCCTTAATTAGGGTTATAACCGATTGTTTCTAATCTCTTATAAACACATCTTCTATCAACTAGGATTGAATACCATCACCACATGGATGATAGTCTATAGTGTTTCATTCACACTATATGACTTATCAACAAAACCAACATCCTCGCATCCTTTAACATCTCTCCACTCCCGACGTCGTTAAGGTTCATGCGCGGAGCGTCTCGCAAAGAGAAATCCAAACAAGGAACCCCTCCAATACACTACTACTTAGCTTTGTCGGTCGTGGAGGTCGATTAACTTCAAATACGCAACCGGGATAAATTCTTCCCCTCTTTCAACCAAATGTGGTCTGAACTCCCATCTGTATCCAGGAGCCATACCACTAAGCGCTTGTACTACACTCAGTCCTTGCACAATCAATAATGAGCTTAAACTCAGTCCTTGATACTCAAATTGTAACCCTATGGAATCCCAGGTGTTATATTAAATATCCCCTACTAGACCTATCCTTAATCATCATGCATACAAATTAGAATCCAACACATGAATCTAGCAACCGAAATTTCTATAATTATCATAATGCTAATCAATTAAATCCTAATCAAATGAATTCAATTCTTAACTAGGGTTTACTGAACCTTTCTAAGTCCAATTATAACCAATTAATAATCACCAAAAATTTAGAAAAGGTTTGGAATACGAACAAGCATTAAAAAGAAACAACTTCAAGGTTTCTGGGGAGGTCGATCGATCGAAGGCAGGGGGTCGATCGATCGATCGCCCAGATAACAACCCAGTTTTCTGCATTTCTTCTACTACGGGTTTCATCACTTTTTATCATTCAAACCTTCATATTAACTACCCAAATTCCTTATAAACCTTACTACATGATATATCAACATACGTGAATGATTTCTAATGCTCTAAACATCCTAGAATCATCAAGATTTTGAATTAAAAGCATATGTTTATCCTTTTTTTCCAGAAAATTATATACATGATATCTTCAAGAACACAACAATGATTTTCAGAATTTCTTCAACAGATTGATGAATATTTCGTGGATTACTAACTACCTACAACATCAGTTTGATTCCTATATATTTTTAGATTCCAGAAATCCATTAACAGCTCTATCTTTTCATCTTCCAAACATGTAAAATCTCATTTTTATAACTATCCTAACATGGACAATATACAAACTTAGATTGCAATTATCAAACACTTGCCTCTAAGGAAGGTCTGATCCTTTGGGGTTGTATATCATAGGTGGTTCTCCCCTTTCTCCGGCCACTTACGGTGGTGGTTGGTGGTGGTGACCTTTGGCCTTTGGTTCTCCTCCTTCCCAAGTAAACTTCTCTTCTTCCAAGCAACCTTTCACTCTCTCTAAGAAGATGACCTCTCAATATTGTGTAAAAGAGATGAATGAACCCACGCACAACTAATCTTATAATAAGACAAAATCTGAAATCACTATTCATCCCCTTGTAAAAATGACCAAAATGCCCCTTTGGGTTGTCTTTTCATTTCCAAATGACCCGAGACCCAAAATCAACATCCAAATAGACTTTTTTGACTATTTCAACCCTTCCGTATGCAACGACGCAGTCAAAATAACTATAAGGTCGATATAAAAACAAGTTTCCTTTTTAATTTAACAAATTAGTCCCGACACGTCCCATACCGCGTCCGACTAAAAATTTAAATTACTAAATTTATAACTCACAGCAATATCAATAACATCAGATTCATATATTACCTAAATATCTTTACGTAATATTCAGAATCATTCATTTCAATATTCACAATTCGGATAAAACCCAAATGAATTAATTTATAATAAAATCCAATTAATCCATTAGTTTAAAATATAACCCATTTTTAAAAGTCATTAAAATTACGGGGTATTACATAAACTTGTTATAATCATCATTTATTAATGATGGGATGAAATTGTGTTTTGGGAACTTTTAGTTGGGGCTAAGATTTATTTTGAGGACTTTCACATCGCTTTTAAGGGTGGGGGAAATTTATGTGTATAACTAGTATGAGAAATTTTGGGAAATTAATACCGCAAGACTACAACTGGTATTAAAATTGTTGGCAACATAATGTGTCCAGGGAGAAATTTTAACTCGGTCAGAGGACGATTTATGTCATGTCGTGTATGGAACCTTGTCATATTGCGAGGATCGTATGATAAAAACGGATCAGATGGCGGACTTGACAAGGGGATGTGTTGGTAATAGTAATGTCATTTTGGTGTAAATCACCCGTGGCGGGAGGACCTCTAAACCTAATAACGAAGTGAAAACAAATCATCCTGGTTAATTCAAAAACATTAACATTGTGGGACTTGGGTTAAACTTAAAATAATATTGGTGTGGTATATTTAAACCTTACGGGCACATGGAAATTTAATTGTTAAGGATTATAGACTTTCTTTTAATTAAAAGATTCTATTCGTATGGTCGATATGTATAACACTATTGTATGGGTTCAAGGACCCTAATTGAAAGGAGTAGCCGGTATTGATGATCAGGGCTTTGACTCTGACACATGGGTTGACTAATATTTTCAGGGATTTAATTGGAGTAGCTGCATAGAAATTATTGGAGATCCTTTGAAAGTGCAGATGGAGCCATATAATTGTTTAGTAGTTTATTTCTTCTCCTATTCAGACGTACTTATTTTGAGACTATAACTAGATTTTTATTAGGCCTTTCAGTTCCAAATTTGTCTTAAAATTTCAGTTTGGTTTCATTTATTATAATAATTGAGAGACTTGTAGATTTCATGCGATAGACTTTATATCGCACTTTGGTGATAAATCAGTTGGATGTTCTTAATATTTGGGGTTGAATTAAAATATTCATTTTTGGATTAAAATTAATATGTCTCACACCTGTCACTTGCTAAGGATGATATTAAATTTATTATTGCCCGGCTAAATTTTGGTGGCGGCCGATGCCAGAATTTAGCGGGGTGTTACAGATGTTATCAGAGCATGGTCTTAGGTCTCGTAGGTTATGAGTCCGTTTGGCTTCCGCGTTACCGATCTTTGATTCCCTTTGTGGATTCATACCACCTAAAATAGTGGTCCTAGCATACATGTTAGGGAAATGTGGAAATAGGAATGTCGATGAGAAGGGTGCGTTAACATATAGATAACTTGGAGTTTTGTGGTGATTGAGGTAATTGATGTTAGAATTTATAATCGTTATGCGAATATCCTTAGAGGTGTTTTGGAAGATGAGAGTTATTTTGGGTATTGTTAGAGAAATTTTTTTGTCATTGTAAGTATCGATTTTTGTGATATAAATAAATTTGAGGATCTTGAGGTTTAAATGAATTTTGGAGATTTAATCGGGTGATGATTCGCGAGAGTGCATGGTATGCCGTTATTTATATAGTTATGTATATATATGGGTTATATACACTATATTTTTTACCGTCGAATTTTGTGTGACTAGGATTGGGCGTATGGGCCCCCGATTTTTGGCACTTTACGGGTAGGCATATGTGAGCCTTATTTTTATTTTATGCGGTTGGGTTTTCATCAAATTTCGAGGACGAAATTTTTTGTTAGTGTGGAAGTATGTAACAACCCGAATTTTTAAATGAGTATTTTCAAATAAAAAAATTTGAATATTCGAGAAAAATAAATTTTTAAATTTTATTGGTTAAATATGTTGGTTATGATTTTAGAAGAATAGAACTTCAAGCGGAATTGAAATCGGATTTAAAATAAATTTTTAATATTTTGCCTTATGGAATTTTCAAGGGAAACTGCCAGATATTTTGCATGATCGATCGATGGTCCCAGAATCTGTGCGCAGCAGTTCATCATTTTGACGAAATAATAAAATTTATTTATATTTTTAATCCCAAACTTTACTATATAAAGGAAGCTCGGGATTTGATTTCTAACACACAACTCTTACTAACCCTTAGCAGCCAACCACCTCATTTCTCATCATCTTCCACCTCCAAAACCCAAACCTCCATTAAAACAGATTTTCAAGCTTATTTTTGGGGGTCAAAACAAAAATATTTCAAAGTGGTTCAAGAGGATTTTTCGATCAATTTTTCGAGGAGAACCCGAATCTCTTGTCAATTTCAACATCTAAAAATCATGCATGTTTATCCCATTCTTTTACTTTAGTATTATGCTTCATTATTATAGCCTCTATTAAAACTCATGTGTTCTAAAATAAATTAAGAACCTAATATATTGAATAAATTAATTATGGGGCTGTTTTGTGAAAATAATAAATAATACTAAATAATTATAATTTTGTTGTTATTTTTATTGTATTTACTTAGTTGGTGATATTGTGGGCATATACATATAGAGGAGCCCCTAGTAATTTAATTTGGATGTTTATGTATATTAATTAAATTATTTGTTCTTGAAAATAAATAGCTATTATGGAACTTGCGGTTAAAAATGGTTCGAAAAAATCAAATAATTACGTGTTCTTAATTTCCCCATATTTAGATTAAAAATCATTTATTGAGAATTTAGTGTTGTTGAGAATATTATTATAAATTATTGATTATGTCAAATATGAAATATTATAGTATTGAATATTTCGAGAACGTTAATATTTTAGATAATTAGTTTTCACCCCTTATTATAGTACACTTGTTAGGTATGGGACTGGTAAGTGGGCCTTAGTTGCGATTTATACTAATTAGGTACGGGACTAATTAATATAAATCTATGAGGGTTATATAAATTGGGGGGGGGGGGGGTAAATTCTTTATATTTACCATTGTTATCATATCCTAGGATTGATATCTAGGTGAAGTAAACTTGTTATAATCATCATTTATTAATGATGGGATGAAATTGTGTTTTGGGAACTTTTAGTTGGGGTTAAGGAATAATTTGAGGATTTTCACCTGGCTTTTAAGGGTGGGAAAAATTTATGTGAATAAATAGTATGAGAAATTTTGGAAAATTAATACCACAAGACTATAACTGGTATTAAAATTGTTGGCGACATAATGTGTCCAAGGCTAAAGTTTAACCGGGTCAGAGGATGATTTATGTCGTGTCGTGTATGGAACCTTGTCATATTGAGAGGATTGTAGGATAAAAACGAATCAGACGACGAACTTGATAAGGGGATGTGTGTGTGTGTGTGGAACCTTGTCATATCGCTAGGGTCGCAGTATAAAAACGGATCAGACGACAGACTTGACAAGAGGATGTGTTGGTAATAATAATGTCATTTTGGTGTAAATCACCCGTGGCGGGAGGACCTCTATACTTAATAGAGAAGTGAAAAAAAATCATCCTGGTTAATTCAAAAATATTAACATCGTGGGACTTGGGTTAAACTTAAAATAATATTATTGTGGAACATTTAAACCTTACGGGTACTTGGAAATTTAATTGTTAAGTATTATAGACTTTCTTTTAATTAAAAGATTCTATTATTATGGTCGATATGTATAGCACTATTGTCTGGGTTCAAGGACCCTAATTGAAAGGAGTAGCCAATATTCATGCTCAGGTCTTTGACTATAACACATGCGTTGACTAATATTTTCAGGGATTTAATTGGAGTAGCTGCATAGAAATTATTGGATCTCCTTCCAAAGTGCAGATGGAGCCATATAATTGTTTAGTAGTTTATTTCTTCTCCTACTCATTCGTACATATTGTGAGACTATAATTGGTTTTTATTGGGCCTTTCGGTTCCAAAGTTGTCTTAAAATTTCAGTTTGGTTTGATTTATTGTAATAATTGAGAGACTTGGAAATTTCACGCGATAGACTTTATATCCCACTTTGGTGATAAATCATTTGGATGTTCTTAATATTTGGGATTGATTTAAAATATTCATTTTGTGGATTAAAATTAATGTCTCATTTTTGTCACATGCTAAGGATGATATTAAATTTATTAACGCCAGGCTAAATTTTGGTGGCGACCGACGCTAGAATTTAGTGGGGTGTTACAGATGGTATCAAAGCATGGTCTTAGGTCTCGTAAGTTATGAGTCCGTTTAGCTTCCGCATTACCGATATTTGATTCCTTTGGTTGATTCGTACCTCCTAAAATAGTGGTCCTAGCACACATGTTAGTGAAGTCTGGAAATAGGAATGTCGATGAGAAGGATGCGTTAACATTTAGATAACTTGGAGTTTTGTGGTGATTAAGGTAGTTGATGTTAGAATTTATAATCGCTATACGAATATCTTTTGAGGTGATTTGGAAGATGAAAGTTATTTTGGGTATTGTTAGAGCACATTTTTGGTCATTGTAAGTATCGATTTTTGTGAAATGAAGAAATTTGAGGACCTTGAGGTTTAAATGACTTTTAGAGATTTAATCGGGTGATGATTTGCGAGAGTGCATGGTATGCCGTTATTTTCATAGTTATGTATATATATATAGGTTATATACACTATATTTTCGACCGTGGAATTTTGTGTGACTAGGATTGGGCATATGGGCCCTCGATTTTTGGTACTTTACGGGTAGGCATATGTGAGCCTTATTATTATTTTATGCGGTTGGATTTTCATCAAATGTCGAGGATGAAATTTCTTGTTAGTGGGGAAGTATGTAACAACCCGAATTTTTAAATGAGTATTTTCAAATAAAAAAATTTGAATATTCGAGAAAAATAAATTTTTTAATTTCATAAATTTTATTGGTTAAATATGTTGGTTATGATTTTAGAAGAATAGAATTTCAAGCGGAATTGAAATCAGATTTAAAACGAATTTTTAATATTTTGCCTTATGTCATTTTTGAGGGAAACTACCAGATATATTGCATGATCGATCGATCGATTATTTTCATCGATCGATCTATGATCCCAGAATCTGTGCGCAGCAGTTCGTCATTTTGACGAAATAATAAAATTTATTTATATTTTTAATCCCCGAACTTTACTATATAAAGGAACCTCGGGATTTGATTTCTAACACACAACTCTTACCAGCCCTTAACAACCAACCACCTCATTTCTCATCATCTTCCACCTCCAAAACCCAAACCTCCATTAAAAAATATTTTTAAGCTTATTTTTGGGGGTCAAAATAAAAATATTTCAAGGTGGTTCAAGAGGGTTTTTCGATAATTTTTCGAGGAGAACCCGAATCTCTTGTCAATTTCAACATCTAAAAATCAGGCATGTTTATCATATTCTTTTCCTTTAGTGTTATGTGTCTTTATTATAGACTCCATAAAAACTCACGTGTTCTAAAATAAATTAAGAACCTAATATATTGAATAAATTAATTATGGTGCTGTTTTGTGAAAATAATAAATAATACCAAATAATTATAATTTTGTTGTTATTTGAATTGTATTTACTTTGTTGGTGATATTGTGGGCATATACATGTATAGGAGACCTGTGTAATTTAATTTAGATGTTTATGTAAATTAATTAAATTACTTGTGCTAGAAAATAAATAGCTATTATGAAACTTGATATTAAAAATGATTCGGAAAAATAAAATAATTACGTGTTCTTAAGTTCCCCATATTTAGATTAAAAATCATTTATTAAGAATTTAGTGTTGTTGAGAATATTATCATAAATTATTGATTATGTCAAATATGAAATATTATAATATTGAATATTTCGAGAACGTTAGTATTTTAGATAATTAGTTTTCACCCCTTGTTATAGTACACTTGTTAGGTATGGGACTAGTAAGTGGGCTTTAGTTGCGATTTATACTAATTAGGCATGGGACTAATTAATATAAATCTATGCGGGTTATATAAATTGGGGTGGGGGAAAATTCTCTATATTTACCATTGTTATGATATCCTAGGATTGATATCTAGGTGAAGTAAACTTGTTATAATCATCATTTATTAATGATGGGATGAAATTGTGTTTTGGGGACTTTTAGTTGGGGTTAAGGAATATTTTGAGGTTTTTCACATCGCTTTTAAGGGTGGGGAAAATTTATGTGAATAACTAGTATGAGAAATTTTGGGAAACTAATACCGCAAGACTACAACTGGTATAAAAATTGTTCGTGTCATAATGTGTCCAGGGCCAAAGTTTAACCGGGTCAGAGGACAATTTATGTCGTGTCGTGTATGGAACATTGTCATATTGCGAGGATCGTAGGAAAAAAACTGATCAAACGACGGACTTGACCAGGGGATATGTTGGTAATAGTAATATCATTTTGGTGTAAATAACCCGTGGAGGGAGGACCTCTCTACCTAATAACAAAGTGAAAACAAATCATCCTGGTTAATTCAAAAACATTAACATCGTGGGATTTGGGTTAAATTTAAAATAATATTAGTGTGACAAATTTAAACCATACGGGTACTTGGAAATTTAATTGTTAAGGAATATAGACTTTCTTTTAATTAAAAGATTTTATTGTTATAGTCGATATTTATAGCACTATTGTCTGTGTTCAAGGACCCCAATTGAAAGGAGTAGTCGATATTCATGCTCATGGCTTTGGCTCTGACACATTCATTGACTAATATTTTCAGGGATTTAATTAGATTAGTTGTATATAAATTATCGAAGATCCTTCGGAAGTGCAGATGGAGCCATATAATTGTTTAGTAGTTTATTTCTTCTCCTATTTAGTCGTATTTATTATGAGGCTATATTTGGGTTTTTATTGGGCCTTTCGGTTCCAAAGTTGTCTTAAAATTTCAGTTTGGTTTGATTTATTGTAATAATTGAGAGATTTGGAGATTTCATGCGATAGACTTTATATCGCACTTTGGTGATAAATCAGTTGGATGTTATTAATATTTGGGATTGATTTAAATTATTCATCTTGTGGATTAAAATTAATATGTCTCGCATTTTGGTTGCCGTCGATGCCAGAATTTAGCGGAGTGTTACAAAAGATACCATGATGGACCGTCGAATCGAGCAAATTGAGAAAGGTATGAGAGAGTTACTTGCTTCATGCGTAAGATAACCAACTGGCCCCATCCAAACCTCAATTGAGAAGGTGTGTGCTATTTGTGAGGCGGGACATTCGACAGCGGAATGCCCAACGATACCCATCTACAAAGTTATGCTTCAATAGCATGTGAGTGGCGTAGGAGGATTTAAGGGTAATTTCGATGCCCCGTGCAGAAATTCTTATAACCCTTCATGGAAAAAAACACCCAGGTTTTAACTATGGGCACCCACGGGCTATGATGAATCCTACGTCACATGTTTCCCCTCCTCCACCCCCACACTTTCAACGGGCACCACGTCCTCGAGCTCCATATATCGCCCCACCACGGAGAAGTCTAGAGGATACGATACACCAATTCATAAACACCCAAAATGCAACTAATGCTAGATATGAGCGCATGTTCACCAACATAAATGCGAACATTTTGAAGTTGCAGTCGTCATTGAGTATCCAAGAGAAGGGTAAGTTTCCTGCCCAGGGTCAAAGAGCTCCTCAAAGTCAAACTAGTGTTAGCTATACTTCCATAGAACATTAAGAGCAATGTCAAGGAATAGACACTCTACTTAGTGGGAGGGTTATTTATTTATCACCTCCCCCCACACGATGCACCAAAAGATAAGGAGATTTCGCCCGACACGAAAGAGGCCGAAGATGTCCCCTTTGAAAGAGAGTGAAAATGAAGACACTAGTGATCCCAAAATAGTATTGAAGCCACCCACCATAATGCCATTTCCTTAATGGTTGGTTCCTTCCCAAAAAGGAAACCCCCGTGATGATGTACTAGAAGTCCTTAAGCAAGTTAAGTTGAATTTACCTTTCTTCGATGCTATCAAGAAATTTCCCACTTATGAAAAAGTTATCAAAGACTTATTGATGGTGAAGAGGGAGAATGTGTTTCTAGCACAAAATGTGAGCTCCGTTTTACTTAATGATCTCCCACCAGCGTTCAAGGATCCGAGTGCACCCACCATTTCCTGCATCATAGCAGAGAATTAAATCAAAAAAGCCTTACTCGATTTAGGGGAGAGTGTCAATATCCTCCCCTACTCCATTTATAGGCAACTTGATTTGGGTGACCTCAAGCCCACAAAGATCACTCTCCAATTAGTGGATCGTACCGTGAAGATACCAAGATCTATTGTAGCGGACGTGATAGTCCAAGTTGACACTTTCTACTTCTTGGTAGATTTGGTCATTTGGGATATAGAGCCCTCCTTTGCCTTAGGTAGCAATGCTCCCATTATCCTTGGGGACCATTCTTAGCTATGGCTAACGCTTTGATTAACACTCAAAATGGGCAGATGTAACTCACCTTTGGGAACATGACTTTAGGGACAAACATCTTCAACCTATCACAATATGTGGGGGATCAGGATGATCTTCACGCAGTGAACCTTATTGATGAGATCATAGAGGGGCACATAGAGGAAACTTATAGTGGAGATGCATTAGAAGCTTGCCTTGTATCGATCAATGAGAGTGAGGGGGCACACACCGATTTTGAAATGGAGATCGAGGAGTTGAGAGAGATTCTTGATAAGAGAGCGTCAGACGAGGACGTGAGCAATGTAAGTTGGGTTTCTAGATTTGAGGAACTACCACCGAGGGAGTCACACATGGTTCCCTTTAATGAAAAATTTCCTACCCTCCAACGTCAAATATGCTTATTTACGAGAGGACGAGACATTTCCTGTTATTATCTCTGCTAGCCTAGATGAAGAGTAAGAGGGCAAATTGCTGAAAATCTTAAGGAAGCACTAAAGTGATTTTGGTTGGTGCATAGAAAATTTGAAAGGTATAAGTCTTTCGATTTGTACCCATAAAATCCACCTCGAGGAGGACGTGAAGCCCTCGAGGGAAATGCAAAGAAGATTGAACCCTACCATGAAAGAGGTGGTGAGGGAAGAAATTATTAACCTGTTGGATGCCGAGATTATTTACCCAATCTTGGATAAAAAATAGGTGAGTCCCATAAAAGTTTTCCCGAAGAAGTCGGGAATAACTATGATTGAGAATGCTAAGGGCAAGCTAGTTCCCCAACGTACCACTATCGGGTGGCACATTTTCATTGATTATCGAAAACTCAATGCGGGCACTAGGAAAGACCATTTCCCCTTACCATTCATTGATGATATGATATAGAGATTAACGGGACACCCTTATTATTTCTTCTTTGATGGTTATTCTGGATATAACCAAATGCAGTAGACAACTTTCACATGTCCTTTTGGTATGTTTTCCTACAAGCGTATGCCATTTGGATTATGCAATGTACCCGCGACCTTTCAAAGGTGCATCTTAAGTCTCTTAAGTGACATGATTGAAAGAGGACTTGAAGTATTAATGGATGACTTTAGCATTTTCAGTACCTCTTTCGATCTTTGTTTAGCAAATCTTGAGAAGGTACTTGCCCGTTGTGTGGAAAAGAACCTGGTGCTAAATTGGGGAAAATGCCATTTTATGGTCACCGAGGGAATAGTTCTTGGCCACATTGTCTCATCCAAAGGAATTGAAGTTGATAGAGCCAAAATAGATGTCATAGCTGAGTTACCCCCACCGAAATTGCTAAAAGACGTGTGTACTTTCTCAGGCCACGCGGAATTTTATAGAAGGTTTATTAAGGACTTTAGATCCATCGCTAGGCCCTTGAGTAACCTTCTCATGAAGGACACCCCATTTGAGTGGAATGAATCATGCCACTATGCTTTTGATAAATTCAAAAGCATACTTGGTACCGCTCCCATCATGCATGATCTTAACTGGTCTTTACCATTCGAGCTTATGCGTGATGCAAGTGATTTCCCAATCATTGTTTGGGGATGAAGGAAAGACAAGAAGGCTTATGTCATCCACTAAGATATTTGAAATTTAACAGGACCAAAACTCAATTACTTCACCATGGATAAATAATTGCTAGCGGTAGTATTTCCTCTAGACAAGTTTCGTTCCTACCTCATCGGTTCACCCATAACATGCTTCATCGACCACGTGGCTCTAAAATATCTCCTTGCTAAGAAAGATACGAAGCCAATCCTCATAAGGTGGATCCTACTCCTTCTAGAGTTTAATCTCTCCATTAAAGACAAGAAAGGAGTAGAGAACATCGTTGCCAATCATTTATCCCGACTTTCGTCCGACGTACCTAGTGATCCCTTACCCATAGACAAATACTTTCTGGATGGGCAATTATTTACTACTTATTCTCTCCCCTAGTTTCTGGACATAGTTAATTATCTTGTCATAGGAGTCGTTCCTCCCGATTGGACATCTCAAGAGAAAAAGAGGTTTATTACTTAGTCATGCGTGTTTTTTTATGACGATCCATTCCTCTTCAAATATTATCCAGACAAAATCATCCGATGATGTGTACCGGATGATGAGATACCAAAAGTCATCCAATTTCGTCATTCGAAAGCATGTGGAGGTCACTTCTCGATGAAAAAGACGGTCGCTAAAATCCTTTAAAGTGAGCTCTGTTGGCCCACAGTGTTCCGGGATGTAGATAAGTGTTGCAAATCTTGTGATAGGTGTCAACAGATGGTAGTTATTACCCGACGAGACATGATGCCTTTAACCCCCATACTCATTGTTGAGATTTTTTATTGGTAGGGTATTGACTTCATGAGCCCTTTTCCCCTGTGCTTGGATTCCTATACATCCTTGTTACGGTAGACTACATTTCTAAATGGATGGAAGCTATAGCTACCAAAATAAATGACAATAAAGTTGTGGTAAAGTCCTTTCAAGATCACATACTCTATCGTTTTAGTGCTTCGAAAGTGATAATTAGTGTTAACGGCAAGTATTTTTGCAACAAGCCATTTGAAAAGTGTATGAGAAAGTATGGGATCATCCACAAGGTTAAAACGACTAGTCACCAATAAATGAATGGGCAAGATGAGTTGGAGAATCGTGAGATCAAGAATATCCTCTAGAAGACCGTCGATCCTAATCGAAAAGATTGGTTCCTTCGATTAAACGATGCGCTATGGACTACCGCACCGCCTATAAGAACCCCATCGGGATTTCCCCAATTTTTTTTTTATGGAAAGCCTTGCCATCTCCCCATGGAGCTAGAGAACAAGGCATATTGGGCCATGAAGGGGTTGAACTATAATCCTGATAAAGTCGGTGAAGCTCACAAGCTTTAGGTAAATGAGTTGGAAGAGTTACGTAATAACGCATATGAGAATGAAAAAATATCTAAGTAACTGATGAAACTCATGCATGATATGATAATACAACACACAGAGTTTCACCCGGGACAAAAGGCGATCATCTATAACTCTCGACTACACTTGTTTCCTGACAAGTTGCGTTCAAGGTGGACAGACCCATATGTTATTCGAACAGTATCCTCTTATGGTGCGGTAGCGTTAGAATATTCAAAAGGGGGAACTAGTTTCAAAGTGAATGGAAAATGCCTTAAACTGTACTATAAGGCATGCGTCAAAGAAGTTGACACCATTTGGTTGTTGAACCCCATCTATAGGGACTGACTGAGAAAGTACGAGAAGTTTGCCGCACCCCCGACACATATGGGGTGACTCTTATGTATATTAATAGTGTGTAGGTCAGGGTCATTCAGTAGAAGTCCGTAGGGTATGAGTCGAGTCAGGATAGGAGCACAAATGCACATTTTGTGAGAGTTCCATTTAAGTCGATGTGAGTTTTTGACATTTTATAAGCTAGGATGAGAGGAAGAGTGATATGACCAAAGTGAAACCTTGTCTCTTATAATGAGTGATATCACATTTCATGGATGAGTCATCATTTGAGCCACACATGCCATTGGCAGGGTCATCGCGATAAGGGTCGACTTTTCCTCAACTAACCTCGGTCGTTTGTAAAATTGAGATCGGAAGAGACATTCCTACAAATTAGCACTATCATCGTACTCGGCTACAACCGATGACAGTTGTGACCAGCCATCCAACCTCAGCCTTATCTTATCAGTCGAGGTCACATATGGGACCACACGGGAATTAGCAACCTCATCCCCTCTCAGGACGATGTTGCAGCGGACGATGCCTTACATTACGAACATATTTAAACATGGGGGAGATATGCTAACGTGAACAATTCTAATATAACAAGATTATTCCCTCACATGAGGGAATATTACATCATTATTGTGCCTGTGTGCCAAGGCAGTTGGCTACACCTTATTGGTAGCATCCTCATACACATGCCGATTACATGTTTGGGGGGTATATTACAACACCCAAGCCCTATATATACACTTCATCTTCTCCATGAGTAGGGATCGATAATTCACAACACTAGCATAACTCTATCAAAATATACAGAAGATAGAGAAAAGCTTTAGTGATTATATCCATGGCCATTAGTGCTCTATTCTAGTGAATCACACATCCACACAGTAGACGTAGGCCTGATTGGCTGAACCACTTAAATTTTTATCTCATCTTCTCTTTGCCTAATCTCATTCTCTTATAGTTGTATTATTTGTTCCATTCTGCAATTTCTATACTAGTTTGAGCTCATCATCACATTGACCTGGTGGTGCTATTTTTAGTATCATCAGTCTGGCGACATCTATGGGAATGAGGATAGCCATATCTTACCTACTCTTAAGATTATACTCATCAGAGTCTCTAGCAGTGAACCGGTCCTCCCCCTTGTGCGGAGTTGTTTCACCATTGAAGGAGACCTTGTTGAGCACTTAAGCTCTCCTTCTCCAGCTCATAGCTTTTTCACCAATGGCAATGGATCCGCCTCCTCCACCTGAGAATCAGTTGGCACCTCCACAAGGAGGATGTATAGGCTCCAGCCAAGTGCCTCCATAATCAGAAATGGATGAGGTGGCGATGGAGCTCCGCTCTCTCATATCTAGCCATTAGCAAATGCAAAATCAGTTTCTATGCTTAGCTAAAACATCGCGGCCAGGACTGGCAGTGTAGGAGCAGAGTTTGTAACTCCCACCACTAAGGAAGGTGAACTAGACAAACAAGCTAGGTAACCACCCCAGGATATAGAAAAAGACCTTTCTCTTTGCCAAGACGGAGAGATGTTGTTGACCTAAGGTAATTATGCCGGGGAAGGTAAGATCAAGAACTTCGTGATGACTTAGTTGGGGATGACCTTGATGATAAAGAGGGAGAGTTTAAATGTTGGGAACCTCGTGAGACATACAGAGGGACTGTACGCCCTATCCGGCATGGAAAAAACTAGGTACATAGGCACAATGGAGAGCGTAAGCCCAATCGAGATTGTGGGCTAAGGCAATCAGCCTTTGAAAGGCTAAGCAGAGGGTCGGCCTTTGATAGGATCGACCCTTAGGGAGATTTGAGGAATCACTTATCCAGGTCAAGGAGTGTCGTAGGCTTAAGAAAAAATGAAAGAAAACTCGATTACAGACCTCTAGAAGACCAAGAGATCGTCAGCCGACCTCATCATCTAGAGAGATCATCCTCGGTCCATCTAGTTACCAAAGGACGATCAACTTGACCAGACGATAGAGAAGAGGTTGGGGAAAATGATGTACCGACAAAAGCCGACATTACTACTAAAAAAACCTTAGAATGAGTCGATACAGAGACTGGAGAATAAAATCGGAGATATCATAAAAATCCATAGCCCCTTGCAAAGAGGATATGACGTAAGATCCCTATTCATAGCAAAGATACTAAACTATCCAACTCCGTCCAAGTTCAAATTTCTAGTAGTCACACCGAAGTATGATGGGAGCACTAACCCAGTGCATCATGTGGAGATGTATCAGTCGGCCTCCAAAATCTATTCAATATTAGATGAGATGAGATGTTGAGCATTCTCAAGAACTTTGATAGGGGCGGCTCATGTGTGGTTCACCTCTCTTCCTAAGAACTCCATAAGAAACTTTAAAAAATTGGCTGATAGTTTGGTCCACAACTTTTTCTTTGGGGTAATGCCTAAGAAATAAAAGACCCACCTATTGTGCATCAAACAAGGGAAGGATGAGACTCTTAGAGAGTACATATCCCATTTTAACAAAGAGAAGCTTGAGGAATAAGACTATGAAGAAAGTATCACGATGATAACCCTTATGGGGGGCCTTCAGAAAGGAAAGATACTCCCGAAGCTGATCGAGGACCCTCCTAAGTCTATGGCTGAAATCCTGGCTATGGTCAGGAGGGACATAAACGGAGAGGAGGCAATGTCCGCGAAGGAAGATGAGGAAAAAAGAGTTCACAACAATGGAAAGATTCATAAGTTCAAAGGGAAGGATAAAAAGAAAAGGTCGATAAACGACAAGTTGTCAGACTATACGCCTTTGATAGTTAGTTATGAGCATATTTTAAATAAGATAAAAAATGATCGGTCTCTTAGGTGGATGGAGAAGTTGAATACAACTCCTCATAAGAGGAATAGAAATATTTGGTGTGAATTTCACCAAGATCATGGGCACCTTACAGATAAATGCTTTGCCCTCAAAGATGAGATCAAATAAATGTTGATAAGAATTGTTCAAGGCAGGGCCAAGAGGATAGAGGCCGAGAAGAAATGGTAAATGCTGAGAAAACACTACAACAATGAGGCAGGGATCTTCAGACAATGATAATGATGATACGATATCCCACCTAAAGACGATGATGTTCCAGTGAAGAGGCTCAATATGATTACATTCGGGGTAAACATGATTTATGGTGGCCTTGCAGGAGGAGGCTCTGAGGTTGCCAATCGAAAAGCTTATGTGGTCGAGGCTAAATCCATAACTAAGGCCAATGTTGTAAACTCAACCACCATTAATGCTAAGCCCGAGAAAATAAAGTAGATATGGAAAGCCTCGTAGTCGTCTTTTCAAGACTAGACTTTAAGGGTATCCTAGATCCACACGAAGACCCGCTCGGTATAACGACCAGAGTACATGGATGTGAAGTACCAAGAATCTTAGTTGATGGAGGAAGCTTTGCAGATGTTACATTATAGCCGTGCTTCAAAGGCTTAGGATTTAGTAGGGCCAGACTCGTCCTATACCATCATCGTCTAATAGGGTTCAGTGGAGAGAAGATTCACCCTTTGGGGATGTATGAAATGGATATTAGAATGGGAGACGAATGGCCGAAGAGGCTCAGCAAGAAGATTAACTTTTTTATTATGTAAGAGAACGTCTTCTCAACCTATAACCTCATATTGGGATGGGTATCCCTCAAAGAATTTGAGGTCGTGCCTTTAACAATCCACCAAATGATAAAATTCTCGACTCCTTATGTAGTAGGGGAAGTTCAGGGTGACCAAACGTCGGCACAGGAATGCTACTTTAACTCAGCTGAGGAGAGAGAGGCATACAAGAAAAAAACCACCACCTACAACATTGACACACTTGATCCTAGAGACGAGATAAATCTCAAGAAAGGGGAAGACATGAAAGAGGTAGAATCTATCATCCTCAATGAGGACGGGCAAAAAAACCCGTCCAGGATGGCAAAGCCCTAAAGACGGAGATTAAGCACGAGATGATCAGGTTGTTGAAAAGAAGACAGAGCATCTTTTCTTGGAGTAATGTAGACATGCCAGGCATCGACCCAAATATAATGTGTCATAAGCTCAATGTGGTGAAAGGTGCTAAGCCAGTAAAGCAGAAAAAATGATTTATTCTCGTGAGAAGTATGAGGTTATAAGGGACGAGGTTAAGAAGCTTGAAGAGGTCGAATTCATCAGAGAGGTCATCTACCCTGAATGGTTATCCAACGCACTTATAGTGCCCAAGGCCAATGGAAAGTGGAGAATGTGTGTGGACTTCACTAACCTTGCCCCAAGGACATCTTCCCTCTCCCTCGTATAGATTAAATCGTAGATGCTATGAGAGTTCACGAATTGATGAGATTCATGGATGCGTACTATGACTATAATTAAATTTTTATTGGCCCGGCTGATGTAGAGATAACGACCTTCATCACCGATAAGGAAACATATTGTTAAAAAGTTATGCCCTTCGGCCTAAAGAATGCCGGGGCTACATACCAATGGCTGGTGAATAAGATGTTTGAGAACCAAATTAGGAAGTCCATGGAGGTTTATGTTGATGATATGCTGACCAAGAGTCTGAATACCGACACTCATGTGGCCGACCTTGAAAAAACCTTTGATGCGATGGACGAGTACACAATGAAGCTCAATCCTGCTAAATGTGTTTTCAGTATCAGATATCGTCAATCAGAGGGGTATAGATGCTAACCTAGAGAAGATAAAAGATCTGGTAGAGATAAAGACCATCAAAGACATTTTGAGGCTTACGGGACGAGTGGCTGGCCTAAACAGGTTTATCTCTAAAGACACATATAAGTGTCTACCAATTTTTTAAAGTTCTTAGAAAAGTTTTTGAGTGGAATGAAGAGTATGATAAGACTTTTAGAGAGATAAAGTTCTACCTCGGTCCTCCCTTACTACTGTCACGACCAGTTCAAGGGGAAAAACTATATGCATACCTAGTAGTCTCGGAGTCGACTATAAGCACTGTCATTATAAGGGAAGAGGATGGAGTACAGAAGCCGGTGTATTTCAATAGCAAATCACTCCAAGGGGATGAGCAAAGGTACCCAAGGATGGAAAATTTGGCTTACGCTCTGATTTATGCCTCGAGAAAGATGAAGACGAACTTCCAGGCCCATTTAATGGTCATCCTCACTGATTCTCCACTATGGCAGGTGGTCCATAAGCCTGAGAAATCCCAGAGACTAATAGCTTGGGGAATAGAGCTGGGAGAGTTTGATATTGTCTATCAGCCCAGGGTGTCCATTAAAGGGAAAGTATTGGCAGACTTCATGGCTGAGAATGAGAATTTGGAGACTGCAGATTGTCAGTAAGGGAGAAATGTCATCGCTTCCACAGACGAGGCCGAGATAAGAACAACTAGAGGGAAAATAAGTGAAAATTAAGAGGGGAAATACCTCTTTAGACAAGGTCCCTAACATATGGTAATTTTTCGGAGGATGATACAGTATGGAACCTCTTTGTCGATAGTTCTTCTTATGAGAATGGAAGTGGCGTCGGACTGATAATGTCGGCCCCAGATGGCACAGATATTGAGTATGCTTTGAGGTTTGACTTTAAGGCCTCCAATATTGAGTCATAATATGAACCTCTGATAGAAGGTCTATTCTTGGCCCGGGCTCTAAGCGTCGTCCAACTCCTAGTTCACAGTGATTTAAGATTGGTGGTAAATCAGATCTTAGGGGCATATAAGGACAAAGATGATATAATGGCCAAGTATCTGAAGAGAGTAAGGTCAATATTAAACGATTTTAAATAAATGAAGATAAATATGATACCACCGCTAGACAATAGTCGGGACGATGCACTCGCAAAACTTACCTCTGCAATAAGAATCGATATCAAAAGAATAGTGTCGGTAGAAATCTTACTTCGATCGAACATCAAAGAGGAGGATAGTGCATCTGAATCTTGCCTGAATTTAGATATGGGAGCTTCATGGATGGATCATCTTGTTAGATAGATTAAGGAGGGGGAGCTGCCAGAATCAAAAGTCGAAAGAAGGAAGCTGAGATACAAATATGCCAAGTTCTCTGTCATAGGGGACATTTTATATAAGAAGGGATTTTTACCTCTTCTTATTAGGTGTGTTCATCCATATGAGATACCGTATATCCTTCAGTATATACATGAAGGCTCTTGCTATAGTCATATTGGGGGAAGATCATTGGCCAAAAGGATTGTTACTCAGGGGTACTGATGGCCGACCCTGGCCAAAGATACTACAGCATATGTCAAGAAATACGACAAGTGTCAAAGGTTTTATACCATTCCTCACCAACCTCATCAACCTCTGACCTCCATTACTTCTCCCTGGCCGTTTGTAGTGTGGGAAATTGATCTAGTAGGACCATTGCCCATAGTAGTGAACAACTATTGGTACCTGATTGTGGCGATAGATTACTTTTCAAAGTGGGTAAAGGCCGAGTCGATGATTACGATGACAGAGAAGAAGACCTTCCAGTTCATCAGGAAAAACATCATCTGTAGGTATGCTTTGCCTAATACCCTGATTTCAGATAATGGGACTCAATTCAAGAACGTCTCCTTGGAAAAATACTATGAAAGGGTCGATGTCAAACAATTATTCTCCACACCTAGCCGACCCTAGGCAAACGGGTAAACTGAAGTGACAAACTGGAAATTCTAGATGGGATCAAGAAGTGGTTAAAAGATGCAAAGGGGAGATGGATCGAAGAAGTGTATGTTGTACTATGGGCATATAAAATGACAAAAAGGACTCCTACTGTAGAGACCCCGTTTATGCTTGCATACGGCTTAGAGAAAGTTGTATAGACATAGATTGTCCTACCTACACATAGGGTTCAGACCTATTACCTTGAACATAATAATGATGAGTGAAGTCTTGACTTGGATCTCATTACAGAGAGAAGAGAAGACGCTGAGGTCAGGCAAGATGCCTACTAGCAAATAACTGCAAGATTCTACAACAAGAGGGTCATTGAAAGTAGGGGATTTGGTACGAAAAAGATATGGAAGAAACCCAATAAGCTTCATCCAACTTGGAAGGGGCTTTATAACGGATTGAAGAGGTTGTGCCAGGAATGTACAGACTGGAAAACTTGTAAGGAGAGCCATTTTTCAACCCATGGAATGTTAATCATCTTAAGAAATATTATCAATAAGATTAGTCTTTACTGTATTACCCGCATTTTATTATAATACGTGTATATGACTCAGGAGAATGAATATCAATGAGAATATTAGTGTTTCCTCATCATGTTTGTTTATTCAAATATTTGTATTAATCTATCCAAAGCTACAGAACATCATCCATGATGAAGTAGGCTTGAGTTTCCATCAATGATATGATAGTACTGGATGGGGACGACCTCATCCACAGGCTACCGGTAACATCGAATGGCACTAATTATCATCAACTAGAAGGACTTTCCCTCGGCTGAGACGATAGCGCATGGATGGTACGATGCTTCATACGCTCGTAAAAAGATGAGGGAGGGTGGATAGGACAACAAACCTTAAACATCATTAGTTTGGTGAAATTATGAGATGAAACATCATTAATTTGGTGATCTCAGACCCTAAACATAATTAGTTTGGTGAAATTATGAGACGAAACATCATTAATTTGGTGATCTCAGACCTAATCATCATTGGTTTGGTGAATTATGAGATGAAACATCATTAATTTGGTGATCTCAGACCCTAAACATCATTAGTTTGGTGAAATTATGAGATGAACCATCATTAATTTGGTGATCTCAGACCTTAAACATCATTAGTTTGGTGAAATTATGAGATGAAAAATCATTAATTTGGTGATCTAAGGCCCTAAACATCATTTTTGGTGAAATTATGAGATGAAACATCATTAATTTGGTGACCTCAGACCTAAAACATCATTAATGTGGTAAGATAAAATATCATGATGGAAGGCAGTAACAAACACGAGACATAATGGAAGAAGAATTTCATTGATGAAAAATAAGAACACAAGTCATAGTTCACTTAATAACCTATGAGGTTACATCAGTTCATGTTAAAGAAGGGGTTACAACAAAAAGTTTCACTAAAATAAGTATGAAGTAGATACAAAGCCCTCAGGGCTGAACTTGTCCGTCGGTGGGAGCCAACCCATCACTAGTTGGAGTTATTTTATCAAGCCCAACATCGGTAAGCTCAACCTCGTCATCATGGCCAGTCTGATCTTTAATATTTGGAGTGATTTCTAATGGACTAGTCTTGGCTGGGGAAAAGTTCTCCACTTCAGCTAAGGCATGACTAAGATGAGCATCGCCAAAGTCGAGTCCTATAAAATCTTTCGGAGATAAGCTCCCATAAT
Source organism: Sambucus nigra (assembly GCA_949130495.1). Taxonomy (NCBI): domain Eukaryota; kingdom Viridiplantae; phylum Streptophyta; class Magnoliopsida; order Dipsacales; family Adoxaceae; genus Sambucus; species Sambucus nigra. Next base: position 637,444,794 of record OX422207.1, on the reverse strand, counting down.
CAACATGTTTTAGGGTCGCCCATCGGCCAGCATCCCTGATGCCTCTCTCAAGATAGTCAAAGACGAAATCTACAAATTCATTTGAAGTTTTATAGTCGACAATGATTTTATCTTTGGACTCGACCAATGCAGATTTAACTTCCATATCGATGCGGGTCTGAATGCTCTTGTCTTTGGCTTTCAAAGCCTTTATGTGATCATCCTTCAATTGGGTGATCTGATTCCTCTCATGCTTCAAATCCCATTTGACCTTCTTAAGATCATCCTTCAAATCAATCTGAAGCTTCTCGTTATCTTAGCCCTTTTGGATTAGGGGCATCCTCTTCAGAGTTCAGCTAGCCACACGGTGAAGAGAAACTGTGCCTTGTAATATGAGTGATATGTTAGCAATGATGAAAATAATGCAGAGATAAGACTTGAAAATAAATGGATTGGCCAGTAAGTACCTATACAGTCCAATGGAGAGCAAACTCGACAAGTAGGGGGACATCCACGGATTGTAGAAAAAGTTTATCTTCCTATGAGATGATTGAGATTAGAGCATCGACTGCCTTCAAGCTATGACCAATGACACTATTATCACTTAATATTAGATGCAATAACCGAGCAGATAGGCCATCATCCATCGAGATTGGGATGGCACGGTCAAAATGTTGAGTCTTGCTTGGTCGAGTGGAAGTTGGGTCTATTGGTGGAGCCATCCTTTTCTTTGTAGCAGCATCGGCCTGGGTGGAGCCGACGACCTTCTTGGTTTGGGCTAGTTGAGGAACAACCTTGCTACCACATCTATTAATGATCTTGATAAAGGTTCGGAGAAGACATTTCCCAGAAATCATCTCATAAACCTTATGGCCTCTCTAAAAAAGAAAAGTCTCAGAGTTAGTACGTCAGTTGTACAAAAGTACGAGATATAACTTGTAACAAATTTTTAAAACTGACGAAGTTTAACCAAAAGGCCACCCCCTAAACCTGTTTGATCAAGGTAATAGGGGGTCATTAAATGTTCATACATCACAAGACGACCATTTTAGCCTTGATTACAATGGTCGTTGATGTTCTTATAGCTATTAGGGCTCAGCCCAGGTTCGGCCTTGGATGATAAAGAGGCTTTGTCCCACCTCACAGGCATTCTTATTTTAGATGTTCCACAAGTTTGGTTTGGGCCAAACTCCCAGGTGCCCGAGATAAAAAAAAAAGTATCGGGGTTTCTAGTTATGATTTGAAGTTTGAGTCACCAATAACATTATATTCTCAGACTTTCTGGCTACGAAATGATAACAGCCTAGATGAGTAATGGAAGAAGAGGGCGTAGAATAGCCAATGAATACTCTAACTGGAAGGTCGGTCCGGTGAACAACCTTCCAGAGGATAGTGGATCCAATCATGACCCTCCCCGTATTAGGAGATAATTGGGAAGGAGCAAGGTTTATATAAGAGAGGATGGATCGGATTGTAGGATGGATAGGTAGACAAAAACCTAGATTAAACATCTGCTCATAGACACAGATCTCGCCTTCTCAACCATCAAAGGCCCTCTCATTTTTAAGAGGTTTCCTCAGGGAAATGGAAGAGCCTATTCTGTAAAGGTGTTTGAATGCTAAGATCTCGAACTAAATAATAGATCTCTCGTATTTAGCAACAATATAGGTGTCAATGTCACTATCTCCCTTGTCATCAGTTCCAGTGTCCCCAGTTTTTATGTTGGCCGGAATACCTCTAGGAAACCTTTCCGCAAACTCGACCCCTATGGAAGTCGACAAGGGTATGGCATCCATCATAAGAGGAAATTCAATGCTGGCTATATTATTTCTATAGAGTCAGAGTTGTGTGAAGGCCCAACATCCCTGGAAGACGAGAAAGGAGAAGAAGCCTCCTCATCATCAGACCCTGCACTTTTGTTGGGGGAGCAATCCATAGTCTCTTTATAAGAATCCACACTCTCGGTCGACTGAGAGGTGGACATGTGGTCGGCCTCAAAAGAGTTAGACATTGATTTGCATGTCTCAAAGACTTGAGGGTATATTACAACCAATGGTGGTGGAAAAATGGGTCGAATATGAAAATCCTCGGCCTTTCGACTCTCGGCTTAGGCCTCGTCAATTTGTCTAATATTATCAAAGCACTTCTCTTTCATATTGGGGAATTCCTTTTCTAGCTTATACAAGGAATGTGACATCTGACAGGATGAGACCACACTTAGGTGAGAAAAGGAAAAGACAAAGAGTTACAAACAACTTAAAGGGTTGAATTCTGTTGACCCAAAGATCAAACCCTTGGGAATTTCATACGTTTCCTCAAGAACACCAAGAAAAAATTCAACCTAGTTCACCGGAGATAGTGATCAGAGAGTCATCAAGAAACCTATAAAATATCAACTAAGGCCTAACTCACACTCAAAACCACCAAATGTAGCCTAAGAACCACCTCGCGACTAATTTCTCAACATCAAAAGCCCCAGCAATGATAGGAATAGTCACCATAAAATATGGAAGGTAATCGAAAAAACAAGAAAAGGGATGGAACTACTAAGAATGAAGAAAACCAGAAGTTAGAGAGGTTACCCGAATGAACTTGAGTTCTTGGAAATAGAGGAAGAGGCAAGAGACAGCCTGGGATCAAGGGACTCACGAACTTGGAAGCTTTAAGGGCTATGGAGATTTCTGGGAAAAAAGTTATAAAGGCATGAAGGAGTAGAGAAGAAAGAGAAATGCAAAGTTTTTGGGTTTAAATATCCCACCAATGATTACACACGCTCCCTAAATACGCCATCATGAGAGGGGCGCAAAACCTAAAGCGCATAGCGACCAAACCTAACTTGGGGAACACGACACTAATCATAATAGTGACATGTGTCACTCGCCCATGTGCCAAGTCCTATAAAGACAACACGTAAGAGATGCCTAATTATTCCCCTAATAACTCATAGCCCTCAACCTCCTATTCACACATACTACTAAGGGCTAAGGGGTGATTGATATGACCAATGTTTACCCTCATCTCTTATAATGACTGCTATCAAATCTCATGGTCGAGTCATCATTTGAGACACACACACCATTAGCGGGGTCATCGCGACAAGGGTTGGCTTCTCCTCAACTAACCTCGGTCGTCTATAAAGTCGAAACCGAAAGATACATTCCTGTAGATTAGCACTATTGTCATACTTGGCTACAGCCGATGACAGTAGTGACCAGCCATCCAACCTTAGCCTTATCTTATTAGCTGAGGTCACACATGGGACCACATTGGAATTAGCAACCTCTTCCCCTCTCAAGCCGATGTTACAGCGAAAGATGTCTTACATTACGATCATATTTAAATATGGGGGAGCTATGCTAATGTGAACAATTCTGTTATTACAAGATTATTCCCTCACGTGAGGGAATTTTATATCATTATTTTGCCTGTGTGCCAAGAACATGTGGCTACACCTTATTGGTAGCATCCTCATGTGCATGTTGATTACCTTTTTAGGGGGTCGTTACACCACCCAAGCCCTATATATACACTTCATCTTCTCCATGAGAAGGGATCGATAATTCACAACACTAGCAGAACTCTTTCAAAATATACAGAAGAGAGAGGAAAGCTTGAGTTATTGTATCCATGGCAATTAGTGCGCTGTTCTAGTTAATCACAGACACATAGTGGACGTAGGCTAAACCACTTAAATTGTTGTCTCATCTTCTCTTTGCCTTATCTAATTCTCTTATAGCTGTATTGTTTGTTATATTTTTCCATTGCTATACTTGTTTGAGCTCATCATCACATTGACCTGGTGGTGATATTTTTAGTATCATCAAAGAGTGCTTTGGAAAAATTTTGAAAAATTGGATTTTCTAAGTTTCAACACTTAGTTTTTTTTCGCATGTCAAAGTTGGGAAGCTCACTGGAAATCCGAACCGATTCGCCATTTTGCACTTTCAGGACCGAACCAGTTTTCCTGGGGTTCGAATAAAAAAAATAATATTTTTCATCGAACCTGTTCGCCCAGACCTGAAACCGGCTCACCCAGAGCAAATGCAGATTTCGACGAGTTCCAAGGTGCCCATTCACCATACATCTCACCTTTCCCATACACCCCCTTTTGTTTTATCTCCAAATCCATTTCCCCACACCTTTTTCATCCAAATTCTTCCCTCCAATCCCACCCATCCCCACATATAAATAGACACCCCACTTCCACCATTCCTCTCACACTTTCCATATTTTTTTTCACTCTCCTTCTTCCCCAATCACCCATTTCCATGGCTAATGCAGATTTATCTGTCAAATACGACTCGACCAAAATTCTGCATGACGGCGACCATGAATACTGCTCACTTTAAGAAAGACAATGGGCAGAGAAATTCTTTTCAATATCCTGCACCGTACACATCGAGTGGGCAATTAATTGGAATGGATTGCCCGAACCCGTGAATGCCCGCTTCTGACGCCAAAGGTGGTGTCAATTTCTAGCCAATCCCGGTGATGAGATTTGGATGAATGAGATGCGATCCCTCTATGGAACTCTTGTCCATGTCTCCAAAAATACGTACCAAGCATATTTGGATGAGGTACTAATACCATTCTCTTTCTCTCCATAGTCGCCCAAATAATGAGAGCTGACAATGTCTCAAATCCACCAAATTTTGACTATCCCACCTATGGAAACCCCATCCCAAAACATCAATGATAGAACGCATATCACCCAATCACATTTGGGACTGCGGAACTTTCACGGTAGGCAAACTTAATGAGACCACCCGCTTCACCTACCTTATCACTTGTGGGTCTATCCTCCAAACCTCCAATAATTCCCTACTCGCCATGGAAATTTTCTCTAGAACCTTCATGGAAATCCGAGTACCATTAATCTCCCTCGCATTTTTTACTCAGAAATCATAGCTGTCACAAGGTAAAAATCGCTCTGCCTTATGCCCGGCTCATAACACCACTTTTGAGGACCACCGGAATTCAAACACCCCCATCACAACCCCGTCTCCCTAAGCCTATTAGACCAGAATCCATCACAAGGAGTGTGTGCCAAATGGAGGTATTGCACCCACCACAACCGGTGATAGAAGATGTGGAAATAGGGGGGGGGGGGGGGGAATGAGGAGGAAGAGTACAACGAAGAGGAGGACTCCCACTACGAGCCAAATGGAGAGGGCATCAATAGGCTTGCGATCCAACTTGACGCGCGATTTGATGGGTTCGTGACGGATTACCGTCGTGATATCCCTATTATGATCCGCCTCCAAGAAGAAATGTACCGCTTGCAAGTGGGCCCAAATGTCTCTCTCCCCACCTATTTTTACAATCCATATGGCCCCAATGCTCCCAGCCCACCCCCACACTAGTTTGATGTTTATGTTTGTTATTTTTGGTTGCTTGTGATATCTATCCTTTTCTTTTCTTTGTACTTGGTCCTTATAAATGAAATGTTGCATTTTGTTCTTTCGCTATTTTTTTACGCACTCTTCTCTTATTGTTTGGATTTTAGTCCTTATTGCATGAAGACATTGCAAAAGTCTAAGTTAGGGGAGAATACACGTGTATTTCACAAAAATTCACAAAAGTTCAAAATGCCCAAAAAAATGAAATTTTTTTTGGAAAAAGCCAAAAAAAAATTCTTCAAAATAAATAAAAATAAAAATAAAAATTTTAAATTTTTAAAAAAATATCACTCAAATTTTGTTGAAAGTCTCAAATTTGTAAAATTTCAATTGCATAAAGCTAAATTTAACCAAAAATGGAAATTGAAATAAAATTGACGACTTAACGAATAAGTGTGGAGATTAACAACCCGGTGAGAATTCGAACCTATAACTTTTTGAGAGTTTTTAAATTAATTTGAGTTAATGGTTAACTCAAAGTTCATTTCAGTGTTTAAAGAAGTCATTGAGGATCTCAATACCTTTTCTTTGAATGGTTACGGGAAGTGTGTGAGATGTTTTCTTGAAAAGTACGCTAAAATATCTCTAAATTAAAAGATTCTCGAGACGCATATGGTAAATTAATTAGTAAATTGAACAATGAAGTTAGGCTATCATTTGTTACCCAAAAAGATTAGCCATAAAAATTGTGAAAAAAATCCCTTTTGCAAACCAAGTTGAGCAAAATAAAATCTATCCTTGCATTTGATAACTCGAAAAAGCAATATAGCCCGGAATTGAGTAATCCAGAAAAATTAAGTCCAATTTGTGTGAAAATGAAAAGGGGCAAGAAAAAAAAAAGAGAAAATGAGCAAAAGCCCAAACAATCACTATTGGACATCATAAGGACATTTTCCAATTCCAAATGTTTCAACCATTTTCATGTTACCCAATACACCTTGAAACCCAAAAAAGTCCTAACTGAGTCCGAATTTCAAAACTAACTAGCAGGTGGAGAGCTAAAATACAAAAAGATAATAAGAGAGATGAATTGGTGTGTATAAGAGGCAATGTTTCCAGTTTCACAATGACCTTAATTTGATGAAGAGATCTTTTCACACATAAATGTCTTCTTTTCAATTTTGTGTGTGAATTTGTGTTCCAATGCATTTAATCTTTATATCATGCAAACCGAGAGAAAATTGCCACATTTCGAGTGATTCATTTGTGAGAGCATTCCGTTAGTATTTGAATAAAAAAGAATTTTTCAAAAGTAACGTAATGATCATTCGGTGGAAATTTGTGATTAAATTTTTGGCTTCGCACACACACACGGGGCGAACTGAGACTTATGAATGTAAATTTATGGTGATTATTTTTTGAAAAGTTTAAATTGTACAATTTTTAAGTATTTGGAATTTTCTTTGAGTTAAAAAAAATTATGGGTTTATTCACTACAAAACCTCACGAGACAATACTCGTCCTACTAGGATATCCTAAGGGTTTAACGGCTTGTTACAAACGCTAAATGCAATTGCTTTCCTGCGAAAGTGGTACTCTATCTCTATCAGGTGTCAGTTTAGTATTTGAACATGCTTCAATTCTTTTACATTTCTCAGGACGATCAAAGTTATGAGTTAGGGGGGTTGATTAGGTCTAAATTCTTTGTATTTATTCCCTTACTTTAGAGGTCTTTATCACCTTATGCATCATAGAACACATTGATTTCTTGCATATTATTGATACTAATCTTTTCTATGAAGTGCAGTGAGTTTGGGTATTTCTCTTACATTTTGCAAGAAATTAATTCAAGAAAAGAAAACAGAAAAATTAAATTCAAGAGAGAAAGACAAAATGCAAGAGAAGGAAAGTCAAGGGGCAATTTCATAATTTTACACCCAAAATTCGAACATGAACTCCTGAGAATAAGTTGAAGTTCGTGGGTCCATGAGCGTGTCGGAAAAAACGGCATCCAATTCCGAGTTACGAGTGAAAAGTTATGAGAGTTCAAACTTGGGAAGAAATCAGGGCAAAAGAAGGAAAGGAAAATAAAACGACATATAAAAAATTTCAGCTCAGAAATTTCGCATCAGCACTGGAAAACCGGTTCAAAGGAAAAAACAGTGAACCGGTTTGGCGGGCCAAAATTCCAATTTTTTTATTTTAAAAATAGAGTTTTGCATGGATGAATTACTGAATATAACGTGATGTACTTAATTATTTGTGAGACCAGACATTAGAGGATGAGGTTTTTAATAGTTTTAGACCAAGAACCCTAGGGTTTTATTTTCTTCTACAATACTTAAGTTTTATGGAACGAATTCAAGGTTTTCTTCTTTAAAGTTTTTGTTCTTCATCTCTATTCTTTCATGTTAACTTTTCTTCACATGTTTTCCATATGTTATGAGATTCCAATTATTGTTTGCATATTTAGGTCTAGTTTCTTCATGGTTATAATTACATGCACATTAGATCGTATGTTTTTCATTAGGTTGAGCATGTCCGGCTAAGTTTTTAAGGGTTGGGGTGCATGAACCCATCCCGATGTAATTTACCATTGTAGGAAATAGGTTTTTGAATTGAATATTAAAGGAATCGTGTGGTGTAACTTTCAAGCGTCGTAGGACTTTTGATCTCGTTTACCTTAGGTAACTGAGATGCTTAAGAGTGTGACTCACGTGTTAGCTAATGTGACACCACTTTATTCTTGCCTTTTATTACGTATGATGCGGACTTGTATCCTCATATATGTAATGCTTAGGATTAATAAAGTTTGGGTTCATTTAAAATTCTAATTCAGAAACCTAGCATTCTGCCCGGTAAAATTACTAGGGGTTGGGGGATTGTATTCCGACCTATCTTCTCTCATTCACAGTTAACTCAATCAGTAGACTTGTTCTTTGCATCCAATTTACTTAGTTAATTTCACTCGCATTTTGTGTATCTAGTAGTTAGTTTTAATACACATTTAGTTCGTAGATAGACTCCTCCTTAAATCTTTTTTTTCTTTATAGAGTCAAGTTAGGATTCTCCGTCTTACTGATCGTCGTCATGACTATTCATCCTATTTACCCGAGGATTCAACCCCGACTTACCGGGATTATTATTTGAGAGACATGCTTGCACTTGAACCTACAAAACCACCGACTTTAGACACTTATTGAGTCGCGTCAGTATGTTCCTTATTTTTTATTATGTAAGGCGTACTTATTTTATCACTAATGCATTGTACTCATTTGTTAATACTACCTTGTCAGTGCATCGAGTATGGTAGACTTAGTTTTGACATAACACATTTCGTTAATTCATCCACGAGTTGAGGGATAGATACCTACATTGGTTCATGTGTAGAGTAATAGGGATGGACTTTGGGAAGACTCAATTTCGTGAAAGATCAATTTGCATAAGAGACGTCAGAGTGCAATATTATCCTAGGAATGGATCGACAATATATTTATAGGGCTTACATTAATCTTTGGACCATTTAAATTTAATGGCCTAGTGTAGAATCACTAGTGGAACAATGATGTTCACCATAAAAGTGAGAGCTATTATAGGAATTTTAATACCTTGGGTCTAAATATGGTAACATAAATGGTGATAGAAACTGGGTATTTATATGATGATGTTATAAAATTTAGCGTGCTTAAGAGAGAGCGATGTATGAAGGTAATTGTGAGGATTTTTAGGAAAGTCAAATTAGCATTACACTCAGATTGGGAAAGAATTATTGTGTTAATTAAGCCCATTCGTGATTTTGGTGAGAATAAGGTGCGAGTGGTTGGACTTAGGAGTATAATTATCATGTGATTTCGGAATGTGAAGAATGACGACTCAATTAGAAAATTGGCAGGGGGTGATGTGACTGTGCATTATAGCCATGTGTTTATCGATGCATCGAAGATGGGTGAAATTTATGGACAAGTACGTGTCCAGTAGTGTAATCCTAGAGATAGTATCTAGGACCAACGATGGTTTGAGGGATTTATAAACCTTATATAATGAGAGGTTATACGGTCACTAAAACTTTAGTTGCAGGATCCGCATGAACTGGGGAATGTTACCTTATCGAAAGTAGTCACAACAATGTGAAATTTTAGTATTGGTTACTGATGTATTTCTTGAAATTTAAGATGCAATAAAAGTTTGACTTGGGGTACGGACATAAGCTAGCGGCTAATGAGAGCATACGTTAAAGGATGAATAAATGTGATAGTTATCCTCAGACGGTTTTATTTTTGTAGGTAAGGATATGCAAAATGAGAAGCATTCATATTGTAGAAGTAACTGGTTACATTAGGAACTTTATGGTTAGAAATAGCCTTAAGCACATGAGGATGTGTATAGTCATGAATAGTGTCATATGATGACATCGTCATTGAAAATAGGTGGTAGTAGCCTTTTACTGGAAATGGTAGGTCTCTGGAGGCTTAGAAGTAATTAAGCACTCTACTAGACTTAATAATGGACAGAGGATGTCTTATTGTATATGTAAAAAGGAACATGATGTTCTTGGTATTATCGAATACATAAATTTATCGCGATTTAGTGTATCCCTTGGAAGTGATGACCCCTTTTTTTTAAATGGGCATAAGTTGAAATCTCTGAAGTTAGAATATTTTTTTTTCTTTTTTCTTTTCTTTCTTTTAGTCTTGGACCGATGGATCTTAACAATTGACTAAACTATGTAGTAGTGTATCAAGAGGGTTCCTTGTTTGGATTTCTCTTGCGAGACGTCCCACACAGGAAATTGGCAAATGTCGGGAGTTGAGAGATGTTAGTTTTTAGGATGTTTTATTACTACATTTTACATGCATGGAGGTATAACGCATAGGGCGATGTTATATTATATGAGTTAAGGCCAGCGGGGCCAGAGCACTTAGTAATGTTTACACCACTAGTGAAATAAGTGGGACAATCTCTAGATGAATTGAATCATGGTTAACAGGTTATTTGAATATACTTTGCTTTATAGATATACATGGTATGTATGGTTTAGGTTAAATGTATAGGTGTCATCCATATTTGACGCATGTGCGTGTTTGTGCATGTGATATGTGATGTATGGGCATCCTAGTAATATTATGATAGGCGTAGATAAGCTTTTTCATTTTATCTCATGGGATATGAGTATGGACTACTTGAGTATAAACTAATGAGAATTGTGTGGATTAAAATATGATGTTATGCTTCAGTGAATTCTGAGGACAGAATTCCGTTGTTAGGGGGAAGAATGTAATACCCCATATTTTCGGAATAAAATATTATGATAGAAATCAATTTAATAATTTTGAATAAATTCGAGAATAAATTAAATCGGTGGGATTTAAATTAAATAAATGATTATTCGTGATTACATAATTATTGGACTTAATTGCGCATGAGGGGTTCACTCGTAGAAAATAAATCAGATAGTGATTTACTTATGGTTACCTTTTGTTTAAACCTAATAAAAATTTATATGTCAAGTAAAAATAATTCGGGCATTTTTCGTGATGTTTTGGGAACTCGTTTAGGTGTTTTAGACCTTCAAAAATAGTCCTAGAGTATAGGTGTATTCGTTGGGAGGATATTGGGCCATTATAGTTAGGAATTCGAGATCATTTGGGGGTCCAAAAGTGAAAATAAATACCTAACTCGGGATTAGGGAGTTTATAAGTAAATTAAGAAGATTAATAAACACATTTGTCATTTGAGAAAACCCCAGCAGCCCCACCCATAGAGAGAAGATACCAAGATAAAAACACAAGGAGAAAATTGGAGATTCGAGAAGAGGATTGAAGAAGAGGAACTTTTACCTTCATCGTAATGTAACACCCCATAATTTTTAACCTGTAATAATTTAATTTAATTTTGAACTCGAAAAAATAAAATTTTTGAATTTAATTATTTTTAGTAATTTAATATGTGGGATTTTATTAATGGAAAATAGAATTTTAATCAGAATTGAAATAGGGAAAGAAATTGGGTTTTTATTTGTATATACACATTTTTGGGGTGAACTGATGACCTGTTCAGGTACGAATCGATTTGGCCTTAAGGGTGAATCGATTTGCTTGGGACAGTGTCAGCAGTTTGTTTGACTTTATTAGAGTTTGAGTTAATTAAAACTCTTAATTATTTTTCATGTAAAAATAACTCGGGGTTAGACTTTTCTAAACAATTCTTCACCAATTCTTAAAGAAGAAGTCTCCCACATCTTTACCGCCTCTCATTTATAAACCCTAGCTACAAATTAAATCAAGATTTAACCTAAGTTTTGAAGGCTCAAACCGTGTTTTCTCAAGATTGTTCAAAACGAGTCTTTATTGATTTTTCTAAAGGAACGCAACCATCCAATTAGAATTTTAACTGACTTTTCTTCAAGCATGAATACTCTTATTCTCTCTCTTTATTTTTATGCGTTTTAAATATTGCCTAAACATTAAATTATATGTTTTTTCTTAAAATAAACTAGAAACCTCAATTAGGAAAACTGAAATCTATATTGGGGCTATTTTTATGAAAAATCTTATACGAATTAACACTTACAACCCTGTGTCTTTGGGTCTAAGTTGGATTTTTATTAATATGGATGTAGATTTGCATGTAGAAAATCGTAGTAACTTTATTAAATTGAAAGGGATTGGGAAATCACATAAAATTATGTAAGTATGATAAAAAAGAAAAAAAATATGTTGTGTGCACCATAAACTTTCATAATGTTGAAATCATATTAGTTGCGTAAAATAAGTTGTTTGATTACGAAAATTGATTGTATGGGTGAAATTAGATTAATTTATGATCTTATGAGGAATTTGTAGAATTGTCGATAAAATATATCATGCGACTTGTTGATTTAATTATATTTTCCACCATGGGGACGACGGGATTTTGGATAGTTATTATCTTACCTTAATGTTAGGAGTACTTGCTAGGTATGGGACTAGTAAGTATGTGTTAGTTGTGGCTAACACTTTCTAGGCATGAGATTAGTTAGTGTAGATTTTTAAGGATGAGATATTACGGGGAGGGGTTAATTTTTGTGTCGTTCCATTGATTCGATAGTCTAGGCACGAGATTAGGAGGAAATTAATGGAAGATATTTATCTAATATGATAGGGTAGGATGTACTTGTATTTTGTAGACCTCTAAGTATGAGACTAGGGATAGGTTTTAGGATTTATGATCTATAATAGGGAGGGGCTAATAAAAAATGATGAAAAATTGAGAATTAATGCCTAATAAAATAAAAGAATATTAAAAATGAATTTGCGGCACGAGTATGTGCAGGGTTGACAGAAAATGGGCCGGATGGCTATAGCGACGTGGGTGTGTATTGGCGTCACGAGTATGTGGGGGTCTGATAGAATGGGGGACGACTGTCTATAGTGACCTACTGTGCATGGAACCTCACGAGTATGTGCAGAGCTGAGAGAAATCGAGTTGACTGGCTATAGTGGGGGGAATGGGTGTGACGTGTCGAACTTTAAGCGTTCCATGAGTATTTGCACGCACGATAAGGGGTCGACTAGCCATAATGGTGTCGTATGAATAAAAATAATTGAATAATTAAATTAAGCAAGGATGAGAGCTAATTTTTAAATTATAGTGCAAATAGAATAATTGAACTTACACTTTAGGTTGGAATAATTATACGGGTAGATAGTGGCAGCTAACTTTTATTCGCATGTTAATATTTATCTCGTTTAATTTAAAATACTCTATTGTGATATTTATCATGTATAATGCTACTATTTGGATTCACGGACCCCGATTAGGGAGAGTAGCTAGTATTCATACGGTGGGCTCTGACCCATTGTGTTGACTAACATTTTAGATATAACGCGAAATAGTTAAATAGGAGTGAATGGAGATATTTTTTGAGATGTAGCTGGAGATTTATTTAGAGGCTTTAGTAGTTTAGGATTGCTTTCTATTTCCGTCATCTTTATTATGAGAGTTTTATTAATGGATTTGGTGGGAAAATCTGTTCCATAGTTGTTTACTATTACTGTCACACATTCATAGTTGGACTATGTCACAGGCAGTTATATTTATTTGGAGCTAAATTTATTTTGGAGATTAGCATGGTGATGGATTTAATATTGCTTGCATGTTTATATTTATTTTATCAATTTAATTATCTCTTATATAATTATTTTTATATGTCTCATATATCTTTCACGTGCTAAGAGTGATAACTTATTTATCAACGCCCGACGTAGTTTGGCGGCTAGCCACCTCGCTTGCCAGAATGTGTGGGGTGTTACATATAAGGCAAAAAATTTCTTGCTTAAATCCATTGTGAAGTTGTTTCTTAATTTAAACTGTGTCCTTTTTCATGTAGATTTCTAGATTTTATTTATAATTGATGATGTGGAATAGGTTTCATTATATGCATGTAGAGGATCTCACTTTGATGACTCAAAAATTATAGAATTGAGAGATTGATTGGAAAATCCAGAAAAAGTAATAATAAGATTGGTTTAAAGATGGATCTTGTGATATTATGATGTGATAATGTAGATCTAATGTATACCCCTTAGAAAGATCGTATCTTGACACAAATTTATGAAAAAGATATGGATCTTAAAAATTAGGAATCGCCCACGTTATAGTTTTCGGATAGAATTGTATTCTTTTTTATTGATTATGAATTTAGTGTTATACTCGTTTAGAAATTGTAGCTAGATGATATAAAAATAGTTAATGATCATATGTGATGTTAGGGTAACTTTTGGGTGATGCTGTGAATAAAATTGTGAAAATTCTATTAAAAATAGTATCAGCCCTGCTTTCACCAAACCTAAGTGCAAACCGGTTCGACCCTAGGGGCTAATCGGTTAAGTTGCCATGCTCTCCCCAGGTTGATATTTTTGTGTTTTAGGCTACTCATTCGGGGACTAGTTAAATTAGGTGTTACATAATGATAATTTAATACTTCTTAAAAATTAGTAGATTTAAAATATATCCACCGGGTTAACATAGAGTTTTTAATAAAATAGGGGCGATAATATACTCCTATTGGGTTAGACGAGAATAAGACATAGGATACGGGAATATGGGAGTCTACGATATGAATTGGAATGACTATTGATTACCTAATTAAATAGTAAAAATTCAGTAATCTTGAATGACTATATAAAATGGAGAAATCTATAATTAACGGGATGGTTAAATAAGTGAAAAATTATTGATGGTCAAATCATCAATATAACGTGGGGTAGTTATAGAGTAATTTCCTATATCTATTAAGTGATGAATAATATATATAATTACTTGTGTGAACATACCTATATTCGTGTACGGTTCTATCGGTTAGGGTTATGCACATTTGGGACCGAAGCACACGTCGGCACAAGTGGTCTAGGCATTGTGTAGTTCATTACTTAAGTACTACGAAGAAGCTCCACTTATGAGAGATTGGTGTAGATGTTGGGATCCATTGTCACTGTTGGGTGTGTGTCGTGCAATGGTTTACTTCATAGGGATCGTCACATTTATGTGTGTTTTGCGATGTTCTATTTGGATAAGGGATTCCTTCGGTTTTACCGACAGAGCAAGAATGAGACACAACTGGTAGATTCCATGTCGTATATATATATAAACTTATACATATATTACCCTATGAATTAAATAAAGATAATTATCTAAGATTGATGATGTGGACAATTTAATTTAGACCCAATATTATGTAGTATGCATAAGGGATGGTTATGACACTATTGTAAATAATATGACTGGAGTGCTCGGGAGATGGGTACATGGGAGTAGACAATAATATGTCCTATACACAATTTATGTTAGAAGCATTACATGTTTAATAATGATCTTGTTATCTATATTGCATTTGGGTTATGGGGATATGATACAATTAGTATTGAACCTAGGTGAGAGTTGAGAAAATTATTGCATACGAGTGTTAATGGGAGACACCTAATTAAATTAACTATAATCTTGCATTTCCATTTCAGTAAATTAATTATTGCACACTGTAGGGTGCTGGCCTAAATTATAAATCCCCCCCCCCCCCCCCCCCTAAAATTGCCTAGACAAGCATAACATGACTGAAGAAATATCAGACTTGTTGTCACATTTGTGGTTCTTTAAGATTGGTTTATTGATTCTAATTTAGGTTGTTCCTTCTTCCTATCTTTATTTATTTTAGATTAGTGTATGGTCATTAGCCTAGAGTCATTTTATTTTATTAGTCGAGACATATATGTTCATATTGGATTTTATTTTTAGCCGTTGATTTTGGATTTATTATTATCTATTGTCATTTAATTCAACACAATAATAAATTTGAACGTGGTTAAAAAATATGAATGTTTATTACGATCGATGCTAAGAATGATAAAAATTGACAAGCAATCCATATCTTCGGTGTAACGTCTCTGGTCATCCTTTACATGAGAAAATGTGGGTTGTTATAGAAAATTTTATATTCCAAAGATATATTGAATTGTAAAGTAAAACCCTTTAAATTTTACAAGATTTTGTAAAATCCAATTGAGAGAACATATTTTTGTGGTTATCCCACTATTCATGGAATTGAAAGTTTAGTATTCTTATTTTTGTTGTACTATAAATTGTTTTTAGTTAATATTCATAGATACCACAACTAAACTCATAAGATTTTTTTACATTAATTTAAGATAATGAATCAAACCAACTATAAAAGTTTAAATATTTCACTTATTATATGTATTTTGATTGGTTATTTTTTATAAAGTCAATTTAATTTTATAGTTTAATAACTCAATGAAACAAGGATTGGCTTCTTCTCCTATTCGAGTGCACTTAGGATCATTTGGAGACCCTAATGTTATTCACTTATATCGTTGTTGTTATATAGTATGACATTTTGATTATACACATCAATAGCATATGTTGATCAATGTTGATTTATAATTATATTTATATTTAGTTATTAAATTATTCTTGATCATTGTTGATTTATATTTATAATTTAAGATACTTGTCAAAATATTACTTATCATTTCAAGGATGTAAAATCTATATGCCAAAATATTTTGTATGTGTATTTTTGGGTGACAATTTGTTTCTAAAAGCTTTATTTCATCTATTCTTATCCCTAATACCGACAAGAAAATGCTTTTTTTGTTTCTCATCTCAACACTCACCTCTTTTCAAAAAATAGAGTCGTATGTGCAATGCACGCGTGCACTAACTAGTATACTGAAATGTAATTTTGTCTATTCTAAGACTTAAAAAATGATATAAATATGGTTAAGCCTATGTATTTTTGGTATTTTTCTTCATTTGTTTATCAAAAATTATGTAAGCATAAAACTAATTACAAAAAAATTATTGGTTTGTTGATGAAAAAAACTATGCTTGTAAACTAACTAAATGTGAATAATTAAGTAAAAAAATATAATGTAAAAATTCTTGTATAATATACTTTAATAGTTTATGTTTTCTCAAAATACTTTTACATAAAATTGCCCCATAAACCTTTTATTTGTTTATCATCTTTTATTGGTTTATATTTCTCACTATTACGTTTTTTCATATAATCACTATTTTGATTTTTCATTGTCTCACTAAACTCATGTCTGGAAGTTCATCATGTCCTTTTATAATGTTAATTTACATGTAATTTACCAATGCAATTGTAACTTTATCATCGTGGATACTTTTGATTATATATATATATATATATATATAATTTTAAGGTATGGGTTTTCCATGTAATTCCACCATTAAGAGAGAGAGAGAGAGAGAGAGTAAATTGTATTTGAGATTTAATATGGATGTTGGAGATGCAATTTGGTTGTATATTAAGTATTGACACATGGAGAGCTCTAAGGAGGAGTCTTTGTTTTATATATGTAGTTAATTTATTTTCATGTTTGTGTTATAGATTGCTCAAATTTATTAATACACAGACACGCACATGCACACTAAAACAACCATCTCCTAAATCCATACAAATTAGACTCATAATAAAAAAAATTTGGACAACTTTATGGTTTTGTCATTTTAGAGAGGGAAATGTAAGCACGTGAACATGCTCGAAAAAGATGGTCAGTGTAAAAAAAATTCTTCTTTTGTATTTTTCAATTTTAATTTAAATAATTCATTCATTGAATAACTACCCTCAATTTTAAACCGAGTTGTAGGAATAAACCAATTTATGCAATTTTATCTTTCTAACCTAAAACATGAATCTAGGTGATAGCAGATTAAATAAAAAAAGGGCACAACATGACTATGTATGAGAAAAAACATAAAGTGAAAAACTCCGGATGATCCAGCCAAACAATTCACTATAATATGGTTTTACAAAGCATAGATAGTAGACTTACACAACGACTCGATCCCCCCCCCCCCACAAGTCTTGACACTCTTCTATCTTCAACAACTCCTCCACAGTGCAACGTAGGAATCCACCCACGCAAGCTCCCATAGCGCATTAGTCCACATGCACCTCGGTATCCACTCTTGATGGCTCAACAACCATTTATGTATTGAAACACTAAATCCATCGCTTCTTTACCGTAACTCAACAAACAGCATGCACGGAGTTCACCTTATAAAACAAGTTCTTTAAAGATGAAAGAAACAAACTTGGTGACTAAAATTAAGATCTCAAGGCATAAGAATTATGAATCTTAGATCTTAAAATGTAAAGGGTGAAACTTGGTGCTTGGAACTTTTGTAAATATGTGTAAAATATTTTTTTTTTTGCCAAAAGTCCTTAAAAATTTCGAGTTTAAAATGCCTTAAATAGGAAAGAACGAATTTTGAGGTGGTAAAAACTAGGGTCATCCAAATAAGAATCGCATCTCGTTTGAACGAAAACCCAAGTTCATTCGAACGGGATTAAAATCTTGTTTAAACCAGCTTCTAACGAGATTCTAAAAATGTTGGTACTGTTTGGTAGAGTTTCCTCATTTGATGTTCGTTTGATGCCTGTTTTAATGAAATCCCAATGTCGCTCTAACGAGATATAAAGTCGTTCAAACGAAACTAAATTTTCTTTCTAACGAATTTATATCTCTATCTAACGAAAATAAACTTTGAAAATTTTTCTTTAAAAAATATTAAAAACAATTCTAAACATTTTAAATAAAAAACTAACACCCTTAAAATATTTTCAATAACTCATAATTAATACACATTCATACCTATGAGATTCTCGATAAATTTGAAAACAAACTTGTCATCATAAACATGGCATGAAATATTCAATCTTTGAATCTTGGCCGCTACGTCTTCATAAAAAAACATCATAGGCTTATGGGATCAATAACTCAAAGTTTATCCTGTGACTCAAACAGTTTTGTCCCCAATATTGCCAATTACATACAAATTGACTCAATTGAAAATTTATCCTTACAAATCTCCAATTTTGGCTATTCCAAGACAAAATAAAAAAAACTATGAGCCGTCAATCCCTCTAAAAGACTCATTCCCCGACCCTTAAGAGGAACAAGAATACAGACACTCAATAGACACACAACACATGAGTAGTTTTTCTTTGGCTTGAAATTTTTTCCGCATTCATTAAACTTGTAGTCCTGCACACTTCAACACACATTCAAATACAAAGAGGATATAACAAGTATAAATACGCAAATGATAAACATCTAATAATGTCTATAAAAATCTAAACTTAGGTAAGACCTCTTCCCCTAAGATAAATATACTAAACATGCAAAGGAAAGATACCATTTCACCCCATTTTTGTTCAGGAATAGACAAAGAAAGATAGCATAAAATAATTACTCCCCCAAAACCAAATCTCCTCCTAAATGTGTGATCTTAAGATACCATGATGAGAAAATTTGATACCACAATTTTAAACATATGAATAAGGGAACAAAGCATGCAACAATGTAAAGGGTAGCAAATACGCAACATGGCAACTCAAGCACAAATAATCCAAATGATCAAGCATATGGTAAACATGAACTAAATGTAAATTACAAAGACTCAAGAATACGATACCGTATATATTATATGCATAATATATCAAAGAGAATACGACACACATATAGGTATAAAAAACCATAAAACTTAATGAAAAATATATAAGCTTTATACACTAGCATAGTATCGATGTCTCTAAACATGTGGGATGAAATGAATGGGCATGAACTAGATACAAATGAATTATAACCCAAATATTGAAATATTTTCAAGAAATTCTAATTGATCACAAAATTTATCATAACTAAGATTTATCCTCAAGTGACAAAATAAAGTGAATGTAATGAACAAACAAGTACAATAAATACAAGCCTAGAATATTGATCATTCTACAAATCAATAGAATTATGATAAAATAAGAATAATTAGGATTCATTTTGCAAACCCGTTGATCTTAAACTAAACACCCTCAAAAGATAAACATACAACATATTTTCTATTATTTTCTATTTTGTATTATTTTGAAGCTATTTCTTTTAAAAGATCAAACAAACTGAATTGTGTTGGTTTTCGGCAATTTTTCTGTTTTTATTGCCCTTAATCTTTTCATTAGCCTATTGACAATGGTGGCAATCCTGCAAAGGAGATTTGCTTCTTTCGTAGTCGTTTCCCGTGCACCCTCATATTTTTTAATATAATACAAATATTCTCACGGGCAATGGTTCTTACACGAATAAATTCCCCATAGTCACAAAACATGCAGATGACAAAATTGATGAGAGAACATCTCATAAAGCTCATATATATATATATATGTGTGTGTGTGTGTGTGTGTGTGTGTGTGTGTGTGTGTGTGTGTGAAGTTAACATTCAAAAAACTCGTGCATGTGTGTGCAGAGGCAGGTACAAAGTCTAATCCATTGACCCAATCAAGTTCAAAAAATCCATGACAGCATGGTAAAGAGCAATCTAAGTATCTACAATCATAACCAAATATCTTAGCCACATGGAAAGTACGGAGGGAATTGAATTTAAACACACTAATATCCCATACCAAATACGTAAAACTAAAATACACAAAAACCAAAAATCTTTTTTGACTTTTTATAAAAATTTCAAAAGAAAAATACCAATTTTTTCAAGTTTTTGAAAAACAAACTTTAAATCAAAAGAGAAACATTTTTTTTTGTGTGTTTTTCATTATGACTTAATAAAATAAAAAATAAAACACAAAAGATACACATGTCATAACATTAGCAAACATGTATCATGAAGAACAAACTAGAATATTACAAACTAGAAAGAGAAAGAGAGAAATAAAGATGAATGAGAGAGAAATATTGGTGGAGGGATAAGGTGAGACTCGAAGGGAAAGAACACAATTTTCTCTTTTCACTAAGCTGCTTTAAGCACTCATAAAGCTTCTTATAGGTGATGTGGCAAGATCATGTTAAAATAAATAAGATTTTATGAAGACATAATAGATTATATGTTATTGATATCCTTATTTATCTAAATTCTAAGGTAAGAAGACATTGGGATTAAAGAGTCACAATTTGGAACTTTCAGATTCTAATAAGTAGTACAGAAATCTTCTCATATCTGGGTGTTAGACCATATCAAAAGATTGGAGAAAAATATCATAATGCCATTCTTCCCCACCAGTTTTATCATTTTATCTCTTCAAATAATGGGTAAAATGACAATCTCTCAAAACAAGAAAATTCAAGAGAAATGTTTTGTCGAATTTACTGGTTCAGATGCTTTAGCCATACCCTAGCACGATAAACCAACTACCATGAGGATGTCATGAGTGGAAGATGGAATGTTTCACCTTTAATAATCATTAATTTCAGCAATATATTAGCTTCCCTTACAAATGAATTTAGGCACCACACAATATTTTTAACTAATTTATTGTCTACCATTAAAAAATGATTGATTCGGGATTTTACTTTATTTTCATCAACGTTAGCCTCTTATTTATGACAACTTCCATAATTCTATTTGGAAAATGGATGGGTACATTTCTGGAGTATCCAAAAATTTAACATGTAAGGAGAATATTTTTCTGAGTGTGAGATTTACAAACCGGTGGAAGTGTTCGTGAGTTAAGATGAACTATAACTACTATTACTATTTGGAAGAGGAGGAGAACCAGCCCGTGACGCATCCAAATCCACATGCATGTGCCAAATCATGAAAAAAGCTAATATAGTTTCAAAATAGAAATAATTATTGGAGCCATAGGTAGAGATATCCGATCGAAAATTGTCTTCGAAATGCATGTTTTGGTTGACAATGCGTTTGTCCCCCATTCAACACAATTACCATTGCATCCATGGAAGTGTTCAAAATGAGATAGGTATTTATATTATTTATTTTCAACTTGTGATAAGTTATTTTGTTTAATATAATGGAAATTAATTAAATGAATTACATCAGAGTAAGATATGGTTTCGGTTGCGCAATTGATTAAACATTAGCACATGTTAATAAAAATTTAAAGTTAAATAAACACAATTTATAATTCGACATAAACAAATAATAAGTAATAAAATCAAAATTCCATTATTATCTACTCGTCACTTGTGATCGAATGGGCTTTAATATGGAGTAAAATATGTTAGTCTTAGCTCATTGTATCTCCTTCAATTTTTCTTTCCATCGCCCTCTCTTTTTAGGGAGATTCTTAACGTTGTCTCCAGTAATGCTTATTTCTTTTCCTCCACTGCTTTTTTTTAATGATTGTTAGAGTGCAATCATGAGTTTATTTCTCCATTAAATCGAGAATACTGGTGTTGGAGGTGTTTCATCTGACTTTCCTCTTCCTTTTAATGGCTTCTCTGCAGATGGGTTGTTACACTCTCGGCTAAGTGAATGTAGGGAGGGCATCTTCCCACAATAACATGTTAACCATATAAGTCACATAAGGTCCTTATCAGGTGCAGAGAATATGCTAGGAACGGAGGTGGTGAGAATAATTCCTCCTAATGTATATCGATCATAACATTCTTTCGTGGATTGCATCGTGTTTGGAGCTTTGATTTCCATTTTGAATTGTCTTTGAGAGAAATGTAACACTTTACGAACATGAAGGGATTTCCCATATCTGCCTTGTACATCTTGGTGGGGAGCAAGAGCATACCACGCTAAAAATTCCATTTAGTCACGCAAAAGTGCTAGGGTTTTGTAACACCCTCGATTCGTGAACAATTTTGTCATGGTCTGCAACTGTGACTGCATAAAACCCGAGACAAATATTCCTTTTTTCCAGGATTTTCATAGTGACAAAGGTTTTTACGATCACATATTATAGACAATTCATCGTAGTACCCCCCAACACCTCCCTATATCCCTAGCACTCACCCGTACAACATAAACCCAAGTCATACTCCAAGTATTGATCTAGAGGTCATCGGGAACTCTTGATCCTTGTTTTACTCTAGTAAACTCACTCGCTTGAGCAAAAGCTCATTGAATCTTAAAAGGGCTTTGAATCCCCTTTCCAACGGTTTACCCTGTGTGCAAATCAGCCTTACGGTTCAGACGAACGATCCATTAAAAATTGATCTAAAGGCCACCGGGTAACCCTGAGCCCTATTTGACTCCTGTTAACTCTTTCTCTTGAGCTAAGCTTAATGAATATTTTAAAGTCGCTGACTTCATTTCTCAATGGTCCACCTTGTACATGAATCAACCTTACAATATGGACGAACGAACCATTTTACCACGAAGGGTCATCGGGCACTCTTAGGTACCATTTGACCTTGGTCAACTCTCTGAACTGAATGAATCTGAATGAAATCTCGAAGGTGACTAAATACCCTTTCTAACGATCCATCCCGTGAGCAAATTGGCCTTACATTTCGAATGAACGATATGTTTTCCGCTAAAAACTTCATGTCTAGTGACCAACAGGTGCTTCTGGGCCCCATTTGAACTTGGTGAACTCCCTAACCCATGATTTTCTTAATGGATTCTTGAAGGGCTTTGAATACCATTTCCAGCGGTCTACCTGGTGTGCAATTCTGATTTATAATTTTCATTTTATGATCGTTTTTCCAAAAAACTTGTTCTAGACTGCCAAATGGAAGCCTTAGGACCTTGCCTATCGGCAGTGTGCCTAAGGTGCTATGCCGATTAGCAGGTCCAGACCCCTATTAATCGACAATGCCCTTGTCCCTATAAATAGAGGCCATGACCTCTCTTTGAAAATCATCCTTGAACATCCCTCTCAATAATTAAGAGAACATTCTCTCGGATTCTGTGTTGTTCCCTTTCTTAAAAAACCCATGCTCCCACATTCCATCCCATCACTTTATTATCTCACTTAGTAAATTACCCTACCTCTCCATACCACTTTCATACCATCGGAAGATCACCATTTCTACATCCAAGATCAACATCAAGCATTCATAAAGAGGTCCACTTCTCCATCCTTTTCTCTAATTCTCTCATTTTAGTTATTTTCTTTATTTCTACTTTAACATTTTGTTTCATTACATCACATATATTAATCTCAACACTTTATTAGTAGTATTTTCTTATAATTTATTCTCATAAAAAATCAAAAAAATAAGAAAAAGAGGATTTAACTGTAAATTCTAAAATAGGGATTCTCATCCCACACTCTCGCTCTTAAATCACATTTCTCTCTACATACACACATAAGAGAAATACCTCATTTGGATTTATGGGTTAATCCCCACCCTATATTATCTTTGAACTACGTGGACTTTGATGCCCCATGGGCTATGTAGCCATCTTGCGTTAATCCCAAGATTCGAGTCGTCCTTTATGCTTGTTTATATGTTTCCCTCATATATATATATATATATATATATATATATATATATATATATATTCTTCTCGAGTTCATATTCTTACATGCTTCTGTTTCATCCGATATACATATTCTCTCTTCAATAGCGACTTGTGATTCGACAAACACTCATATTATATTTTGAATTATTATTTTTGAAAACACTCCTAATGAAGAATTCAGTTCGTCCTTTTTCGTGACGTGAGTTTAATGATTCCATTCTTCACTTATATATTGCACATGAGCACACACTTCACGAAATTTAATAGGAGAAGATTAATACATGCCCATGAGAGATCGAAAGGGCGGGATGGGTGTCGAATACCTTCCCATTACGCAACTTAGTCCTCGAACCTTTGAACTACTTTATTTCGCAAGCATCAATATTGTCCTTGACGTCGTTCTCTTGAGCCGCCAACATTTCTCTTGCCTATTTTATGCAAAATAGGCTAGCAATTCTATCTCTACACATTATCCCCCATATTGATGATGACCGATCTCCTCGAACAAGGATGCAACCTCGCGTGCACCAAAGGGAATCCGGAAGGAAAGCCTTGAGATGGCCACAGAGGCAACTCCGCTAGGGACTTATTTTAAGAGAACTAGACTCTAATACTACATAGGTGTTATTATTTCCTACATGTGTGCATATGTTCCTACTTGTATGTTCCCTTTACTCCTCTATTTGCTTTTTTGTATATTTGCCTCATGCTTATATTTATCATGTTCCTTCCTCATGTATATATCATTTTCCACTCACTTATATACTTCACACCCTTGTATGTACTCTCAATGTTCACTTCACACACTTTCTTGTGTATATAGCTTGACATCAACTCACAAGCTCCACACACAACTTATGTTATCTATGCTTAGGCTTCACTAGCGCATACCCACACTTCTCACACTAGTATATATCTCCATGATCACTTAAACATATCACTCACCACTTGTAGTTGATCCATGTATAGACTCACTACCGCACACATTCACTTGTAAATATTCACATGTCAGTCACTCACTCACATGTATATATCCCTATGCTTTCCCATCACCATGCGTAATATAGTCTCCACGCTTCATGCTAGATTGACTTTTCATAATACTTTTATATTCTACCTTATTAGCATAGTACTCCATTTACTCATTGCGTAATAAAAAATACTTACTCTCCATAATATACTATTTAAGAATCATACATTTTTGCCCACTACATCACCAAAGCATGGCAATATTGACCAAAATTGTGTCCCATACTAGGGGATCACTTTATGATGGGTGTTGGTCCTGCGGGGCGTAGTTAACCTAAGTGATATGACTCTCACCTTCCATTAGCCTCGTACCTTTAACGTATATTGAACGGTTCCTCCCGCATCGCATCACTTGACCGAACTCATAACGGAAGGTATATAGCAGAGAACGCGCTCACGTATGTCGAGAATATTGAATTTGCTCACATGTACCATCCCCATGAGGTATATCATGAGGCAATTCACGTACATTTGGGTATATTAAATGACTTGTTCACACGTGCCAATGAGTGATTGCCCTTATAGGCAAGAGGTATATTGTGGAAGTCATGCCAAGGGGGAACTCTTCCATTAACCCAATAAGTTCATCAGCCTCATATAGGCGTCAAACCTAGGACACTCATATTTAGTTTGTCTGTTACCATGAGAAACTTTGTCAAAATTTCGAGTCAGCGTACCGCCCAAATTTTCATGCTATTTCACCTTTTTTCAAAATAGAACCCTGTTCGTGTGCCTGAAAACAAGTCAAATCGCGTCTTACATATTTTTAAACCCTATTTTCATAGGCTCGAGTCGTGTACGACATTGATTTTTCATTTAGGCAAATCTAATACAAGTAAAAACCTAATAATAATAATAATAATAATAATAATAATAATAATAATAATAATAATAATAATAATAATAATAATAATAATAATAATAATAATAATAATAATAATAATAATTCTGTTGCGATTCCACTCCTTTTTCTATCCCTTTTAAAAGTACAAAAACCATATTTCCCTCCTTTTATGAAAAATACCAATATATTTCTCCCACTTTCCTTCACAAATAAATTCAAATTTTTTTCCTTCTCAAGTCGATCGTATACCCGACTTTGGCTTGGCTCCCTATTCGATTCGATCTTTTGTCAAACTACCCCGAAGCTCCACTTCTTTTATGCTACTTTGTCCGAGTTTGGGATCTAACTCCACGAGATATTCATGGAAAACACTGACCAAGAACTAAATGTTCAGCCAGATCAGATGGTCGTCCTAGCCCAACTCAGTACCAAGATTAACAACCTTTAAGTCGAGGTCCAAATAATGCAGCAACACTGGGCCCAAATTCTCAAAGAACCTGCAATCCTCTTTCCTAGTGCTATGGGTCCACTAGCTCCCAAGCCCATATGGGTCCCAAAAGAGTACCATCATGTTCTGAGTGCACCACTTACCAATGTGCTAACACTTGCTCAACTCCCGATTCCTAAACTCACCCTACCAGGAGCTAATATGCTAGGACCTGTGGATTCCAAATAGTAGGAAATGAACAAGGTCAAGGAAGACCACAAAATGCGTTTGAAAAATCTCAATGAAGTTAGGATATCCGACAACTACATAGACTATACCAATATGTATCCTTATCCCAAAGCTATAGTGACAAAGAACTTCAAAATGTCAGACATCGAGAAGTTTGGGGCTAGTGGGCCCCTAATTGTGCACCTTCAAAGCTATCACCGATCCATGATCCTTCCTTGTATCTCCGAAGAGATAATGGCCCAAATGTTTTAGTACACCTTGAAAGAAAGTGCCCTCTGATGGTTCTTATCTCTTGAAGAATCTAGAATCCATAGTTAGGAAGATGAGGCCCAAGATTTCATGTCTCAATATAAGTACAACGAAGAGTTGGAGATCATGTGCTGATACCTACAGCTGCTCAAATAGAATCCCAAGGAATTAGTTAGTAGCTTTATTAGAATATTAAGAGAGAAAGCTACCACTATGACCAACAGACCCTCCAAGGAGGAACAAGTTAGCATTGTGTAAAAGAATTTCTTACCCCGTATCTAAGCATCTATAGGAGAACAACCCGTAATTTTGAGCCCTTCGAGAGGCTGGTGTGGAAATCAGGGATGGTAGAACTAAAGTGGAATATGAATCGAAGAAGGTGAACAGAAAGTTCACCCCTAAAAGTATGAGAAGTCTGCTACTGCTACAGCCTCAACCATCAACAACGTATCCTAATCCGCTAACTCTTGGGCACCAGAAAGTTGCCTCAATCCTGTGAGGAAAGAGTACATCAAGCTTTATGCTTCCCTGTCCAAAGTTTACTAGGCCCTGTTAAGCTAAAATATCATCAAACCATTGTAACCTCTTGTTGATGCAAAAAACTGGACCGAATCCCATTTTTATGATCACAGATAAATAGATAAAAGCAATCCAATCAAGCACATGAGAGACAAAGATTTTTAAAGTGGTTCGGCTATAAGAAAGAAGCCTACGTCCACTGTTATTTTATTCCCAGGGGTTTACAATAGCACCATAGGGTGTCGAGAGAGAAAGAATGTGTATATTGTGTATGGGGTTTCTAGGTTCTCTTGGATCTCTTTCGGATCTCTTCTCTTTTGGCTAAGGGGATACATGTATTTATAGTGATGGGAGATAAAGAGATTCATTTTATGCAGACATTTATGTCTACATTCAACGAATCTAATTGTTGAATTGCTTAGTATGCTATGTGTTGTCATCTATTAATACAGTATAAATGTACATTAAGGCTCATTAAATGCGCTGCCATCTTCATTAATGCACATTAAATGCATAGTTATCCTTTGATCTTCCTGGTTGGTATGCCGACCAACTCTCCTCGGGTGCCGACTAACTCTCCTCGGGTGCCGACCAACTCTCCTCGGGTGCTGACTAATACTCCTCGGGTGCCAACCAACTCTCCTCGGGTGCCGACTAATACTCCTCGGATGCCTACCAACTCTCCTCGAGTGTCAAATATTGCCACGTAGGATGACATGTGTCCTTTTCTGATTGGTCCTCGTAGATGGAGAATTTTTGCGTTAACAGAAGCCCCCAATGCTCCATGCTTGATGGTTTACTTGAAAGGATGGAGTATTTATTCTGCAGTGTTGCTCGGTGCTCGTGAAATTCTTGATCTACCTTCTTGATTTGTTCAACATAAAGTGCATTATCTCCTGGACGACATATGATGCAGGCTGATCGATGGTTGCTAATATTTCTTTAGAGGAACTCCGTGTGCTATGTATCACCCCTGGGAATTTGGATGCAGCCATGCCATAGTATGCAGCTTGTAGCTTGTCATAATCTTCAAGTATGTTGATTGGTTTGCTAGCCGACCAACTGCCTCCTGTGCCGAGCAACTGAGTGCTAACTTCACGTGCTTGATTCTTCTGATTTATGATCCTTTGAATACTTTGTCGAGTAACATACTAGATTTTTAACCCAACCTTCAATCTGATTAGTACAAGTTTATGGTGGACTTCGAACATTTTCATACAGCTTCTTCTTCAATGTTGGTCGGGATAGTAGTAGTAAAGATCTCAGTGCTATAGATGCTGAATTTGACTTCTGAACTTTAATAGTATGTGCATAATAACTCCTGAATATGCCTCATGAACTTCTGAATGCCTCCTGAACTTCAATAGCATGTGCATAATAACTCCTGAGTATGCCTCCTGAACTTCAATAGCATGTGTATAATAACTCCTGAATATGCCTCCGTGTGAGTTTGTGGAGTTGAATTTTATGCTCGACTTCATGATGTTATAAGAATGTGCCACCGAATGAACAAATATATCTGTAATAGAAGCCCCCAAGTGTGGAATGTGAACTTTGAATGCTTTTTGCTTTATCGCTTTCACATACTCATAAAATGTTTCCGACCAACTGTAGTTGACAGCTTCTTATTTCTGACCAACCTGAGTTGACATTTTTGGGAACAGATTTACTTCCTTACCAGCATAAGTTGGCATTTTTAGGAATATATAGTTTTACTTCCCCTAGCAATACATAGTTTTACTTCCCGGAGGAATACAAGTAGCTTTAATTCCCGGAGTAATACAAGTAGCTTTACTTCCCGGAGGAATACAAGTAGCTTTACTTCCCGGAGGAATACAAGTTTTACTTCCCGGAGGAATACAAGTAGCTTTACTTCCCGGAGGAATACAAGTAGCTTTATTTCTCAGAGGAATACAAGTAGCTTTACTTCCCGGAGGAATACAAGTTTTACTTCCCGGAGGAATACAAGTAGATTTACTTCCCGGAGGAATACAAGTAGCTTTACTTCCCAGAGGAATACAAGTTTTGATAATAAATGATAAAGACTTCCTCGGAGCTGACCAACAGATTATTGGGAATAGAATAAGATATAATAAATGCTGGAGACCTCCTCGGAGCTGACCAACAAATTGTTGGGAATAAGATAATATAAATGCTGGAGACATCCTCAACAGATGTTGGGAATGAGATAATATAAATGCTGGAGACATCCTCGGAGCTGACCGACAGATTGTTGGGAATAAGATAATATAACTGCTGGAGACCTCCTCAACAGATTGTTGGGAATAAGATAATATAAATGCTGGAGACATCCTTGGAGCTGAATATGATATAATAAATATTTGTCGAGCTCCATGCTGAAATAAGAATAGAATATGCATCCACATAGATATAAAGAATAATAATAAAGTGCCTCATTGTTATGTCGAGGTAGAATTATATAATTCCGAACAAGAATAAGATCTTCTAGAACATAAGAATATGGCCGAGAACGTTGTCAGGCCTGAATATAAATAAGAATTATCCGACCAACTACTTGTTTGGGGTGAAATACAACGAATGTTGTAATTCTCGTTAAAGCTGAATAAGTATCTTGTCGAGGCACAATTACATAATGCCGAATAAGAATAATATTTTCCAGAACATAAGAATATGGCCGAGAACTTTGCTGGGCCTGCATATAAATAAGAATTACCCCGACCAACTATCCGTTGGGGGGGACATATAATAAATGTTATAGTTCTCCTCGGAGCTGAATATGATAATAAGTATCTCGCCGAGTTCCATGTTGAGAGGAATATAGAATATGAATCCCAATGGATATATAGAATAATTTGTGCTTGAGCCGATATCTGGGCCTGAATATAAATAAGAATTGCCCCGACCAACTATCCGTTGGGGGTGAAATATAATAACTGTTGTAGCTTTTCCTCGGAGCTGAATATATAATGAGTATTTTGCCGAGCTCCATTATTAGATGAATATATAATATGAATCCCCATGGATATGTAGAATAATTTGTGCTGGAGCAGATATCATAGCAATAATACAATCAATAATGCCTCGTTTAGGGAAAATTTCATAATGCCGAGCTATGATAATATTTTTCAGAAGAGTAAGATTGTTTCTGAGTAGCTATTTGTTCTCGGTCGAATATATATATCAGAGCATTAATAAGATTCCCAGGCAATCATGGCTGAATACTTAGTCGAGATCGAAAATTGTACCTATAAAAAATAATAACTTGCTCTAACATATGTGTAGGCTGAATTAATTAGTTATCATGAGAATAATTTACTCATCCAATTATATAATATGTATATGCTTGAGAAATAAAAATATTAATTTCAAAAAATGAAATAATATATGTTGGCTGATATGTCGAGGCAAAATTGCTTGATGTCGAGCAATAATAGTTTCCAGAGGTTTAAGATTGTGGCTGAGCTTTTGTCGGGATTGAATCTTGTCCCTATGAAATTTTAATAAGATGCCCGAGCACCTGTTGAGACTAGATCAAATAATTATTGTCATGAGAATAATTATTCAGCCAAACAATATGTGATGTGTATCAGCATAAGGCAATAAAAATTTCAAAATATGAAATAATATGTTATGTGCCAAATGTGTGTGAGATGGACAAATTTTTATTAGATATGCGCCATACATAAGACGTAGAGTTTTTTATAAATTTATTTAATCTCCAACAACTAATCAGGTATAAGTTGATGTTGGAAAATTATTTATCACTTGGTTTTAAAAATATTTTTGGGGTGATCACAAGTTAAAAAGGACTCAAGCCCACTATTTGTTCCCAAGCTGAACTCGTGTTTAAAGAAATATCTGGGTTGCTTTGCATTTTTTAATAGCCCAAGATTCTACTGCTGCCGATAAATGGCATGGATGTTGACGACCAACATTTAAGGATATCTCAAGTTATAGAATATATGGTGCCGACCAAGAGGCAAATGGTCCCCGACCAGCTGAGCAATTTCGCCGATCAACAAAAATGGTGTATTGACAGCACCGAACACTATGAGATGTCACCGACCAAAAAGTGGATGGTTGGATAGTTGCCGACCAGCAAACTGAACCCTCCGAACAAGACTGAGATGTCGCCGATCAAGAAATAGATGATCGTCGACCTGCAATTGGTTCCACCGAGCTACAATATGGGGCTCCGACTAATAATAAGATACCTCGTAGTTGGATAAAATTATTTCAACGTTGCTGATGGATCTTCAAATCTTATCTCCGACAAACAAAAATTGTTTGGTTAAGCTTCCCTTTAATAAAAGATGGCCCAAGATGATGCCGACCAACAATATAGATGGCTGACCAGAATATCTCGAATCCTTAGATCAAAAAAATAACATTCGATGTAAAATTTAAGCATTAAGAATGTTAATTAAATGAATAATGATCTAATCCACTATATCGTGTGATTCCGATAAAGAAACCATGTGATGTGATGAACGAGGGGACAACATATCAAATTTGTGCCAAAGAATCTTGATATGATCATGATTGTTTTACTGATCCTTTTTTACAAGAAGTGGGTAATGATTTTTCAGGTGAGAGAAAATTATTTTTTATATTGATCCCTTCCTATTCCCTATTTGGAGAGATAAAAATATGCTGAATGAGCGAAGTTATTACCAAATTTATATCAAAAATCAATCAATGAGACTTTATTGACATAGATGGAAGATTAACCAAATTAAGTATATAGTTCATAAAAATGAATGCAAAGAGACTCAAACTTGAAGAGAGAGAAAATAGATCTGGGTCATGATTTCCATGACAAAACTTTTTATTGTCTTTAACCTTTTTCCATTCTTTGATTAAAAATATGATGAGAATTTGAATAGTCATAAAAGATCTTTCAAAATTATTTCAAAATCAACAATGAAAATGATAAAATCTTATCATCGTCGTATATATTGGTATATGTAATCATTTAAAATATTTATTCCATGATAAAATTGAAACTTGAGAATCAAGCAAAAAGTTATGATTTATGAAATCCACTATTTTTCAGATTTCTAAATAAGAATTAATCTAATAGTTATGATTTAAAAATCATGATATGCAACATTTTGCAGATAAAAATGGGACAATTAATTTATGTATATAAATATAAAAATCATGATTGAATCAAAAGATGTATGTATAATTGATTATACGTAGAGAAAATAAAAACTTAGCTTTCGATGGAGAACAATGCTTGTAACACGTTTCCCACAGACGGCGCCAATCTGTTGATGCAAAAAACTGGACCGAATCCCATTTTTATGATCACAGATAAATAGATAAAAGTAATCCAATCAAGCACATGAGAGACAAAGATTTTTAAAGTGGTTCGGCTATAAGAAAGAAGCCTACGTCCACTGTTATTTTATTCCCAGGGGTTTACAATAGCACCATAGGGTGTAGAGAGAGAAAGGATGTGTATCTTGTGTATGGGGTTTCTAGGTTCTCTTGGATCTCTTCCGGATCTCTTCTCTTTTGGGTAAGGGGATACATGTATTTATAGTGATGGGAGATAAAGAGATTCATTGTATGTAGACATTTATGTCTACATTCATTGAATCTAATTGTTGAATTGCTTGGTATGATATGTGTTGTCATCTATTAATACAGTATAAATGTACATTAAGGCTCATTAAATGCGCTGCCATCTTCATTAATGAACATTAAATTCATAGTTATCCTTTGATCTTCATGGTTGGTATGACGACCAACTCTCCTCGGGTGCCGACTAACTCTCCTCGGGTGCCGACCAACTCTCCTCGGGTGCCGACTAATACTCCTCGGATGCCGACCAACTCTCCTCGGGTGTCGAATATTGCCACGTAGGATGTCATGTGTCCTTTTGTGATTGGTCCTCGTAGATTGAGAATTTTTGCGTTAACACCTCTATTGTTACCACATCCACTCCCTACAAATTTCAAACTCGATGCCCAGTGTGACTTTCACAAATCTGTAGGTCATACCACCGTCCAATGCTTCCAACTTAGAAATATGATTCAAGGCTTCATCGATCGGGGTATCATTACCCAACCAATATCAATCATAACCCACTTCCAACACATACAAATGCCATATTTTGATAAAGTGACACAAATTTTGGCCCATCTACTCAAATCGTGCCCATCAAATCACCCATCATCCCCATAGTCTCACCTAAACCTCTCAGGGTTTTACCGTCTTTCCATTTTAATCCTACATGGATTCCTAATCAAGCTATGCTGGTCCTTGTGAGGTACTGTATTACCGTACGTACCCAATTCGAGGAGGGAGGCGTGAAGCTATCTGTTGTGTTAAATTATTTTTTATAATTTTGGATTAAATTACTCACCAAAATGTTCATCGATTATAAAAAATTATGTAGCTTATTCATGGAAGCCCAAAAGTGGGATTGGGAATCAGACAAAATGGTAGTGCTTGTTGAAGAAGTCAATCTAGATGATGTGGTACCAACCATGACCAATTTGTTTCTTCAGACGAAAGAAATCTACAGCATCTATGATTTTCTCACTGCTTTGAAATTTAAGGGATGGTTGTTCCCTTCACTTCTGCACTTCCCTACTGTGTGGGAAGACTTAAACGATGAAGTCGTTGAGGTTCTAGAGTGTATTGATTACTCTTGGCAAGAAGACATAGTTTCCACTAGATCGGGGGATACCTTTGGAAGTTTAGATTATGAGTTAAATCGTGAAGAGGCTAGTCTAGTTGGCGACTTATGCGGAATAATCTTCTTAGAGGATTTTTTGGGGGAAATAAACAATATGTCCATTTAGCTTGAGATAAATGAAGCTAAGGGATTTTTATTTTTTCCCACCTCAGTGAACTTCCTAACCCGATCAGGGTGATAGTACGAAGATATGATTCCTTGAGCAATCAAAAAAGATAAAGGAAAGGGTGTGGTTGAAGAATTGCCAATGCTAGAATTGATCATTAAAGAGAGCAAAGTCCTTGATCAACTCAAGAAGACCCAAGCTAATATCACCATATGGGGACTTTTCATATCTTCTCAGCTACACCAGAATCCCTTGATAAAACTCCTCACAGGACCCATAGTTTTTCCCTCTACTACTCCTGAAGAAGCTATAAATATGGTTGGATCCCTGACCTCTTCTAGACTCCTCTCCTTTTATGAGGAAGAAATAATTATGTTTGGCCCTGATTGCCTCTCAACATCTCTGTTGAAGTCTTGGGAAAGATAGTCCCGCTATAACTTATTGATAATGGATCTTCTCTCAATGTTCGTTCGCTCAGAACCTTTAACTTCTTGGGACTGAAACTCAGTGATCTCACTCCTATCTCTTCCACCATGAGCGCTTTTGACAACACTCACCAAGAAGCAATGGGTTCCATAAAACTCACAGTAAGGGCTGTCCCTATCAATCCTCTCACAGAGTTCCAGATCATCGACATACCTGCTTGTTTTAATCTAATCCTTGGTCGCCCTTGGCTCCACAACATCCGAGGAGTATCCTATTCTCTCAATCAGAAACTAAAGTTCTTTACTAAAGGTTAGGTTATCACCATTTGGGGGAATGATGACAGTGCAGACAATTCCAATGCCAACAATCTAGTATTAGAGATTTAATATGGGACCAATGACATGCCTCTCTTTGATTTCAGAATTAATCCCCCTATCGCACCAAGGGACAACTTTAAAAATTAAGCGTGTCCAGAACATAGCCCTCACGATAATGTCAATGTTATTCAGATGTTCAAGAACATGAAATTCATGCCTAGGATATGGCTAGGACTGCATCAATAAGGAATTATTGAGCCCATAGTACTAAAAGAGGCCTTTCCCCCATGCATCCTGGGCTACCAACCTTCATCGAATGAGCTCAAATTTCTCCATTGGTCGTGATAAAAAATAAGATTAGAATATGAAAACAGTATTTGAGGAGACTCTTTGATGGAAGATTTGTCAAGGAAGGTACATAATTATCCTTATGTGGATTTCCTAAACCGTGGTACAACCATGTTTTAGATGAAGATGAAATCAGCACTGAAAATCTTCTTTCAAAACGGTTACTCTCAGGACAAAGACTATAAACATGAAGAGCAACCTCTCACCCAGAAAACCATGTCAATTACTAAAGACTCTGTGGAGAGTGACTTCGAAGAATCCTTCCACTTGAAGACACTAGGACCGAGTCTCTACATGATTCGCTCAGATGCCACGCCATCAGACCTGTCCGCTAAAATAACAACTACTGACATGCCTATCCTCAACTAGTCTCTTCACCTTTTCCTATTTTTCTTTTCCTAAAAATGAAATAGATGAGGATTTTGAGTATCTTGTTGTGCCTTACATTAATTATCTTGTATCTGATCAAACTCTTGATGATGACAATCTTGCAAATGAATAATACTTAACTGATCTTAATAAGGAAAATAATAAAAAAAATAATCACATTCAAATTAATGATAATGAGACTGTTGTTGTTAATCTCGGTCCTAGTAGCCACAAATGTGAGACTAGAATAGGGTCCACCCTTAACGAGCATAAGCGTGCATAATTAGAAGAGCTACTAAAAGAATTCGTGGATGTCTTTAAATGGTCCTACGATGACATTCCTGATATTGACCTAGAAATAACTCAGCATGAGATCCCGACATCCCACCATGAAAGCCAATCAAACAGATGTTAAGAAAGCTCCATATCGAGTGGTTGATCAAAGTCAAGAGGACGTGGTAAAAAAATTGAACGCAAGTTTCATTCGGGTGGTGAAATACCTAACATCACTTACCAACATAATCCCCATGCCAATGTAGGGAGGAAAATCATGTATGTACGTCGACTGCAAAAATTTGAAAAAAGCATCCCTGATGGACGATTACCCGTTGCCGAACATCAATAAGATCGTAGACAACACGACCAACTATGTCCTAAAATTATTTGTCGATGGATTCTATGGATATAACCAGATCAAGATGCACCCTAAACATCAAGAAAATATATTTCATCACCCCATGGAGAAAAACTTTCTAAACTGTCATTATATTCGGACTCAAGAATGTTAAGCCTACCTAACAAAGGGATGCCACATCCATCCTACATGACCTTACTCACCAAGAGGCTGAGGATTATATGGAAGCCATGATCATTAAACTTAATACTCAGGAAGGTCATATTCCCACCCTCCGAATGTTCTTTAAGAGGTTATGATGATATCATATGCGGTTAAATCCATAGAAGTGTGTTTTCATCATCACTTAAGAAAAAATGTTGGGATTCATGCTCAATGAGAAGGGAATTAAATCAGACCCTACCAAGATGAAATACATACTTATGATGCTACCACCATAGACAAAGAAGGAAGTTCGAGGACTCCTGGGTAAATTTCAGTACATCAGTCGGTTCATCAGTTATCTGACCTCTATCTACAAGCCCATTTTTAAAATTCTCTGAAAGGATTTAACTAACGTCAGTAATGAGGCCTACCAAGAAGCATTTGACTAAATCAAGCAACCTCACTCGACCTCCGGTGCTAATTCCCCCGCATCTAGGTCTCCCCCTCCTATTGTACTTGACCATCACAGATACTATAACAATGGCTTTGCTAGCCCAATACATTGAAGAATCCCGTAAGGAAAGAGCCATTTATTATTCCATTTAGAAACTGGCGGGTTACAAATTCAACTACACTGCTTTGGAAAAAGCATGCGCCTTAGTTGGGGTACACAAAAAAAATTTGGCACTACATGCTTGCCTTTACTATCTGACTACTATCCCGAATGGATCCCATTAAGTACCTACTAGGAAAACCCTATTTTTCCATCCGAATGGCCCATTGGTTAATGTTATTAGCCGAATTCAATATTGTGTGTGCCACATAGAAAGCTATAAAAGGGATAGCCATATACATGTACCTTGTTAATTACCCCATGGAAGGAACCAATGTTTGGGTCTCTGAATTACTAGATGAAAACATTCTTTGCACCTCTCAGTAGGACCTTAGATGGAAAATGTTCTTTGGCGGAGAGTCCACCAAGAAAGGATACATCATTAATATACTTCTGATTGCCCCAGATGACTTTCACCCCCTCATTTCCATCAAATTACATTCCCCTTACACCAATAACATGATTGAGTATGAGGTATGCACTGTAGGCCTCAAAATCATTCTGAAGAAAGGTATCAATCAACTATATTGTTATAAGTACTCTTCCCTCATCGTTGACAGAAAGTCAAAGTTGAGAAGCTCCTACCATTCCATGCCCACCTAGAAAAGCAAGCCTCCCAGTTCAAATATGTCACCTTCCACTACCTTCCTTGTACAAAGAACAGTCTAGTTGAAGCCCTTGCAACCCCAGCCTCCATGGTCGATATGCTTGAGGGAATAATAATGTCCCCTTCCTAGTTCAGAAACAAGTTATCCTCACGCACTAATACCACATAGAGCTCATCACCGAGGAAGATTCCAATATGGTTGGGTTATGCTACTATGACATTTGGCACCTCCTCAAACATGGTAGGTATCCCCAAGAGGCAAACGAGAAAGATCGTACGACACTTCGTAAAATGGCTATCCAATGTACCATATGTGATAAAGTGGTTTTCAAGATAAACTTGGATAGATACCATTTTCATTGGATAGCAAGGGTTAATATTAAAGGAATGATGCAAAAGATTCACAGTGGGGAATGCGAGCCCCACATGAATAGTCATATGCTTGCTAAGATGATCATCTGTCAAGGGTACTATTGTACCACTATGGTTCAAGATTTCACTCCCTACACTCGAAGATGCCTCAAGTGCCAATAGTTTGCCAATCTCCAACACTAACCCCCTTAATTGTACAACATTACCTCTACATGTCCCTTCTCCACTTGGGGCATAGACGTCATAGGGAAGGTCGCCCCCAAAGCTTGCAATGGGCATGAGTTCATCCTGACTGCCATTAGCTACATCACGAAATGGGCCAAAGCCAAGTCATATGCATTGCTTAATGCCAAAAAAAGTGGCTAAGTTCATCAGAAAGAAAATCATTTATTAATACGAGGTTCCACATTAGCTGGTATCTGATAATGAACTCCATTTCATAGATGAGGTCACATAACTAGTCAATGAGTAGGGAATTTAGAGACATAAATATTCTCCCTACCAACCCAAACTAATATTGTTGTCAAAGCCACCGATAAAAGCCTCAAAACTATCATCAGCAAGATGATCGATAGTTGTAGAGATTGGGTCGACCGGATCCCGTAAGCCCTCTAGGGCTACCACACTTTAATCAAAACACCTATTGGGTCTACCCATTATTCTCTAGTATATGGCATGGAAGCGGTCCTACCCATTGAGCTATAAATACCTTCCCTTCGCATCATGATCGAAAGCAGGGTCAGTGAAGAAGACTGTCATTAGAGCCACTTTGACGAACTATCATTCTTATATGAAAATATATTTAAGGATCTTTACCATATACAGGGGTATCATCGTTGGATAACACGATCATTGAATTGAAAAGTCAAAGACCATGGTGTCTAGAAATGAGACGTTGACCTCAAGTAGATCGTAGAACTCGTTTTGGACCCCAAAGAAAAATTCAAGTCGAATTAGAGCAGCCCCTACATTGTGAAGAAAATACTTTTGAGAGGAACTGCCATGCTCACAGACCTTGACGAGAAAGAGATAATGCGTCCAGTCAATCTTGACCGTCTCAAGAGATTTTACCCTTAGTCAGAAATCTTGGTGTGCTATGACTCTTCTCATCCACCTTCTATTATTAAAAAGAATCTCTTCATTACCATGCCTAAAACTATGTCGGACCTGATCCTATAAAAACATTTTCTTTTAAAATGAAACTCATGAAATTTTTTCAAAACCCCTAGAGGTACGTAGGCAGCCCATACACTATACATGGGCATGATCCCATTCTTTTTCACAAAATGCTATTCTTTTCTATCCTTCGAGAATGGAGGTCCATCTTATCATTTACATGAACAAAAGGATTATGTATGCCTTAGTGAGTGGTACAGATAATTCAAGTTCAAAACTCATAAAGAGACACAACAAAATATGATCAAAATCATTTTTATTTCTAATAAAGGGATACATTTGTTACGTGAAGTATCAGTAAAGGGAGTTAAACATACCACCCCCTTATCCCTAACAAAACCATCTTAAACAAACCTAATCCCTAATGTCTTCACAAAAATTATCCCTAACCCAACAAAAAAAAACCTAAAATCACCGAAAACACAAATTATCCCAGCTCTACACAATGTTACCCCAGCTTCATATATATTGTCCTCAATTTCCAAATGGCCCCGTTTCATCATCATTCCCTGCCCCCGTAGGCCCCAAGTCTCCCACTCCTGGTTTACACTTCTTGAAGTTAACAGGTTATATAGAATTGAATTATTTCGTAGAATACACACACCACACCATTATAAAAATTAAGCAAAGATAGAAATATTCCACTTTTAAGTTTCTTTCCAAATTCCTGAGTGAGAAGGAACAATTAACATATAGGTTGTGGCAATTTCCAATTTAGGTAGGAGATATTAATTAAACCAAATTTTATCCTTTTAACCTACACATACATCTAGGTGATTATGCGATATGAAATAAGAGATCATAACCACAACACGCCGATGTATGAGGAAAACCCAAATGGGAAAAACCTCGGACAGTTGGGCCTAGACAAATCCACTACAATTATGGTTTTACAAAGAGACTCAAAAGACTTACAAACTTGACTCACTATGACTCGGTGATTCCGTCTCCAATACCACCTTTTGTAGTACGCGAAGATCCAACACGGTGCACGACACTTATCATGTCTCGATATCCATCGAAACCCAATTACCATCTCCAATCATCAATTGTGCAAAGCTTCAACGCACATAGCAAGGATGAACATTTTGTAAGATGTGGATGGGGATTTTGGTTCTCAAAATATGATCTGACGATCACATACATGTTGGAGACAAAAGGGTAAAGGTTCATTTTTTTTTCTTCAAAAGTTAAAAAAACCTTTTACTGTTTTCGTCCACTAAAGATAGATAAGGGAAAGTTAGTGGGCCAAAACAGTTAAGGGAGAAACTACCAAAAATAAAAAAAAATCAAACTGACAGCAGGTCGTTCGAAAGACTATGTTCGAACGAATCTTCTAACGAAAAGTCAGTAATAAATGTGTAGAATCTCATTCGAACGACTTCGTTCGAACAACATTCCAACGAAACTTCTAACGAAATGTCAGAGGATTGAGAAATTTTTTGTTAGAAAACTCGTTCGAACAGATTCGTTCAATACTCTGACATTTTGTTATAAGTTTCATTTGAATGTCGTTCGAACGAAGTCGTTCGAATGAAGTCGTTCGTACGAAGTCGTTCGAACGAGATTTTAAACGAGATTCTACACATTCTTTAGTGACTTTTCGTTAGAAGATTCGTTCGAACATAATCGTTCGAACGACCTCATTCGATCGGCCTGCTGCCAGTTTGAAATTTTTTTATTTTTTGCAGTTTCTCCCTTAACTGTTTTGGCCCACTACTTTTCTTTTATCTATCTTTAGTGGACGCAAATAGTAAAAGGTTTTTTTAACTTTTGAAGACAAAAAATAAGCACCTTTACCCTTTCGTCTCCAACATTTATGTGATCTTTAGATCATGTTTTGAGAACCAAAATCCCCATCCACATCGTATAAAATGTTCATCCTTTCTATGTGCGTTAGAGCTTCGCACAATTGATGATTGGAGATGGTAATTGGGTTTTGATGGATACCGAGACATGAGAAGTGTCGTGCACCGTGTTGGATCTTCGCATACTACAAAAGGAGGTATTGGAGACGGCATCAGTGAGTCCTAGTGAGTTAAGTCTGTAAGTATTTTAAGTCTCTTTGCAAAATGATATTTGTAGTGGATTTGTCTAGGCCCAGCCGTCCGAGGTTTTTCCCATTTGGGTTTTTCCTCATACATCAGTGTGTTGTGGTTGTGATCTCTTATTTCATATCGCATAATCACCTAGATATACGTATATGTTAAAAGGATAAAATTTGGTTTAATTTATATCTCCTACCTAAATTGGAAATTACCACAACTTATATGTTAATTGTTCATGCTCACTCAGGAATTTGAAAAGAAAATAAAAATTGGAATATTTCTGTCTTTGCTTAATTTTTATAATGGTGTCGTGTGTGTATTCTACGAAATAATTCAAATCTATATAACCTGGCAACTTCAAATGACTCGATTGGAAATTTTTCCTTACACTTCTTATACGCTCCATAGAGCGATACACCTTGGCAAGTTTGGATGAAACCACATCACCCTCTTCTATAGTGTCGAAGGCATCAAACCACTTTGCCCAGTCTCTTCCTCTATAATCTTATCCATTACCTGCTTCCACAACAACTTCAAGTAGTCCCCAGACACATTTCAGGCCCTTCCTATAGAATGTGGAGGACGGGTAGATAGCCGACAACACTGCTATAAGGAACCCATTATCATCCCCAATGATCAAGTCAAGTCCTCCATCGAGAAGAAGTTTATTATAGAAGGAGGCACGATTTGTTCCCACCCCGCTTGGTGCAAAATCCTTAAAGGGAAATAAAAAGAAGTCTAATGGAGCCCAACTAAGTACGTATACCAGTACTTTCATATCTACAAAATAGACTATAAATATCCCAACCACGACACCGACTAATAAAGACACCAGGCTCCATTATCCACAAACTTTTTGACCTAGTTCTCTATTGATGAGACAATATGAAGAAATACCGAATAAAGAAATTAGGTGCACTTATGAATGGGTACTCAGGAAGAGCCGATAGGCGAAACCTCTTTGCAGGCCACATGAATAAAATCACTGAGTTCCCTCTCAGATAATCAAAACGACCCTCTTGCCAAGAATCGAGATCATTCATTGTCTTTTCCAGTACCACTGCCGCAAGACTACGATGGTAAGACATACATGTCATTATCGTAACCACTTGGGGATCAACTGTCAAGTCGCTTATCACTAGTAACAGTCTCGTAGTCAGGCCCAAGGCAACATCTGCAGTAGATTCAGCATCTTCAATTCCCTCTGACACATCGAATGCGTAACCACCGAAAGAGAAGTACTCCCTCTATGAACCAATAGTCGAGTCATTGGAGGAGAAATATGCAACAACTCGCCAAAAATGCTCAGGGAGAATGAGAAAAATCGGTCATAGTCGTCGCAACACTAGGGCTAAGCCCCAACATTGTTGAGAATTCCTAGTAAGTAGGTCATGCCACATTGAGGCCAAACTAAAAAATGTGATACTCAGGGCACTAAAATGGTACTTCCGCTGCTAGCAAGCTCCAATCTATGGCCCGATTACATCACAGAGAAACCTAATGCAAGCTGAAAATATCATTGGCAGCATTGTATAAGCACATGGACTCTAAGCCTTCAAGATAAGAAGAGAATTCTTCGTTCATTGGAAGAGAAATTAATAGAATAAAGGAAGAAAAATTAAGAAAAGAAATATGGATGATGGTGTGAAAACACACCCCATACACTTTCCTTTTATACTCAAAAACCAAAGAAAAAAAGAAAATTTTCTGGAATCACGTTTAACCCCCAACCCTACAGAATTACACAAGTGTGAAGGAAAGTGCAATCAAAGCGTATGATTGATTTGACTTGACCCCCATGCCGATAGGCAGGTCAAGGGGTATACCGATCGGTAACACCCCCAATTTTAGAAATTTTCTTTTTCCTTTTTTTGCTTGAGATCAATTTCCAAAAATCCTTATTTTGAAAAGATATCCCAAGTCATTCCTTTTTATTACTCCTTTTTTAATAAACATTTTCCTCAAAATTATGCTCATGCTCATCTCTGTCTTTGCAAAATAAATTCTTACTCAAAAATCTTTTTTCCTTTTTTTCTCAATAACTAAAAATTCTTAGTTTGGAAGAAATATATTGACCCTCGAGTTAATTGTTATAACTATCCTTTTTTAGAAATTAAATAATGATAATTTTTTTTCCTGTTAATCATTTCCATATATTATCTCCATCTTTGCATAAAATAAACAATCTCAGCAGAAAATTAAAAAGTGCATATAGGATTGGTCGCTAAACTAAGAAAAATACCAAACAAGAAAACTGCATATTTTCATATATATTCTTCCTTCGTAAGATTACATTTTGCAAGAACAAAAAAAAAAAGAAAAAAATAAGTACAACCAGGACTTCGCCCGAACCCTCAACCTCCGCGGTGTACACACTTTCCTCAGCAACGAGTGTTGGATCCTCCACTCCCAGAGTCAAAACCACCAAGCAAAAAGGGGAAGACTTTTTAATATAATTGGACGTAGAGGCACCCATATATACTGCAAGGAGAGAGCAACAAAATAGATGAACCAACCAGTAAAGAGTAAAGAATGAATCAATGGAAAAAAGAAAAAGAAAAGAGGAGTATACCTTAGGCTGGAGGGCCTCATCCATAAGCCCCGTCAACCCATACACTGACACATGAGGGCAGTGTGTCACGTTCCCATCTATTCGGTTGAAAATTATAAGAATGGGGAGAAACCTGAATCAATGGAGCCTCCTTTTTCGCTGTCACTAACATACCACCACCCATGTTATGGGTTGATCCCACTGCTACACTAGTACCCCAACCTTAAGCAGTGGAAGGTGGAGTCATATTCTCCATGTCATATATATAGGGGGCATCAACTAACTCTACATGAAGTCTAAATAATTGTAACTCGCCATCGTATTCGTGTAATGCGTATAGGGTCGCCTATCATCGCTGCAGACCTGACATTATCAGACATT
Source organism: Sambucus nigra (assembly GCA_949130495.1). Classification (NCBI taxonomy): domain Eukaryota; kingdom Viridiplantae; phylum Streptophyta; class Magnoliopsida; order Dipsacales; family Adoxaceae; genus Sambucus; species Sambucus nigra. The sequence continues at coordinate 637,400,623 of OX422207.1, read as the reverse complement.
GCCTTTACCCACCTCATATATATAGGGGCTCCAATGTTTGGATAGACATCCCCTCCTCCACTATATGCCTCATCACCATCTCTCCCAGGTACCATGCATACCCGAACTCATGTTCAATCAACCATCTAATTTGTGCATTAATGTTCATAACCCTCGTGTCCCGCAAAGATATCCACAGGGGTAGAAGGTCACTTGCATCCCCACTAGAGAATCAATATATACTCAAGAAATAAATATGCCAAGAAGAACTCAGAATAGACTAAAATTAACCTGGTCACTTGTCATGACATCTAATACCCTTTGCACGTCCGTCAGAGATAAGTAATGGTTCAACTATCGATTGGACATCCGATAGAAGTCTCCTAAATCATCATCCTTCAGGGAAATCAACCCCGTATTGTGCCCAATCACCTCATAGAACCACGACTGTAAAAGAAAAAAATTAGCAAAGAAGAATGCAAAAGGAAAAATAAATCCAAAATTACCTCCAAAAGATATGTAGCTCCTATAGAGGTCTGTCGCTAGCATCAGCTGAATGAATCCAGGGAAAAACAAAAGGATGCCAATGTAGATCTCTCCCGATCATACATCAGGATGTTAGAAATCATCCTCAGATAAGGCAGAGACCAAAGATCGATGACGTCGCCCCTCGTCGCCACCAAGAAACTCCCAAGCAAAATTAAAATAGACAGACAGGCTTTCTGTCTCACCCGCCGCTCATCGATCATATCCACCTGACTCCTCAAAAGAGTCTTCCTAAAAGAAAAAATCTCAATTAAATCCCCCGATATAATTCTATACACATCTCCCAAAGACACCTGCATTGCCTCAGGTGTGTAATCCTCAAAGTACTGTCCACCACAATCTGGAACCCTTTGTAATCCACCCCTAACAGTTCCTGGACATCAATTTTGTCACTGCCTATCGCTATGAAAATCATGAAAGGGATGCCTTGGGATGGCCAGAAATATCATGAAAAATTTATAAGCAATATTTTTGTCACTGCCTATCGCTATGAAAATCATTCAACCTGAAAACTTAAAATGATGTTTCTTTTATATTAACTTTAACACGTAATTTAAGTAAGGCTTTTAGTTTTTGTCATCTTTTGTTACTATTTCTCGTGACCTCATCTAACATTATGAAACATAAATATATTTCGTTATATTTTACAATCTATTATATGTCCATCTCTCCCCGGGCTTTTGGGGTTTCCCTTGTCTTCTTCTCTATCACGGGGATTAGCGCTTGTATATATATATATATATATATATATATATATATATATATATATAGAGAGAGAGAGAGAGAGAGAGAGAGAGAGAGAGGTCTCGTGCCCTTTCTAGGAATGCTTTCATCGTTGTGGATATGGAGTGATGTAAAGAGATAGAGTCTCCAACCTATTTTGCACAAAACAAGTAAAAGAACATGTTGCCGCCTCGAGAGAGCGGCATCAAAGACAAACTGATGCTTGCGAAACTAATTAGATAAGAGGTTTAGGGGCTAAGTTACGGAATGGGAAGGTGTTAGGCACCCATCCCGCCCTTTCAGTCTTTCATGGGCTTATGTTACAATTTTACTTGATTTATCCATGAAGTGTGTGTGTGTGTGTGTGTGTGTGTGAGAGTGTGTGTGTGTAAGTGGAAATCAGAATCACTTGACTCACATCATGGAAAAGATGGAGTGAGGTCATCCATAGGAATGTTCCCAAAATAATAATTAAAAATATGATATGTGCACTTCTCGAGATATTGATCATTATGATGAAACGATAATATGCGTTAGATAAGATGCAAGTATGAATCACAAATATGATATATAATGTAGGGATAAAATAGGGAAAAGATGAAAATAGGACTCGAGTCTCGGGTTTTAGACCGAGACGCTTATGTAGCCTATAAAGGCATCAATGTCCATGTAGTTTGCACGCAGAATGAAGGTGGGGTTTATCCCAGAAATTCAAACGTGAATTTTATAATATGTGTGTGTAAGAAAAATGTGTTTTTAGTTTTGACAGAATGTGGTGAAAAATCCCGTTGGAATTTATAGGTGTAAACCCTTTTTTTCTTGTTTTTAGTTTTTTTTTAATAAAAAATATATTATGTGCAATATTACTAGTAAAGGGTTGATTAATATGTTTATGATCTAAAATAAAAGCTAAATTAAGAACTTATATAACTAATGGAAAATAAAAAAATTTAAAGAGAGAGAAGAATGTTTAGACCTTCTTTGGAGACTTGGAGATTGATCTTAATTGATGATGATCTTCCTTTCAAGTGAATAAAGAATTACGAAGTATTTTTTCTAAATTGGGTGTGAAATTTATGGGAATGAAAGGTGGTGAAAGGTTTCAAACATGGAAACCTCGATGACTTAAGAAGAATGTTGTTGAGATCACTGAAGTCGATGTTTTTGTGGTCCTTGGAGGGTGAACTCATGCTCTCCTAATATAGGGGCAAGGTAATTATGATAGGTAGTGTCCTTGCCTTACTGTCAGTAGGTAACCCTAGACACACTACCAATAGGCAGGGAAGTAGACCTGCTAATTGGTAGTCTCATGAAGATTATTTTAAAAAAATAGTCATAAAATGAAATCCATAAGTCCAAATCATGCACGGGGCATACCGTTGGTAAGGTTATGTAGAGACCTTTGAGAATCCTTAGTCTTCTCCCAGGTTTGAGAGCTGACTTTGGGTCAAACGGGGCTCAGAAGTGCCCATCGATCCTTTGGATAGGAGATTGTTGGACAACAATGGATCGTTCGTCCAAACCGTAAGTCCGAATATCGCATTGGGAAAACTATTAGAAAGATTATGCAAGGAAATTTGATGTTCCAAAGATCTTCACTCGGTTCAGAGAGTTGACTTTGGTTAAATGGCCCCAAAAGCGTCTGATGACCTTTCAGAGTAAAACGGATCATTCTTCCATATCGTAAGGCTGATTCGTGCATAGGGAAGACCGTTAAAAAGGGTATTCAATTCCTTTTAGAGATTTATTTAGTCTCATTCAAGTTAAAGAGTTTAATTTGGTCAAACGGAGCACGGGAGCACCTAGTGGCCTCCGAGTTAATTTTTGGTAGTAAAATGGTTCGTTCATCCGAACTGTTTTGCCAATTTATGCACATGGTGGACTGTTGAAAAGGGGTTTAAGTACCCTTCAAAGATTCATTGAGCTTTTTCTCTGACAATAAAGTTGATTGGGGTTCAAATGGGGTTCGGGAGTGCCAGGTGGCCTCTAGATTAGTTTTTAATAGTAAAATGGTTCGTTCATCTGAACCATTTTGGTGATTTGCACACGGGATAGACTGTTAGAAAGTAGTTTAGGTTCCCTTTAAAGATTCATTGAGGTTTCACTCTGATGATGATGTTGATTGGGGTCAAATGGGCGTGGGAGCGTCCGGTGGCCTCTATATCGATTTTATGTATTAAAATGGCTTGTTCGTCTAAACCGTTTTATTGAATCATGCATTGGGAGGGTCATTGGAAATGAGATTATGAGACCTTTGAAGATTCATTGAGCTTTCACTCTGACGATGAAGTTGAATAGAGTAAAACGGGGCTTGGGAGCACCCAATAGTCTCTAGATTGGTACTCAGAGTATGACCTAGGTTTTGTAGTGAATTGGGGACGTGCCAAGGACCTAAGGGGACAATTAAGTGGGTCCTATAATATGATGTCTATAGATACCCTAGATGGGTGAGATTAGAACAAGCAAAATCCATCTGATAGGCACCACATGATGTTTTTGAAAAGAGGTCAATTCTGCAGAACCAAAGGCACGAGGATGACCATTTTAGAGGGTTAAGGTCAATTTTTAGGACCTAAGGTAATGCTGGGGATGGACAATTCTACGGACCGAGGTCAATTCTGAGGACCTAAAGTGAGGGCGACCAATTCTGAGTGTCCAGGTTAATTATGTAGACCTAAAGTAGGGGCGACCAATTCTGTGGGTTGAGGCCAATTTTGAGGACCTAAGGTAGAGGCGATCATTTCTGCGGGTCAAGGACAATTCTATGGACCTAAAGTTGTGGTGACCAATTTTGCAGGTCAAGTCCAATTCTGTGGGCTTAAAGTAGAGTCCGACCAATTTTGTGGGTCAAGGTAAATTCTACGGACCTAAAGTAGAGGCAACTAATTCTATAGGTCGGGGCTAATTTTGCGAACCTAAAGTGAAGGAAACTAATTTTTCAGATCGAGACCAATTCTGAGGACCTGAAGTAGAGGCGACTAATTCTATGGGTCGAGGCCAATTTTACGGTCCTAGAGTTATGATGACCAATTTTATGGGTCAATGCCAATTCTGAGGACTCAAAAGTCGAGGTGGGCCTAAAGTTGTGGAAACCAATTATGTGGGTCAACTCCAATTTTGTCGATCTAAAGTTCTAACTCATGGGGTTTATTCTCTGGGGAGCCTTTAATTTTCCTTTTTTGAGACTTTACTGGGGAAGAGGAATATGTATGGGTATTATGTCCTTTTGAGAAGAGATAGCCTTACTAGGGGGAGATGAATTTCTTATAGGGGAGCTGAAATTTCGTATTTCTATTTGTATTATAATTTTATTTTTTACCTTGAATCCCTAATATAGTTCTTATAATATAACTAATCCGATATTTTCTCAAAATCTCTTAAGGGACCTTGGTCTCAACTACTGCTCATACATAAAAGATCACGATGAAGTGATATATATATATATATATATATATATATATGGGGGGGGGGAGAGAGAGAGAGAGAGAGAGAGAGAGAGAGAGAGAGAGAGAGAGAGATGTAAGGCATGATGAGGGGATAGCAACATAATTCATATTAAGATTGGGGGAGAGAGAAAAAGATAAATAGTTTGGCCTAGGGTGAGGGACAGAGGATAGCCTCTCTAGATTTTTGAATATCCTCCTCGATGTGGGTATCCACGAGCCTTTCTTTCTTCATATGATCATATACTATAAGTTTTATGGTGCTTGTATATCTTATTCATTGATATTTGTCTCTTATATTGGATCACTTCCAAGATCCATAAAAGTAGGGTGATGAAACTCTAGATCTAGTTATTAAGATTAATTCTTTGTAATTTGGTCTAAAATGTTGATGAATCCAACATTATATGAAAGTTTTTTACTAATAAATCGCAGTAGGCAGTGCTGTTTGTAATCAACCCCCGCTCAACCTAGCTTATGATGGCATAAAAGTTTCTAACAACCATATTAATGGTGACAATCCAAGTGCTAAGTGAGCCCATAGTCCTGTATTTATATAATTTGTTCTCTTAGTTGAATATGCAAGAACCAGTATCCCACATTCGCATTTTTTACTTTCATCAATAATGGATTCTTCTAATCTATTTGCCCTTTACTAAACAAATCAACACGTCCTTGTCCTTTGATTTTTTTTTTTTGTGGTGGCTCCCCTTTTGGATTTGGCTTATGCAGATTTCCTGTGTTGCATGGAATATTAGTTGTATTTAAATTCAACTTGGCGGGTGAAGAAGTTTTTAGTGATATTTTCAGAGAGAATGAAAGTGTTTGCAAAGTTGTGAACAAGATTGAGGCGCTTTAGGTACTACGGTTTTATTATAAAACAATGTTTTATAAAGACATTTATTTAGTATTAAAATTATAATGTTTTTTAATCTCATTTTAACGTTATTTGGATATCGTTAATATTTTATATTATGTTCAATACATTGTTATGTCTGTTAATTATACTCAGTAATAAATTAGGTGAGTAGAGTGTCGCTTACTTACGAAAGATCAAATTTTAGATTCTGGTATAATTGAACGATTCACAATCTAAATAAAAATTGACATCAAGTCGTTATATCTACATCTACAATCTTCTCAGTTGATCTTAACTTGAAAAACTTGTTCGATGGTAGAACTTGTTTAATAGTTCAATGAACATTGTAGTGGTACAAATCTATTTATTATCGCTGACTTCATACTTTAATGAGTTTGGAAGGGAACGTAAATTCTTAAGCCCAAGAAATATTGAATTATGAAATGCTCACATATATTTTCTTTAATTTTATGATAGATGAGAATTCAATTTAATGGAGAAAAAAAAAGCATTTATAGCGAGTGAAAGTTTGAAACGTTTCTGAAAATATATTTTAAAAAATTCAATGAAAAAATGAATCCAAATAATTTCTATTTCGAGGAAATCATCATTATCAAGGTTTTGTGGTCACAAATTTGTTGAATAGTAAAATTCCTAACGAGAAAAAAGATCTAATCAATAGCTTGACAAATAAGTCTAATTTTCATAAGAAATTTCCTAATAGGTCCTATATAAACAGTGTTGTCTCAATAGTAACTATACACATAGTTAATGTTCACTACATGTTTACAAATATGACTGATTAGGCATAAATTCTTTCAAATTTATCCCCTTAATTTAGGTATATTTATCACCTCGGATAATGTAATTCATCTTGATTTATCTCATTTATATGCTACTGACCTTTCTACACATTATCTCGAGTTTTGTGGCTTTTTCATGATATTTACAGGTATTTATTGCTAAGTAAAGAGAGGAAAAAGCCAAAGAAGAAGAATAAATCAAGGAAGAAAAGTCAAAAGGGCAAAAGCATAATTTATATAAGTAATCCGGAAGAGAACCCAAATTGAGTTGAAAACCTCGAGTCCGCAAGCGCGTAGGAAGAAACAGTGTCTAAATCTGAGTTCCCGAGTATAAGTTACAAGGTTATAAAGATGAGAGATAATGAGGAGAAAATCAGGAGAAATTGAAGAGAAATTGATTTAAAAGAGCGGACCGATCCTATTTAGAACAAAAAGGGACCGATCCAAACCCTTGAAACTCACTGGACAAAATCACATAACGGACTGATCCTATTTCTCGAAAAAAAACTGGTCCGAATTTGGAGTTGGACCGATCCGCTCCTGGATGCACAGACTGGTCTGAATTTGGACACAGACCGATTTGCTCCTGGACCAGCGGACCGGTCCGTCGAAGATAAATCCTAATTTTCAGTTTCAATTTTAGAGTTTGATTCACCTACAACTCTAGATTTTTTGTGATGTATTTAACCTCTAGTTATTATTAGATAAAGGAGTTCGATTTTTTTAGTTCTCTTGGTAGGAATAAAGGATTTTTGAAGGAAAACCCCTAGTTTTTCAATAAGAAGTTAAGCTGTAAGGATTGAAATTAATTGTCTTCAATATAATAAATGTTCTTCCTTTAAATTTGCAAATGTTAATTAGTTTAATTGCTGGTTCGATTCTGCACTTCTCTTTTCATCTAGTTTCAATTAATTATGATGTTTTCTTCTTCTCAATCCATGTTTTCTTTTAATTGAACTATGTCTGGCTAAGTTTTTAAGGGTTGGGGTGCATGAACCCCACCCGATTTAATTCACAATAATGGAAATAGACTTTTGAATTAAAATCTTAGATGAATCGTGTTGTAGAACTGGTGCAACCATCGTAGGACTTTTGATCTTATTTTCCCTAGGTAACCGGGATGCTTAAGAGTACGATGCGCGTATTAGTTAATGCGACACTGCATTACTCATCCTTTTCTTACATACTTTGAGGGATACGATCCCTCATATGTGTAATACTTAGGAGTACTAAAGACCGAGTTCATTTAAAATTCTAATTCTGAATCTAGTATCCTAAGAAGTGAATTACTATGGTGTGGGGGATTGTAACCCGACCTATTGTTCTCATCTCATAGTTAAACTTTTAGTCCATTTATCATAAGCATTTTGTTTAAGTAGTGTAGTTTCATATTGTTAGTTCTTAGTTTTATAGTTAATTATTCTCAAAATTGCATCTAGTTGTAGTTCTTCTGTTTCCCCATAATCACCTTTTCTTCTTTTTAGATACAAAGACTAGATTATTTCAATCTTTCCAACATCATCACGACTTAGTTCTTCTGGACGAGAACCCAAAATTATTTTAAGACCTCGAGTCCACAAGCGCGTAGGAAGAAATAGCGTCTAAATTCGAGTTCTGGAGCAGAAGATTCGAGGTTCTAAAGATTAGAGATAATGAAGAGAAAATCATGAGAAATTGATTTTAAAGACCGGACCGATCCTATTTAGAACAAAAAGGGACCGATCCGAACCCTTGAAACTCACTAGCCAAAATCACATAGCGGACCGATCCTATTCCCAGAAAAAAAGTACTGGTTCAGATTTGGACCTGGACGCACGGACTGGTCCGAATTTGGACCCAGGTCGATCCGCTCCACGGCGAGCGGACCGGTCTGCAGAAGATAAATTATGATTTATTGTTCGGATTTTGGAGTTTGATTCAACTACAACTCTGGATTTTTCGTGATGTATTTAACCTCTAGTTCTTGTTAGACAAGGGATTTCGATTTTTTTAGTTCTCTAGGTAGGAGTAGAGGGTTTTTGTAGGAAAAACCCTGGTTTTTCAATAAGAAGTTCATCTATAAGGATTGCAATTAATTGTCTTCAATACAAGTAATGTTCTTCCTCTAAATTTGTAAAAGTTAATTATCTTAATTACTGGTTCGATTCTGCACTTCTTTTTTCATATAGTTTCTATTAATTATGATGTTTTCTTCTTCTCAATCCATGCTTTGTTTCAATTTAACTATGTCCGGCTAAGTTTTTAAGGGTTGGGTTGCATGAACCCCACCCGATGTAATTCACGATAATGGAAATATACTTTTGAATTAAAATCTTAGATGAACCGTGTTGTATAACTGGTGCAACCTTCATAGGACTTTTGATCTCATTTTCCCTAGCTAACCGGGATGCTTAAGAGTGTGACGCGCGTATTAGTTAATGCGACACTTCTTTACTCGTCCTTCGCTTACATACTGTGCAGGCTACGATCCCTCATATGTGTAATGCTTGGGAGTACTAAAGACTGGGTTCATTTAAAATTCTAATTCCGAATCTAGTATCCTACGAAATGAATTACTAGGGTGTGGGGGACTGTAACCCAACCTATTGTTCTCATCTCATAGTTAAACTTTTAGTCAATTTATCATCAGCATTTTGTTTAAGTAGTGTAGTCTCATATTGTTAGTTCTTAGGTTCATTAGTTAATTATTCTCGAAATTGCATCTAGTTATAGTTGTTATGTTTCCCCAAAATCACCTTTTCTTTATTTTTAGAGTCAAAGCTAGGTTACCCTCATGTTTCCAACGTTGTCACGACTCCGTTCGTCCTTTTCCCTGAGGATCGATACCCGACTTACTGGGATTATTACTTGAGCAATAGTCTTTTACTTAAGCCTACATATCATGCAGACTAGACACATTTGTGGTCGTGTTAAGTTTTTGGCGACATTGCCGGGGATTTAGGTAGACTTAGGATAGATCGAGTCAATCTAAAACTTAGACCCAAAAAAAAATAAACAAATAAAAAAAAATGATGAGTATTACGAGGGTGATGCTAGATGAGAGCGAATGGCAAGATATAATAAATGAATTCCTTCGTAGTAACCATCCCTCCACATCACAGAATCCTTTGGAGGATAGTGAGAGAGAGTATTCGAATACTAAGCAAAAAAGAGCGTTAGGAGATATGATCCTATAGGACTTTGAGAAAGAATTCGGACCGGTGGATGAGAGCTTCACTATCGAAGCCCAGTCTCTATTGGACTCAATTTTTCACTTAGAAGAGAGCGCATGGAAAGCTAGGATGGATGATTTCCTTCTTTGTGACCATCCACCCATACCACTGGAGTTCTTGGATGCAATCAAGATCATGGTTAGGGTATCGTCCAATTTAGATCTCTATCCATGCACTATCAAGTTTAGGGACAATCTAGGCCATTCCAAAATTCACTCTGATATTCTCTCCAAGTCGGCCCATTTGTGCTACAAGGTGATTGTGCACCTCTTTGACTTCACTCGCCTCATTCATTATATGCCTCGAGGAGTTCATTTTTCTATTGGGTCGACTCCCAATTGTTTCGACTTTTAGTTTATGATGTGAGGAAGACGAGCGAGACAAGAAGATCATCATTCCCCGTGCAAGGGGTCGGGTGAGTTTGTGGAGAGATGGAGGTCGTCGAACCCCGATGGGTATGGGTTATTTCTGTTGTATTATTCAGTCATGTGTTAGTGTCATTTTGCATTTTAAATATTTTCTTTTTTTATATGTCACACTTGTTATTTGCACTTCTTTAGATTTTTAGTCCTTTTAATTGAGGACAATGAAAAAGTCTAAGTTGGGGGCGGGGGGTGACAAGTGCGTATTTCTAAAACTTCGCACAAATTTTCAAAATGCCCAAAAATTTCAGAAAAATTGAAAAAGTTCAAAAAAGCAAAATAATATTTTTTTTCGTTCTTCTTAATAAATAAAAATTAGAATTTAAATTTTTCAAAAATCTCACCGAAATTTTATTTAAAGTCTCAAATTCGTAACAATCCAAATACACAAAGCCAAAATTGACTAAAGATGTAAATTGAACGTGAATTGACGACTGAACGAATAAGTGTGAAGATTAATTAACCCAGTGAGATGTCGACCCTATCCACTTTTCTGAGTTTTTTAAAATCAATCTGAGTTAATGACTAACTCCAAGTTCATTTTAGCGGTTAAAATAAGTCATCGGGGATCTCAATTCTTTAACATTGATCGGTTATGGGAAATGGAATGTTGTCTTGAAAAATGTGCTAAAAATATCTATAAACTTAAATTAATCTCAAGATGCATATGGTAATATAATTAGTGATTTGGACAATGAAATAGGCCTAAAATTCGAATTTAACTCATTATGGTTAGGCCTTAGTGATCGTTGCAAGTTGGTATATAGTTGTTATTTGTATATTTCATTTTGGTATACCCTGAGTTGGTCAATCTTTTGACATAGCAAATGAAGTCAAAAAATTATTAATCTTTAATTATGTACTATTAAGTATGTGTACTAAAAATGGGTTGAAAATCATGGAAAGTTATGTTGGAGAAAAATTATGAAAATTCTTGGAAGTTGAAGGAACAATAGAGGAGTATGTAGGGCAGATTTCTTGTGTTGTAAAGAAATGGCCATAACATGCTGTAGGAAGCTTGAAAAATTACACCGTCACTTGTAACAGAAAGTATATTCAGATATGTTTTCATATTGATAAGCTTGGACACCTGTATGTGTACTATTTATGAATATGGGATGGTTAAGTATAAAGGACAATAATTTGAGGCCATACTGGAAACCACATGAAATAATGTTTGTATCTTCTCTTTCCCAAGGGTATTTTGAGTACATGTTTCATGTGTATATACATTGAGAATTATAGTTTTATGTTTACTTAATTTTAGTTATAAATTACTCAAAAGGTATTTTCTATGGTTGAATGTTCATAACCTTATCAACATATATACCATTGTTTCGTCGTTACACATGTTTCATGGAATGTGATTTGAGTAGAATTATATTTTTATTGTATAGTCATTGAAAGTTACATAGATATATTAAGATAGTACTTATGATTGAGATTCAGTATTGATTTAGTTGGATTAACAGGTGTAAGACCAAATCAACCCAGTTCAGCTCCACCAGAAGGAAATAGGAATACATAGTTAACAACCCAATGTGAGTGTACTTACTAAGTTGATTATGGATATAATGTGTATGTATTATATATTGAGATGATATGGCTTATTAAAAGTCATGATATTTTGAGATGTTATGGCTTATTAAAAGTCAAGAGATGTTGAGATGTTATGGCTTTATAAAAGTCAAGATATGTTGAGTTGCTATGCAATTCAGGAGATGTTAGGTTATTAAAACCTATGGATATGATTATTGCCTACGGGCAAGAGATGTGGGGTTTATTAACTCCGGATATATATATATGGCCTAAATTGGCATAGATATAGATAAATATTGAGATGTTAAAATAGTACTTTTACGATATAGAGATGTAGTACATTCACTGAGTTTTTAAACTCATGGTTTTATATGTTTATATTTTCAGGTCTTGAAGCTGCCACTGCCAGGTATAGGAGGTTGAGTCAATAGTAGTAGGGTCTTGTTAGTTTTGTTTTATACATTGTACTAGTTGTAATTAAGTTAAATGGTATGTGAGTTTTGTTTAAATTATGTCTCCTTAAAATGATTGGATCTTTAGTATTTCGCATTTTAATCTTGAAGTTGTTTTAATGTGTATTACAAAATGAATAAATAAATAATAAGTGTGGTTTGTGAACTATTTAGTTAATTATATCCTAATGGGTTCAGGGGGTGACATTTGGACCCGGACTGATCCGCTCCTGGGCGAGTGGACCGGTCTGCCGAAGATAAATCCTGATTTTCTGTTCCGATTTTAGAGTTTCATTCAGCTACAACTCTGGATTTTTCGAGATGTATTTAACCTTTAGTTCTTGTTAGACAAGGGATTTCAATTTTTTTAGTTCTCTAGGTAGGATTAGAGGGTTTTTGAAGGAAATCCCTAGTTTTTTAATAAGAAGTTCAGCTGTAAAGATTGCATTTAATTATCTTCAATACAAGTAATGTTCTTCCCATAAATTTGCAAAAGTTAATTAGTTTAATTACTTGTTCGATTTTGTACTTCTCTTTTCATCTAGTTTCTATTAATTATGATGTTTTCTTCTTTTTCTCAATCCATGTTTTCTTTTCATTTAACTATGTCCGGCTATGTTTTTAAGGGTTGGGGTGCATGAACCCCACCCGATGTAATTCACGATAATGGAAATAGACTTTTGAATTAAAATCTTAGATGAATAATGTTGTATAACTGGTGCAACCGTCGTAGGACTTTTGATCTCATTTTCCCTAGGTAACCGGGATGCGTAAGGGTGCGACACGTGTATTGGTTAATGTGACACCGCTTTACTCGTCCTTTGCTTACATATTGTGCGGGCTACGATCCCTCATATGTGTAATACTTGGGAGTACTAAAGACCGGGTTCATTTAAAATTCTAATTCCTAATCTAGTATCCTACGAAGTGAATTACTAGGGTGTGAGGGATTGTAACCCGACCTATTGTTCTCATCTCATAGTTAAACTTTTAGTCCATTTGTCATCAGCATTTTGTTTAAGTAGTGTACTTGCATACTGTTAGTTCTTAGTTTCATTAATTAATTATTTTCAAAATTGCATCTAGTTGTAGTTTTTTCGTTTCCCCAGAATCACCTTTTCTTTATTTTTAGAGTCAAAGATAGGTTACCCTCGTCTTTCCAACGTTGTGATAACTCCGTTCGTCCTTTTTTCCTGAGGATCGATACCCGACTTACTAGGATTATTACTTGAGCGATAGGCTTGCACTTGATCCTACATAGCATGCACACTAGACACATTTGTGGTCGCGTCAATGACCTAAAAAAATCCTTTTTAATAGGACCTGTTGGAGAAAAAAAATATTATAGGACCTATTTAATAACATACATAATAAATGGGACTAGTTGGTAAAAATAGAAAATAAAACTTCTAGTAATCTTTGGATCCGAATTTATCCATTACCGTAATAGTATTGGGGTCCCCGGACGATACTTTAGATTTCTAGAGAATGTGAAATGTTGAGTTTAATTGATAAAAAAACACTCGATTAATTATTTGTCTATTATGCTAGATTTTTGTTTGATGTAGACATGTCTAAATCTTTTCCATCTAATATACTGATGGAAATAAGGGCTTAGACATTTGAGTTAAAATTATACGAGAAAAGATTCCACCATTGTGTGTCTGCTGCTCCTCGATTAACCACCAGGATTGCCAATGTAAAAATGAAAATTTAGAAGGTAACGAGGCTTTGAAACTTATTAACAATTAGAAGCCACACATAAAAACAATGTTGATTAGATTGTTCATAATAAAACTGCAACACTGAATGGTGGTGATGTTTTACAAAGAGTCGTCGATCGTGTTAATATTCTACTGAATATAGGATAGGGAAAACAATATTGAAAGGAGTGAGAAGTTAACATGGAGACATTATCTAACTAGCTAATGGTGCACATCCGATGCGTGTGCGACACGTGTTAATATTTAAATTGAATAAAATTTATAAATTGAGCTAAAATATAATTTTCTTATTAATGTGAAATGTCAATACACCAACAAACTTTTGTTTTATTAATTAAGGAGATCTTAAAATAAAAGTTAATATATATCTAATGAGAAGTTCCTTATAAATGTTTTCCAGCGACATCTGCTATACCTTTGCAAAAAGAATAATTAAACTTGATACTAGAATATAGAGTTTAAAAGTTGTATTTCAATAGAATGGTCTTTCGTAATAAATAAATAACATTATTAATATGTACACACATACTACCTTGTGACATCCATGCAATTTTCTTTGTACAACTTTATTTCGTTCAGGCATTATTTTTTCTAGAACTACTACATAAAGTATGAATATTATAATTAATGTATGTATAAATATGTTTACTGGATAACGTAATAATTCCGAGTAATCTAATATAAAATTGCATTGTAAATTAAGGTTACACGATTTTGCTTAAATATGTGAAACTATGATTATTACCTTAAATTGCTTAATTCATTGCCATATATGCGATAACATGTCACAACCTACATTTTATGCATCACATATAATAAATTCATTAAGTAAATAATAATAATAATAATAATAATAATAATAATAATAATAATAATAATAATAATAATAATAATAAAAGTAAATTATGTACGAAAAATGGAGATATTTATGTTACATCATGCTCAAAGTTGTCTAAAATCGCTTTCATGGTTGTGTTTGAAGCATTATTAGTGCAAACTACTAATTACAAAATTATGCAAAAGAAATTAAATAATTAGAATATTTCTCTAATTTTCTTATTTACTTCTTGAATTTTAATCCATTCAAAGTCTTTGGTGTTAAATTCAATTGACCATCGCCACCCAGGATAAATAATAGAAGACTTAAATGACTGTATGAAATTAACATAAAGAGAGTAGAAAATTAATATATTATCATCGTTGCAAAACCATGAAATTATATGACGTGAATAGTCTTAGGAAGTTGACATTTCTTAAAAGAAAATTTACCTTATGTTCTACATTCTTGGGTTTTGTTAAGGACTTATCAAATTTCCATTCATCCCATAACCATATTCGATATTCATTTTAGGAATTTCACGACAACAACTTATGAAATGGAAAGATTATAACTTAATGTATAAACAACAACACATTTAGTTGTAAGGATGAGATATGGTAATTATACTACTTGTCAACATATAAGATTCATTTAAGGTTTTATCTTAGCTAGTTGAGATCTAATCCGAGATTAAAAAAAATAGTAAAATGTAGATGTATGAAGATGGAGGTAAGAATAAGAAGAATTATGCATAGTGTTACATGGTTTAACCCTCAAGAAAGGATTCGATTGATTGGAGGATCTAACATAGTACAATAACTCAACATATTTATTTAAACAGTTAGAAATTAAGAATATCTCTCTTCCTATCATTCAGTTGGTTTCCTCTAATACCAATGGGGGGTCTTAACTTTTATAGTGAATGATTGTGAGGGAACGTCTACTTGACCCGAATGGGCGAGGTTGGAGCATCTTTTTAATGAAGCATATGTCATATTTAATGATTTACCCATTAGGGAATGTTCCTTCACTTGCTGGTTGTCTGTGATTCCACACACATGGCATTGGATAGCCTTTAACAACGTTACTAAAGTTATAGTTCGTCAATTAGCCTTGCTGGAATAAACCCATTTTATCCAGGTGGAAAGGAGGTTGACCTCTTTGTTTAGTTGAGGTCCTTACTTATTATCAGTTCATCCGGGGCCAAGATCTTTCACTTGATATTGAATGGTTTTATTCAATTCTCTTTAAGGTCATGAGATTCTCAACATATGTGGTATAATAAAAGCCCCCAAGAATTTGCACGTGACTGTAAAGAAGTGGGGGAAGTTTTTATAAATGGTCCTGGGTTAATATCTCTAGGTTCAGAGTTGGAAAGTTATTTAGATCAGCTGGCAGAGAAGATTTACCTGTAAGTTTCCTTGAGGAAATTTATTGCTAGCTTAAATTTTCCACATGTCAGCAATCAAATGGGTCTTTGATAGTCGCATTTGATACACATGTTTTTCACCCTTAAAAAGTGGTTCAAAATTTATTAAACACATTCAGACTCTTTGTATCCAAACTTTCTAGAGAGAAAATAATCATTTAGCCTTCTTCTGCCGAGTTGCTTTGAACCTCTGTGATTTAGCCATTTGTTCGTTTCTATCACTAGGTATTCCATGCGCTTTCTTTCTCAAATCATTTATAGCTCTTTCGTTTTGGGGTTTGGGTTGAGTTGAGAGATTTTATCTTAGGGTTTTTCATTTATAGGGTTATTTTGGGTGTAAGTGTGCCCTGTATAAGTGAATCTTCAAGAATTTGGAACCACATTACTAATTTGAACAAATAATTCCCTAGTGCCTTTGCTTAAATGTTTTACAGCCCACTCCAGGTCCTTAAACCTGAGGATGATCTAGCAAACCCTAATTTCATCCCAAATACATCTTCATCTGATCATCTGATCTTTGATGTCAAATGGTACATAAGTGATGTATGAGCCGAAGACTTAGTTGACCTTAGAGTTTTGTACTCCTACTAGACGATGTGATCATAAAAATTCCTGATCGGGAGGGTGGGCTTATTACAGGAGAAATGCTAATGAGGCTTGATTTATTCCTTAGGCACTTAAAGTGGGAGTTCTTATTCCCCTTAGTCCCTCAATAAAATCTATCTTAAAGGGGTATGGAGTGGCCCTTACCCATCTCCCTCAAAATTCCTACAAGTCTATAATAGGATCCATGGTATAGTTAAACAAATATGGGGGGCTTGAAAATAATGATGACATATTTAGGTTTAAGCTTAAGTTATCATGTTTTCAAATTATAGTCGTATGCTCAAACCGGGAGTCCCGTGACTGCACGATCAGTTCCTACGAGTTACATTGGTCCTGTGTGAGGTGATGGTGCCTCTCACGGGGCTATACGGGGGTTATTTCATGTTTTCACCCTCTAATGCCTTATTTTTTAAGTTTAGGTCCTCATATTTTCAAATTATCATTGTATTCTCAAATCGGGAGTCCCATGATCGTGCGGTCAGTTCCTACGAGTTACATTGGTACTGTGAGAGGTGTTGGTGCCTCTCATAGGGCCATTAGGGGGCTGTTTTGTGTTCTCACCCACTAACGCCTTGTTTTTAAGCTTAAGTCCTCATATTTTGAAATTATCATCGTATTCTCAAACCGGAAGTCCCGTGATCACGCGATCAGTTCGTACGAGTTACATTGGTCCCCTATGAGGTGTTGGTGCCTCTCACGGGGCCGTTCTGGGGCTATTTCGGGTTTTTACCTTCTAACACCTTATTTTTAATCTTAAGTTCTCATATTTTCAAATTATAGTCGTATTCTCAAACCGGGAGTCCCATGACTCTACGGTCAGTTCCAACGAGTTACATTAATCCTGTGTGAGGTGTTGGTGCCTCTCACGGGGCTATACGGGGGTTGTTTTATGTTTTCACCCTCCAATGCCTTGTTTTTCAGCTCAAGTCCTCATATTTTTAAATTATCATTGTATTATCAAATCGGGAGTCCCGTGATCACGCGATCAGTTCCTACATGTTACATTGGTCCCCTGAGAGGTGTAAGTGCCTCTCACAGGACTATACATGTGATCTTTCGTGGTTTTACCCTCTAACGCCTTGTTTTTAAGCTTAAGTCGTCCTATTTTACAATTTTCGTCGTATTATCAAATCGGGAGTCCCCTGATTGAGCGGTCAGTTCCTACGAGTTACATTGGTCCCATGTGAGGTGTTGGTGCCTCTCACGGGGCCGTTCCGGGGCTATTTCATGTTTTCCCCCATTGTAACATCACAATTCGAACGAACATGAGCAACCTGTTGCCTATAATATGTAAAGAAAATTACACAAAGGCAAAGGAGAACAAAAATGTATAATATCAACCCGGTGCCTATAATATCCATATAGTTATGATTATTACGCCGCCATTTAATCAAGTTGATAACAACAAATCTCAAACTAAAACAGAACTGTATGAAATTAACAGAATTATGGTATATATGTCAAGTTAAAATATAAATGAACGGAATCAAGTTGCCTTTGTTCCATGTCAAGTTTTAGCCTCCTAATATCTTGACATAAACTTCAAAAAATGCACATTAATGGCAAGATATGTGATATACTTTTTCATAGGCAAATCAAGAACATACCCAACAAATTTAATAGCATGTACACTTATCGACGCTAGTATCAATTCAATAAATCCAACATAGTATCCAAAAACCAAGCCAACAATATCTCACTATAATAATGTGCACACGTGTTTGCGACTAGTATGTCAAAAAAATTCATTTAATTATATTTTGTCAAAAAAAAATCACGACAAGCATATAACCCCCAATATATTATGATGACATGCATATAACCCACAACAAGGTGGATATAATTTTTTTACTTATTAAAAATCCATTGAATTATATTTTGTCAAAAAAATATAATGTCTAGGGTTTTGAATAATACTTTGTCGAAAAAATACACACATACAATCTAGGGTTTATTGACATAATTTATACATATACACACATACAATCTACGGTTTATTGACATAATCTATACATACATACACATACAATCTATGCTTTTCTAAACCCTAATATTTTTTTTGCCATAAATCTATACATACACACACATACAATCTATATATACACACTCATACAATCTAGGGTTTATTGACACAAAAAATAATTTATTTGTTCATAGTTACGTACATAAACACACATATACACATAAATATATGCATACACACATATATAAAAAAAATTATACATAAACACACATACAAACAATTATAATAACCGAAATAGAAAATAATTTTTAATGGCCTACAATCAAGTTTTGGGGGGTGAGGGCTTATGCTGGTTGAAATCGATTTGGAGGAATTATTTTGAGGAATGCACACACATACACACATCAACCATAAATCAACAAATTAAAATGCACACACATATACGCACATACCTTTCACAAATCCTAGAGCTAAAATCACACCTTAGACAAAATCGAATTGCAAAAACCTCCCAAAGCTTCTACTGATTGACGAAATCTCAAATGCCTAGGGTCTAAGAAAAGCACGTTTTATTTTTTTAATGGATGAACCTAGTCATAGCCAATAGTCGTGACCCACCATCGCAACCCATTAGTTCCTTGTACCTGCTACTGATTGACGAATGGTCACGGCCTAAAACCATGACCCCGATGCATAACCAACAGCAGACCAAGAATTGAGGGGTGGTCAAGACCAAAAAATGGTCACAACCCTCAGCGTGACCCCATACCTTCTACTGATTGGTGAATGGTAATGGCCTACAGCCTTGACCCTCTTGCATGACCAACAACAGACCTTCATTTGAGGGATCGTCACGGCCCATAACTGTGACCCACGTCAAGAAATGGTCACGACCCCAAGCTGTGACCCCATATATGTATGTTTTCAACTTCGTCATGCCTATGGTCACGGTCCAAGTCCGTGACCCATCCGCGACCAAGCTTGGAGGGAATTTTGACACGAATTTAGTGCCAAGATGGTCATGCCCTGGTCACGTCCCAAGTTCGTTAACCACAGTGGTCAGGGATTTGGTCCGTGACCACTTCCAAAGCATCAATTATTTAGAGTGGTAATGAATATGGTCACGCCAAAAAATAAGATGGTCATGGCCCAAGTTCGCAACCAGCTAGTTGCGGACTTGGGCCGTGACCAACTGGGCGTGACCATTCGCAAGATTTTATGTAGTGTTACCTGGTTTTCTTTCACACTCCCTCATCAAAGTTAGTGGGGGAACCTGAGACATTAATGAAAAATTGAGGCTATAGACTCAAATTCTTCAAACCCACTCTTTTCAAAATGATATTGTGAGCTGATGAGATATTCTTATCAAGGATGAAGAATCTCATTATCTCTGCTCTACTGGTCGACCAAATTTCAATAACAACTTCCATCTCAATTGTGCATAGTGGGTATACCTTCTCACCTGAAAATTCAATCATTAGACAATGGTAGGCTTGTAATTTTCTTTTGAACATATTTTTAAAGAAGTCAAATAAAAGTACATCCGATCAGCTCCCATTATCTACCAGTTTTCTCTTCATATTCCTGTGACGGTCCATGATGGTTGTTACTAGTGGATCATCATGAGGAGATAACAACCCTGAGAGGCCATCTCTTAAAAATCCTATTATCAATCGATCCTTGGTGACCTTATGAGGTCGTATGTCTTCTATTGTTGCCATATTGATGTCTTTGTTGTTGACACAAGCTCTTGAGTCATTAAGGTATGCCTTTATCTCAAATATTCCATTACCTCCTCTAGTGTCCCCTTCTGCTATGCAACTTCATGACGAAGAAATCATTTTTAGTTCTTTTAATACCTCCTTGGGCCTTGCAAGGATGTTTTGATCTTCCTCATCATTATTCTCCCATGCTCTCAACTCCTTATTTCCTACGCGAGGTGATCTTAATCTTCTCCTCGGCTCCTAATCATCACGACCTGGTATTGTCCTGCTATTTTTCTTTACGTATTTATTTATCTTCTCTTTTTATATGATGGCCTGAATCAATTCCTTTAGGGACAGGCAATCTTTAGCCTCACTCCCTTGGTATTTATGGAACTTATTAAATTTTCTTTTATTTGTTCTTTTAGTGGGAGTTTTTTAATTTTTCAGCCACTTTAATTCACCATTTCCTCTGATCTAGCCGTGGATATAGTGTACTCCTAACGTTAAGGGAGTTTACTCTTTAAACTTTTGGTATGGTCTCCTATCATTCTTCATCTTGGTGTCCATTTTGGGATTTTCCTTTATTCCCGAGTTGTTACCTTCTTTATGTTTTTGTGTTGCTCTCTTTTGCATCCATTGCTTATTATGCGTTCATTATCTTTCCTAATCTAGACAAGATCTCATCCATTTGGTTCAGAGGCTCTTTAGCCAATGCCTAGTATAATTTTTTAGGCAATAACTCTCTCATAATTGCAGTGATGGTGACTTTCTCATTGTAGTCAACCACATCTAGTTTTTCGGTATACTCGCTTGCCATTTCATCGCCACGTTGGAAGATTCTTAACAAGTGATCTACCCTTTTACCTAGTTTTACTCCAAAACTAAAATTATTAACAAATAGACCGACCAATTATTTAAAATGGAAGATACCAAATCTGAGCAGGTCTTAGTGAGAATGCTTGAAAAATCTCTAAAATGAAAATTATATCTGAATTTCCTTCATACTTAGGAGTGATACAGGTGAATAGAATTTTGTAGGTATGGGATATGTAATCATGAATGTTTTAATGGATATCCCTATACAAACCCTCTTTAGAATGATTTTTTTATTTTGATTAGGTCGCCTAGATAGTGTTTTATCCTTTGGGTTGATCCCCTCTATGGTTGCATTTTTTCAGTTACTGCGGCCTTATTAGCTCGTTCATGATTCTCGATCGATCTCTCTTCTCTTTGGCAAACTTGATCATATTTGTTTAATGCCTTGGAATTGAATCTGGAATTGTTCTTTGTTTGTGGATCATACCTCTTATATTCTTCTCATCTTATACGTTTTTAGGGAGCAAATGTGCTCATGCCCTACTCCTTCCCAACTATCAATGACTAGTATTCTTCTAAGCCTCTCAAAGGAACTTATGTGTTCGTTCGAATATGTTTGATCATCATCAAATCCTGTTGGCCTTATAGTCGAGGTTTTACCTGGTTGGTAGGAGGATCCTTTATGTTTTGACCCACTTCTTCGTGTAGATCTTCTCATATTTTATCTTAAATTCAGCACCCTGGGGTTCTCTACATCTTTACCTTGGGTCTCTTTATTCCTATATATGTATAGATAAGGAGGAGATGATTCCTTATGTTTATTCGGGTTCTTCTTCATAGTTCGAGTCACTGGAGATGGTTCTGGATGAACTGGCCAACTCAGTGAGGCTAGAACGCTTTGGGTGAGTTGCCTCATGCTTTTTTGCATACTTTCTTGGCTTTTAACCAGGCTATGCAAAAATTCAGCTAGATATCTTATTCCAACAGGGATTGAGGGTGGTGCAGTTTTATATTTCCTCCTACTTTTTGGGTGTTGGGCGATTTTTAACAAAAGTCCTAAAAAATAGATTATGATATCAAAAAAATAGAGTATGATTGGGTGTTAGCGAGGCTTATCCATTTTAGAACAATGATTAACACGCGAAGCTTAGCGGATTAAATGAATAAAACTAATACTTGCAATAAATGGTCCCAGTACCACATAATATGTATTAAATGAACCTTTGCAACATAAATATCCTCTTAATGTAATAAATGAAGTGAACCTCCACAACCAACTTGGTTAAAGGGAGGAAGAACAAGCACTTTGGTACAATAATGGCAAGGTAGTAAACCTCTTAGTGCAATAAATGCAAATGATTAGAGATAACTATTGTCTAAGCTATAAGAACGAAGAGATAAACCTTAATAATGATAAATTATAGGAAATTCTCGTGTATGGGAAATTTTGATGTAACAAATCTAGCTCCTAATAAATGTGACTAATGGAATTATTTATTGGAATTCTAGGTCGATTGAATGACCTTGCCCATATGAAATGATCTGACCCCCTCTTTAATGTAAAGAGAGCCTGTGCATTTAATACCAAGGGCACTGTTTTAAAGGCATGAGATATAACTTCTTGGCACGAACACTATTTAGGACCTGAGAATGTCCTTTATGTTAATTTAGATGTGAAGGGTTAGCACAAGGGTTTGTTTTAAGGAGGATGATGGGACATCCCACCAAAAGAGACAATGGTACAAGGAATTAACCTACTAAAGTAATAAATTTCTCGAGCTCGTGTTAAAAATCATAATGTTGTAAAGATAGTAAATAGTGGAAATAAGATATGTTTTCTTGTCAGCTAAATGAGGTTCTTCTAGAGAAGTTTCCTCGAATAAGCTTACACTATGTTTGTAGGGTGACGGTCCTTCTAACGAACTACTTTTGACTAGGTCCCTTGAGTGAGGTCTCTCAACCAAACTACTTTTGATGAGATCCCTTAAACGAACTACTGTTGACGAGGTCCCTCGAATGAACTACTTTTGATGAGGTCCCTCGAGTGAGGTCCCTTGGGAGGAAGGTGTTTTGGACTACTATCTTGATACTATTTAACAGAGGTTTTATCAAATGTACCAAAGAGGATGGGTTATTTCCCAACGTTTCCTTATTCCTAATCCTCCAAACCATATCCCTATGATATTATCTAAATGAGATCGTTCGATAGAGCATGTGAGCTCTCCCATGTCCTACCAAATGTGGTCCTTCGTAGATGCTGAGCAACCTCAATATTATTATAGATAGGTTCACAATATTTGATAAAAAAGAAACAAATATAAACTAATGTTCATATTACAAGTGGGTTTTGGGAGCCTCTTCGATTAAGCTTATTTTTTGGGAGGTCTCTCGAGTGACCTTGCCCTATTTGGAGTACGTTTGAGCAAGACATCTGGTTATGGGACCTCCCACAAATGACCTTCTTTCGATCAATATTAGTTCTCCCCTTTTATCTATAATCGTCTTTTAATCCTCCTGAATTTGTAAGATTAATCGTTCAATCAACCATGAGCTTTAACCTCCCTCTATATTTTCTCGTTCATAGAGATATTTGCTTAACCGTGAAGGAATATTTGTACGAAATATCATCGTTTTCATTCAAGTGACCTGTAAATTAAAATCATCTTCAACCATTGAATGAGCAGGTAATTGTTAGCTAGACTTTTTCATGAAAAAGGGATATGTTTATAAAAATATGTTGGAGCAATCATTTTTTTGTTCGAATGGGTATTTACTCGAGTAACCTTGTAACCTTGTCCATCTGGGTATCCCATGTGTATTTTATAAAATATATATTTAAAAGTTTTTTAAATTCCCTCATTTTTTTTAGGAATTAAAGGGGTTTTGAAATTCCCTCCAAAATCATTGAATTCCCCCAGGAATATCAAGAGAGTAACTTAGACTCCAAGATAGAGATTCATCATTAAATCACTCAATCGCATGTAATGTATCTGTTTGATTTCCCAAGCCATTACATATGGCAGCTTGGGGTCAACATGTGTTATCCACACGAGCTGCCTTGGTGCCTGCTACGTCAGTAAGTAATGATTTCCCCTGTTTAAGCATACAAAACCACGCACATGTAGAACGCATCTATTGTCATTTCAAATCTATTAATTTCCCCCTTATAAAAGGGATTCATCATCCCCATCAAAACCCTTCACTTTAAAAAAAAAACTTCCATTACCTTAGTGCAGTAGAGAGAGAGAGAGAGAGAGAGACTCCCTATCTGCCATGTTCTTCGCTGCTTAAGTGATTAAATCAATCTTTTTTCATCCCTTTTTCTCATTTTTATCATTTTAAATGGAACCTATTATCAAGAATACTCGTTCCACTAAGGGTGCTTCTCCCAACACCCTTGCTCGTCAAATCCAGTGGGGTAAGCACCAATGTTATCATTTTTTCGGGGAGGCTGATCATTTATAGATGGTGGATGAGTCATATCTAAACCCTCAAACAGCTAGAACAAATCCACATTTGCTGGTGGAGGAAAGTGAGGAAATGGATGACTTGGCATACATCCCTGATGCTAGTGCAGTTCGATTTAAGGTGGAACGAGGGGATTAACCTTACTCCAACGTAGAGTTTGAATCTGCTGGAGGAGCATGTGAATGCTTGGGACCTTAGACATAGTAAATCCATGATTAATATGCCAAACGTCTGTCATAGGTTGATTTGTCTAGAACAAAGTGGTTTGGAAACCTAAATTTAAGTAAGAACAACAATGCCTTGAAGCTTCTCATTTCTCATTGGAATTATAGTCTCACATATTTGAAGAAGCATGGGGTGAATTCACTATCACTTTAAAAGGCATCTGTGAAATTTTAGGGTTGGTTGCTGCGGGCAATGAGACTTTCTTTGAAGAAGTTATTTCAAAAGAGGAGGAGGCCATAAGGAAAAGGTTAGAACAAGTATGTAAAAAGTGTATCCATCGTTCAAACAAGTGCACATTTGTTGAGCTTATTCGCAATTTTTATGTTATGGAGGACAAACCTACTGCTAAAGTGAGAGCGCTTGCTAAAGCTAAACCCAAAGGCAAGCAAGTTGATACCTTGCCTATAACTAGTGAGGATTTTATATATGGTCTCGAGATACCTCCTTATATCCTTATTGTTCTTTCTTAAATTTTCTTGCTCGAATAACCTCATGACTATCCAAGGAGGGATTCAATCAAAATGGTTGTTCAGGTGTCTTTAGGCATCAAAATACCTTTATCTGCTATAACCCTAAGTTCCCTATACACTTGGCTAGACAGAACTTATGTGGACTCTTTAAGTTCGCTCGATCGTTTTGATGTCTCCAACTATGTTAGCCCTTTACTTCTCACTATTTTTCTCTACGTAAGGTCCCAACTTCGCCCCAATTTCCATGTTACCAATTTTTTATCCAATAAAGGATCCTCAACTATCACTACATCAAAATGGTCAAATTGACACCCTTCAACCGTCTAGACTTGTCACGGTCAATGACCGTGACATGGTCATTAACCGTGACAAACCTTATAAACTTATCATGGTCAAAGACAGTGACATGTTTGTGACAATTATGTCAGTAAGAAACCCTTCCCTCTTCTTTTTTCCCATCGATTTTTATTCCCTCCATGTCTCTCTCTCTCTCTAAGCGGTTGGTCTCTCTCTCTCTCTCTCTCTCTCTCTCTCTCTCTCTATATATATATATATATATATATATATATATATATATATATATATATATATGATTTTGGTACGTTTTCTATCTCTATTTCTTTTTCATTTGTATATGTGTGTGTATATGTGCATGTGTGTATATATGTGTAAGTGTGTGTAAATGTGTGTGTATGTATGTGTGGTGTATATATGCATGTGGGGGTATATGTGCATGTGTATGTGTGTGTATATATATATATATGTGTGTGTGTGTGTGTGTGTGTGTGAGTATGCATGTGTGTGTATATGTGTGTGCATGTGTGGTGGGCAGTGGCAGTGGGGGGCGGGGGAAGGGCTGGGGGATGGGGGCAGGGGTGGGGGATGTGTGTGTGTGTGTGTGTGTGTATATGCATGTGTGTGTGGTGGGGGAAAAGGGGTGGGGTGGGGCAGGGGTAAATGGGGCGGGGGGGCTTGTTAATTTTTTTAATTAAACTTTTATTGGTTTATTAGATATTGCCCCTCATATGAAAGTAGTGCCCCTTATAAAAGAATTGATTGATTAAATATTGATTGGTTGTCAATTTTTTTAGTAAATTAATAATTACTGTCCCTTTCATATGCAAGTAGTATTGCCCCTCATTGTAAATTAGTAAATTAATAATTGTATACTTTAATTGTTAATTAATTGATGAAAAGAATTAATTGAGTAGATGAATTAGAAGGAGTACGAGATACATATTTGGTGTTGCTATTGCGGTTGGATTATAGTGGGATCAATGTTCTGTTGGTTAATTTTAGAAGTGGCATGACCACTGGATTATTGTCCATATGGGGGTGGGATTTTTAAACTTTTTAAAAAAAATTACTTTGTATCACGAACAATATATATATATATATATAGTATGATAATTAAATGAAATATACCTACAATTACATATAGTGTGCATAGATACTATCCTTCTAGTTCTTATGCGTACGCATTCAAGAGCCCTTAGACCCGTTCAAGAGTCATTACCCCTGTAATGAGATCTCTCGAATTGTTCCACTTGAATTGTTTGGGACAGCATAATTTATGTATAATAATATTCTTAGTGGCTTAAAGTTGTTACTTTTGGATGAAGTTCTACAGTCGTATCCTAATATTCTCTGGGTACATACTAGATTGTCAAGTGTGACTGTTATTTCAATTGATCAATTGAAATAACACTCACACATTCCAATCTACGTCGTGTACTTAGAGAACTATGGGGATATGATGCCGAATTTTTCTCAAATTGTAACGATCCCCTAACTTAGAACTTTGCACGTCCCGAGAAATGTAAGAGAAATGAGTTGACTATTGAAATTCCTTTTATTAAAATAAAATTCCACTTTCGCAGGCAAGCGATTGTATTAAGCATATGCGATTATATTAAGCATATGCAATAAACCCTAGTAGGACGAGTTTTGTCTCGTGAGGGTTTGCAGTGAATACACCCACAAAATTCTTTATTGACTCAAATAAATATCAAAATACTTAAAAATTGTACAATTTAAACTTTTCGAAAAATAATCACCATAAATTCATATTCAAATATCTCAAACCATAGTGTGTGTCTGCAAAGCCAGAAATTAAACCTCAAATTTTCACCGATTGAGCATTACGTTACTTTTCAAAAATTCGTTTTGATTCAAATTCTTATGGATGCACTCACAAACGAATCACTTGGATTGTGGTTGTTTTCTCTCGGTATGCATGATATAAAGAGTAAATATAATGGACACAAATTCACGCATACAAAATTGAAAAGAAGAAAATATATGGTGAAAAGATCTCATCATCGGAATACAGTTATTAGGAAACGGAAAACATCATCTCCTAATCACACCATTTTAATCTCTTTTATTATCTTTCATGTATTAGCTTTCCATGAAGTAATTAATTTCGCCACTCGGACTCGGTTAGGAATTTTCAAGTTAAAAAGTGTAAAGGGTAAAAATGAGAATGGACAGAATGTTTGAAATTAGAAAATGTCCTTATGACGTCCATTAGTGCTTTTTCGGGCATTTTCTCCTTTTTCTCTTTATTTTTTCTATTTTCTTTTTTTTTCTTGCTATTTTTCTTTTTTTGCCCATTTTTTACTACACATTTTGGACTTACTTGATGAATTTCCAATTTTTCACAATTTCGGGCTATTTGGGTTTTTCGGGTTATCAAACGAAAGGGAAATATTTTATTACGCTCAAAGTGGGTTGCAAAGGGATAATTTTTTTCACAACTTTATTATGGTTAATATTTTTTGGTTAAACAAAAGAGGGCCTACTTAATTGTTCAAATTGCTAAAAACATTTCCATATGCATATCGAGATTAATTAAGTTTAGAGATATATTTAGCACAAATTTCGAGACAACATTTCACACATTTCCCATAACCGATCAAAACAAAGGATTGAGATCATCAACGACTTATTAAAATGCTGAAAAGAACTTTGAGTTAATCATAAAATCGAATTGATTTAAAAACTCATAAAAAAATTGAAAGGCTTGAAATCTCACCAGGTTTTATTAATCTCCACATTTATTCATTAAGTCGTCAATTTTCTTTCAATTTCCATCTTCGATCAATTTTGGCTTAGTGCATTTTGATTGTTAATAATTTGAGACTTTAAATAGAATAAAAGTGATATTTTTGAAAAATTTAAATTCTAAATTTTATTCAGTTTGAACAAAAATATTTTTGGTTTTTCAAAAATTTTCAATTTTGTTTTTGGCATTTTAAAGATTTGTGAAGTTTTAGAAAGACGCACTTATCACCCCCCTTAATTTAGACTTTTGCATTGTCCTCAATCAAAAGGACTAAAATCTAAAGAAGAAAAAGAATAAGTGCGAACAAATAAAATAAGCAAATTATCAAAATGCACCAAGACACTATATGACACTCATACATGACTCAAAAATACAACAAAAATTACCCCATACGCGTCGGGGGTGCGGAGACCCCTCATTTCTCTCCTCAAGTCACCCAACCCCTTGCACAGGATTCGTTGCTCTCATAGTCTCTCCCCTCTGCCTATCATACACCAATAATCGGAATAAGTTGGGCCCTTGCCCATAAATAAATGAAAGATTGGGAGAATCATCGTGATTAATCGAAAAAGGATCCTCGTGATGCGTACTATGTGGGTCGGGCTCTAAATCAGACGAGACTTGAGTCTTATCTTCAATTACCACCGCGGACTCAAGTTGCATGGGTGGATGGTCATTGGGAAGAAACTCATCAATTTTATCTTTCCACTCGCTCTCTCCTAAATGACTCCATGAGTCCAATAGAGACTGGACTTCGTCATTAAGGCTCTCATCCACCTGCCCGAATTCTCTCTCAAATTCCGCTAGGCTCAAATCCTCTAGATCTCTTTCTTGCTTTGTTTCCACATCCTTCTTTCCTCGCTCCATCTCAAAATTATTAGGTGGTGTGGATGGGTAGCAATTGAGGAGAAACATATCTATCGTGGCTCGCCATTTGCTCTCCTTTAAGCACTCATACAAACCTCTCCCGATGCCCTCTAAATTGTCGCTCTCTCTCACACTCAAGGGTTCACTCACACTCTTCATTTTAGTTACTACGCATACCTCCCCTACCCTTCACTCCATGTTTCAACCGTCGCTCTCGCTTGATGTGATAAGGCGTACCCTTATCGGCTCTCACGTGTGGGTCCTCCTATGCTCGTGTCCTGCCTCTAAACGATCCGTCTCTCGAGGTTCTGCTTCGTCACCCTCATTCTTGATATTATTAAAAATATTTATCTAGAGAGTCATATTCTCAACTGTTAATTGCATTCTCCCACTCTGATTATTGATGAGTGCATTAGACTTAGCTAAGAATGGGCGACCAAGGAAAACGAGAACACGATTGCTCAAGAGAATGGAAGGCTCCTCATCCCAAATGATAAAATTCATCGGGAAGTATAAAGTGTCTATTTGGACAATCATATCCTCAATGATTCCTGGAGGCTTCTTCACAGAATGATCCGCGAGCTGGAGAGTCGTATGTGTGGGCTTAAGGGCTCCCAAATCTAGTTTCTTATAGATGGAATAGGGTAGAATGTTAACACTCGCCCCTAAATCGCCCTTTCGATTCGGTTCTTCCCCAAGATGAACGAGATGGTGGGTGCATCCAGATCTTTATACTTTAACAGAAGGTCACTCGATAAAATCGAACAGACATTTGGGGCCAAAAATACGTTCTTATTTACCTTTATCTTGCGTTTGACCATAAGTACATCCTTAATGAACTTAGCGTATGCGAGAATTTTTTTTATAGTATTGATAAAGGGTAAATTAATCTTTACTTGATTGATGACATCCAAAACATCATCTCGAGAAGTCTCTTTGGAGTGCGGTACCAACCGTTGAGGGTATGGGGCAGCAGTGGGGGGGTTTCACCATGACCTTGGGTCTGCCAGTGTTATCTTTTTTATCACTCTGAATTAAAGGGGGATCTTCGGCCTCTTTCGTGCCTGACGAAACCTCTTTATTTTTAGGTACGTATTATGGGGAAGGTGACAAGTCAACTACTCTCCCACTACATAGAGTGATAATTTTGCTACATA
The DNA here is from genome assembly GCA_949130495.1 of Sambucus nigra. NCBI lineage: Eukaryota > Viridiplantae > Streptophyta > Magnoliopsida > Dipsacales > Adoxaceae > Sambucus > Sambucus nigra. Next base: position 637,370,327 of record OX422207.1, on the reverse strand, counting down.
TCTCAGGATGGTTATGGGGTGCGGATCTAACACTAGTTTGACCTTGGATAGGTCTTTGACCTTGAGCCGGAAATTTACCCTTCTCTTGGATATTCAATGCATCTTGCAACCTAGAGATGCCAGTATGATTTCAGTGAACATTCGATCATACCTAGCATTGTTCTCCTTTTGTGATTGGATGAATTGATTCAAGTTATCCTCAATAGATCACCTAGTTGGGGTAACATACGGACTAGGAGATGGTTCTTGCCTTTGGGGCTGCATATGAGGCACTTGCTGAAATTGAGGAGGAGGTTGAGGTAAAACAATATGTGAAGTAGGATTTATCACACCTTGTTATTTCCCATAGATTAAACCAGGATGATTCCTCTAAGATGGATTGTATGCGTTCCCTTGAGGAGTGTTAAAATCTCCTCGAAACCCTCCCATAGCTTCCACTTGCTCAGTGTACATTGCCTTGTAAGTGGGTATGGCACGACATCCTTTTGTGGAATGAACCGCCGCACAAATAGCACACACCTTCTCTTGGATAGGTCCCGTAGCGTCTCCCAATATAATATCAAGTATGTCTTTCAAATTATTTTCCAACTCGTCAAGTCGATGATCTAATAAAATTGTCCTTGTCCAGTTGATAAATACCGGATACAGTAGACGAGTTTGACACTTGTCGATGTCTATTTTGGCTATTGGGGTCGAAAATCTCCCATGCCTAAGTGGTCTTGGCTACATATTTTAAGTGAGCCTTAGCATCGCTCGAATTGAGCTCCCAAAATTGTCTTTCACACATAGTTTGCACGAGTTGTTTAGACGCTACAGTAAGCCCTTGATGAAAGAATGAAATGAGATGGTGTTTTTCAAACCCATGGTGGGGGCAAGCTCTAAATAACTCTTGAAAACGATCCCAACATTTATCAAAGGCTTCATTCTCATTTTGGCGGAAAGCTTGGATTTGGGTCTTGACACAGTTTGTTTTATGTTGTGGAATGAATTTGGAGAGAAATTTAGTCTGCATATCTCTCCATGACAAAACATATTTCACGGGTAAAGACTATAGCCAAATCTTAGCTCTGTCCATTAAGGAAAAAGGAAAAAGCTTCAAACGGATAACATCTTGCGGACATGCTTGATCACCAAATGCTTCACACGCTTCTTCGAATTCCCTAAGATGGAGACATGGCTTTTCAGAATCTATTCCATGGAACGTAGGAAGAATTTGGAACATCCCATTATGAAAGTGGAATTGTCCTACATTGTACGAAAGTAGAATGCATCCAGGAGTGACAGTCCACTTAGGAAATAAGAGATCTTTCATGGGACCACAAATGTGTCTAAAGTGCGTGCTTTATAGGCTCAAGTGCAAGCCTTTTGCGTCAGTAATAATCCGATAAGTCGGGATCGTATCCATATGGAGTAGGACTTACAAATCTTAATGACGATGGAGTAATGAATTTTAACCTTAACTTGATTCTTAAAAAGAAAAAAAAATGAATATTTGTGATTTTTGAAACTCTTTTATGACTAAATTGCAATGAAATTAAATTCTAAATTAACTATGCTAACATGAATAGTTACAAAAATAGAAAGATGCTTGTTATGAATATAAGAGAAGTTAGGATGGAATACAACCCCCCAATCCTTAGTAATTACTTAGAAGAATAAAAAAATTATAAATTAGAATTTTGAATGAATCTACTATTTATATATCCAAAGCATTACATATATGAGGTTCAATCCTGCATCATATGAAATCAAAGTAAAATTCAAAGTGGTGCTAAATAATTTTACGCACATTATATTCTTAAACATCCCGAGTACCTAGGGCAAGAGAGATTAAAATACCTATAATGATTGTAGAATTATCTTGCACGAAGCTTCCAAAATTTTAACTTAAATTCTAATTTCTACATATGTAATTTACATTGGGATGTGTTCATGCATCGCAACCCTAAAAAAACTTAGCTAGACATGATTTTATTAAATGAAAACAAAATTCTAAATGTGCAAGAAATCATAGGTCTATTATGCATTGAAAAGAAACTTTAATTAAGAAACAAAATTAAACTACAAGAGCAATTTAAACTTACAATATGGAAAAAATAGAAAGTAAAAATTAGCAATACTTGAATAGAAGAAGGAAATCTAAAATCTAAAATTGAAACTTGAATCTTGAATAGATCTTGTTCAACTTACAAACTAGAGTTTCTAAATCCTAAAAATATGAAATTATATGCCAAAAGAAACTCTCTCTCTTCCTCTCTTCATTACTCTCAGGCTTGGCTTTTTATAATACCCAAATATGACTTTTACCATGCCTCTCCACGTTTTACAACTAATAAAAAGGAATTATACAAGAAATTTCAAGAGTTGAAACTCTTCAGCTTCCAGAATTTATTTTAACTTTGACTTTCTTTCTCCAACTTTGACTTTCCATATCTTTTGATTCAGAGCTCCTATTTGGTTGTAGTTTCTTCCTACACTCTTGTGATTTGATTATCTTCAACTTTCATTTGGGCTTAAAATCCGAACTCTGGGTGTAGAGTTACGCTTTTGCCCTTTGACTTGTCTTCCTTTGTTCTCTTTCTTTCTTCCGATTTCTTTCTCTCTTTTCTTTGCACTAAATATCTGTAAAAACAGTAAGAAATACACAAAACTCGGGTCACTTGTTAGAAGAAGTCATTAGCAATGATATGGGATAAAAACAGTCAATTACGTTGTTCGAGGTACTAAAACTACCAACTTAGGAGGATAAATTCACAAGAATTTATGCTTAGTCGGTGCATGAGATGTTAAGTATATTACGGAAATATGCGATCTTGAATGGGATAGCACAACTCACCCTTTAGAGGAGATGTAGGAAATAGGAATTTCTATTATAAATTGAATTTGAATTTGAAATTTAAAAATTGAATATAAATAAGACGTAATTAAATGAAACATACTCTAAATCAAAGTTTTGTTTATACTAATCCATGAATATACGCTTCTTACCTTTATCAGGTGATTAATTGTGGTAGCTATGATGGGATATCTTAAATACAAATAGTGGATAAGTGAGACAAATAGAATGGGGGATGTGTTTCGTAGAGGTGCTAATGAATTTGTGAAATACGCAAAGAGATGTCATAATGATGAAGAGTTTTCGTGTCCGTGTTCTAGGTGTAAGAATGGTAAGGTGTTTGAGTGGAAAATAGTTGAACTATATTTGTTAAGATGGGGTATGCAAGATATTTATCGATTTTAGAGTTTTCACGGTGAATTAAAAGTTCCCTTTGTCCCCGAACAACCTTCACAACAACCTTAAACGAGTAGGATAGATGTAGAAGGGAACGACATAGATCATAATATGTTATAGGATTTAGTTGACGATGTGTACGAAGTTTATGAAGCTAAGGAGAATGAGGTTACTGATGATGTACAAGGTTCAGGTGCTCGTGAAGATATCACAGTAAACCTTGACGATGACTACTAAAGTTTAAAATTTAAGGCCACCCAACTATTATACTCTGTCTGTGAGAAAGATCGAATAACTTTACATGCTATGGTTGGTTTGCATAGTTTGAAGACGTAGTACGATTTGTCTGGCAATAACATGACAGGAATTCTGAATTGGGTGAAGAGCTTACTACCCAAGGAGAATACGCTTTCAAATAGCTATCCTGTTATGAAGAACAGTTTGAAAGGTTTGGGAATGAAGTATAAATTGATTCATGCTTGTGTCTATGATTGAATACTATACTTAAAGGAGTACGAAAATCTCGATCATTGTTCAGTATGCGATGAACCTAGATATGTCCAATCTACTAGCAAGGAAGGCACAAGCTCAAAAGTGCCTCAAAAAGTGTTGAAATATTTTCCCGTTGGGCCTAGGTTAAAGAAATTTTTCACAATACCATGCATAGAGGAGGAAATGACTTGGCATGCTAGGGAAGAAGTAGGGGAAATCTCATGCGTCATCCTATTGATTCTACAGCTTAGAGGAGGATGAATTATGAGTATCCCGATTTTGATCGAGAACAGCGCAACATTTTTTTGGCTATATCAACAGATCGTTTCAATCCATTTGGAAATGTAGGAACCAATCAGAGTGTATGGCCAGTGATCCTAGACCCACTCACCCTCCCTCCTTCACTGTGTATGAGACCTAAATTTTTGATGTTGTCTTTATTGATACCTGGGCCAAAGGCACCAAGTGATGACATCGACGTCTACCTAGATCCTTTGGTAGAAGAATTAAATGAGTTGTGGGAAGTGGGTGTGAAATCATTTGAATCTTTTAGAAAAGAAGTGTTTACTCTGAAAGCTATGTTGATGTGGGAAATTCATGATTTTCCAGCTTATGGGACATTATTGGGTTGTTTAGTACATGATTATTTGGGGTATCCTATTTGTGGTGAGGAGACTGAATCTCTTTGTCTATCTTGTAGATTAAAAATGCATACCATTACCATGGGAGGTTTTTACCCCCGGCTCATAGTTTCAGATTTGAGAAAGGTTTCAATTTTTAATCGAGTTGGGTTGAATATAGGCTACCGCCAAGACAACTTTTAGGTTCAGAAATTGAAAGTAAATCTTTGAATGTGGCCCTAATATGCCAGGTAAGAATCCAAAATTTAAGAATGTCAAGCATAAGAAGACCCTAACTAGGAATGAAACTGAGACAAGAAAGGCATGGTCGAGGAGGTCAATTTTATTTGACTTGCCTTATTAGAAGAATAATTCGGTGCGCCATGTATTGGATGTGATGCATGCAGAGAAGAACCTCGATGAACATATTGTGGGCACTTGCCTTGGAGGGAGTCATTCGAAGGATGGAGAAAATGCCCGAAAAGAACTTAAATCATTGAAACTTAAGCCATAACTATGGTTGAAAGAAGATAGTAGGGGAAGGACAATAAGTCCCCCTGGTGCGTTTACTTTGACGAGTGCGAAAAGGAAGGTGCTTTTAGACACAATATATAATTTGAAGGATCCATCTAATTTTTCGTCCAACTTGCAAAGGATTGTGAATTATGCTACTCATGATTTATGTAAGTGTGAGTCCCATGATTTGCATATGATCACGCAATTGGTTCCTCTATTGTTTAAGCACTGTTTCTCCAAGCACAAGGATTTTTGAAGGGCTATTATGCAAATTAGTATTACCTTCTCACTTTTGTGTGAGAAGGTAATCAATCGAGAATACATAGTGGCCGCAAAATTGGCGGTGACCGAAGCGATTTGTGTGTTGGAGAAGTACTTTCCCCCAGCATTCTTTGACATAAGTGTTCACTTGTTAGTACACCTATGCGATGAGGCACTTCTTTGTGGTCCAGTTATATATCGGTGGATGTATCCGTTTGAAAGATTGATGAAAGATTTTATAGATTATGTTAAGAATATGTGATACACTGCAGGATCAATTGTAGAGGAATACATCACCGTGGACTCATCAATCTATACTCGGGAATATATGCCTGACTCGACCACCATTGATGACACTGATGAGTTCATCGATGATGGTGGTCATGTGATGGGAAAACGAGTGAAATTAAGGAGTTTTCACCATGAACAAGTAGCTCGTTATCTATTTGACACACATGAAGATGTCGAAGAATGAAAAAAGTAAGTTTAAATTATTTTAAGTTTTATATTATTTTAGATTATTTAATACATGATTAATTTTGTAATATGCGGAAAATATGATGCATGTGAGAATAATAAAAGACGAAAAAAAATGGTACAATCAGATAGCGAATTTAGGTTGTGGTTGTCACAAGAGGTAATTATAATAAAATTGTTGTTATATAACGTTACATTACACGCAAACTTTACAACTAACCTAATTAATTTATATATATTCTCAGCTCTTAAAGATGGGTGATGCGACATCATGGTTTACTCGTCTAGCCACTGTACCCTTGTTTATAGCACAAGAGTACAAAAAGTATCGATTGAATGGTTACGTATTCAGCGCAAAAGTGTACGATGAAAGTACAAATGTACAGAACTCAGGCATTTCATACAAGGCTCTTACTTTCTTTCGAGCGAGCACAAAAGATAAAAACCTCGTTGAAGCTGAAAGGACTTACTATGGTGTAATTTGAAATATCTTTTAATTGGATTATATAAGCTTCAAAGAGGTTGTATTTTACTATGAATAGGTAAGAGTTGAGGATAAAAATGCTTGTAAAGTTGATCCTGGCACCTATTTGATCATGGTTGGCTTGTCCAGGTTGAAGATCAATGACCACGTGAGCGATGAGCCATTTGTTTGTGCATTTCAAAAGGCCTACCAAGTATTTTACTCGGAGTAAATCAACAACGATTCGAGGTCAATTGTCCTATATGCGCCAAAGCGTCTAAATAGTAGTGTGGATGACTTGGTTGCTCCTACCGAATATCAATCCATTATTGATGATAACCCGAATCTGAAATAATTTTTCAATTTGTAATAAATATTCCAATTTGTACTTTATCAATCCATTTTTAATGCTTTTAATTGATTTTCACTTTATCATTTTCACTCTTGTGTAGTGTGTGTGTGTGTGTGCAAATGTGGACAGTAGGGGTCGGGGTGGGGATGTTTTGAATTTTTATTAATTATACATATTATGAGTTAGATGTTATTGTTTTGGAATTTAGAATTGAGGTGTAAACAGTAATAATTCATTTGGATTTGTAGTAATTTGACATATTTGCATGTCTTATTCTAATTCATTTGGATATGTACTAATAACAACATTTTTTAATAGAAAATGTCTCTTTTAGGTATTAAGGCGAGGATGATGATGATGATTATCATGTTTCCATCTGGGCTCGGTGGTAGCGAAGGCGACGAGGGCTCCTCGGCCCCTAGGCTCCCCAAATATGGCAAATTGGGGATGGCCGTCAAGAATAAGACATGGCTATTGGCGAGATCCCTCGAGCTGGTAAAGACGATCATCGGCCCGGGGTACACTAGTTAGAGGGAGGTGCCAAATGAGCTCAAGTTCGCTATTTGGGATGCAGTACAGGTAATGTATTTATATTTATATTTATATTTATATGAGTATTTCCATTTCAATTTCGATTTCGATTTCATTTTATATTTATATTTATATTTGTAAGGACACGAGTTTCCAATGGAGTCTTAATGTAGTATTGGCTAAATTCCGAAAAAAAAACATTTGAGTCATAGGATAGTGTATCCTTCAAGCCTATGACAAGTTTGAGTTGAAGACGATGTGGCCTACTTATCAAGAGAACATCATTGTCGAGTTTCAGTGCCACATTTCACGTCATCAACATAATATTCCAAGTATCCAAAGGTATGAATGCTTTTATATATTTGTAGTAGACTTGGAATAATTTATAATGGGTGTAATTTTATTTTTAAATGAATTTTATTTTCAGAAAGTTATTTTAGAACTTTGAGTAAAAAGTTGTTGGGCTTAAAATTGAAAAATGAACTTCTGACATTTCGTTCGAAATTGTTGTTCGAACGAGTTTGTCATTCGAATGAGAATTTTGTTCAAACGAGTTTGCCAACGAATTTCCCTTTCGGCCACTGGAACATCGTTAGATAAGCTTTCGAACTAAATTTCTGGCGGGAAATTTTTTTGGCAGTTTTTCTCCATGTTCCCACTTTCTGTTTCCCACTAACTCTTCCAGATTTATTAAGTGAGGGAACCTCTTTTGAAAATCTAACTTTTGATAACTTCTAAACACACTTTGAGAGAATTTTTTTTTGGAGAGAAAATTTCCTAACATCAAAAGTTCATTGTTTTTTGTTTTTGTGAATTCATGAAATAAATACTACCAAAGCACATACACCCAACTATTTAGTTTATCCAAGTTTCTACTTATATATATTTTCTTGGAGTATTTTAACACCAGGTTCACTTTTCTACCCAAAATGAAAAGAATTTGTGTTTGCTTCTACATCCCTCAAATCAGAAGAAGCTTTTATTTTGCAGTGGAATTCTCACATGGTGAATGGCTTGGTCTCAATTGGTGGACTCCATGGTTATGGTGGATTCCGAGATTATTTTCTAAGCGTAGGTTAAAGTTCGAAGGGGCGCATAAAGGCTTGAAGGGATTCGAGTCACTTGTGTAAGTCCTCTTGTCGAGTCTTTGTAAAATTCATACCATACCTAGTGAATTTGCTAGGCCAAGGTCGTTTGAGATTTTTTTCTCGATTTGGGTTTTTCCTCGTACATTGCCGTGTTGTGGGATTGTGAATTTATTTTATCATCTTCAATAATCACCTAGAACACCTGATTAGGACTAAAAAGATAAAATTGAGTTTACTCGCATTCTTGATTAAAATGGTGCATGTTTATTAATTTGGGTAATGTTTAAGTTAATTTTATTGAAGTTGGAACTAAATTAATTGGATAATATTCTTGCCTAAATTGTTTAACTTGATAATTAAATTAATTTGTTTTAAGAAATTAAAAATTTTCATTTGTGTATCTTGTGTTGAACCATCTTTATTCTGCATCTTAAAAGGAAATTATATTCAATCTGAAAAGCTATTTTTACAATTGGGGGTCTTCATGCTCCAACAAGTGGTATCAGAGCCGGAGCACTAATTTATTACGTTAAGATCCTTCTAATTTTAATTCTAGAGGTCTAAATTCCTTGTTTAACGCGGTCACACTGGATGAATTTTGATGTATCATGACGTGTGAAACCGCTAAGGAAGCTTGGGATATATTACAACTCACTCACGAGGGAACTGGTGTCATTAAAGCTTCAAAACTCCAAAACCTCACCACTCAATTTGAAACCATCAAAATGAATGAAAAAGAAACATTTGATGAATTTTATGCTAGACTTTTTGATATAGTTAATTAATCTTTTAATGTGGGAGAGAAAATACCCGAAAATCGATTAGTGAAGAAAATTTCAAGGTCCCTACCCGAGAGATTTATCCCCAAAGTGATTATTTTAAATTCTTTACCCACCTTGAACTCTACCAAACTTGAGGAGCTAATAGGTGATTTACAAAGTTATGAACTAGATATATACCTTCCAGAAATGAAAAGAAAATTGATAAGGCCATTTCTTTGAATGCCCGAAAGGATGAAAAACAAGTTGTGAATAATGAGACTGATAGTGACTCGGAGGACATGGCTATATTTGCTAGGAAGTTTCATAAATTTCTTAAATTTAGCACAGATAAATTTAAAAATGATTTTAAAAAATTTGAAAATTCTAAGCATGACAAAGACGAAAATATCTTTATAACTTTTAATGAAAATTTTAATAGGGACGAGTCTAATAGGTGTTACGGTTATGAGGGTTATGGCCATAGGGCTTTTTAATGTCCCACTAAACTAAGGAAAGAAGGTAAACAACTAATTTCATATAATGCTACCCTTAGTGATAGTGATAAGGAAGAGGGACCCGTATCCCCATTGAGCGCAACTTTGCCACGTTCATGGCAAGTCATGTGAGCAACGATAATGAATCTTCCCATGAAGATATATAATTATGTTCCACTTCCGAGGCCAAAGTTTATGATTCCCTTGTTTCTGATGGATGTGAGAGTGAAGAAGAGGTTGATGTGAGTGAACTTCAAATTAATTTTCAAGAATTATATAAAGAATCTATCAAATTAAAAAGAACAAATTTGAAGTTAGAATCTACTTTGAAAGAGCGTTCTAAGGTCGTTGATGAGAGTGTGTTAGTTGAAGAGCTTAGGACATGAGAGAGAGATCTTCGTGAGAAGCTAGAATATATACAAGGCGAGAGAGATAGCCTTAGAGGGTTACTGAAATCCATGAAAAAGGAGCTCCTTATGTTTAAAGAGAGAAATATTTTGCTTGAGTCTAGGATTGTAGAACTTGAGAAGAAAGTGAGAGACTCAAGTAGAGTCAAATTTTATTTGGAGAGTCATTCGGAGAAATTAGATAAAATCTTAGGAATGGTTCAAATTAAAAATGACACTTTTGGTTTAGGCTTCGATTCTTATAACGATTCCACTAATAAAGATAAAACCAATTTTTTAGGAGAATCCTCTAGGAACAATGCTATAGATCATTCTTTAGGTAAGTCTTTTCTCCGAGTCTTTAGGTTCTCTCATTGTGGTCGAAAAGGTCATCTTAGGAAATTTTGTTTTGATGTTAAATGAGGTCTTAGAAAATTTAATCGTAAGGTAACCGAAGTAGCCAAGATTCCTGCAACCTGAGATCATCATTCATCATTAGTTTGGGTTAGGAGATCCAACTTGGTAGCTTTACAAGATAGGATTTTTTTTATTCTCATTTACTTTCACACAATACCTCCTTTGCTAAATCTAAAGGTTGAATGTCTTAGTTGTTTGCATACTTTAGCTTTTGTGCTTCATCCTATATTATCATGCTAATTGTATGGTTGTTTAGTCATTTTCTAGTCATTGCTTTAGTTCATATCTCATGCTAGAAATTATGACTTGTTCATCTTTTATATTATATTTATTTTTGTTTGCATTATATGAAAAATACAAAAAGATTTTATTTATCATTTCTATTTTACTTTTGTGAGTTATTTGGACTTAATGAAAAATACAAAATGATTTTTTTGTCTTTTGAGTTATTTTTGTTTGATTTATAAATCTTAAAAACTCAAAAAGTTTTTTTGGTGTGTATTTTAGTTTGACACACCTTTTATGGCATATATTTGTGCTTGAATCCTATCTTTTCGCTTCCATGTGACTAGAACTTTTGGTTAAAATTATAATCCTTAAAATGTTATTTATCATGCTTACATGGAGTTGTTTAAGTTTGACTTGCTTAATGGATTCTCTTTTATACGCCATATCACACACATGTACGAGCTCTTGTGAATCTTAGCTTCACTTGTACATTTTAGCGTTGTGATGTGTTCTCCTACCAATCTAGGCATCTACATATTATGTGACCTAGGAGGACTAGTGCATGTTAAAATCCGTTGCACGTGAGCTTATTGTGTGTTTAAAAAATTTAATATATGATATGTGCATGGGGAAGGGGAAGGGGAAGGGCTCCGAAAGGAAATATCATCCTTTGAGAGTAAGCCACCATTTGCTTGGACCTAAAAGAAATACGTGGTCCAAAGGCCTAAAAGAATAATGGCATTAAAAGAAAATATTTGCCAAGGTCTATTTTGTTTAGTTGATTTATTCATTCAAAAGATTAAAATAATATGCTTATATTAAGGGAGTTTGGATGGATTGTCAACGGTTTTGCATAATGCCCATTTATCCTAGTTGTACTTTCAATGTCATGACTCTATTGGTTTGTAGAATCATTAACATGCTAGGCTTGTATGCATTGTGTTTGTTTGTTCAATGAATTCAATCTATATTATCACATAAGGCTAATTTTGAATGTGATAAAGTTTTGCAATCAAATGAGAACTTCGCGAACTTGTTTAAGTGATTGGGTTTTAATTCTTTAGTATCTAGTGCACGCCCCGTCACTTTCGTTTCCATATGAGACATTAATGCCATAAGAGTGTGGAAAACTCATGCTATTTTAATTTTATTCATTTATTAGTTTATATCTATATACATATGTGCGTGTGCGTGTGCATTATTGGTATATTTAGAGTACGTATATATAAGATATTGTTTGTTTTTAAGTCTTCGCCTTGCTAGCTAGTCCATTTATGCTTTAATTCATAATTGGAATATATTATTGTTGCGTATTTTGGTTTGATATCACATGCTTAGATTAATACATCGATTGATATCTTTTGTTATCGCACCATAGTTGATATTCATGTCTTTTATATGGATTAGTTGAATTTTATTATTTCCCGTATGCCTTAATGATCCTATTTCCTTAAGCATCATCATATTTTACTTGTTTTCCCATATTTATATCCCTTATGCAGTTTTAGGGAGAGAAATTGTATTTAGTTAAATTGGGGGAGAAATGAGTAATTAATTAATTCCTAATCCTTTGTCTATTCCTGAACAAAAAGGGGAAGAATGATAGGGGGATAAATATTATCTAATCCTATTAATCATATCTTAGTATAAAAGATCTATCTTAGGGGGAGAGCGCTATCTTCTTAGGTTGATCATATCTGGTAAAAGGGGAGAATTAATTTAGGGGGAGTATTTATTTTAATTGCATTTAAATTTTTGATATTCCTTATGCATTTAATGTTTTACTTAAGTTTGCATGAATTATTCTAACGGCAATTTCCATCGGTAAAGATAGTTCAGCCTTGGGATTTTGAGTCAAGCTTGTATTTTTTATTTTTGGGTGGGAAGTTAATGAGTCTAGTAGAGCTTGACGGTCCTTTAGGATTTTGTTTTCGTTTCAGTCCCGGAATAGCCAAAGGGGAAGATTTGTAAGGACACAAGTCTCCAATTGAGTCTTAATGTAGTGTTGGCTCAATTCCATAAAAAAACATTTGAGTCTTAAGATAGTGTATCCTTCAAGCCTATGACAAGTTTGAGTTGAATACGTTGCGTCCTACTTATCAAGAAAACATCATTGCAGAGTTTCAGTGCCACATTTCACGTCATCAAAATCATATTTCAAGTATACAAAGGTATGAATGCTTTTATATATTTGTAGGATACTTGGAATAATTTATAATGGGTGTAATTTTATTTTAAAATGAATTTTATTTTGAGAAAGTTATTTTAGAACCTTGAGTAAAAAGTTTTTGGGCTTAAAATTGAAAAATGAACTTCTGACATTTCGTTCAAAATTGTCGTTCGAACGAGTTTGCCAACGAATTTTTCTTTTTGTTCACTGGAACATAGTTACATTTTTGTTCGAAAGAAAATCTCGTTTGAACGAGATTTTTGGCGGGAAATTTTTTTGACAGCTTTTCTCCATGTTCCCACTTTCTTTTTCCCACTAACTCTTCCAAATTTATTAAGTGCGGGAACTTCTTTTGAAAATCTAACTTTTGATAACTTCTAAACACACTTTGAGAGAATTTTTTTTGGAGAGAAAATTTCCTAACATCAAAATTTCATTGTTTTGTGTTTTTGTGAATCCATGAAATAAATCCTACCAAAACACATACACCTAACTATTTAGTTTATCCAAGTTTCTACTTCTATATATTTGCTTGGAGTATTTTGGCACCGGGTTCACTTTTCTACCCAAGAAGAAAAGAGCTTGGGTTTGCTTCTACATCCCTCAAAGAAGAGGAAGCTTTTATTTCGCTGCGGCATTCTCACATGGTGAAAGGAACCATGTGTGGTTTATGGTAGCTTGCTCTCAATTGGTGGATTCCAAGGTTCCGGTGGACTCCGGGATTATTTACTAGGCAGAGGTTGAAGTTCGAAGGAGCGCATCAAGGCTTTAAGGGAGTCGAGTCAATTGTGTAAGTCCTCTTGTCGAGTCTTTGTAAAATTCATACAATACTTTGTGAATTTATTAGGCCAAGGCCGTCTGAGGTTTTTTCCCGATTTGGGTTTTTCCTCCTACATCGCCGTGTTGTGGTATTGTGAATTTATTTTATCTTTTGCAAAAATCACCTGGAACGCATGATTAGGACTAAAAAGATAAAATTGAGTTTAACTCGCATTCTTGATTAAACTAGAGCATGTTTATTAATTTGGGTAATGTTGAATTTAATTTTATTTAAGTTGGTACTAAATTAATTAGATAATATTCTTGCCTAAATTGTTTAACTTGATAATTAAATTAATTTATTTTAAGAAATTTAAATTTGTCAATTGTGTGTGTTATGTTGAACCATCTTTATTTCGCGTCTTTAAAGGAAATTATAGTTAATCTCAAAAGCAATTTTTACAATTGGGGGTCTTCGTGCTCCAACAATATTTATTCACAACTAACATTGTATTTGTTGGACGGGAACAATTCAGCCTAGACCCAGAACTACACGATTCCGTGTTGGAGTAGTTGAGGGAGAAACATAAGATGTGGAAGAAAAATATGCGGACCTGGTACTATGGGAAGACTCGAGACTCTGTTATTCGAATGGGTGACTCCGTCCCGTTGAAGGAGCCGGTCTCATTGGCACAATGTCAAATGTTCATTGATAATGAGATCGGGGTGAGACGATTGGCATCTCACCAATCGAGGAGGGAAAATCAGGAGAAAAATACGGACGTGCACTACTCCAGCCGGACGTTTTACACTTTGGTAGAGCATATGATAATGGTAAGATTTAATTTTTCTATAATTATAGAAATATGTTATTCTACATTATTTTACTTTGTGGGGTCGATACTAATTTTGCATTATTTTATTTTAGGGGACGGCGAGTGGCCCTGGGAGTAGGCCACATAGGCTCGATAATTATGTGGCTATTCGAACGAGGAAGTAGAAGGATAAGTAGGTGTCACCGATTGTCGCGTCCACGATTGTAAGTAATCCTCCAGTTTACTTTTTGTTAATTACGTTATAATTTTTTTATTTACTTATTTAACTAATCATGTGCTTTTTGTCATTTCAAGCAAAGCTTAAGGAAGTGCATGAGTCGCAGTCTGATACCGACAAGGCATCTATGTCCACAGACGCACTCAGTCAAATGCTTGGCGCTAATCGCAAGGGGAGGACAAGGGGGGTGAGATCGCGAGTGGCCAATTCTAGGGTTTGTGTCGTTGATGAAAATAATTCGATTAATGATTTTGAGGCACGTGAGAAGACTCTAAGGGATAAGTTTGCTCATATTGAGGGAGAGCGACATAACCTTCTAGGGGTAATTGAAAATTTAAAGAAGGAGTCCCGAAAGTTTGAGGAGTCTAATCCCTTCAGATTCTTCTAATTTGATGCATCACAGAGATCTATTAAAGTAACCCTTCAGATATACTTGGTCATTTTTCACATAGTACCTTGAGATCCTTCGCTTGAGCTTAGTAGAATCATATTTATCTATTGGGGTCACCCCTTCTGCTAACATATCAACATCAGCATAAATATATCTCCACTCAGGTGGTTGTTCGATGAAATTGCACTCAGTCAGCTGATAATATAACTGGAATTTTCACAACTCCTTTCCATTACTGCGACGTCTTGCTTTATCATGGACCAAAAGTAGCCAACTCTTTGGATCCTTTGGTATAGAGAAATTTTAGTGGTTTCGCAGCTATCTTAGTGTCCTTTTTTAACCTCTTCTCAGATTCCTTTGGATCAACATATCTTGATAACCAACTTCCTTTGTTTTTGTAGTATAGGTTCTCGACCATGAAAAAATATTAAGCCAACTCTACCAAGCTCAATGGTCCTTCCCCAATATCAATATGCCTCCTTATTTTTCCCCTCTTGTCATTTCTAACATCAGTGGATATTACTTCTATTATGGCAGAGTGAGTCGTACTCTTAGTGACCCTAATAACTGCAAAATCACCTTTGATGGCTATCTCCTGGGCAATTATTTCTTAGACATCCACATATTTGTTCATTGTCCTAGGATGTCTTATACCATTACTTCATGAAATTATACGAACAATCTTTGAATGCACTAGGCCCATTTTCTTGAGTGTGTATTCCTCGATCACCTACTTCACTACTATATTATAGTCACCTCTGATGGTAATCACCTGAATGGCCCTTCTTAAGGCCTCTAAAAAATCGAACACCAGCACCTCATACTCTGCCTCATTGTTAGAGAAACAAAAGTTTAACTTGAAGGATAAGCAAACCTCTTCCTTTCCTTTTCTTAGAATGAACCATGCACCTCCTTTGCCTTGAGCTGATGAACCATCAAATTCCATGCTCCACTATTTTAAGATGGATTCTAGGTAGTTGGCTTACTGATCATCGTCCAAGAGTTCTTGGTGTGGTGGTTCGAACACACCAGAGGGGAAAATAGCTAATAAATCTGCATAATCATGGCTCTTGATAGATCTAGGGCCAAAAAATTTAGGTCATACTCTAATAGTATAAGGAACCATCTGGCTAACATGTCATTTAATATAGTTTGAGCTAGCAAAAATTTTAGAGTGTCACATCATGTTATAATCTGAATCATGAAAGATAGCATATAGTGACTAAGCTTTTGAACAATAAATACAAGGACTGAACAGTTCCTTTCAATACTAGTGTATCTTTCCTTAGGCCCATGAATGATACCGCTCAAAAAATAAACCAACTTTTCTATTCTCTACACTTCTTGTGCTAGCAATGCACGAACAACCTAGTTGTGGAGGTAAGATAAAGTTGTATTGTTATACCTTCCTTTGGCGGAATCATGGTTTGTAGTGATGTGAGGAGCTTCTTCAACTTTTCCAAAGCCTCCTGATGTGGTTTCTCCCGTACAAACTTAGTTCCCTTTCGCAGAAGATCCGTTAGGGAGTGAGTGATCTCGACAAGTCCAGGCACAAATCTTATTAGGTAGGATACTTTTCCCAAGAAGATTTTCAATTATTTTGTATTCTTTGTACATGTCATATCAAGAATGGACTTTTTATTGTTTAGATTCATTTGAACTCCCTGCTTATTCACCACGAACACTAAGAAATTCCCACCAGCTACCCCAAAGTCACACCTTAGGGGGTTCATTTTCAGTTTTTTTTTGCACTTTGTGAACACTCTCCTCAAGTTCACCAAGGAGCATACTCTTTTTTGGACTTTATAAATAAATCATCCATATATAAGTCCACAATATCTTGAATAAGATCATGGAATATATCCATCATAGTCCTTTGATATGCAACATCTATATCTTTCATGCCGAAAGGCGTGACTGTATAAATAAGTTACCTAATGGAGTGTGGAAGGTTGTCTTTTCAGTGTCAACTAAATCTATATTGATCAGGTTGTAACCCACATAGCCATCCATAAAGGTATACATCTTATGACCCGCAATTGCATCTATCAGGCTGTCTATGAATGGCAATGGGATTTTATCTTTCGGTCAAGCTTTGTTCAGGTCCTTAAAATCCACACAAATCCTAATTTGGTACTTGTCTTTCTTCCTCACAAGAAAAATGCTAGAAAACCATATAAGATATTGTATCGAAACGATTAAGCTAGCTATGAGAAACCTCTAGACCTCTTATTGGATCTTCAATTTAAGCTCTACTTTGTATGTTCGAGGGGCCTTCTTGAAAGGGATAGCTGATGGCATCACGTTCAGCTTGTGGAAACTCATTTCCTTATCAATTCTAGGCACCTTATTATATATCCATGCATAATCATCTTTGAACTCCGATATCATCTCAATCAATGCTCCTTTTTCTCCCCTACTTAAATCTTTGGAGATAAAGATTGGCCTAGGATAATCATCTTACCCCGCAAGGTCCACTTATTCTAGCTTTTGGATCTGAGGCCTTGGCCTATCATGAATGCACTCTGGATCTTCCTTCACTTATTCCACAAACTCTTTGACATTGGAGTTATCAATCACTATACAATGTCCTTAGTTATCTATCAAAAAACATTCATAGACTGGGTCAGCCTCTTCCTCCAAACCTTCAGCTTCCCTCTCACATCTTCATAATTTGTAAACAATCTTATCATTCGGAAGTACCACTCTTGCACTGTCTAGAGGTTTCCTTTTCGTATGACCTCTTCTTGTAATTCTCCTCTAGATATCTCACGGAGAATATGCTCATCATTCTCTATTGTTATAGTTGGTGTTTAATCGGATCCATCAATCGTGTCCTCCAGTCTCGCAATTTCCTAGACAAGCTAGGTGGTCTTGCCCTTTGTTTCTCCATTTTATGTTCCTCCAGTTTGTCAATTGGGTTAACCTTTATGCGCACCTTTTCCCTAGTGTTGGGCACTCTAGTTCCACTAGTCTATCTAATGAGAACCAAAGATTTTTCGTCTAACTCGGTATAAAATACGACATCCACCAAATGTACTTCTTCACGTGTGAATGACTTCTTTGCTGTTCGAATCACCACTTTATTGCCTTTTATATTTTCCTTGGCACACTGATGATAGGTAGAGGTAACCAACTGATTATTATGCATCCACACCCTCCCTACTAATAGTTGGTATGATGGCTAATATTCCATTATATGGAATCTAATGTGGGAAGTGATATTCCCCTTAGTGGTTCCCACATTAATATAACTGATGGATTTAGAGGATTGGTTATCATACCCAGATATGGCCAAGGGATTCTGAATAATCCTCGTTCTAGAAATTTTGCATGAATAAAAATATCGAATGGGCATGTTGTTGATGGAAGCTCCCCCATCCAATAAAATGCGATTGAAGCCACATGTTCACGTTCGCTATTACATTGAGTGGTCTATTGTGGGGATACGTGATCGAACAATTTTCTTCAGAGAATGCGACCTCTGAAAGGAATCTTTTCACCAATTTGGCTGTAGGACCTTTCCAATGAATATTTGGAGCCATATTCTTTTTTACGATTTATAGAATCACCCCAGCGACCCCCAACCTGAAGTTGTCTGGTAGTCCCACTTGGTTAAAGAACCAATTAAACTTTTGTGATCGTGCTACCGCAGCATATTATGGTCTTTTTTGTCTCGTAAACTTCCTAAAAATTCATGTATGGTGATTCGCCATAAGCTATCACCGCGTTCACAGAACCTAGCGAGAAAGCTTCTAGCTATTTGTCGAAGTCATCAGCTGATCATAAGTCATCATCGAGGGTTAAGTGGGCCATTTCGAATACACATCCCTCCATAGACTCCTCAAAGGTTTATTTGAGGAATTTATTATGTCCCAAACGTTGATTTTCTTATTCATTATAAGAACTGGCCATTTTTGCCCCGTGAGTTAACAAAGGATTATCGTTCATGTTTATTTAGGGCAACTGAATGTCCATCTTCTCAACATGTGTGTAAATGAGCCATCTCAAGGAAAAAAACACTTACTGGTTGGATGGACCACCTTTTTATGGAGGTGGAAAAAACTCATAATATTCCTTTACTCCTGCATTACTGGCTCGGTCGGGTTAAACTTCATTGGTCTATAGATTTTATCGTGCATGATATGTTCATAGATATCTAAGGTTTATTCGAGTGTGGAAGGTACCTCTGGGGGTCATCTCTTGGCTCAAAATTTCTCTTATCTCTTCCTCCGCCATTATTTCCACCTCCTAGACTTTTATCTCTATTGTCAACAAAATTTACTAGCGAGGGCATTCCCTTACCCTAAGCAGTTGGTGGTCCTAACATCAGATTAAACAATATTAAGGGTGGTAAGGAGATTAATACTAGAGCAATGTTCCTGGAAGATTTTAAAAATGCAATAAATATTCCTTCTCTAATCTCATTGATCAAATGACATATATACTCCGAGAGTAACACTTCTCAGAAGACTTGCAAGATCTTCCTCTCTCACATTCCTTCTCAAATGTCAAGAGACCGTTCATGAATCCTCCTGATATACGCAACCATGCCATACTTAGGCTTCAGTTTCTCTCGTGCTAGCTAGGTGAGAGTAAATTCATCCTCCACTAGGACGAATTTGTAAAAACTAGACGTGGAGATCCTCCCACGATTCCACACTATCAAGTTCAAGGTGGGAGTACCATGTATATGCCTTCTCAGTCAATGCTTTGAAAAACTCTCTCAACCTCAGCCTTTTGTCATTACAATGTGCCCCAAGGATTTCAAGAAACCTCTTCACATGTTCTTTTAGATTTCCCTCTTTCCTAGTATATTACTCAAAGATAGGTGGGGCATACCCTTTCAGGTATAGTTCATTATTATATTCCTTTGGATATGGTGTATAAAAATCATCGTCTATTAAGGAACCCTCTCCCCCAGATTTAGAGGTTTCCATCTTCCACAGGAGCTCTCTCTTCATTTCCACCATACTAGGTGTAGGAGGAGTGTTTTGCATGGGGGAAACAGGGGCAAAATAATCCTTAGTGGGGTGGTGAAGACCATAATTTTTATGTTGATAAAAGGGTCTGCAGAGGGTAACCCGGAGTAGTAGCATTATTGGCACTTGGCTGGGCAATAACGCCTCCTGAGATAAAAGGCACCGACAGAACCAATGGTAGTTTCACGAAGGAATTTAGTCCTCCAGAAACTCCTAGTACTGCCTGAGCACCTAGAGTTTTGATAAATTCAGTAAACAAATTAACTAGTCCTGCCATTTATGCCGGACCTATTATTGTCTCCATAGTAACAGCTGGAAATCCTACCACCTTGGCACCGTTGTGATGGCCTCTGGTAGGACAATCAACTCCCCTTATTTTTCATGTTGTATATCATTAAAATCGATATTCTTCGCCACGCTAGCATTAGTCATTCCTCAAAGAGAATACCTCCCCAGCGAAGTCACCAAAGGTAAGATGTGTGTTCGTTAGACACAGTTAGTATTTAGCAAGGCGTAACCCCTTTCAGAATGATAATTAATGCGCGAAGGATAACGAATTAAATGAATAACTCCAATATTTGAAATAAATGGCCTTAGTACCACATAATATGTATTAAATGAACCTTTACAACATAAATATCCTATTAATGCAATAAATGAAGTGAATCTCCACAACTAACTTGGTTGGAGGGATAAAGGACAAGGACTTGGGTACAATAAAGGCAAGGTAGTAAACCTCTCGGTGAAAAGAATACAAATGATTAGCAATAAATATTAGCAAAGCTCTAAGAACAAAAGTATAAACCACAATAATGATAACTCACAGGAGGCTCTCGTGTATGGGAATTTTTTGTATAAAAAATCTACCTCCCAATCAATGTGACTAATGAAAGTATTTATAGGAATATCAAGTCGTTTGAATTACCTTGACCTTATTAAATTATCTCACCCCCTCTTTAATGCTAAGATCCCTTGTGCATTTAATATCAGGGATAGTGTATTAAATGCACGAGATATTATTTCTTGGCGCGAACACTGTTTAAGCCCTCAAAATATCCATTACATTAACTAAGATGTGACAGGTTGGCACATGGGTTTGTTTTATAGCGGCTGATGGGACATCCCACCAAATAAGCCAGTGGTCCAAGGAATTAACCTACTCAAGTACTAACTTGCTCGAGCTCTTAAAGTGTCAGAAATCATGACATCATAAAGATAGTAAATAATGGCAATAAGATATGCTGTCTTGCCAGCCAAATGAGGTTATTCCAGAGAAGGTTGCTAGAACAACCTTACACTATGTTTATAGGGTGAGGGTCCTTCGAATGAACTACTTTTGACACTACACCAAAATGCCAATTTTGTGACTGCCTTATTGTGACTGCTAATGGGGGTGACAAACTTATCACTCCCGGGAGCAGTCACAAAATTATTTGTAACTGCCATTAGGACTGATAAAATCTTTAGGTAATAAAAATTTGAGTCAATTAGATTGTCACTCCAAATGAGAGTCACAAATCTTACCATATAATTAATTTATGACTGCTATAAGCAGTCATATATTTGTAACTATCACGAGCAGTCACAAATTTATTAATAAAATTAAGTTATGACTCTTATGAAGAGTCACAAAATTATAAATAATATGAACAATCATCAATTTTAGCCTAAGACTTAATTTGTGATTTCACTCATAAATCTGTAACTGCTTGAAGTGGTCACAACCTTTAGCATTAGGCTGAATTTATAAAAGCTATAAGGGGTCACAAATTTCTAAGTACAATTTCATTTCCCTCTTATCTCTCCTCTCTCCTCTTCCATTAATTTCAATCTAAAGCATAAGCATTCATTTTGTTCATCATCTCTCCAAGCTCTCCAAGATATATCTAAGGTAGAATCTCGACTTATTTTGATTTTGTAGCTAGGTTTTACCCTTTTATTTTGTAGCTAGGGTTAACCCTTTGATTTTGTAGCTATGTTTTCTTCTAATTTCGTAGTTATGTTTTCTTCTGATTTCGTAGCTAGGGTTTACTATTTACTTAGTGATAATTCTTGCTTGTTAATTTATTCATGCAATGATAATATATGAAATCGTTGTATTTTTGTTTGGAATCATTAATGAATTTTACATGTCCATGAATTATGTTTACTTAATGAGAAGTCTAGAAGATACACTAATGCCATGAGAGTTTGAAAGACAATTTTTGTGTATTAGATGGATTTATTGATGAGAATATGGTGTTACTATTAGTGAGTTAGTTCCCAAATACCATTTCAAGTTATTTCAGTGTATTTTATCAGATGAAAATTTATTTTATTTTGTTATAGGGTGGGGTTTTAGGATGGGAGGGAGTATGTTTTATTAGCTGTTTCAGTGTATTTTGCCAGATGATGATTTGATATAGTCATATATCATTGTGTTTATTATAAATGTTGATCAATATTTGGCTAAACATATGTATCTTGCTTATTATTTTCGTACTGCATTTTTTTCATCATGCACTTGATAGTGTCTGTTACTCTTTAGGGGTTTTTGTTCCAATATCTATCTTCATAAGGGAAGATATGTTCCCTCTCTTTACTTTTTACAAATTACATAAGAAAACAATGTGTTTTCTTTTGTAAAGGAGGCTAACATTAAGTAACCTAACAATTTGATCACCTTAATTTAAAAGTTTCTTAATCCGTGGTTGTATATTTATATTATAGAATGGAAAGACCAGATATCAAATTCAAATTTGTATGTTTTTTATGTATCTTCATTCCACTAACCACACTAAACTAATAACATGGAATGTTTTCTGCATCATCCTAGTATTAACATTTGATAGGTTGACCATTTGGGATTAATTTAGTATACACCCAATTTTCCACAAAAATAAGCATATGATAAGGTATAGGTAACAACAAGACAGACTACCATAATTGAAGAATGGTTATGTGCATATTAAACAAAACACGAGGGAAAGAGTGTGCTAACGTTTTGTGTTGTTTATCATAATTGAGACTAATGTGCACTAAAGGTGGTGAGTGCACCCATGCGTGCATTTTAACAGGGAATTGATTCGCAGAAACATGTACTCAATCCAATTTAGTTGGCATCAAAATCTCACTAAGTATGTTAAACTTGTCATAAAATAATAAAATGATCCATGTGTAAAACATAAACACACTGATTATGAGTTATGGGTGAGGTGCCAAATTCTACTTGCATTTATTACCTTCTCTTAAGTAGGCTCTTTGCATAGGAATGGGATATTCTATCAAAACTTAGGGATAAGAATACAAATGTAAATTTACTAATGTTAATATCCTTTCATAAAATGATGGATAGACACAAATACCACTTTGTTCTGAATTGACTCTGTTCTACCTTTTGCAAGTGCATAATTAGTTACAATCTTTACATACTAATATTTTTGCAAGTCCATATTTCTATTATACTCTACCATAACAGTAAGTTTAAAATAAGTCTACGAGTCGTTTATTGATCATCAACATAAAAATTCAATCAAAGAACTTCTAAAAATAGTACCATTATCATCTTAACTTTTGCATAATTAGGAAATAATTATTAAATATGATTTTTATTAAGAAACAAATGCAAATAGGATTGCTTTTGCCTTAATCTTCTGATGGTCTTGTAGGTATCTATATCCACATATTAGAAATGTTGACGGATCAGCAACCATTAAAATGCAAGGAAATTTACAACTTGATTATTTATAAGGATGGCTCCATAGTGTTATGATACACTATATTCTGAAGAGACCATTTGTAAGTCTACATAACTCTTCTTTTGAACTGTAATATCATGACACTTTTCATAAAATGGGCAGCTGGTGACAGTTTATTTTGGTATGTATCCAGATATAAAAATTATGGACTTAGATCGGATGGCCAATCATAACCTAATATGGTATCATCTGATGGTTTAGGAACATCGAAAAACTCACATTTCACATCATTGAACCCCATGAGACTTGAAGCTCCTAAAAGGAGATTATCTGCCTCATCTCTACTTTTTTTTCATCTAACTTTCTTGGACCAACTTATATTTTGATATTACTCTTGACAATTCTTCTGATAAATTTCTAAATGAGGAATAGTCTCCTTCTTTTGATCTAAACATCTCTTTTAATGCCAAAAATCTTCCAAGCATTCGGATAGTCGTGGATCTGCAAATGCTTTTTGTAGATTGGATTTCCAACAACCCCAGTAGATAACGAGCATGTGTTTTACAAGTGAGTGTGTGGTAATTATTTATATTGATTTTCACTTTTTCCTCTGTGCATTTATTAGATTAATCTCATTTAAATTGTATTTGATAATGATCAAACACCTCCTTATAGTATGTCTTGACCATTTCTTGTCATTATAGTATTTATCATAATAAGTTAATGTGGACAATACTTTCTAAATTCTTATATTTGAAACCCAAAATTAATTTAAAAGCTAGTTTTGACCCTTGTTTTCATTATATTTCTACATTGTCTCAAGTTAGGAGCATATTTGAGTGTGTAAAAATGAATGTTATGCGTCGTCTTAAAATCATAGCTTATGTCCGTTCCTTCATTTTAGATCCTGGTGGAGATTCTAGCATAAAGTGTAATACCCTCCCCTAGAAAATAGGTATTTAATGTTATTTGAAGTTGAAAAAGTGTTGATCGCTTAAATAAGCTCTGATACCAATTTGTAAATGTCGTGTGATACTGATGGAACCAAATTTTCAAATTTCTAAGTTAACCTTATTTAATTGGAGTTATTTTTTAATCTAATTTAATTTAGCTCTAAAATATGCATCTAGGTGTAATGTATCATGCCAACACAAACAAATATGAATTGTTGACTCACAAATTTCAGGAAAAATCCCAAAAGGGCAAAAACCCTTTATTTGACTAATAACACTCACAATGATTACAAGCGAAATCTGCAAAGAATTTACCACAACAAACTCTCATAGGTCGAAACCCAAATTAGCAATGAATTAACCTCAAAATATCCACAAAGACACGTAGTTTAGTCAGCCAAGGAACACCCATGAGTACTCCCTTTAACAAGCAGTCACGTCAGTCTAGGACCTACCTCAACTGGCACCTAGATCAACAGTAGGTTATCCTCCCTATAAGATAAACTCCAGCAAAACCGTATCTTGGGTTCTAAAAATTTTCACTAAAATCAATTGGGATTTGTGAATTGAAAATAAAAGGATTTGACCCTAAGTGAAGAAGACAAAGGTAATATGTTGTGTTAGAAGTTTTTACATAAAGATATTCGTCAGGTCTTCTTAACGAAAACTGAGTGGTTTAACACGCTTTATATAAAACACTTAAGGCGGTGCATCACTCGAATAATGCCACATGTCACTCGAACGAGATTCGTGCAACATCAGCCTGTCGCTCGAATGAGAAGCTCAAGTCACTCGAACGACTGAGCAAAAATAAAAATAAAGTATTTCATTAAAAACACTGCCTCAACACTTAGAAAAAATTCTCTGACAAAAAAACTCCGCCTCGACACTTAGAAAATATTTTAGAAAAATTATCCCCAACACTCTAAGTGAACCGTAAAGTAACCAAAACATAGCCTTACCAAAATTAATCTCTATGAGGTTTCAATGTTGAAGAACTTTGATATTCGGGTCTGTCTTGATGTATCTTCAAACTTGAATGTTTTCTTTGACGATTTGTAGCGATATACGACATACATTAATGTATACCGAACAATAAAATAATGTCCTTACAAATGTCCTCCTATGTCTATACCGGTACAAAATAAAAACATCTGAATTATCAAATCAAAGTGCCTATAAAAATCTAATACCCTCCCATGATCCCAAAACTGAAAAGGTACTAAACATGTAAGTTTAAAACTTATCTTCGAAAAAAATCTTCAACATCAAATCTTTAAGCTTTTCTCAGCAAGGTTAAAAAATAATTATCTTCAATTTTGTTCCTACACACATGAGACAAAGAAAATACCTTCGTGACATATCGAGTTTGAAATGAGATAAACATTACATGAAAACAAATATCGAATCTCAAATCTCCCCAATGATGTGAAACTCCCCCATAAAATCATAATTCGTTTTCCCCCTTTTTATTTGTCCGAAATAGATAAGAAAAGGAATAAACAAAATAAACATGGAGTGTCACAACAAATATGCATGGCAAACATGGATCAAACTACACTCATGCAAAGGAATCCTCAAAGGCAACCACAAACTATTTTTTATTTATCTATTTTTCACACAAAAATGCAAAAATAATTTTACAAAAATCAGACACCATGAATTTACACTAAGATAACCAAATCATGGAAATGGAATGAATGGGTGTGAAAAATTCAATAGGCAAATCAATACAATCACGCATGACATATGTGCATGATGAATATATGTACTCCTAACGAATGAACCCCAAAATCATCCTTAGGTGTCAAAAATGTGAATTTAGATGACATCGTCTTAATCAAATCGACAAATCAAAGTCAAACATGATATTAACACCAATAACGTCTAAAACAATGTAAAGCTTTTCATGACTTTTCAAGGACGTGCAAACCCGTTTTGTATTCCATCCAAACTCCTTCATAATTAATAATGCTTTTTATATTTCTTTTGAGATGATAAAACTAAATCCTATTGGCCCAATTTATGGCATATTTTTCTTTTTATTGCCTTTAAATTTTTTTGAACTCTTTTCAACCTCTTTGGACCTTGGCAAATATTTATTATGCCACACTTTTTCTAGGTCTGATTTAAACCGTGGCTTAATCGGAAAGGATAAATGAGTACCTTTCGTAGCCCTTCCCCGTTTTCAAATAAATCACACAAACTCACAATAATGGTTCTTATGTACACTACTTTCATTGTCAAGTTTTATTGCATTTGGTTCGTTCTAAAGACAGAATTGAGATGGAAATACATCAACCAATATGTGATAGACAAGAACAATAGTCAAACAAATCTGTGCAAGTGTACAATAAAGGAACTAATGAGTCAAACATGTAGGTAGTAACAATAAATCACATCTCAATGACTCCAAACATTATAATTCACAAAAATGAAATGATGACGCATATCAAAACACTATCAAATAGTCACATGGATATGGAATGAAATTGTGACTCGGTCATCCTAAATGTCCATTCATAAACGATGTAAACAAAATACAAAACTCTTTTCATCTTTTTCTAAAAAATTTATCAAGATAAAATCTTTTTGTATTATTTCAAATATTTTCCAAAACAAAAATCTAATACAAAAAGTACACGTGTCATAACACTAGCAAGAATATATTACGAAGCACAACCAGTGTAAGACAACAAAGCATGCAATCAACTATCCATAAGAAATAACAAGTGACGCATCATGTGCAAGCATGTGAGAATCTACTATTTTACCATTTATCTCCTGTAAAAGTGATTTTCTGACCCAAATAGACGTGAAACGTCGAATAAAAATTTTGGGAACCAATGAAACTCTAGACTTCAACTTCCTAGGACCTCTTCTAAGATCAAAACAAAAACACCTAAGGTGACCGTTCCTACCAAAATGTGAACATGTGTAAACGGGTGGAGCGACACCTATGGGTTGACCTTTTCTAACATACTTTTGATTTATTGACCCTCTAAAATAAATAGCGATCTTGTCTTTAACACTCAAAACATGAAAACATGATGAGCCACTACCATTGCTACCAAAACTACTCGAGTCTGACAAATCATTTTTCATCTCCAAAAATTTTTATTCAAGCAAAGAATTAGACTCTTCCAATTTTAGGGACTCCTTCTCTAAATTTTCAATTATTCCTATAATTTTATCACGTTCTCCCTTAAAATATGCACACTTATACCAAAGAGTCTCTTCACATGCCGCAAATTCATCGATTAAAATATTTTTATCCTCTTTGGCACAAACACAAATCCTAGAATTTTTAAAGTCCTCCAATTCATTTTCTAAAAATATGACTCTATCACCGCTCTCCTTTTTGGACAATTCTAGTTTTCTAAAGTCTTGGTCCAAGGCAACAAATTTCTCATGATAAAAATCTCTTTGATTTTCTACCGTTTGCAAAAGATCCATAGCGTATTTCAAACGAATATTTTCTTTTTTCCAAAAAATTAGTTCTTTTCACAAACGTCAAATTAAAACTATTTAAATCATCAAAACTATGATTCATGTCATCAAAGGCGGGCATACGATTACATACGTGCTCCATCGAAAAAATTGTGATTTTTCAAAAAAAAATCAATATCACACAAATTTTGCGAAAAATCAGGATCACTCGACAAATTAGAGAAACCTACTCTAATACCAATTTGAAAACGTGAGTAGTCAAAAGGTATCATATGAAAAAATAAAAATCAAGATCACTTGATAACTTGGATCAACCTGCTCTGATACCAATTTGAAAAGGTGGTGATTACTTAAATAAGCTACGATACCAATTTGTAAATGTCGTGTGATACTGATTAAACCAAATTCGCAAATTTCCCAGTTAACCTTATTTAATCGATGTCAATTTTTAACCCAATTCAATTCATCACTAAAACATGCATCTAGGTGTGGTGGATTATGCCAACACAAACGAATATGAATTGTTACTCACAGATTTTAGGAAAAATACCCGAAGGGACAAACCTTTTATTTCACTAAAAATATTCACAATGATTACAAGAAAATTTTGCAAAGAATTTATGGCAACAAACTCTCATAGGCCGCCACCTAAATCAACAATGAATCAACCTCAAAAGATTTATAAAAACACGTAGTCCAGTCAACCTAGGAACACCCACGAGTACTCCCTTTGACACGCAGTCACATTAGCCCAGCACCTCTCTCTAATGGACTACTAGTATACTCTCTACAAGAGAAAATCTAGCGAAATCGTATCTTGGGTTCTAAAAGTATTCATTAAAAGTAATTGGGATTTGTTAATTGAAAACGAAAGGATTTAACCCTAAATGAAGAAGACAAATGTAATCTGTTGTTAGCAGTTTTTGCATAAAGAAATTTGTCAGGTCTTCTTAAGGAAAACGAAGTGGTTTAACATGCTTTATATAAAAAACTTAAGGCGGCGCGTTGCTCGAACGAAATCGGGGATGTCGCTCGAAGAACTGAGCAAAAAAAAATTCATTAAAACTCATACCTCAACACTTAGAAAAAATCCTTTGACGAAAAAACTCTGCCTCAACACTTAAAAAATATTTGAGAAAAATTATCCCAAACTCTAAGTAAACCTTAAAGTAACTAAAACACAACCTCACCAAAATTAATCTCGAGGAGGCTTGAGTGTTGAAGAACTTTGATATTCGGATCCGTCTTGATATTCTTCAAACTTGAACTTTTTTTACGGTTTGTAGAGATATACGACATACACTAATGTAAACTAATTTCCTTACATAAGTATTTTCTCCAAAGCAAAAATTAAAGGAATAAATAATCCAAGTGTAACACGTCAAGTAATACGTAAGGTGGCGTATTACGTAAATGGTATAAATAAAAAAAATCCCACGATGCATGTATCGCATAAATGCATATTTAATCTCTAATAATATTATCTTGGATGTCCGTTAAGTTTGAGGAAAAAAAATTGAGGAACGGATGTGACAAGGACAAGGTTAATACGACGCGATATTTAAATGGTACGAAAAGGAAAGTATCGCAATATGGATTAAATGAGAAAGTTTTACGTTACATGGTTCACATGAGTATTATTTTGATTTTATATAATTACTTTAAGTACTTTGGTTTAAGTTTAATGCGATTCGGACAAGCAACGAGCGCTACACGAGCCTGGGTACAAATTGTCTGACGGTGCGCGACACTGCGAAAGTCAACTTTTGCGCTAATTGTTTAGGACAATTGGTAATCCAAAAAAATATTCCGACCATATATTTAGACTCATAAAAATATAAGGAATATTACCATGCAAAGAAAAATCGGAAAAAAAATTGCGCGGAGGTCCTGATTTTTGCGCGCCTTGTATAGGACATTCCGGGAGGCCAAACGACTATTGTAAATATGATTTTTTAGCCAAAAAATACAAGAAATGTGAATCTCAAGTTAAAAAATATTTTGGAGAGAGAAAATGATGCAAATTGCATTTTGTGGGGAGGGGGGTTTGGGGCATTTTTCTTATGGGTTTTGCGAGTGACATGTTGGTGCATTGTGTTGTCACTTTCCTACCTTAGTTTGCATGTCTTGGTAAGAGTTTTACATATTTTTGGACACACGGTTTCTATCATATGGGTCAAGCCTTCATTTATCCTTCAAATAGATTATAAGAGAGAGAGAGAGAGAGAGAGAGAGAGACCCCTTGGCTTAGGACCCAAAAAGAAATCAAATTCTCACCATTTCCCTTCTCTCATTGAGATCTCAAAGAATAGAATAGAGCTATGAAATTCTTGGCCATCCTTTGACACCACCATTACCACCATGAAACCACCACCACAAAGCCTAAAAACCTTAGGTGTTCATGTAAACCCATGGCAGAATGTTGGGTTTAAGAAGGGGATGTTCTTGAAGATTGGTTGGAAGTTTGAAGGGGAGTTTCTGGAAAATGGAAGAAGTAATTCTTGGAGTGTTGTTGAAGATTTCATTGGAGCTTGTAAGGAGGGATTTTGTGACTCCTTTTAATGCCACCTTTGGAGGTGGGGGAGTCATCCATCTTCTCCACTACCACCACTGCTTTTGGAGTCTTTGAGATGGAAAAACTAACCTTGGAATAGGTTTATTATTGTGTATATTTTCATCTTGTTTATTTCCATATATTAGACTAAATATATATAGGACATGGGTTATTTTGCATCTATGGTTCACTTAGTTGCATTCTCACTATTTTGGATGAAAATGGGTTTCAAAGAGAGGTTTTGAAATGGGTGTTGAAAGAAGAAAATTTTCAGAGTACCTATTTACACATATTGGGTTTAAAATGTGAATGATAATGGTTATAATGCATTAATGGACTTATTAATTGCATTTTTAATATTTTGGATAAAAAGGGACATTTAAAATAAGGTTCTAAGTGGGTTTTAAAGGTGTTAAAAATCCCATAACAGTATTCATAGGCATTTTATGAAATAAAATGTGTTAGAATGATGTTTTAAAGATAAATAGTGTGATTTTGTGCAAACAAGTGCATTAGGATTGTTTAAACCATTTTATGAGATAAAATGTGATTTTCTACTTGAATAATGAAGATAAATGTAAAGAGGGAATCTTACACTTTAATGGGTATTTTTAAGAGTGTAAACTCATAATAAGAAAATAGTGTGGGTTATTGGGTAAATGTTGGTAAATGGGTTCAGGATGTAAAATCTCAAACATAAAGTGTGTTTATCAAATATGTGGAAAATAAGGTTTTAATATATAATATATATGAACTTATATATTAAATACGTGTGAAGTGTAAAATGTGAAAGTTGAGTAAAGTATGCTAATAAACAAGTGTTTTTAATGGTTAAATATGTTTAAGTGTTGAATTGGAAACTTAAACTACCTTTTTCGAAAATGACACTTGTTAAAGGACTAAATTGTAAGTTTTGGCACTAAAGGGATAAATTGGTAAATTTACTTAAAATGGAATATTTTTATGAATTAAAAATTTTGATGAATATTTTTTCACTAGTGTGGGTGAAAAAGAATTAAGTCCTAAAGCGTGAATAATTTTTGGTATAAAATCAACGTGTGTGGGAATAAAGGAATTAAAGAAGAAAGGTATAAGTTTCCAAGTGTTAATGGAAAAATGAATAATTAAGTTCGGGCTTTGACTTCGGTCGTAAATGTGAATTAATGTGAACATTGGAATAATGATGAACACATTGAAAGGATAATTTTGCAAGTTTTGATAAAGAAAAATGGTAAATTGATAACTTACTTAAAGTGTGATTTTTTTATGAAATAAAAATGTAAAGAGTGTTTTGACACTAATATAAAAGAATAATTTAAGTCCTTAGAGCGAAAATATTTTCGGTGTAAAAATCCGTGCATGCGTGAAAAAGGAAGGTAAGGGAATAAAATAATTTTTCCTAAGTGAACAATGCAAAATGGACGGTTAAGTCCAAGGCTTTAGCTTCAGCCAGAAAAAGGAAAATTAATGTGAACATTATGAAAATGTTGAACACATTAGCAAGATAATGATATTGGATAATGTCGGGTTAAATAATTAAGAAGGGCTATGTTGTACCTAGTGGTGAAAGACCCCAAACCAACTGTAGTTTACTTGGCGCTCAGTACCGGGCGATAAAATTCCGTGAAACCATAGGTGTGCATGTGTTGGTGGAATCCCTACAGATAATTCTAAGTAATGAATTGAATATTCATGAAAGAGTCATAAATTAATGGTATTAATTCATTGATTTATTAATGCAAGAATAACGCAATATATATTTAATGTTCATGTGGTAACATGGGATGCTTAAATAAGGTGACTTAATGATGTTAAGTTACTTAATGAAGTTTGAAATATAATGAACACAAGCGTGTCTTATATAAGGCTTTCAAAGGAAGATGCATTTTTCTAAACACGGTGTGTGTGTGATTTGAAATAAAGTCTTAAGGAATGTTTAATAACTCGCGTGAGTTAATAACATTGAGTAATAAACGTTAGAAAGAGAATGAAAGGTTTTTTCCAACATTTATAAATTATTTAATTGGGTGAGTTAACAGGAAGAATATGCTAGTTCTAAGCTTAAAATACAAAATGATTATTTTGTAAAGGCGGGGAGGAAAAAAGGTTTCAAATAACATTTTTTTAAATAAAATGGTTTAATACATTGGGACATGTATTTTCCAATAGTATATATGTAGATATATATGTATTTTCATATGCATGTGATAGTAGCATGTGAGTGTTTTTCTGCCGTTCATTTTTATACTGCATTTGTATATAATCCCACTGAGCATTCGACTCACCTCCCTCCTTTTGTTACGGCATGTTGCACGATGTTACGTACTTTGAGAGCGTTATACAGGTAAGTAGTTACTTGCTTTTAAGATTAGTATCTTTGTTTATTTGGCCTTGGGGGCACTTACCTTGGGTCCTATCACGTAGTTGACAAAATTGGAATCACATGCTAACAAAAGTAACGTTAAATAATAATAAAACTAGATTAGAAACATTATTTAGGTTGTTTTATTGCACTTCAAAATTAAAGTGCGAACCGGATCAGGTTAGTCCTTTATCAACTCTTAAATCCAGGTCGGGGCATTACAACTTGCTATTAGAGATTTAGGATTAATTTTCCTTCCGGGTGTGACTTGGTGAGGTCGGTAGTGGATCTATTGTCATCGTTATTAGTTGGATCCTGTCACGCTTTCCTTGTGACAATTTTGAATTGTACCTTGATTGTAAAATCGAGGTCTTGAGCACGTTGTGCCCTTCTATTTGAGTTGGTGATCGACTAAGTTAGTAGCCATTCTTATTTTGCTCGATTTGTTTCTGGTAGTGTTAGCTATCAAGTATCGGCTTTTGGTGTAGGTCGTTAGGTGGTGGTACCTTAGGCTTGTGTATGAATCTTAGGTGGTGGTGCTATCATGTGGAAGCTTGATGATTAAAGTCTTAATGATTTCAGTTGTATCTTAGCTGGTATGCTTGCGGTTTCATCTATAAGATTAGATGACTAAGTAGCGTGGATTATGAATAAATATTTCTATGGAAATTAGAATGCCTAAATGGCTTGGTTATGATTTGGGTTTAGATAATCATATTGATTCATGGTAATTTAAGAACGAATCTATATACACTTAGTGTTATAAATGATGGTATTGAATTATGGTTTTAGATAAATGAAGTGGTAATGAGGAATAGGATCTCTTGTGGCATCAAAAGTATTGGCCCAAAGTTTTATAGGTAGTACACAATGCCCCGTATCCAGCAAAAAGTTTATATTGGTGATAGCTTGCGATCTAGAAAATAAGTGTGATGGCTATGTAGTGAGACAAGTTAGTTGTCATAGCTGAGTGTTCAATAAGGTTAAGTTATATGTCATGATGAGTTTGATCTCGGGTTATAGTTATGGACAGGTATGTGAATCCGTACTGATAATGCCCTGGAGATATATGCTAAGGATTAGCTAATAAGATATCAGTACAAGTGATAGACATCCCTACTAATGGTGAAATTTAGATTGCGCTTAATGTATTACAATAACATGGATATCTCTCTTTGAACTTTGGGCATTTCTTATAATTTAAAGGACATAAAGTTGTAGTTGGTGTAACACGTAGTAATTGGGTTAGTGTTTGGCCCTCAAAAGAAAAAAGAAAAAAATTAATGTCTATGATCGGTTATTATACTTGGTAGGATCTTATCGTGATCACTCCTACTCTAAAATATGCATGATCATTGGAGAAGATTGAATTGGTGTCCATTCCATGGATCGTTGAGAAATTTATTGTGAGGATTCATTGGTTATTCATGTTGTAGTACGATTTAGTCATATCATTTTGTGTCAATACTTAGGAGTTATCTCCATGGCTTATTGATAAGATTGTGTTAAGGTATGACCCTTGTGGATAATATCGAAAATAAGTTAATACCAGGTAGGTTTTAGACTTGGGAGACTTAAGATGGTTTTAGAGATAGCACTTGAAATGGAGTGTTATGCTTGATTATAGCACCTATGTGTGCAACCCGTATAGCTTAGTATGACTCTAGTGAGGAGAACCATTAGATATTAGGCATGGATAATGCTTGACTATTTGAGGTGTCATTCTAACTAGTCCGATAGTTATGATTTTGTATCACATAGGACATTGCTAAGGATTGTAGCGATAGTCCGTAAGGTAAAATTATGTGAGTGGTGTATTTCACTAGATGAGAAAGATCTCAAGGTTTGAAAGCTAGAAATCACATGTGTATATTATGGAGACTTGAGTATGTAGGCTAGTGACTAACATTAAGAAATGATAAATGTAACTTCACTTTGAAGGAGGGAAGCCTAGCATTCTAGCTTCCCAAGTGAATCAGTTCCTAGGTTATTGTCTTTGAAAATGGGTAGTCGTGATTAGCGATTAAATCCAACGCACGTGCCATGGCTATGACTTTAATGCACATGTAGGTCGGTGAAGTTTTAGACTTTAAGTGTATGTTGTGGTTTTTAATTCGCGTGGCATGGTTCGTTGCCCGAATTCAATTATTTCATTCTAGCATGGCATTCGTCTATTCCATTACATCTTATCGTGTCTTCTTTGATCCCAGTGATGGCAAGTTATTGTGTCAGTTATAGTCTGTATTCAGGGGTAGCGTTGCATAAGCTCAGTAGTGATGCAAGATAAGCCGAGTTGAGGCTGACGCATCACGGTACATGA
Organism: Sambucus nigra; assembly: GCA_949130495.1. Lineage (NCBI taxonomy): Eukaryota > Viridiplantae > Streptophyta > Magnoliopsida > Dipsacales > Adoxaceae > Sambucus > Sambucus nigra. Next base: position 637,335,338 of record OX422207.1, on the reverse strand, counting down.
ATACGTTCATCTTAGAAAGCACCCTTATTTTATACTAGTTGGTGTGTACGCATGGTCTCGCGGTTAGTTACATGTAGTTAGCATGTGTACTTGATAGCTTTAGATTAACACACTCGCTGGTTAACCGGTATAACTGTTTACGATGTATATCGTGGATTTGAGGTCACGACTCTAAGATATGAATATTAAAACTTGATGGGACATTAAATGCTAGTGTTTCACCCTGTATGGAATACGCATATTGATAATGTAGCCTCTCATGCGTATTTGGATTGTCATACCAAGGATGACTCTAGCTTAACGCATACTTTAGTAGGAGGTATCGGTCCGATGGACCATTGGGATTAAATGGTTGTCTCAAATTCATTTATGTGAATGGTTAATGATGTTGAGGATCTATCTTCTGTAACAACCCATAATTTTAATTTTATATTTTAAAATTAATTGGGATTTTTTGGGTAAAATAAAATTTAGTAATTTATTAATTTTAGTAATTAAAAATATTGAGTTTTAGTATTAAAAAGTAGGATTTCAATCGAAATTAAAATCGGAGTCAAAATGGGAATTTTAAAAAATATTTGTCACGGTTCTGGGCCGTGACTAACTATCATAATTGTTTTTCAGTTTAAATATAATTCTATTAGCAGTAGAACTCCTAATCATTATAAATTAAAACTAATCCGTGGTTGGGTTCTCCAAATAATTTTTTTTACAACTCTTCCTATAGAAGGCTTTTCCAAAATTATTGTCTTTCAACCTCTGAACCCTAGCACCACTATTCATAACTTTCAACTCAAGATTTGTCAAGATTAATTGAGTTTTCTCAAGATTATTCAAGAATTAGTTTTGATTGTTTTCAGGAGAGGAATGTAGTGGTGTGATAAGAATTTTGAGGCAGAAACTTTATGGCATTCACGTGATGATTTTAAGGTACGGGACTTACACAATATGCTCCTAAATTCTCTCGAGAGTATTTCATTTGTTATTTGCACTCATATTGAATTGTGGTATTCATTGGAATCCTATGAGATATTTTTTATCCTAAAATATTGATGCGTTGAGATATTGTATTTGTTGATGGCCATGGTGTCATGAGATTTTTATATGGCACAGAGAATGGGCACCCGCATATAGTCCAAAAGTCTAATAGCCACGATGAGGATTTACGAAGCTTAGGTGAGGTGAGGTGAGGCCTGGTAAACTATTGATGTGTTATTGAGAAAATTAAATTGGTACAGTGCTTGAGTATTGCATTTGATTCATATATACGGATTCTTATTGTTGTGCTTTATTCACCATTATATTTCGTGAGCATCTATTCTTGTCATATGTTTACTTCCCCGTATTTTTTTCTTTTAGTGACAGGTAAGCGTGGATTTGGATGCTGTGGAATTTTGGAGAATTTTAGAGCCAGAAGATTGGATGATTTTTATTATTTTTAGGGTAGCTTGGTAGTGTAATTTTATTTGGAGAGTTTAGTATCATTTTCGAGAGTAATTATGGTAATTAGTTTAGCAATGTAAATTTTGTATCCGTTATATTTATTTTATGGAATATAGATCCCTATACTAATTGCTGAATATTTAGTTTAGTTTTAATCGTAGTATAGCCTCGTGTTTTGCGCGGGGTGTTATAAATGGTATCTGAACTTACGTATACGACAATCCTCGGGGCTTTGGGTTTGGGTCTAGCATGCGGGTTAGATGTGTTTCATTGGAGATAGGGAGTTTTTGTTGAAGACGTGGTAGGCATCAAATTTAAGATTAGTAATCTTGATGTGAGGACGTTTAGAATTGATTTGAGGACTTTAGTGTTGTGATGATTTTTGGGAGACGGAATCGAGTAGTAATTCGTGTGTGTAGGATTGGGTATATGGTCGCCTAATTGTGATCTTTATGGGTAGATTTTTTGAACCGTTTTGAGCGTTAGGCTTCATCGAATTTCGAGGGCAAAATTCATGTGTTAATAAGGAAATATGTAATAACCCATAATTTTAATTTTATATTTTAAATTAATTCGAATTTTTTGGGTAAAATAAAATTTTGGAATTTATTATTTTTTAGTAATTAAAATGTTGAGTTTTACAATTGAAAAGTAGGATTTTAATCAAAATTAAAATCGTAGTCAAAATGGGAATTTTAAAAAAAAGTTTGTCACGGTTCTGGGTCGTGACTAACGGGCATAATTTTTTTTGGTTTAAATGGAATTCTTTTAGAATTATAACTCTTAATCATTATAAATTAAAACTAATCCCTGGCTGGGTTCTTCAAATCATTTTTTTACAACCCTTCCTTCATAAGGCTTCTCCAAAATTAATCCCTTTCAACCTCTAAATCCTAGCACCATTCTTCATAACTTTCAACACAAGATTTGTCAAGATTAATTGAGTTTTCTCAAGATTGCTCAAGAATGAATTGTGATTATTTTCGAGAGAGGAACGTAGTGGTGTGATCATAATTTTAAGACAGAATCTTTATGTCTTTCATGTGATGAATTTAAGTTACGACACGTACATAATATGCTCCTAAATTCTCTCGAGAGTATTCCGTTTGTTTCATCTGTTATTTGCCCTCATGTTGAATTATGGTATAAAATGGAATCGTATGAGATATTTTTGTATCTAAAATATTGATTCATTGAGATATTGTATTTGTTGATGGGCATGGTGTCATGAGATTTTTATATGTCACGGAGAATGGACACCCACCAATAGTCCAAAAGTCCAATAGCCATGATGAGGCTTTATGAAGCTTGGGTGAGGTGAGGTGAGGTGAGGCCTGGTGACTTATTGATGTGTTATTGAGAAATTAAATTGGTACAATGCTTGAGTATTGCATTAGATTCATATATACGGATTCGTATTGTTGTGCGTATTCGCTGTTATATTTTCTGAGGATCTATTCTTGTCATATTGTGTACTTTCCCGTATTTTTTTTTCTTTTAGTGGCAGTTTGGCGTGGATTTGGACGCTATGAATTTTTGGAGGATTTTAGAGCATGAAGATTGGATGATTTTTATTATATTTAGTGTAGCTTGGTAGTGCAATTTTATTTGGAAAGTTTAGTATTATTTTCGAGAGGAATTATTGTGATTATTTTGGAAGTGTAAATTTTATATTCGTTATATTTATTTTGTGGAATATATATGTCATATACTCATTGTTGAGGATTTAGTTTAGTTTTAATCATAGTAGCGCCTCGTGTTTTGAGCAGGGTGTTACAAATGATATCGGAGCTTAGGTATACGATGACCCTTAGGTCTTTGGGTTTGGATCTAGCATGTGGGTTAGATGTTTTTCGTTGGAGATGGGGAGTTTTTGTTGAGGATGTGGTAGGCATCAAGGTTAGGATTAGTAATCTTGATGTAAGGACATTTAGAATTGATTTGTGGACTTTAGTGTTGTGATGATTTTTAGGAGACAGAATCGAGTAGTAATTCGTGCGTTTAGGGTTAGGTGTATGGGTGCCTAATCGTGGTCTTTATGGGTAGATATTTTTGAACCGTTTTGAGCGTTAGGCTTCGTCAAATTTCGACGGAGAAATTCCTGTGCTAGTAGGGAAGTATGTAACAACCCATCATTTTAATTTTATATTTTTAAATTAATTTAGATTTTTTGGGTAAAATGAGATTTTAGAATTTATTAATTTCTATAATGGGAAATTTTAAAAAAATGTTTGTCACGGTTCCGGGATGTGACTAACGGGAATAATTGTTTTTAGTTTAAATAGAATTCTATTAGCATTAAAACTCCTAATCATTATAAATTAAACCTAATTCGTGACTGGGTTCTTTAAATCATTTTTTTCACAACTCTTCCAGGAGAAGGCTTCTCCAAAATTAAGCTTGGGTGAGGTGAGGTGAGGTGAGGCCTAGTGACTTATTGATTTGTTATTAAGAAATTAAATTGGTACAATTCTTAAGTATTGCATTTGATTCATATATACGGATTCGTATTATTGCGCTTTATTCGCCGTTATATTTGATACTCGATCATCTCACTCATTTATTAAGACTATATTTGCACGAGTCGTCGATTTATTAACAACAGTCGACCGTCTCCTTATGTGTGTAGAGTCACCGATGGATAGTGGTTTATTGATTTATGCGATCTATAGAGGAGTTGTTATTATGATTAGGAGACTGAGTTTAGCGAAAGATCTCCTAGTGGTAGATATGGAGGGTATGAGGTGATTCTAGGTATGGGCTGGTTAGCAGGCTACAGAGCGACGGTATATTGCTATGAGAGGATGATTGTGTTTTCGATTCCGAAATGCGAGATGTTCCTGGTGGCGGTGCCTCTTCCCAAGTGAGGATCGTACACTCATTTATATTACATCGAAGAGGAGATCTCATAGGAGGTGGTCGTTCCCTTAAATTCAATTCCTGTAGTAATGGATTTTGAGGATGTATTCTAAGAGATACCCGGGCTACCACCAAGCCAGGAAATAGAGTTTGTCATCGACTTAGCACCAGTAATGATACTAATTACTAGAGCAACGTATCGCATGTCCACCTCAGATATGTGGGATCTGAGAGAGTAGATTCAGCAACTCTTGGGTCCGGGTTTCATATGGCGGAGTACATCACCTTGGGGCGCTCTGATGTTGTTTGTAAAGAAAAGGGATGGTTCATTTCGCATGTGCGTGGATTATAGGGAATTGAACAAGGTGAAGATACGGAATAAGTATTCGTTACCTAGGATTGACGACTTATTTGATTAGTTAAAAGGGGCTCCATACTTCTCTAAGATCGATTTGAGGTTAGGTTATCACTAGTTGCATATTCGGGAGGACGATATTCCTAAGACCACCTTCCTGTCGCGATACGGGTCCTATGAGTTCAGGGTGATGCCATTTAGGCTCTCCAATGCGCCTAAAGTGTTCATGGATCTCATGATCAGAGTATTCTGGGAGTTTCTGGATCAGTTTGTGATAGTATTCATCGATGATATCCTAGTTTAGTCACAGAAGGAGGAGGAGCATGCCGAGCATTTAAGGATGATTCTGCAGACGTTAGATTTTGGCTTTGGGAGGTACAGTTTCTCGGCCACATTGTGTCCGACAGGCGCATAGCTATTGATCCAAGTAAAGTGTCAGTAGTGAGGGAGTGGGGGCAGCCCACTACACCGACCGAGATTCGTAGTTTCTTGGGGTTGGCAGGATATTACTGTTGTTTCATCAAGGGGTTCTCAAATATTTTTAGGCCTTTGATGAACTTGACTCGTAAGGGAGTACCATTTGTGTGGAGTGACCAATGCCAATTGTCCTTCGATGAGTTAAAGGATAGATTGACTTCAACACTCATACTTGCATTGCCTAGGAGTGGGGTAGAGTATCGGCTCTACACGGGTGCATACTTACACGGAATTGGGGGAGTGTAGAAGCAAGAAGAGAGGGCGATATCTTATACATCTCGAAATCTAAAGCTAAATCCCCATAAGAAGAATTACTTCACAGCATGGTCACGATTCGATATGGGTGATAATGTATCGGTTGACCAAGGTTTTCCATTTCTTTCCAGTTCGCACATACTATGACACGATGCAGCACACGCAGCTATTCATTTTAAAGATTATTAAGTTGCATCTGATAGAGACAAAGTATTTTTGTCACATTTCTGGCAGAGCTTTCAAGAGTCTATGGGTACTGACTTGAGATTGAGTACGTCATATCACCCCGAGATGAACGAACATACAGAGAGGGTAAATCAGATGCTAGAGGATATGCTGAGAATATGAATCCTAGACTTCGGGGGAGGTTGTGAGCGATGCCTTCCTTTGGTAGAGTTTGCGTATAACAACTCTTACCAATTTACTATCGAGATGGCACCATTTGAGGCACTGTATGGGAGACCCTGTCGTTCGCCCGCATGTTGGTTGGAGGTGGAGGACAATAAGTTGTCAGGACCCGAGATGATTCAGGAGACTACTGCCAAGGTTGAGTTGATTCTAGGATGCATTCGGATAGCTCGGGATAGGCAGAAGAGTTATGTTGATGCCGACAAGAGACATGTGGAGTTAGAGGTTAGTTACCAGGTGTTGGTTCGAGTATATCCTATGAAGGGGATTATATGATTTGGAAAGAAAGGGAAGTTAGCACCGAGGTATGTGGGTCCGTGTCCTATTATAGAGAGAGTGGGACCAGTAGCATATAGACTGGGACTTTCGAAGAATCTTCAGCGGACACACGATGTATTCCATATGTCATCTCTGAAGAATACAAGAGGAGAGAGAGGTCCTATTGGCATGTTCCACTTAAGGAGATTGAATTATATCCATACGTCTCATATGAGGAAAGGCCCATGGCTATTCTAGATCGTGGTGAGCGTAAACTATGGTCCAAGGTAGTGCCCTTGGTGCGAGTTCAGTGGGGTCACCACAATGTTGAGGAGTCGACTTGGGAGGATGGCATGCGATAGTAGTATCCAAAGTTATTTACTGCGGGTATGTCCTAATTTCGAGGACGAAATTTCTTTGTAAAGGGGAAAGTATGTAACACCCTGCATTTCTATGTATTTTTAAATTAATTAATTCAAAAATTAATTAGGAAAATATATTTTATTTAAATTACGCGAGTGAAGTAATTTAATGTGATTTAAGTAATAAATGTGATTATTAAATATTAATCAAGAGATAGATCCTGATTAATATTTTGATGAAATTTACTTAGTGTGAATAGTAAATAATAAGTGATTATCATTATACGGCACAGCGAGTGATATGTGCGTATTCTAGTTTATCTCACCACGAGTCACGTGTAGACTATTTTGAGGTGAGGAATGAGAAAAATATTTTAAGTGACTCGGATGGGAATTTAGAGGCCACGACTAATTCCGGATGGGTCGAAATAATTAGAATAGTGTACCCGGGGTTATAGTTTGGGCCTCGGGTCAATTTTGGACCAAACTAGTACATATTGAGGGCATTACGGTCATTTTTCTAAAAGAGGTCAAGGGACCTACGAAAATTAGAGCCATATATCTGATATTTAGAGATTGGGATTCAGGATCATAACACAAAAGATTAGAGAGGCCTTTAGAGAAAAGGGAGAACCATTTTACCAAAGCCTAAGGAGAGAATTGAGAACGAAGTAAAGGGTTTCTTGCAGCTCAAGTCAATTGGAAAAGAAGATTGGAGAAGAAGAAATCAATCATCAACAAAAGAATCACGAAATGAGATCGATCAATCTAAGGCATGTGTTTATTACAAATTAAATTGAAGTTATAATACCTATATGTAGGGATTTCATGAATAGATTGATTTTTATTTCAAAACCTTGATGAAGAGTATCAATTGATTTCATGTTGGGTAAAATTGCATGTAGTTAGGGTTTATATCTGTAGAGGATTTTAAATCAGAAGAGTTTAGATTGTTACTACGGATTTAAATCTGGCTTTTGAATGGAATTTAATGGATGAACACAAAACTAGTTTATGAAAGAGTTTGGGGGGTTAATTCATTCTTGATTTTTTTCGGTGAAGTTTTAATGTGTTTGAAACGATAAAAATCATATTAATTCTGGTAGAAATAGTTAGGAAAAATTGATAATGAATTTGGTAAAGAATGTAGGAGATTTTGGTATAAAAAAGTTGTAAAAACGCTGCTGTGAAATAGAGAACTGAGATGCAGAAAAACGGATTGATCCGGTCCTGGTAAGCGGATCGATCTGGCCTTAACAAAAAAATGAATTGGTATTGTCCTAGGAGGAGGATCGGTCCGGTGCTCAAAATTTCTTAAATTTTCCTTTTTCTCTTGTATTCCTAAATGGACGTGGTGCGGGAATACTTATGCATTTATTATTTTATAGTAGGCCTACGAGGGGTGTACTATAGTGAAGTAAACTCGTAACATATGATAAAGTACGGGGAATATTAGAGAGAAAAATATTATGTGCTAGTATAAATAATATGGTTGTGTGAATACCTATTATATTGATACTTAAACTGTGTGAATACCTAAAGTATGCATAATTCGATATTAGGGTCAATGATTATCCGGACCAATATATGAAAAATCGATTTGGGGTCGATGATGATCTAGACCATATCAAAGTTAAAAGATATTGGGGTCGATGAGTATCCGGACCAATATACATATGTATAACATTTACTTTGGGGTCGAGGGATAGCCGGACCAATGTAAATGATAGGATGATTGGGGTCGATGTTTTACCGGACCAATAAATTCTTATAGTATATATTATGTGAAATATATATACTTCATGATATTCTAATTATGTGCAAAAGTAGACTTGTAGATGATATATACATATATAGATATACATCTAAATGATAAATTAAGTAGAGCGAAACTTAATTTTAAGATTTAAAATAGATTGGGAATATCTATAGTAGTGAAACTTAATTATGAAAGTCGATTGATAAATATGAAATGCTTTAATGAATTAAGTAGTGAGACTTGATTATCATGATTAAATATAACACATGTGAATGTTATACGAAAACTGAAATACGTGAGGAAGTTAATCATAAAGCGTGTTGTATGAGCGGTACGGTAGCGTAAACTATTGATAAGATCAGTTATATACTTTAGTCGAGATATCTTGGGGTAATGGATAGGTGCGCTAAGTATAGGGCGTTAGGTGTGCACATTAGATGAGAGGTGAGGAGACTCAAGGGAGTGTGCATGAACCTAACATGTGTAATCAATAATCGATTTTAATTACGATAAATTACTTATTAAATGTTTTTAAACTGCTTTGAGAACTAACTCTTGCTATAAAAATGTTTTCAAAACCTTTTAGGTGTTCAACCACAAGGGCGCCTTACTTGAGTTCATTCTAGGAATTCCGAGTTGTATCACTATGGATGCTGACAGGATCATTGAGTAGCCGACTCTTTCATTCAGATCTAGCATAGGATCTCATTCTCATGTTTTATGTGTAGACATGTTGTCAGTTGACTCCATTATAGTTCCAAATTTGTATTCAGTTTTACTTTGTAGTTGGATTGCAGATTTTGGCTTGGTTGTAATTTTAGCCGATAGTTTATTTGGCTTGACTTAGTTGCTTTTACATATTAGTGTTAGTTTGGATTTTAGTATCTTGTGTATGTTGTTCTAGTTTCCAAAGTATTCTATTATCCTGTTTTATTTTAAAGATAAAATTTGGCACCGATTTAATTAACTTAGGTGGTTAATAATAAAATTTGTTTCTCGACAGTGATGCTAAGAATGAATCATATGAGAAACCTGTCTTAATTTGATAAAGTCCTGATCACTTGATGTTTCATTAGACGAGGTATCATATTACACCTTTGTCTTAAAAGATGTTGAGGCCAACAATTCTGAATCCAATTATATTTTATTATTTGCAGGTATACACATGGCATACCGGCATACGTAGTAATCAAATGCCTAAATCCCAGTGTTTACACTTCATGGCAAGAAACATAAGCGTATTTCTTAAAAGATGTTGATGCCAACGATTTTGAATCCAATTATAGGTTTCGAATAATTTCTCACATGTTCATGACATTTTCATGTCATCAAAGTGTTGTGTTGTTATTTTTTAGTTTATTTTTTATTTTATGTTCATTTTGTACTTAAGCTAAAGAAGGGTTTGTTTGATTCTAATTTATGTTTAAATAATTTTTATGTGTATTGGATATTTGGAATGTCGTAAATATAAATGAAATGTTGTCAATTTTTTCTAGATTTGTTACATGTTCATGATATTTCATTTACTTCTTTATTTTAGTTTACTTTTTTTTATTTTACTCCCATCATTTCATCATTTTGTGAAAATATAAACATATTTGTAACAGCTCTTATCACATTTAACAAATTCAACTTTGTAACCGCTAATAGCAGTCACAAATTTATCACTACTACTAATTTTGTAACTGCTATGAGCAGTTACAAATATTAGATTCGTAACTTCAGACAACGGTTACAAATATTATATTTGTGATTATTGATAACAGATACGAACAACAGTTACAAATTGGGGTCACCAGTTATAACTCCTATAGGGGTTAAAAAATTTGTTACTACTATTAGGAGTTATAATATTTCTTTCGTCCCCCCTAAATTATGACGGTAAACAGCAGTTATAAAGGTCATTTATGACTGCTAACATCACTCACAAATAACCCATTTTGGTGTAGTGTGACGAGGTCCCTCGAACGAACTGCCTTTAATGAGGTGCCTCGAACGAACTAATTTTGACGAGCTCCCTTGGGAGGAAGGTGTTTTAGAGTACTATCTTGACCCTATTGAAGAGAGGTATAACCCAAATATAACAAAGATGCTGGGACTGTTTCCCAACGTTGCCTTACTCTCAATCCTCCAAACCAAATCCCTGTGAGATTTCCTAAATGAGGTCATTTGATAGATCTTGTGAGCTCTCCCATGTCCTGCCATACATGGTACTTCGCATGTACTGAGAAACCTTAATATTATTACAGATATGCTCCCAATGTTTGACAAAAAGGGAACAAATATAAACTAATGTTCATATTACACGTGTGTTTCTGGGAGCATCTTCGATCAAACTTGTTTCTTATGAGGTGGTCTCTCGAGTGACCTTGCCCCTTTTGGAGTACGTTTGAGAGAGCCGTCTAGTTGTGGGGCCTCTCGCAAATGACCTTCTTCCAATCAATCTTTGCTCTCCCCTTTCATATACAACCGTCTTTTAATCCTTCTGGGCATGTAAGATTAATCGTCTGATCAACCATGTGCTTTAAACTTCATATACAACTTTCAAAATTGAAAGTGGAGAAACGGTGTCAGGCTATATAGGTTCAGAATCTACAGAATTAGACGATGGAACAATAAATCAAGGATTTAAAGTGATAAATCAAGTGAATATGATGATTTGATTAGCGAGATGATTATCAATAAAATTTGGGTGTTTTATTAAAATTTCAAAATTTCCATAATTAGAAATTAGGAACTAGATGGCAAACAACTTGGCTCTAGTCTTGACCACAGACGATGCCTTTCTGTTATCGACTAAAATCTATTTCTAGGTTTCGTCTTAGCTGAGAACCAATCGTAGGTAATAAACAAATAAACAATCAACTGTAGACTTATGATGATAGAGGTGAGAAATATAAGAATTAAATATACAGTTGCGTGGGATAACCCTCAAGAATGAGCTTATGTCCACAAATTATCTTTTAGTACTAGGTTTTAATTTATCGGAGGTCCCAGCACATTACAATCACTCAACCCCTCTGTTTAGATAGTTAGAATATATGAATATATCTCTGCCTATCAATTGATTGGTTGACTTCTGATCGCAATGGGGGATCGCACCTTTTATAGTGACTGATTATAAGGGAATGTCTGTTGGACCAGTGTGGCATAGAATATAGCATCTTCTAAATGAAACACCCACAAGATATGTAATAGTTTAATGTTTTACCCATTAGGGTACGTTCATGCACATGTTAGCTATTTATGGTGGCATTCTCATGGAATTATCCAGCCTTTGACAACGTTACTAAAGTTATAGTCTCTCAGTTAACCTTGTTGGCATCGACTTTGTTTGCCCAGGTGGAAATGAGGCCGACCTTTTTACTGAGTCGAGGTTATTCCTTGTTATCTGTTCGGTCGGTGCCCTTTCCCTTGATGTTGAATAGTTTCATTCAATTGTCTTCAAATCATGTAATGCTCAACATATATGGTATAACACTGCTATTTAATACTGTTTTTGGTCCATTACTCGCCCTTTATGCACAACCCACTTTTATCTTAATTTTTTTTATAATATGTGTTGAATTTTTTTTCTTTAACACAATATTTTAATATTTATCATTTATTAACTTTATTGTACATATTAATACATTCACTTTTAACAAATCATCTTACAATAATATTGATGAATTTGAAAATACAAATATACGTAGCACACGCATTACTTGTGTACCGGTCGCTGATTATTATTATAATTTTTTATTATGCAGAAATTTTTTCCCAATTTTCCTATGAAATAAAAATTTCTTAATTATCATAAAGCTTTGGAAAAATAGGAAATGAACCAAAAAAAATTTAATGCTTAACAAAAACTATAAATATTTTGTACTACCTCTAGTTTTTTATTAAAAAATGAACTCAAAAACCCCTTAATTGGATTTTTTTGGGTAAAACTAATTTTAGAAAAATTGAATCTAACTTCAAGAATATTGTTTCTTACCTAAACTCTTTAAGAAGTACTTCAGAGCTATCTTCTAAACTTAAACACCAAAGTTAAATGTGAGAGATCTACTTTTCCAACCCCCAAGCCTTGAAACCAAATTAGTTTAGAATAAAGACAGAAAGAGGGTAAAGAGAAAAATAAATAGTTTCTTAGACTTTATTGTCACCCTTTTTTTATACCCCTGAGATGGATTGTCGAAATTAGCAAAGCGTACAGTGGATCAGAGGAGTCTTCCATTTTTAATTCTCAAAACAAACAAACTGCAATGTGAGATCTTTCAAAACTCTGCCTCCGACAAAAATATTTCCCCTAGTCTGGAAGCTCCCAATCTCTGGCAAAAATCACAAGCCAACACGTCAATTTTTATAAGACCATTTTCACCTATTTTTTATAAATTCGGTACCTCATTTTTATAAAACAATTTTCAGTTGGGTGATATGTAAATTTTTTGAATTTGACAACTGATATCTTGCTTTTTTTTAACAACTGGTGTATTCATTTTTTTTAGGATTGAGTTGAAGAAAGTTGTGACAATATCTAATTCATACCAAACATAATAATGGTGAATTCGATTTATAATTCAATTCATAATTCAAACAAAACCAAATTGTTTCATAATTTATACCAACCAGAATACCAAACTTACAAAACATTCCCTTCTATTTTAACCAAGAAGCATACAAACTTACAAAGCATCCCTTCTATGTGAACCAAAATTACAAAGCATACCAAAGGGATTTCTTGAGAAATAAAATAACATCACATCCTATAATATAGCATCTATTGAGAAATAAAATAACATATCATATCTTTAGTTACACAAAGGGATTGAAATCATGGAAAGAAAGGTCTTGTGAACATTGTTCCATGAATACTTGAAAAGTACGTTGCTGTTGTGAACCATTGGCCACGAAATCCTAGAAATTTATTAAAAAAAACTCATTAACAAAATAGTGACATAAACACAATTCATGTCAAAACATTGGCATACACAAACTTGTATAGCTGGACAACATTATCAAAATCTTCATTCCCCATCTGTACAGTAACTTGAGAGGCATGAACAACTTTCTTTTTTGCCTTTTATGTTGTCTTATTTGCCTTTTCTTTTTTCCTTTTAACAACTAGCTCTAGCTTTGATTGTTTCCTTTTGAAAGGTGGTCGACCTTTATCACGGACCACGATAGGACTACGGATATCAAGACTCGGTGAGGGTGTTTGAAAATGGTTAGCTACATCATTAAAACTTGGGTCACTACTTTAACATGTTCCTTTACCACCCTTTAATTCATTAACCAACCACCTAGCGCAATGCATCACCAATTTTGTATTCTCTTCATTGTCGGTAGCTAAGTTCACCGCTTCATAAAATGCGTTACACATTCTATCAAAACGCTCATTTTCAGGGTGAAATGCCCAGTCATAATACATTATTTTAACCTTCATGTGAGACCTCCGGACATCTTTCCTCCATCGACGAAGGATGTACTTCTCGGGTACAACTTCAACCTTTCGATTAATCAACACAATGATAGAATGACGATATAATATGCCTCCGAAATTAAACAACTGACAACTACATTTAAAATCCGGACCATCATCATACAACCAAACCGTGAAATTAGCATGCCGATTCGTTTCTCCGATCATATCTTTCAAAATGTCATACATGACACAACCACATTCCTCTTTGACATGATCCACTTCATAATAAAGTTTCTCGGTTAACTCCTTTTGGAACTCTTTAAATTTTGTAGTAGTGTACACATCTTGAAACTGTTTTTCTAATGCATAATGAGTAATACATGGGATGAAAGAGTGGAAGGAGTTAAAGTCATCTTGCTCCTCTTTTTGCACCTTGCTTCGGAGAGCATTCTCATATTTCTCGACAAATTATTTTAAGGTCGTCTTTGAGTTCACATAACCATAAAAAAAGCATTCATGCTCTCACTTCTTTGTGTGGTCGACATTCCCGCCCAAAAAGTACCTTTTACAAATGCCAAAAAGTACCTTTTACAAATGCCGGAACCCAACTATGTCGTTCATCATACAAGCCACTCAACCAATCATTTTCTTAAAGTTGAAATATGCTAATAAAACTTCTCCAACGTCCTTCAAACTCCACGGGGGTTAGTGAATCATAAATTGCATGATGCATCGAATACTGCATTGCTTCATATTCTCGATAACCCCGTAACTTTTCAAGCAACTTTTTCATGATATGCCATAAGCACCACCTATGTTTTCTATAGGGAAAGACATCTTCAATCGCATTTTTCATTGCTCTATCTTGGTCGGTAATTATTGCAGTAGGATCACGACCATTCATACAAACGATCCAAGCATTAAAAAGCTAAGTGAATGTTTTAACATCTTCGTTGGATATTAACCCACACCCCAAATGTGTTGAATGCCCATGGTGATTTACACCAACAAACGGAGCGAATGGCATATCGTACTTATTTGTGAGGTATGTAGTTTCAAATGTAATGGCATCACCAAACTCATCACATGCAGCCCTACTCCTCGCATCTCCCCAAAAAACATTTCTTAACCACCCTCATTGTCAAAATCAATGAAATAAAAGAAATTGGCATTGTTGGATTGCATATTCATAAAGTATTGTTGAACCGCTATAGCATAGCCTTCACGAAGTCTTAACATTCTTACTCAGTTAATAAAATTGTAACAATCTTTCTCCAAAAATGGAACATTCTCATACCCACCCGCTTCAACAACTATTGAATCAAAGTTCTTATTTGGACGAATTCCTGCCTTATCATTCATTACAAGTCTTCTTTAACAAAAGGTCGCAAAATTCGATTGTTCTTGTAATATCTTGATTTTCCCGGGCTCACCGCATGATTATGATCAAGGTTTACGATTGTCACCACACACTTTCCATCGAAACACAAAGCAATGCGAATTTTAGCCTTACAATCCGTGTTGGTAACTGGGCATTTTTTAAAGGTATTCTTTGATCTGCTTTTCGGTTTTCCGGAATGAGAACATGAAAACACCATAAATTTAACCTCTCCATCATTGTCTTTTCCCGAAGATCGTTTTCTAACGGGGAATCCCATTTCACTTCCATATTTTTTATAATAGTCATAAACCTCGTCAATGGTATCAAACGTCATTCCTACTTTGGGGTCTTCTATTTTTTTCTGTTCAACTTCATTTTCCTCCATATCTATCCCCTCCATGTCAACTTCATTTTCTTTCATATGTATTCCCTCCATATCTATCCCCTCCATATATATCCCCTCCATGTCAATTTCATTTATCTCATTATTTGAGGTCCCTTGAAATTCCATTTTAGCAACACTACACATGTAAAACATCACACCAAAAAATCATATTTCTTAACTATAATGTATCACTGAATAAAACATCACACCAAAATTGTTTGAAAACTCAATGGAGCTTTAAGATATGAAATGGTTTGATTTGTATTTTAACATTTGAGATAAAAGTTTTTTTTAGTTAGGTTTTACTTATTTTTAACAATACAGAGCATTTACTAGTTTAAATTTGGGAGAAAAGGAAGTGTATGAGGAGAAGAAAATGAGAGAAAAATCATACCTCTTTGATTGTTAGCTGGAGAACAAGCTGTGTATTCGGTGAGTTACAAAATAGAAGAGTCGACGCTAATAATTTTGGTTGTTCTGACATAGACAAAAGGAATTAAAAGACCCATATGATTCACTGTAGTCTTTGCTGATTTGGACAATCCAACTCAGGGGGTATAAAAAAAGGGTGACAATATGGGGTAGCTGTAGTTTTACTCCTTTAAGAAGTACTTCAGAGCTATCTTCCGGACTTAAACAAAAAAGTTAAATGTGAGAGATCTACTTTTCCAACCCCCAAGGCTTGAAATCAAATTAGTTTAGAATAAAGACAGAAAGAGGGTAAAGATAAAAATAAATAGTTTCTTAGACTTTAGTTCCGCTTTAAAAACTTTAATTATCATCCATCCTATATATTTTTATAAAGGGATTTTGGAGAAAGGTCCTCATAATTCTCAAAGTGTATAAAAATAGGACATTCCACATAATTTTATAAATTTAGTCTCTTTATTAAAAACACCATGAAAATTTTTGGAAAATGGTGCCACTGGCGCGAACCAAAAAAATAAACTCCTAATTCTAAAGGGACCACACAAATAAATACTATTATACCACAAGGAGTAGATTTATAAACTTGAAAAGTATTACCCTAAAAATCCAAATATAAAAAAGAACATGACCTTTATCTTAATTCTATATTTTTATAATTATAATTAGTCCCATTCCCAATCGTAACAGCCTCCAACAGTCCTGTATCTTTTTTTTATAACTTTTTTACCAATGCTCGAGGATAGGATGAACAAAAGGATAAAAAAAATTATGGGATCATGTGGTATTAAATACTAAACAAAAACTAATATCTCGCCTACTAATGCTTTCAACCACAGCAAAGATGGGAGAGAAAGCGGGCTTGAGACCAATTTATACTGTGGTTGGCGGTGTTGTGTACCGGATTTGCTCAGTTCCGAAAATAGTAATGGTGTTTCCAGGTTTGAATGGTTGTGTAGGTATGGCAACGGGTCGGTTCGGGGTCAGGTTTTAACTCCCCGTCCCCGTTAGAAAAACCATTCCCCATCCCCGCCCCATTCCCCGTTATAACGGGTTCGGGGATCCCCGTCCCCGTTTCAAACGGGTATCGGGTTCCCCACCGGGAACTCGTTTTGATTTTTTTTTTTACATTTTTTTTTAATTTTTCAACTCCTCTTTAAGCACCTAAGTAAAATAAACATCAAACACACCCACACGAATTAGGAAATACCCACAGATTTGAACCAACAAAAAAAATGCAGATCTGGAAAATTGGATCTAAACTACACATATATATATAAAGAAACAAATAGTTGCCGAGAAAAAGAAAGAAAAAAAAAGAAAAAATATATATATATATGATGGAAAACGTACCAGAAGGCCGGAGCTTAACTGAAAAAAAATGAGCCAAATCGAAACCTCAGTAGCTCCGGACTAGGCTCAGGAAACAGTTCGGACGAGAACCCAACAGGAACCTCAGTAGCTCAGATCTAAAAAAGATCAAATCAAAGATGATTTCCACCAAGCGCGCCCGCCGCCTGCATGAGGGTATGGGCCGCCTGAGTAACAACGGAGAGAGAGGGAATGGATGGGTCTGCGTGAGGGACAGAGAAGAGAGGGAGAGTATGACAGAAGAGAAGAGTCTAGAGAGGGAGGTTAACGGCTGAGTGAGTAAAAAAAAAAAGAGAGGTTAGGGTTTAGATGATTATATACCTATATATTTATTATAATATATATGTGTGTGTGTATATATATATATATATATATATATATATATATATATATATATATATATATATATATATATATATATATTATTATATATTAAAAAATCGGGTATCCTCGGGGAGACCCGAGGGTATACCCAAAACCGACTCGAAATTTTTTGGGGTTTTTTTTTAATACCCGTCCCCGATTTTTCGGGGAATTTTTTCGGGTATCCGCGAATTATCGGGTTTTCGGGGAAAATTGCCACCCCTATGGTTGTGTAGTTGCAATTGGTTTTAAAATTGGGGTTGATTGTGTCGATGGGTGGTTTTCAACTCTTGTATAGACAATATTTATCTACTAAGTATTCAACTAAATGAACAGTTTTTTTGGGAAGATGGGGGAGTTTACGGCCATGGCCTGTGCAATCAACACCGCCACAACTAATATATAAGTTCCCTGTGTGTTTTAGGGAGAGATATAAGGTGTGTTTATCGGTAAAGTTCAAGGGTGGTGGTGGGTCGCTGAAGCGGACGGTTAAAGAGAGGTCATTTTCGGCTACCATTAAATTGATGTTACATCATTAATGGTTAAAGAGAGAAGAAAAAAAAAGCTGACACATAAATATTTTTCTGAGTGACGTCAGTAGAGGAATAGACACAAATGATGTTCGTTTGTTTGTATTGGTTAAAAATCAAATAAAAAAGGATAAACAAAAAATCAAGCCTTTTGGCCAATGTTATAAGATCGTCACCGGAAGAGTATTGGTTTGTATTGAGTTTGGTTTTCACTTTGATTTTTGTACTTCCAAAATTAGGGTTGTCTTTAGGTCGGATGGGATCGAATCGGATCAGAAAATGCCTCTTCGGAAAAAAAAATTGATTTTTTCGAAAGTAAAATAATTATTCCGATTTCCGATCCGATTTTTTCGGAAAATTAAAAAAAATCGAATTCGAAAAATTCAAAAAATCGGAAATTCACAATATATATTAAAAATCCAAAATTTTTGAAAATTTCAAAAAAATAAATTATGGATTTTCGATTATTCAAAATTCTCATTTTAAAGAAACTAAGAAAATGACTTAACCCAACATGTAAATACATGACTATTTAGCCAGCGCCGTCCCTGAAATTTTAGAAGCCCTAGGCGAACAATTAATTTGGGGCCCTTTATATTAATTTTTTTTTAAAGAAAATGTGTTCTTCTCGCATTTTTCGATGCAAAACTATCAATTAAATCATCAAAATTTATTGTTGTTAACAAATCTTCTTCAATTGATAACATGGCTAATCCATTTAATCTTTCTTGTGACATGGTAGATCGAAGGTAAGATTTTATTAATTTTAATTTTGAAAAACTTCTGTCGGTCGAGGCAACCGTAACGGGTATTGTCAAAATTATTCTATAGGCAGTCCAAGCATTTGGAAAAATACAATCCAATCTTTAATATATTCTAATACCTCAATTGATTTTTTAATTTCTTTAGGTAAAAGCCTCATTAAAAATTTTAATTCACAAAACAATTAATTTCCATCAATATCACAACTATTGTCATGTGTTAAATAATTTTCAAATTTAATATCTAAATCTTCTATATTTTAATGTTCAAAATCTATTTTTTTTTGTTTATTAAAATATTTATTTAGTGAACCTGCTAGTTTTGATGTTTCTTCTTCAATTTATTTTTGTCTTTTTCTTTTTTCGTGGCCGAAGGGATATTTTCTAGTAGACATATTCACACAAAAACAAGTATAATTTGTAAGAATAAAAATTAATCACAAAATCACAAAATCACAAGATTCTCAACAATATTGACAAACAATATTAAAGAAAAATGCTAAAGAGGAACAATAGAACCTGATTTGTAACCAATTTGAGAGCAATCTCAAGCTTTAATTTGTAAATGCCCAAATAACAAATTGGAATCCACAAAAAAAATATACAACACAAATATTAGTAGTAAAACAAATAAATTTATATAGTAGGAATGTAACAAAGCAATGAATAATATATACTTACACAAACAAGTTTCAAACAATCTCCAATCAAGCCCTAACTTTCTGAAATTGAAGAAATTGAAACCCTAGATTTTTAACCATTATTTTGATGAGGTTAGTTCAATAAAAAAAGGGAGGGGGCGAAAATTGCTTTTTTGGTGGGTGGGAGGGGGGGTGGGGCAGGGGTGGATAAGGGTTTTGGGGGGGGTGGGGGGGGGGGTAAGAAACGATTTATTCTTGCTTTGGTTGTGAGAGAGAGAGGAAGAGAAGAAGAGTGAGAGAAGAAAGTGGGTGAGAGAAATGGAAGAGTTAGGGTTAGAATAGAATAAGTAAATGGGTTGGATTGAGTTTGAGTTGGGTTGGGCTATGGTGATGGGTTTATTGTGTGGGTTTATTTTTTAGTGTGTGAGGGTGAGTTATTATGTTGTTGTTGGGTTTAGTGTATGAATTTATTTTAAATAGACAAATTTATTTTGGGGGGGGGGGGGGGGGGGGGGCTTTTTTAAGTGATAATTCTAATTTCTTTCATAACTAATTTTTTGGGAGGGGCCTTTTTTTTTACAACTAATTTTTTTTAAACCTAATTTTTTTTTTATACCTAATTTTTTTTTTCTCAGAAGGGGCCCTAATTAATCGGGGGGCCTAGGCAGCGGCCTAACCCGCCTATTCCTAGAGCCAGACCTGTATTTCGTGTATTTTTTCATTTGTGTAGAAGTTAGGAGAATACTCTCCTTTTATTAAGCATATTTTGGAGCCCTCTCCCTCTCTCAACCGATGTGGGATATGGAAAACTTTCAGAAAATCGAAAAAGAAATCGAAAAAATCGAAAAATAATTTTGAAAAAATAAAAAATAATTCGGAAAAAATCGGATCGGCATAGATTCGGAAAAATCGGATCGAAAAAATCAAAAATTCAGAATTATTTTCGATCCGATTTTTTTCGAAAAAAATTGGAAATCGGAAAATCGGAAACCGGCAAACTAAAATTTTATTCCAAATTCAGAAAAAATCGGATCAAAAATCGGATACATCGAAAAGTTTGGAAAAAAAACACAGTCCTAGTCAAAATAATGTTGTCAAGTTGCACTTAAAATTAACTCGAATCACCACGTGGTATGATACAAAAAAAAACAAAAAAAGGATAAACAAAAATTAATTACTTGAGTTATACAAAAATGATGTGTACATCAAATCATGCCTTGTAGTTTGGCTTTGGGATAGCATAATAATTGACATGAAAAAATTAGTGACGGGGCTTCAAATGACTTATACAATAGGAGAGGATATTTATGGGTGCTTTGCACTCCAGGGAACACCCTAAGCCTAAAAGAATACGATATTAGGTAATTTTTCTAGATTGAGAGGGTACAATTAGATACTACATTGAGAGAGTTGGATTATATGCTGAAAATATAAAAAATTCAAAACACGAAATAGATAAAATTAATAGAATTTATCGATCGAGATTTGTGTTTGACACAAAGTCTTAAAGGTGAAATTGTCCGTTGATATTAATGGTGTCAGCATCGTGAACAAACACCTCTCAGGATTCAACGATCGGATTCCATCATCAACAACAATGAAAGATCTTGAACTCTCAAGAAACCCCAGCACAAAAAAAATAATTAAATTTTTTTTTAATTGGAGATTGAGAGAGATGATTTTCAGATCGATGTTTGCAGAGAAGAGGAGTCTTTTTTATAGGAATAAAGTGAAAAATATTTTTAACCCACTAACCCACTATTTTCTTCATCAACGGAAAGTTTATTTAGAATAGAAGACTAATTCAAAAATTAAATTGGGTTTAAAAAATTGTTAAAAAAGAAATAATAAATGAGTAAATACGAAATCATTAGTGTTTAGTGTACCTTTTAGGGATTGAACCTAAGAGCTTAAGCATTAAATTCCATAAACTTACCACTTGGCACTTATCCCGAATAATTTATTTTATTCAAAAAATATATACCTACTAATATACCCAACAGAGATTCCTTCTAATATAGTTCAAAGATCATTTGCTCCCTTAGATCCTATTGTTGAAAATGTAGCAAAAGGGTGACATACTAAATCATAGAGTGAATTTTTTTAACAGGAGAAAGATACTGAACTCGGAGGGGTTGTATTGGATAACAAAATTGCTGAAGAAATTCGGTTAATTGCTAATGAAAACCAAGAAAAGGTGAACATGATAAGGAAAATCTAATGGAAAAAAAGAAGAAGATTCAAATGTCCATTGTGTAGAAGTTTTGACTAGTGAAATTTTTATATACAAAATGAAGAAGAAGTTAATGAAAAAAATTTGTAAAAGTTAATAAATCAAATGATCTCCAAGGATTTCATTTGTTCCCGGTGAGCAACTCCTAAACAATTATGGATGATA